>CM053027.1:381641102-382241102 GCA_028564925.1 Lithobates sylvaticus | reverse complement strand
ACAAGTGGCTGCATATGATGGGCACAAGTGGCTGCATATGATGGGCACAAGTGGCTGCATATGATGGGCACAAGTGGCTGCATATGATGGGCAAAGTGCCTGCATATGATGGGCACAGTGGCTGCATATGATGGGCACAAGTGGCTGCATATTATGGGCACAAGTGGCTGTGTTTTAATGGGCACAATGGCTGCATATGATGGGCACAAGTGGCTGCGTTTGATGGGCACAAGTGGCTGCATATGATGGGCAAAGTGGCTGCATATGATGGGCACAAGTGGCTGCATTTGATGGGCACAAGTGTGGCTGCATATGATGGGTACAAGTGGCTGCATTTGATGGGCACAAGTGGCTGCATTTGATGGGCACAGTGGCTGAATTTGATGGGCACAAGTGGCTGCATATGATGAGCGCAAGTGGCTGCATATGATGGGCACAAGTGGCTGAATTTGATGGGCACAAGAGGCTGCATATGATGGGTACAAGTGGTTGCGTTTGATGGGCACAATGGCTGCATTTGAAGGGGCACAAGTGGCTGCATTTGATGGGCACAAGTGGCTGCATATTATGGGCCCAATGGCTGCATATTATGGGCATAAGTGGCTGCATATGATGGGCACAAGTGGCTGCGTTTAATGGGCACAAGTGGCTGCGTTTAATGGGCACAGTGGCTGCATATGATGGGCACAAGTGGCTGCATATGATGGGAACAATGGCTGCATATGATGGGCACAGTGGCGCGTGGTGGGGGTTCTGGTGCTGTCCGAGCCGCTCGTGGGGGGGGGTTGCTGCCAGAGCCACGCAGGGGGGTGGGGGGTGGGTGCTGCCAGAGCTGCGACTGGGGGGGGGTCAGTGAGCACAGTGATTGCATATGATGGGCACAAGTGGCTGCATATGATGGGCACAATGGCTGCATTTTATGGGCACAAGTGGCTGCATATGATGGGCACAAGTGGCTGCATATGATGGGCAAGTGGCTGCATATGTGGGGCACAAGTGGCTGCATATGATGGGCAAAGTGCCTGCATATGATGGGCACAGTGGCTGCATATGATGGGCACAAGTGGCTGCATATTATGGGCACAAGTGGCTGTGTTTTAATGGGCACAATGGCTGCATATGATGGGCACAAGTGGCTGCGTTTGATGGGCACAAGTGGCTGCATATGATGGGCAAAGTGGCTGCATATGATGGGCACAAGTGGCTGCATTTGATGGGCACAAGTGGCTGCATATGATGGGCACAAGTGGCTGCATTTGATGGGCACAAGTGGCTGCATTTGATGGGCACAGTGGCTGAATTTGATGGGCACAAGTGGCTGCATATGATGAGCGCAAGTGGCTGCATATGATGGGCACAAGTGGCTGAATTTGATGGGCACAAGAGGCTGCATATGATGGGTACAAGTGGTTGCGTTTGATGGGCACAATGGCTGCATTTGAAGGGGCACAAGTGGCTGCATTTGATGGGCACAAGTGGCTGCATATTATGGGCCCAATGGCTGCATATTATGGGCATAAGTGGCTGCATATGATGGGCACAAGTGGCTGCGTTTAATGGGCACAATGGCTGCATATGATGGGCACAAGTGGCTGCATATGATGGGCACAAGTGGCTGCATATGATGGGCACAAGTGGCTGCATATGATGGGAACAGTGGCTGCATATGATGGACACAATGGCTGCAATTGATGGGGGGAGTTCAGTATTTTTCAGCTTGTTTGCACCCCCCTAAAAATCTTGAGCACCAGCCGCTACTGCTGTGTAAACACCAAGCCATAGCATTAGCAAGCAACCTTCTTACTTTTCAAACTTTATTTAATTAAAATTAATTATTTTACAAACATGTAATAGGCAATGAAGCACTGAGGCATTACGAACAGAAAACTGACACCTAAAGACTTATTCAAAAAAATTGAAAAAGAAAGAAAAATTATACCAATAGAATAGTGCAGGAACTGGATTTCAGTTAAATGCAGTATGACCACTGAAAGAAAATATCCTATTGGTCACACTAGGTATTGATTACCTAATTTTGCACACTATTCCCTGCCCAGAGAAGTGTGAAAAAATGTGGTAACCAATAGCGAGTGAATTTGAGAGTGTAGAACTATAGGTGTTGCCTTTGCAGACTTTTATTTTAAAGATGCATGCTTCCTGATAGCAGCAATATTTCGGGTGAATCACTGACCAAGAACAAGCATTTGCAGTGGGAATTCCACCTTTTAGTTGCAAATATTTTTCAGGTAATTGACCTACTATTATTATTATTATACAGGATTTATATAGCGCCAAAAGTTTGTGCAGCGCTTTACAATATGAGGGCAGACAGTACACTTACAATACAAATCAATACAGGAGGGATCAGAGGGCCCTGCTTGTTAGCGCTTACAATCTAGAAGGGGGGGGTCAATTGTATCAAAAGGTAATAACTGTGGGGGGTGAGCTGATGGAGAAAATGAAAATACAGTTGTTAGGTGTGGGTAGGGTAGGCTTCTCTGAAAAGAAGAGTTTTCAGGGATCTTCTAAAAGCTAATAGAGTAGGAGATAAGCGCATAGATTGGGGTAAGGCATTCCATAGGATTGGAGAGGCTTTGGAAAAGTTCTGGAGGTGAACATGGGAGGAGGTTACGAGGGAGCTAGAGAGCAGAACGTCTTGAGAGGAACAAAGAGAACAAGTAGGTGGGTATTTAGAGACTAGGCTAGTGATGTAGCTGGGGGCTAAATTGTGAATGACTTTGTAAGTAGTTAGTATTTTGAATTTAATTTGTCGGGTGAACGGAAGCCAGTGGAGGGATTGACAGAGAGGGGTAGCAGACACAGAGTGGTTGGTAAGGTGGATGAATCTGGCAGCAGCATTCATGATGGATTGGTGATAGACTATGTAAAGGTAATCCAATGAGAAGGGAGTTGCAGTAGTCGAGACGAGAGGTGGCCAGGGAGTGAATTAAGAGCTTTGTTGTGTCATGGGTTAGAAAGGGGCGTAGTTTGGAGATGTTGCCGAGGTTGAGGTGGCAAGATTTGGACAGTGATTGGACGTGGTGCTTAAAGGAGAGTTCAGATTCCAGGACTACACCTAGAACTGTGGCATGTGGGGGTTTATAGTTGTGCCATCGATTTTGACAGAGAGATCAGGGGAAGGGGCATATGGGGGAGGAAAAATTATAAGTTCGGTTTTGGATAGGTTGAGCTTGAGGACGTGGTGCGACATCCAGACTGATATATCTGATAGTAAATTAGTGATACGTGAAGAGACTGAAGGAGTGAGCTGAGGGGTAGAGAAATAGATTTGGGTCTCGTTAGCATAGAGGTGGTATTGGAAGCCATGGGAGGCTATCAGCTGACCCAAGGAGGAGGTGTAGATTGAAAATAGGAGATGTCCAAGAATAGAACCTTAGGGGACCCCAACAGAGAAAGAAAGGAGGAGAGGACAGCTATTTTTCAGGTCATTGACCCACTAGTTACAGTAGTAAAGCCAGGATAAGGGTGACAGCCTTAGGACTTGTATCTTTTTCAACCAATTCAGCAATGACCCCGCCCCCCCCATATTTTGGTATTTCGCTTGTGAAGCCATACCGGTTCCCCACCTGTATGGTGCATTTGGTTGCTTGCTAACATGTGTTGCATTAAGGCAGCCCATTCAAAATGAATGGAACACACTACACAGAAACCCACAAACACGCATTATCACAATGTAGAAGTATGAAGCCAGACTTAAACTTATTTTTTGTATAGAAATTGCTTAAGCTTTTTATTGTCTCATCGTTGGGGATATTTCCCCACTTCTCCAGTCTGCTTTCTTGGTGACTGCTAGCATTAACTGAACTTTCTGTTTCTGCTCCTTAAACTGCAATCCTCATATATCTTAAATTTAGCTCCTTTGTAAAAAATGAACCCACACTGTGAATGAAATCCAGCAAGGTGCATGACACCTGATAGGCTTAATTCTGTTATTTATATCAAACAACTACAACAATCGCTGTAGTTCCAGGAGAGCAATGCTTATCTTTTGGTCTGCCTCTTGAACAGCTGTAGCTCCTCTCCCCTCCACCTTCCCAAACGCAGAAGCCTTTGTATTATGTGAACACATTCACAAATTACAAAGGCTTCTGTGAAGGAGCAGCAGAGGGGAGGGGTGGGCATAGCTGCCCCATGTGCCTTTCTTGTCTGAACAGAGAAAACCTGTCAGATATACTATAAATAATAGAGATAAGCCCAGGTGATGTCATGCAGCTTCTTGGACTTAAATCATGGTATGCTTTAGTACCAACAATGTAGGGATGGGCCCGGTGTTCGATTCAAACCCATGTTCGAATCGAACATCGGGCGTTCGCCCGCTCGGCGAGCCCAGAACTAATTGGGCCGCTCGCATCAAATTCGTGTGATGCGAGCGGCCCGCAATGCATTGCGCTAGTCGCAGTGCAATGCTGGCTGATGATTGGCCAAGCATGCACTGTGACCCCGCATGCTTGGCCAATCACAGCGCCGGCAGCGAGGAGAGCCATAATTGGCTACAGGCAGGATGCCTGTAGCCAATTATAGCTCAGGGGCTTTAGTACACGCCCCACGGTATAAGAGGCCGCGGCGGCGGCGGCCTCGCATATTGTGTTTCAGTCAGCGTGTCAGTGTGTTGCTGACTGCTGACAAGATATGCTCTATTTCTGGGGATTTGTGTGTGCGTGCTGTTAGAACAGCATTGCAGTATCACATCTGGGGGGTGTCTATAGGTGGCCTGTGAAGGGGGGCAGGTTTCCTGTGCTTAGAACTTTCCCTGCAAAAAGTGTCATTTTTGCAGGAAAAAAGCTATTTAAAAGCACTCGCGGCTAATGAATTGATGGCTCCTGTAACACAGAGAACTGTCATTCATTGATAAAAAACAAAAAAAAAAAGCGTGGGGGTCCCCCCAAATTCAATAACCAGGCCCTTCAGGTCTGGGATGGATATTAAGGGGAACCCCAGCCAAAAAAAAAATGGCGTAGGGTCCCCCTCAAAATCCATACCAGACCCTTGAGGTCTGGTATGGATTTTAAGGGGAACCCTAGCCAAAAAAAATGGCGTGGGGTCCCCCTCAAAATCCATACCAGACCCTTATCCGAGCACGCAACCTGGCAGGCCGCAGGAAAAGAGGGGGGGACGAGAGCGGCCCCCCTCCCACCTGAACCGTACCAGGCCACATGCCCTCAACATCGGGAGGATGCTTTGGGGTCCCCCCCCAAAGCACCTTGTCCCCATGTTGATGAGGACAAGGGCCTCTTCCCCACAACCCAGGCCATTGGTTGTGGGGGTCTGCAGGTGGGGGGCTTATCGGAATCTGGAAGCCCCTTTTAACAAGGGGACCCCCAGATCCCGGCCCCCCCTGTGTGAAATGGTAAGGGGGTACAAAAATACCCCTACCATTTCACCAAAAAAGTGTCAAAAATGGTAAAAATGACAGGAGACGGTCTTTGACAATTCCTTTATTAAAATCTTCTTTCTTCTTTCTTCATCCTTTGGTTTCTTCATCTTCTCCTTCCGTCATCTTCTTCCATCTTCTTCTTCCATTTTTTTCTTCCTCCGATCCGCTTCTTCTTGCGCTGGTCTTCTCGTCCTTCTCGTCCGGCATCTTCTTCCGTCGGCGTCGGTGTCGGTGTCTCTTCTTGGGCCGCTCCTCGCAATGGGAGGCTCCCGCTGTGTGAGGCTCCGCTCCGTCTGACAGGTCTTTTATAATGGAGGGCACCTGGTGACCCCGCCCCCTCTGACGCACGGGGACGTCATGGGGAATTCCCTATGGCTTTCCCCATGACGTCAGAGGGGGCGGGGTCACCAGGTGCCCTCCGTTATAAAAGACCTGTCAGACGGAGCGGAGCCTCACAGAAGTGGGAGCCTCCCATTGCGCGGAGCGGCCCAGAAGAGACGCCGATGCCGGACAAGAAGGACGAGAAGACCGGAGCAAGAAGAAGCGGATCGGAGGAAGAAGATGATGGAAGAAGAAGATGCCGGAAGGAGAAGATGAAGAAACCGAAAGATGAAGAAAGGAAGAAGGAAGACCAGAAGAAAGAAGATTTTAATAAAGGAATTGTCAAAGACCGTCTCCTGTCATTTTTACCATTTTTGACACTTTTTTGGTGAAATGGTAGGGGTACTTTTGTACCCCCTTACCGTTTCACACAGGGGGTGGTGGGATCTGGGGGTCCCCTTGTTAAAGGGGGCTTCCAGATTCCGATAAGCCCCCCGCCCGCAGACCCCCACAACCAATGGCCAGGGTTGTGGGGAAGAGGCCCTTGTCCTCATCAACATGGGGACAAGGTGCTTTGGGGGGACCCCAAAGCATCCTCCCAATGTTGAGGGCATGTGGTCTGGTACGGTTCAGGCGGGAGGGGGGGCGCTCTCGTCCCCCCCTCTTTTCCTGCGGCCTGCCAGGTTGCGTGCTCGGATAAGGGTCTGGTATGGATTTTGAGGGGGACCCCACGCCATTTTTTTGGGCTAGGGTTCCCTTTAAAATCCATACCAGACCTCAAGGGCCTGGTTATTGAATTTGGGGGGACCCCCACGCTTTTTTTTTTTTCATTTTTTTTATTTTTTATCAATGACTTTTTTTTTATGAATGACTTTCAGTTTCAATGAATGACTGTTCTCTGTATTACGGGAGCCGTCAATTCACATTAGCCGCAAGTGATTTTAAATAGCTTTTTTACTTGCAAAAATTACACTTTTTGCAGAGACAGTTCTAAACACAGGAAACATGCGCCCCTTTACATGCATACTATAGACACCCCCCAGGTACGAAATTTAAAGGAATATTACACTTTTATTGTTTCAATTTAAGCATTATTAAAATCACTGCTCCTGAAAAAACGGCCGTTTTTAAAACATTTTTTTGCATTGATACATGTCCCCTGGGGCAGGACCCAGGTCCCCAAACACTTTTTATGACATTAACATGCATATTAGCCTTTAAAATTAGCACTTTTAATTTCGAACGTTCGCATCCATTAAAACTAATAGGGTTCTAAAGCTCGCACGGACTTTAGGTCCGTTCGCGGGTTCTGGTGCGACCCGAACGGGGGGGTGTTTGGCTCATCCCTAGTGTAAAGCAGTCAGTCTATCTGCCTAATTGGTCTATGAGTTCCTATGCCCTGCAGGGGATAGGAGATGAGGTTGATCTCAGCAGGTAGCGCAGACAGCATTGTATACTGTACCTGAATAAAGCCAAACGCACCGTCCATGTTATGCTTAGGTGTTGGCTTAATTCAAAGTACAATATAATATCCCTATGCTGGCATACAAAGTGTCAGACTTTTCTGAGTTTAATCCCAAAATGGATACACAATTTAGAAACTAGAAGGGGCTTAGTACTGCCAAGTCTGATTCCTGTTCAGTATGGATGATGTTCAACTTTCTGGACACTGGGACTGCTGGGACACGTTGCTCTTTTGTCTGTGTTTCTTTTCAGACACTGGAAGTCCCAGTATCTGGGGAGTGCTATTCATAAGTATGTTCTGTGAGTAGATTGTATTAGTAATCCCAGTATCTGGGGAGTGCTGTTGATAAGTATGTTCTGTGAGTAGATTGTATTAGTCATTTTAAAATAAACCCCAGCGGTACTTTTTGGAGGTTTGTTTATTCTTTGTTTATTCTCTTGCCAGATGTAACTGTGGAATGTGAAAGGGGGATTACAGCCTTGTTGGAGGTGCTGCAAACACCCCTGTGATTAAGGATCCATTACCATTCTCCATTATCCATGCAGCTTCATGCTTTGATAGACCTCCTATAATCTGGGGTCTCATGTTTTGGTAAGAGGCTGTGTGTGCAAAGGTAGAGGGTTCACAGACAACACAATATTGTATCAATTTTTATGAAGGATGAATACTACATTGTTTTGAATTTCCCTGGTTGCTTTATTTTTGTGTAATTAATTCACATTTTCACATGAGGTGTTCTCCTGATTTTCATTTCTGTATTTGTATTTATTGAGACTCTTTTTGGATTCACTGAGATTTTTGCACAGTGCAACAGCATTTGATATATGTATACACTGTATTTGTATTTATGCCTCTGAGTACAGCTGTTAATGGGTTATCACTACTATTTATGCATAGTTAAATTTTGAGGAGTTTTGTTGTTTTATTAAATGTTGCACAAAGTGCATTTTTTTCTCTTCACACTCTCTGCTGTGTGCCCAGAGCCCTCCAAGGATTGCCCTGCCTGTCCTCTCTGCTGTGTGCCCAGAGCCCTCCAAGGATTGCCCTGCCTGTCCTCTCTGCTGTGTGCCCAGAGACCTCCAAGGATTGCCCTGCCTGTCCTCTCTGCTGTGTGCCCAGAGCCCTCCAAAGAATGCCCTGCCTGTCCTCTCTGCTGTGTGCCCAGAACCCTCTAAAGAATGCCCTGCCTGTCCTCTCTGCTGTGTGCCCAGAGCCCTACAATGATTGCCCTGCTTGTCCTCTCTGCTGTGTGCCCAGAGCCCTCCAAGGATTGCCCTGCCTGTCCTCAGCTGTGTGCCCAGAGCCCTCCAAGGATTGCACTGTTTGTCCTCTCTGCTGTGTGCCCAGAGCCCTCCAAGGATTGCCCTGCCTGTCCTCTCTGCTGTGTGCCCAGAGCCCTCCAAAGATTGCCCTGCCTGTCCTCTCTGCTGTGTGCCCAGAGCCCTCCAAGGATTGCCCTTCCTGTCCTCTCTGCTATGTGCCCAGAGCCCTCCAAGATTATCCTAATAAACATATATAACATGCGCTCAGGTTGAACCCCTAAAAAGGTTTTATAAAAGCAGGTTAAAATACTTATCATAAAGTTCTGCAAAAGGTGATGTAATATCCAACAGGGTCCATATGAGATGCACTCAAAGTCAGTGCAGGACCAAATAAGGGAAGAATAAGTCACAAGTAGAAGTCTGTAATGCTGGTGTACAGGGCTAAAGCTTTTCTCAGGAGCAAAGTCGGCTCTGTAGTGGATGCATGAAAAGACAGAATGAAAAGCACCTCTAAGTGTAGCATTTATCAAACATGGCAAGGATTGCAAAATAAATTCACAGGAGGGAGATGTGATATCGGCTCATCTGTTGGTTAAAACGCCCCGATGAGGAAAGTTCAGCATGCTGTTGCAGGGAAGCCGAGACCGCGGTGTCACAATTAAAGAATCCGGTAGGGTCCATGTGGTTTCCGGGTATGATCATGTGGATGGCAGCATGGATCGCAGCATCAGAAATGGTGTGTGATTTCACCGGGAGGTTAGGAAGGCTTGGAAACAGAACGCGTTAAAGAGCATGCGCAACACCGCACTGGGCATGCTCGCTCCTTTATCAAGTGTGATTAGAGTAGAGAGTGGCCGCATATAAATATGGTAGAGTCAATTGTCAATCTGAGTAAGTGGGTGGGGATAACACATATCTATGCTGGTAATACACTGTTATAACAACCACTAAATATAGATGACAGTATGAAAAAAATCTAATAAAAAATTTGAATATATAAGAGAACGATCAAATGTAGGAGGGGGATATTAAGAGGGGAGGGTGGGGGAAGAGGGGGGGTTCATATGAGATACATGTAAGTGACACTAATAATATAAATTGCATACACATATAGATAAAATATAGATAAAATCCATACGTATATATGGCCATCTTGTGATATCGGTTTGATCCATTCGACATCAGGTCATGGCTTGCCGATGTTCAGAACAGCAAACCTTTTAAATTGTCAAAGCCTCATATAAATGCTGATTTTTTTGCTGTTTCTTATGCTTTAATAAAGCTTTATCAGTGGTAATGCACTAGGTCGGTGCCCTCTCCATCTTTTCTTTTTCTTTTAGTCTAAGAATAGCCATTATTCTGAGGAGGGCTGAAAGACGGCAGGCATTACTTTATAAAGTTGGTCGCACCACGTACTGAGATACTAGAAACCCGAGCGCAGGAGAGATTTCTACTGTTTTAGTTTGACATAAAATGTTAATAGCTAATAGAAAACATGGGAAAAGATTAGTTAAAAGCATTAAACAAGTCAGAAGGTAAAATGGTATGAGAAACCTATCAGAGATTATAATACCATCAAAGGACTAGTTACATGGAGGGGAAAAAAATTATGAAATAAAAAATTATTACATAATATGATGGAAAGCATTTAAAACACCAATCAAAAGTATAGATGGCGAGAATCTGAAATATTAGGGAAATGGAAAATATTGTGTGTGTATTTGCATATTCCCCAACGGTTTTGAATATACATTCATGGTACTCAGATGTAAAGAATGCTTGTACCCTCCTAACATATAGATAGATGCAAAGAAGTACCAGTGGAAGTGTACATTATCTATAAGTTAGGATGGTATGATCATTCTTTACATCTGAGTACCATTATTGGTTTTATACCCAATAATTATCCCTACTAGTATATATGTATGTATATGCAAAACCGTTGGGGAATATGCAAATACACACACAATATTTTCCATTTTCCCTAATATTTTCCCTAATACCTACATTTGATCGTTCTCTTATATATTCAATCGTTTATTAGATTTTTTTTCATACTGTCATCTATATTTAGTGGTTGTTATAACAGTGTATTACCAGCATAGAAATGTGTTATCCCCACTCACTCACTCAGATTGACAATTGACTCTACCCTATTTATATGCAGCCACTCTCTAATCCCACTTGACAAAAAGAGCGTGCATGACCAGTGTGGGTGTTTCCAAGCCTTTCTAACCTCCCAGTGACATCATAAGCCATCTCCGATGCTGCGTTCCATGCCGCCATCCACATGATCATACCAGGAAACCACATGGACCCTACCGGATTCTTTCCTTGTGACACCGTGGTCTCGGCTTCCCTGGAGCAGCGCGCTGAACTTTCCTCATTGGGACGTTTTCACCAACAGATGAGCCAATATCACATCTCCCTCCTGTGAGTTTATTTTGGTATCCTTGCCATGTTTTATAAATGCTACACTTAGAGGTGCTTTTCGTTCTGTTTTTCCAAGATTGTCCTATCTGCCTTCTCTGCCGAATGGCCAGATTCCTCCAACGATTTGCCCTGCCTGTCCTCTCTGCTGTTTGCCCAGAGCCCTCTAAGGATTGTCCTGCCTGCCCTCTCTGCTGCCTGCCCAGTGTGTTCCCTGTGCCTGTGAGGACCCCAGACTGAGGTCGGGCCTCTAGGGGGGGGCCCTCAGGCCTTCCGTTGTCTGCTGCCTACACCCTTGCTTCTCTCTCTCACCTGGATCCATCACAGGCTCCAGGGACACTGCCTCAACAAATCCATCAGGACAAGCCCCCCATACCACTTCATCAAGAGCTGTGGGCCCCTGAAATCCTATGTGTGAGTTCCTGACCCCCCTGCTCTGCTCTGCTGTACCCTACTATCTCCCTGGACCCTTTACCATTGCTGTGCCCTACTACCACTCTTAGGATCTGTTTCCCCCTTGCAGTGCCTGCCTGTGGCACTGTAGACTGTTTCTCATTTTGCTGTACAACATTTCTTCTCTCTGGACACTTAACTCATATTGAATAAAAGAAAAGTCTGGTGTCACCTCTGGTAACACACCTTCATCCCTAATAATGAAATATATATGGAAAAAATACTGCGCTAGTAGGGATATAAACAAAGAAAAAGTAAGAAAAAAAGCAGCAGCAAAACACCAAATACCTATATGGAAAAATAACAATAAAATAAAAAATTGCTGCGCTGCATTATTGATAAGTGCTGTAAACTCTAATGACCTATAATGAGAATATATAAACAATCCTCCACCGTATTAATAAACCTAATAATAAGGAAAATAAATCGTACACCTTGCAACTCTATAGGACGAGCTATAGGTGCTGTAGGTTCAATCTACCATCTATCACCGCTGAATGATGTAGACTAAAATGGATTACATATAATGTAAAAAATAACTTTTGAAATGTGAACATATATATATGTCCAATAAGTGTCCAATCCACAATTGTGAACCGTGGTGAGAAATAAAACTAAGAAAAAATAAAAAAATGTGTCCACAATCAGCAAAGAGTATCCACAGTGTCCTCGATTAACTGGGGTGTCCTCATACACATACAATCTGATTTCAATGTGGAATCGTTCCTGCTCTCAGGTGATAGAATGTCACACTGCCTGAAGTAAGTATGGATCCTTACCAGAAAAGGTGGACTCCCTTTATAGCGGAGTCGTCAGCGCCAGCAGACATAACCCTCTGCAGGGATGGATGGCTCCTCAGTAATCCCAGATCCTGTAGTCAGCCACGCTTCTTCTCACAGACTGCTGGGGTCCCCAAATTCGACCGAAGTTCTCCAGAAGTTCCCGCTGGCATGCTCGTAATCGCAGATAGAAGATTGACAGGGGGTTGAACCTATCCTGGCTGTCGCACAGCGTCTCTCCACACTAGGATCTCTCTAACAGAAGGTGATGTGTAGAGACTCCTCCAAAAGACCTGTGAAGAGACTCAACACTTTTGAGCTTCTAGGTTTAGGTCTGCTTTATGAAATAATGGGTCCAGGGCAAAAATCACTCCTGCCACCTGAGTGTAATCAGTGGTGGTGCTGAAAGAGGAGATGTAGGCTGTGAGGGAACATGTTAGTTCATACATGACATCTATAACACCCGAAACGCTTCGCTAGATGTGTCTCGCTCTTCAGGGGTGGATGCATGTGGGATATATCTGGAAATTAATAACCAAAAAGTAATGTAACTCATGAATAAATGATAGACAAATGGTTAGAGGGGCCTCACAGAAAAAAGAAAGACCCCATAGTCACCAATCGGCAAAGCCTAGGTGCCTGTGGCTATGTTCACCGAGGATGGCAGCAATATATGCTTGGGAAGGGAGCTGAGGAAGTGGTGCCAACCAGAAAACCCCGACCAAGGAACAATGGGAAGGCGGATATGGCATGGGTAGAAATGAGTGACCTTGGAGATCCTAAATAATCCGTTCAGGTGTCAGCTAAAATGTAATGTGATATGTATATAATCAAACATTGCTAAATTAGCAAAATATTAACAGAGCATATGATAGAATGCTTGTATAAACCAACCTGTTGCAATGGTAAGACGGATAAGGCCAAGGAGAAATGTGTGCAATACTGCAGATATGTGAAAAGGGATGTCAGTAAAGGCAATCTCTGAAAGGAAAAAGAAACGTGAAAGAATGTGAATATAAAAAAACATAAAAAACCTGACCAAGCACAGAGAAGTGCTCAATGTGGAGGATAAAGATGTCTACCTGTGTAGGATCATTGGCTTGCAGCAGCAGAATGAGCTGTCCCATGTGAGGTGAAAGAGTGAAATGAAAAACCCTGTCATGTGTGCTCTCCCATTTATAACCCCACAAGGGCTCCAGTGGATAATCTATTCAGGTGTCAACTATAGTATAATAGGTAAATGAACAAAGATTGCTAAATTAGCAAAATAATCATGGAGTATATCATGGAATGCATGTATAAACCAACCTTACCATTGCCAGAGGTTGGTTTATACCATCTAGTCCATCTAGTGCTGATGCAGTATTGATTTATCCTGAAAAATGTGCCGCGTCCAACTATACATCATTTCTAAGTGTACCCTAGTCTATCCTGTAAGCTCATTCTCATTGGAAATAATTGAAACTGTTAAGCCCCATACACACGGTCGGACAATCCGAGGACCAGGTCCGTCGGATCATGTCCGTCGTACTTTGTCCGATGTTGGTGTTGCGTACACACGGTCGGACAAAGTTGTCGAAAAATCCAATCATTCTGAACGTGGTGACGTTTGTTGCCTACGACGGGACTACGTAGAGGCTAGTAGCCAATAGCTTTGGTCTTGTAATGTGATCTGAGCATGCGTGGCACTTTGTCCGTCAGGAATTCGATACACACGATCGGACTTGGTGTGATCGGACCGTGTTGACGGCAAAGATTTCCAGCAGGAGATAAGACTTTGTCCGTCGGACAAACCGACGAACACTGTCCGATGGTGCATACACACGGTCTGATTTTTCGACAACCTTGTCCGATCGGACAGAATCCATGAAAAAGTCCGACCGTGTGTATGGGGCTTTAGAGTGTTCCAGTTTGTGATTTTTTTTACCTCGCTTAACTAACCTATAGCGCAATTGATGAGCCCTATTATACAACGATACAACTGTGTCTTGCAGCATAAGTTACATTATAGTGAGAGCACATGAAATATGTATTCCAGTACAATTCTAAATCACATATGGATCTCAATAAATATTTGTAGAAGATCAGAGCTCAGTTAGTCTCTGTAAATAGAGCACTGCACTGTTCATGAGTGGCAACATCTTTATCCTTCGCATGTCAACTTATATACTTATACTCCAGCAGTCCTGTGTTTCTGAGTCATGTCACATAAAACTGGCTGATCTGATATTAGGTATTAATTCAGAAGGATGCATATTAAGCTGGATTCCACTTCATAAAATTGTGGTAAGAAAGCAATGCTAGAATATATATTTAAATGATTTCAAATCTGTACTATTTCTTTTCCATGGTTGAGTAATTCTAATTTCACAATCATATGGACAATATTGCTCAAGAGAGCATATACAGTATACTGTAGGTCTGGCAAATCCAGCCCAAGGACATTCTTCACATCTGTCACTTAAATTTCAGAAATATGTACTTCAAACACTGACGGTATTATACATGCACATTTGAAGTGCTACCTCTTTCTGTAATAAACAGACACTCATGTTATGCAGTCATATGCATAAAGAGAAAACATGTGATAACACAAACTAATTGATTGCAACAGAGAAGATGAAAGAGAAAGTTTAAGATAATGCTATTGTTTCACTGATTTAAAAGTAAAATATTTAGTGAGTTTTTATTTAAGAGTCTTGGTCATGTTACAAAAGCTTTCTTATGCATACATTTGGCATTTTTGCCAGACCATCTTCCCAAGCACCAAAGCGAAAAGCCTTGGAGTAATCTTTGATTCAGAGATGACCATGGAGGCACAAATAGGATCGGTAATCAGCGGATCCCATCATCTCCTCCACATGCTGCGCAGACTTATCCCATTCATCCCGGAAAAGGAAAAAGCGGTAGTACTAGGAACTATCATCAACTCGCGTTTCGACTACGCAAACTCCCTCTACTTACTGGATTACCAGATTACGCGCCTTCAAATCGTCCAAAACACAGCAGCAAAACTAGTCACCGGAAAGAAACCTTGGGAATCCATCTCCCCATCCCTAAGGACCCTCCATTGGCTCAGGGTAAAAGACAGGATCACATTCAAGACCCTCTGCCTCACCCACAAATGTACACAAGGAATTGCTCCTCAATACCTTTGTGAGAAAATAGAAAAATACATACCAAATCACACCCTTCGATCGACAAACCAAAACCTCCTTCTCATCCCCAAAGCCCGCTACAAATCAAAGGGAGAACGAAGATTCGCAGTACAAGGACCTCGGCTATGGAATGCACTACCAAACAACATCTGCTTGGAAGAAAACCATCAGGCCTTCAGGAAAAAACTCAAGACCCACCTCTTCTAAATATTGCATGCCAACAAGAGCAGTCAAGCGCCTTGAGGCGATTCAGTTCGCATTTGTAGCGCTATACAAATCATTCATTCATTCATTCATTTGGAGAGACAGCAAATTCCAAAATTGTAAAGATGAGCTTACCCTGTTCGTTTTTGGTATTTTAACATTATCTCATTTGAAATAAACATTATTTTCTTCTTTGCAGACTTCATTTATATAAGAGACACATGGGCTTATAAAATGCTTAAAGTTGAAGATGTTTCACCACTAATTCAAGTGGCCACTTCCTGCCATTAGTACAATCTCTAGGCATGTGCCCCAGGTTTCCTGCTCGATGTCCTAGGTGAATGACACCTAAACATTACCACTATGAATGACACCCCCACATTACCACAAATGCACAGGTTGTGTCATCCTAGGTTTCCTGCTTAATGTCCTGGTTCAGTGATGTCCACACATTACCCTACATTATACCACATTTGTAGGAGTCTCTGCAAAGCATTGGGTTGTGTCAGTTGTGGCTATGGAGGACTATGGAGGACCCATTGCATAGCAGTAATGCCGCTATATTGCTACAACAGTTGTGGCTCACCAGAATATGAGCTATTACAGCTTTAGGAAGAAGAGGTGCAGTCTATTTTTTGATTGTCTTCCAAATCATAGCTGCTATAAAAGATTCTATAGCTTGGAAGAAAGATATTACCCCACCAGAAAAAGTTCACAAATATCATATCAGATTTCAAAAAGCCAGTTTCTATCTTCCTGTTGATAGCAGAAATGAGAGAATTAATAAAATAACAATTGCGGATAATGGACAAAAAGTTCTTAAAGTTCTTTGTTGTGGGATTCTCCCCCCGTGGACACCTTCCTGTGAAAGCTAACACACCACGCTAATCTGCTCATGGAAAAAAAATCTATCTTCTACTGAGAGAAAGAATGGACTTCTCTGCAGGCTTTGCTTGCAGACTGGCAGTAGCTCTGAATCTAATTGCCAGGGCTTTACGAGCCTGGACTAAGAAATTAAAGTGGCTCTGGAATCAAATGTAGAAAGGGCAATTTATGTGATGGCGCTTGATAAATTGACCTTGACGCAAACTCAGCTATAGATTTGATGCATCTCTTGTCCTGTATTATGGATTATTCAGTGACTGTGAAAAGAGTTTCATGGCCTTGTCAATGGTCTGCAGACTGGTTCAAAGCAAAATCTTGAAAACCATTTATCATTTTCCTTCCACTTCACAATTATGTGCCACTTTGTGTTGGTCTATCACATAAAATCCCAATAAAATACATTTACGTTTTTGGTTGTAACATGACAAAATGTGGAAAATTTCAAGGGGTATGAATACTTTTTCAAGGCACTGTATCTCTACCCTTGCAAGTGGATCCCATTTACCACAGATGCAAGCCTTCAGGGGTGGGGAATTCATTGTGTGGGATGTTAGATCCAGAAAAGGTAACAAACCCCTCCTCTCTGATTTTCAGGGCTGCTAGAGGACAAACAGTTTGAACTCTTGATGGGCAACAGCATGACTGTGTTGTATGTGTTCAAGCAGGTCAGTACAAGAGGCCTGCTACTTCTTCTGGTAGTAGAATTTTCCAGTGAGCAGAGGGGGTATTGTGTTAGACTTATATTGGCTATTGGATTGCAGACCACCCGAATGTTCGGTTTTTAGCCAAAATAAGTGGCTAATTCTTCATTCCACTGGCAAATCTTCAAGAAATAGGATACCCTATTGAAAGATCTCATTGAGGCACAGAGCAATTACCAGCTGCAGATATTCTTCTCCCAATTCAGATGTCATCAAGCCCTGAGCTTGGATGCTCTTATTCTGCATGTCCTGCATAAGATACAGAGAGCAATAGTGCAGGGCTATAGAAAATATTCCAACTTGGATCAGGAGACCCTGGTTTCTTCTTCTCATAAGAATATATTTAGATCTAGCAAAGATTCTTCTAATTTGTGGCATCACCAACTTTTCCATAAGTCCATAAGTAGGTGATTTGTTGGCTGAGGACCTGTGTTATTACTTCATAAAATGTTAGATCTTAGTTCTTTCTACTTTGTTAGGACACAGATACCCGAACCATGCCCTAGTGGAGCAGTTTGTTCAGGTTGTTTTTAAAATTAACCCACTGAAGAAAATAGTTTTCTCCAAAGGGGGATCTACCAGTTGTATTGCATGCCTTGAGTAGTCCTTCTTTTCATCTGGTGGTTCATGGTCACTTTGGATCTTGATTCTAAGGGTGGTCTTTCTCCCATCACTGCAACCACATCAGCCAGAAGAGTGTCAGTGCAGAGTGGTTTTCAGCTAAAGAACTTTTTTTGTAAGGTATCTACTTATTTTCTTCAAAACTCTCTGTTATTGACATTTTATCAAGTCCAGACACCCATTTGGATGTAGGTTCTCTGATCGCTACTTACCTGAATAAATCAGGTATAATTTATTTAATCTACCAGTGGGTCCACAGAAAGACAATTCAGCATTGGAAAGGATCATATCATGGCTAGTGAGAACAATACAGGAGGCATATAGTGCATCTAGGCTTTTACCTCTGGCTAATTTGAGGGCTTATTCTACAAGAAGTTTTTAGTGGCAACATACAACAGAATGTCAACTGTAGATCTTTGTGGACCATTATCTGGTTGAGTAGCTGCTTCATCATGCAGGGCCTTGGTTATTGCTTCTGCTTAGGCTTCCTATTAGAATTTTTTTTAAGCATTCTGTTATTGGTATAGTCTTTTTTTCTCACCCTTGGAAATAGCTGGCTACATTCCTTAGTATCCTGACTTGAAGTGGCCAGGAGTATAGAAAATTGTTTTCTTATACTTACTGTAATTTCTCCTTAACTGGCCTAACTTTATATTAGCATACATTCTCAACCTGGGTTCCTGTCATGAGCTAATGTGACATAACATGGGGAGGATGGTGTTATTCCTTGTACAGGCTAGCTATGGGTAGTCCTCAAGGAGGAGGATCTTGCCCATATTATGCCAATGTAAAGTTGAGCCAGGAATGGAAAATTAAGAATAAAAAAACCTTTTTCCTTAATTTTTTTATTTTTTTATTTCTTAATTTAATAAGTCCCTTTCCTGAAACATCTTAAACATCACCTGTTTCCAAAAGACCTGATCTCCATTTTCAAGAGTTTTAGCGCTGAAAAAATAACAGACGCCAGAAATCCATAAAATATCCATTAGCTACCAAAAAAGTAAAGTTTGCATATTTTACATCTTGACGATATGCCAAGGCCAGATTTTGAAAGTAAGCCCTGGAGCCTTTGGCTAACCCTTCTAGTAATAATATCATGTACTGCATGCAGCTACACACACATCCGCAATAAACAACACACAAGTGATGCCAGATGTTCATCTCTGAATAAACGTGTGGCAGGTGCACTAGATCAACACCCGCCACATATGTTATCATGACACTAAGACGGTGTAGTTTCACCTAAGGTGACCACTGCAGGACTACACTGACTTCCCAACACACTGTGGTGTAGATAGTTTTGTGTGCCAAACTACCAATTCTAACAAGACATCCCTTGAATGAATGGATGAAAATGTTAAACAATTAACAACTAATATATATGTCAGATCTCAGCAAAAACAGCAAATATAATTTTCTCAGCACCCCGTGGTTATGTTAATTGGTGGTGGGCGACAGGGTTATTATTGAAATAACATAATTCGATTGTAAATGTTTTCTGACGCCTAGTACATTAAGCTTTCTGTTTAATTATTTTGTAGTGAATAAATAATCCAGTTGTGATTACAAACAAAAAACATACTTATAAATCAAAATCTCATACTTATGTTCATAAGAAGGTAGACACAGTATGCATTTGACGCACAAGAATACAACAGGTGGGCTCAGTATATAATAAAAGCATAAATGAAAAGTGAATGTAAAATTTGTAATTTATTAACTGAAAATAAATTAAAGCTGAACTTCAGGCATACCTTTAGGCAACTTGCAGTTCTACCGTTTTTTCTCCTCTATTAAAATTGGTTACTTTCATTTTACTGCACGCAGCTATCTTTTCACAGTGTGCATTAGCATAGCTCCCAACTGTCCCTGATTTTGAGGGACTGTCCTTGATTTGGAACAAAGTTCCTCTGTCCCTCTTCCCTCCTCATTTGTTCTTTATTTTGCTCTGATCTATAAAGTTCTATATAAAATGCACTTTTTATCTTTCGGAAAGTGTTTTGCAGCACTAAACCTTTCATCCAATTTCTAAATTGCTGCATTTGTAAATTTCAAAAGCCAATATAAAGGAATAGTAGTGGTAAAATAAAGCACTTGTGGGTTTAACTAATCAATTCTCCTTTAAGGGGGCATGGAAGGGGTGTGTCCTATGACTATAAAAATTTGCTTATAAGTGTCCTTCGTTCCCATCTCAAAAAGTAGGAAGGTATGCATTACAAGCTGCAGCAGATCAGATAGAGCCTGTCTGTTTTTCTGGCTGGAGAACACTCAGCTTAAGCAATTTAAGACCAAGCCTTTTTCTGACATTTGTTGTTTACAAGTAAAAATCTGTATTTTTTGCTAGAAAATTATTTAGAACCCCCAAACATTATATATATATATATAAATATATATATATATATATATATATATATTTTAGCAGAGACCCTAGAGGATAAAATGGCAATCATTGCAATATGTTATGCCACACTGATTTTGCGCAGCAGTCTTACAAACGCAATTTTTTTTTTTTTAAATACACTTTAATGCATTAAAAAAAAAAGCACTAAAGTTAGCCCCAATTTTTTCTGTAATGTGAAAGATGATGTTACACCGAGTAATAGATACCTAACGTGTCATGCTTTAAAATTGCGCCCGCTCGTGGAGTGGCGACAAACTATGGTACCGTGAAGAAATGGTGTTTTAAGCTTTCCGCCCTCCTATGCTCAACACCTCTCTGCGCTGTTTGGGTGTATGTGTTTACAATTTTTGGGGTAATAAATGGTATAGACCCCGGAGAAGGATGTAGTGGGTAAATATATAAATAAATAAATAAATATATATTATGTGAGTGAATAAATAAATAAATAAATATTCAGTGTAGCGCTATGTATAAATTATAAATAAAATGAAATAAATATAATTATAAAAATGTGGTTATTAAATACTAGATTATAAATAAATACATAAATAGTAGTGGTAAACAATTGATTTTAGAAGTGTGCTAAAATACAATATGTAGCTGCTGCTTAAATAACAGTAGGATTGGAAGAATATAGGTAAAAGGATAGACACGTAAATGCTCTATGGCTGTGTCTGTCAGATACCTATAGCAGCGCTCAGTACTAATTTTCAACTAAAGTTGAAAAATTAGTGCATATATGTACATTTAGTGTGTACAAAAATAAATAAACAAAAACAATGTCTAAAAGCAATAAAGCAAAGTGTACCGTAAAAAAATCAACTTTACATTACGCCTTAAAGTGCTGGGTGCATAAATCAAATAAATAAAATTAATGATAAATTCCAAGTGCACGTGAACAAATAAATAAACGAGTTTGATCTATGAGTGAATTGCACTGCGTATTTTCATCAAATGAATATCAACAAAAAGTCCGCGTGACAACAAACACGATCCTCCAATCTGATGGATCAGCAATATGACGAAAGTGACAGTTCAAAATAGCATGTGACACTCGATTTTGTGTTGACTCTCCGTGAGTAATCCGCAAACTTCCACCTTAAGTGACACCGTGTTACAGGGATTAGCCCCTCTTGGGGGTGCACTCACCAGTTTGTTTGTTTAGGGAAAAATATTAATTTTTAATAAATGAAGTTGTTTTAGCAATATTACGCTATGTGGCCCCTTGTTTAATTGCATGCACAACTGTGTATAACCACACTGGAGAAAGAGGCTGATGCACTGGAGGTATCCATAAGTGGGCGAACGCAGTAGCAGATGCTGGTGGAGAAGGTCCTCAGGGTATAATACTACAGGCGCATTTTGAGCATATCTCTGGTGAGTGCACCCCCAAGAGGGGCTAATCCCTGTAACACGGTGTCACTTAAGGTGGAAGTTTGCGGATTACTCACGGAGAGTCAACACAAAATCGAGTGTCACATGCTATTTTGAACTGTCACTTTCGTCATATTGCTGATCCATCAGATTGGAGGATCGTGTTTGTTGTCACGCGGACTTTTTGTTGATATTCATTTGATGAAAATACGCAGTGCAATTCACTCATAGATCAAACTCGTTTATTTATTTGTTCACGTGCACTTGGAATTTATCATTAATTTTATTTATTTGATTTATGCACCCAGCACTTTAAGGCGTAATGTAAAGTTGATTTTTTTACGGTACACTTTGCTTTATTGCTTTTAGACATTGTTTTTGTTTATTTATTTTTGTACACACTAAATGTACATATATGCACTAATTTTTCAACTTTAGTTGAAAATTAGTACTGAGCGCTGCTATAGGTATCTGACAGACACAGCCATAGAGCATTTACGTGTCTATCCTTTTACCTATATTCTTCCAGACAAACTATGGTACTTTAAAATCTCCATAGGTGAACCTTTAAAAATGTTTACAGGTTACCTGTTTAGAGTTACAGAGGGGGTCTTGTGCTAGAGTTATTGCTCGTACTCTAACAATCGGGGTGATACCTCACATGTGTGGTTTGAGCACTGTTTACATATGTGGGCGAGACATGGGGTTTTTTTTGTGCCATACCTGAAACATTTTATGTTTTTATATTTATTTATTCTTTTTATTTTATTTATTTATACATTTTTATTTTTACACTATCCCTTTATTGTTATTTTTTTTTATTCCTATTGACAGGTCCTATTTATTGAGAAATCTGGGGTCAAAAATTCCCCAGATGTCTCATTTACCTTTAAAAGCAAAAAAATAAAATAAAAATTTAATTTTGACTTTAAGAAAAAAAAAATCCTGTCTATCTGGAATTGACATCGGAGGTCGCTCCGGTCCTCCAAGGGCACAAGGGCATAGAGCCAAGTGGGGACTATCTTGCCCTCACTTGACTTCCTGCCTAGCCATCGGCTGCATGGGATCGGTATCAGGCTTATCGTCGGCTCCAGTAAGCTCAGAAACGACCGTGGCGGGGGTGGCACCTCTCCCACCGCCTATAAAAGTGATCTTGCTGTTAATCTGCTGCTGGGACTACTTTATCTGAAAGCTGACCACCTAAGGGAAGAAACAATACCGGGTTATGGCAGCAAGGTTGCTGCCATAACAACCATATTTAATGTCAAAATCATGACATACGTTCACAGTTAGGTGGTCGGCAAGTGTATAATCTGGCTCTTTCATTGTTTAGATTTCAGTTTATTTTAATCATGGAGACTCAGCATCACATATTGGTTTTACCTAGGGCAGTCTACATGTAAAAGCAGCCTGCCTAGGAATTCCCACTATTCCAGACTGACATGCACCCATCAAAGCATTTCTATATTTGCATAACACCTTCCATGAGCATACCTATTAATTGCATCAAGGCTGGGAGTCCATGAGAGGAATCCTAATTCAGGATGTTTCAAGAAGCTATGTACAACACCCTGCTGGCCCCAGGAACCAATAAAGGGAAAATAAAAGCAGGTTAAACTTCTGCTTTAGTTCACTGTAAAATGTAAATGACAGCCTCCAGTCATTTTTTGTTTGGAAGAAATGGAAAAGAGTCAATATTTCTTAGAAGTTTATATTTCTGTCTGTGACCCTATTAGAGGTACAAGAAATACAGTAAACGGGGGCTGTGGTTGTCACCAGGACAGTAAGCCCTTATTTACTCTACTAAAAAACAGAAAATTGTATCAAGTACTTAACGTAATTTTCCTTTCCTGATGCCAATCCATGGCAGCATACTACTAGTGATAGGCTCCGCCTCTCTTCCACTCACTCAGGCCTAGTTAGGCCCCACCCCATTCTTTTTAATTAGCTACATACTGAAACGTACAAGGGCCCCTATGCTGCCATGGTTTAAGTATTTGATACAATTTTCCGATTTCCTGACACAACCATGGCAGCATACTAGTGATAAATAACTAGCTGACAGGGTGGGTTCTACTGGTCGAATCAATTTTTAATTTGAATGGGACAGAAGATGGAACAGTCCTTCCTCTGCAGTCCACTAATGGCAAGACCCCTGATCTACTCAGTACCGCTTGAAAAGGTATCCTGGGATGACCATGATACTTCCCTGCAGATGGATTCCATGGACGCCTTTGAATGGGCAGCCAATGAGACTGAAACCCCTCTGGGAGAGTATGTATCCACTGCTGAAGGAGGTTCACGACCCCTCACCCTATATGCATGACCAAACGTACTAAGTCCAGGAGGTAGCCTATTTTCCCTGATGAATTCCAGCTGGAAAGATGAAAGGCTTAGTACATGATCTGAAAAGGGCAATTGTGGATAGGGACTTCAAGTTCTGTACACGTCCAATTTGTGTGACCCTCCTGAGTGATCCTCTCCTTTTAAACAAAAGGGAAATAAATAAATGATTGCCCATACATACATATACGAATATGTGCATACACACATATATACAAACACAGGGTTTTTTTTTTTGCCATACCTGAAAAAAACAGCAGGGGGCATTGAAGGAAAGCTTGCCTATCCCAGGAAGCAGAGGGAAGAATGATCCAGAGACAGGCAAAGGAGGCTCTGCCTGACCAAATCTCCAGGGCCATTTGAGCCCCTCCAATTATCCCTGGAGATCTGTAGATCTACCCTATGACTCTGACCCTCATTATTAACAAGAGGGCAGCTTTTCCCAAAAGAAAAATGGTGGTCGGTACTCCCGCCAGCCATTTTGCATGTGCACATGATGTCATCAAGAGCACCTCCAGCACAGAGAAAACAGTACAGCACAGGATAAAACAAGCAAAAGGGCAAACATCATTAAAAATGGAACCTAAAGAAGGCACAGAAAAGGAAAAGATCAAGGTAAAAAAAGGGAAACATTTAGGGAGACAGAAAAACAAAACAAAAAGGGATAGGCAGTCCTGTGGGATACAAAGGACTAAAGGAGTGAAATGAATGAACTAGCTGCCCCCCCCCCCCCCAAAGCCTCAGCCCGCAGACACTTACTGGCAGATTTCTTTCCTAAAAAGGAAACACAGCAGGACCCCATCAAGACCCACAGAAGGGGTTCCCAGGCTGTTTAGTGCAATTTAGCGGCCCAAGTGCTGGGACTTCGCACTGGGAGAGGTTAAACCCAGCTGGATGCTGCATGGAGACAGACGTGGGGACATAGTACTGCTTACTCTTCACTGGTGCGTGGATGTATGAGGAAAAAAAAGAAGAAAAGAATGGGGTGGGGCCTAACTAGGCCTTTAATTTATGCTTTTCACTGGTCCTGAGGGAGTGGAAGAGAAGCGGAGCCTATCACTAGTAGTATACTGCCACGGTGGCATCAGGAAATGTGTTTTTGTTTTAGTTCCTGACCTATTTTCCATCACTTCCTGTCCTCAGAGGAATTGCATCCCCAAATGCACACAGAAAATCAAAATCCTGACATAAGCGTTTATTGTAAAAAAATTCTCAAGCATCCACAAGCATGGCAATGTCAGACCCTGCCCTAGGGCTGCCCCTTCTAACGCGAATCACCCAACTGGGCACAGGGACTGATATGGGTAGGTGCAGTGTTTGACTGTGTAAAACGCAGTCAAACACTGCACAGATACCAAGATTTACATGATTTACATGTCAAACATATCAGCCAAGATACTGACCCTAGATAGTGCCTGAACAGTAATGGCACCATCCTCCTGGAGAGAAAAGCAAATGAAGGCATTGAGGTTGATTTACCAAAACTGGAGAGTGTAAAATCTGGTGCAGCTGTGCATAGCAATCAATCATCTTCCAGGTTTTTATGGACTTTGCTTTGTGCACTGGTGCGCAGTCATTTTGAAACAGGAAGGGGCCATCCCCAAACTGTTCCCACAAAGTTAGGAGCATTAAATTATCCAAAATGTCTTGGTATGCTGACGCCTTAATAGTTCCCTTTGCTGGAACTAAGGGGCCAAACCCAACCCCTAAAAAACAACCCCACACCATAATCCCCATCACCAAATGATTTGAACCAGTGCACAAAGCACTTCCGCCTAGGTAGCCTGAGCGGAAGTGGGTGCATGTACCTGCTCCCCCCAAAAAAATGACATGCCAAATGTGGCTTGTCAGGGGGTAAGGAGGAACTTCCACTTTTGAGTGGAACGCCGCTTTAAAGACTAATGCCCCGTACACACGGTCGGAATTCCGACCACAAAATCCGTCAGACTTTTTCCGACAGATTTTGTCTGACACTGGTGTTGCATACACACGGTCGGACAAAGTTGTCAGAAAATCCGATCATTCTGAACGTGGTGACGTTTGTTGTGTACGACGGAACTACGTAGAGGCTATTAGCCAATAGGTTTGGTCTCCTAATGTGATCTGAGAATGCGTGGCACTTCTCTACACACGATCGGAAAAAGTCTGATCGGATTTTGTTGTCGGAAAATTTGAGAGCAGGATCGCAAATTTTTTCCATCTGAAATCCACACACGGTCGGATTTTCCGACAACATGGTCCAATAGGACATTTTCCGTCGGAATTTCCGACCGTGTGTACGGGGCATAAGCCTTTTTCTGACACTTGTTGCTTACAAGTTAAAATCAGTATTTTTTGCTAGAAAAAAATCCCCAAACTATTTATATATATATATTTTTTTTTTAGCAGAGACCCTAGAAAATAAAATGGCAGTCATTGCAATATTTTATGTCACATGGTATTTGCGCAGCGGTCTTTCAAACGCAATTTTTGGGAAAAAATACACTTCAATGAATTAAAATAAAACTAAGCAGTAAAGTTAGCCCGTTTTTTTTTTTGTATAATGTAAAAGATGATGTTACGCCGCAAGAATCGTGATCTTTATTCTAAGCAAAAAAATTGTGATTCTCATTTTATACAGAATTGTGCAGCTCTAGTATATGTACTGTACATTTACACTTACTTAGCATGCATGCACTTATCATAAATCAACACATTAGATGTTAAGTCCAGTTTAAATATTGTGTTGTATAAGGTGCATATAGAAAGGCACCAGCAGCCTACAGCTGTACTACTATAAATGGATTAACAAAATGAAAAAGAGAGTTAAGAGAAATGTATCATGTACTATTACATCTCATTGTCAATGTCTCAAAGCACTAAGGTTGCTGACATTTAAAAAAACAAACATAAATTTAAAGAGATAATAAAAGCTTTTTTTTTTTCCCCCTGGCACCATTATTCTAAAATACATGTGTGATTGCAAGACCAAAGTACTTTTTTTTTTATTATTCATATTACATACATACAGATTTTGTGACAGCTCATACATTATTGTAGGTAATGCCTGACTGTCCATATACAGTATAACTACATTAATAAAATCATTACTTATACATTACAGCTTTTCACTATAGTTATCCCTTTCGTGCCTAAGCCTATTTCTGACATTTGTTGCTTACAAGTTAAAATCCGTATTTTGTGCTGGAAAATAACTTAGAACCCCCTAACATTATATATATATATATATATGTATATATATATATATATATATATATATATATATATATATATATATATATTTTTTTTTTTTAGCAGAGAATCTAGAGAATAAAATGGCGATTGTTGCAATATTTTATGTCACACTGTATTTGCGCAGCGGCCTTTTAAACACAAATTTTGGGGAAAAATTACTATTTCATGAAAAAAAAGATGATGTTAAGCCGAGTAAATAGATACCTAACATGTCATGCTTTGTCATGTCACCACTCGTGGAATGGCGACAAACGACAGTACCTAAAAATCTCCATAGGCGACTATTTAAAAAAAATATAACGGTTGCCAGGTTAGAGTTACAGAGGAGGTCTAGTGCTAGAATTATTGCTCCCACTCTGGCGATCTCGGCGCTACCTCACATGTGTGATTTGAACACTGTTTACATATGCAGGCGCGACTTACATGTGCGTTTTCTTTGCTGCACAAGCACACAGGGACAGGGGCGCTTTAAACATTTTTTTCTTATTTTTTTTATTTTTTTACATTGTCTCTTTAAAAAAAAAATTCATCACTTTTATGGCTATCACAAGGAATGTAGACATCCCTTGTGACATCTGGTTAAAAAAAAAAACATCCCTTGTGACAGTAATAAGTGGTGACAGGTACTCTTTATGAAGGGAACGGGGGTCTAAAAGACCATAAAATCCCTCCTTTGCATTTCAAAGTATCCAGATCGCCAAAAACGGTGATTCTGAATACTGTAATATTTTTTTTTTAAATGCCGCCATTAGCATCTGAGTAAACCAAAATTGACGCTGTGACGTCGCTTCCGTGTTTACACATAGGAGACGTTTCTGGCTTCCTTTCCAGTCTCACTCTAACCGGAAGTGCCGGATCAAGGCTCGAGTCTCCAGGTGGGACCGGAGGCCTGTGAAGAGCGGCGGAAGGCGGCAGGAGCAGAGGGACACATCCCCTCCCACTCCTCTGGGATAACAGCGGCTTTTGTTATCGGTTGTTATCCCTGAAGAGCCAACCGCCCGCTCTAAAAAACGGTACCGGTCTGATGCCTGCAGATGCAGGCATCACCCGGTAAAACTGCTGAAAGTCGAGGCCGCATATGTGTGGACGGTTGGCGCTAAGGGGATTTTATATAGTGCAACAATAAAGATCCATCATACTAAAAATAAGTAGAATTTCTAGACATTATTAATTAATGAAGAAATACATTTTCACTGATCTTCTTTGATGTCGCATTTCTGCTACATTGCTTGCTGAGCTTGTAAGGTGCTGCATTAATCTGTAGCAATCTGGTCCCAAACGTGTTTTAAGTCATTTAGGGGATGTTACATCTCATGTAGATGATCCACTGCACTCTTCAAAAGCCTTATGGCACATCCAACATACAATATTCAAATAGTCCATTTTGTGTTTCTTTTTGAAAGATGCTTTCATTTTATAACTTAGGATTTCATAAAGAATGTCATCAATGTAAACAGACTGATTTAGTGAAGAAGTAATATTCCAGAATGCATTCATTCAAACACCCAAGCCATTAAAACATACACATTTTTCAAGGACTTGACTAGGCATTTACAGTGTAAAAATGACTCCATTATTAAGTCAGTGCTAAGATGTACAACGGTGTATTAACTTGCCTTAACAATGGTCTTGTAGAGGTTTGTGATTGACATACTTTTTATATTTACTTAACCACCTTCATTGTTGACCTCTAAGGGGGCAGAAAGCATAGGCATTTAGTATTATCCAGATGAGACTGAAGATACAATTTGGCCTGTTACGCAGGCAGACAGCAACGAGTGTCAGAGGAAGCTCAAGGTTAGATAAAGTATATAAATAACGAATAAATAAAGAATAAATAAGTAAATGTATGCTGATGTCTTTGAAGAGATCAAATGAAAGTACAAAGCCTGTTTTCAATAATTGCTATCTAGCTTTTTCTTGGCGTTTGCTAATGTTTCAGTGTTATGCCGCGTACACACGGTCAGACTTTCCGACGGCAAATGTGTGATCGGAGCTTGTAGTCAGAAATTCCGACCGCGTGTAGGCGCTATCGGACAGTTTCCATCGGAATTTCCATTGCACAAAATTTGAGATCTGGTTCTCAAATTTAATGACAACAAAATCCGTTCGCGTAAATTCCGATCGTGTGTGGACAATTCCGATGCACAAAGTGCCACGAATGCTCAGAATCAAGCAGAAGAGCAGCACTGGCTATTGAACTTAATTTTTCTCGGCTCGTCATAGGTGTTGTACGTCACTGCGTTCTTGACGTTCGGACGTTCTGACCAACTTTGTGCGACCGTGTGTATGCAAGACAAGTTTGAGCCAACATACGTTGGAAAAAAAACATCGGATTTAGTTGTCGGAATGTCCGATCGTGTGTACGCGGCATAAAGGTAATCCTAGACAGTGGGCAACCGTCAGCTCTTTGCAATGATCCAACAACAAAACTGCTCAAGGGTCACCTAAACATGCACATTCATATCTTTGCGTGCATACAGTCACCCCTGTTGCCTTCCTTATCTCAAGGAAATCATTTTGAATCTGTAAGACATTCAATAGTATTTTCTCCCCAGTCTTTAAAAGTTGTTTGTTGAGGTTTGTGGGAGCCCTTAGATGTCTCCTCGCCTGTTCCTAGTAACAATCTTAGGTTTTCTTTGTAGCTAACAGATGATTGAGAAAAATAGTATGTGGTCTATGCAAAAATCTGTATAATGTATTCAGACACGGTCTCTCTCTCCAGTATGCTTTCTGATTCAACTGTTCAAAGTAAATGTGGCAGAAAATGACGTGACTATGTTATAGCTCAAAAATCCAGAAGTGGTGTGGAGCTTTCAGTCATTCTTTATTAAGAAAATATGCTTTTTCATCCTCTCTATTGAGAAACATTACTCTAATATATCTCAGTGAAGAATAAGGAGGACATGTAACATTACTAAATTATTGTTGGTTGACCAAATTATATAATCCTGAACCTGCCACATATAATTATTATATTTTATTTTTAAAGTGGCAACATTTTATATGGTTGCCTAATTAAAAAATGTAATGGATGCAAATTGGAAACACTAGACCAAACAAGAACAAAAACATTAGGGGAAAGAGTACTCTACCTGTACAAGTGCTATATAGATATAGGAAGACACCTCAGCTATTTGAAAATACACTATATTGTCAAAAGTAGTGGGGACACCTGCCTTTACATGCACATGAACTTTAATGACAACTCAGTCTTGTTCCATAGGGTTCAATATTGAGTTGGTCCACCCTTTGCAGCTATAACAGCTTCAACTCTTCTGGGAAGGCTGTCCACAAGGTTTAGGAGTGTGTCTATGGGAAGGTTTGACCATTCTTCCAGAAGCGCATTTGTGAGGTCAGGCATTAATGTTGGATGAGACGGCCTGGTATGCAGTCTCTGCTCTAATTCATCCCAAAGGTGTTCTACAAGGTTGAGGTCAGGACTCTGTGAAGGCCAGTCTTGTTCCTCCACCACAAACTCACTCATCCATGTCTTTATGGATCTTACTTTGTGCACTGGTGCGCAATCATGTTGGAAGGGGCCATCCACCAAACTGTTCCCACAAAGTTGGGAGCATGAAATTGTCCAAAATGGCTTGGTATGTTGACGCCTTAAGAGTTCCCTTCACTGGAAGTAAGGGGCCAAGCCCGACCCCTGGGCCAATTCGATATTGAACCCTACAGACTAAGACTGGGGTGCCATTAAAGTTCATGTGCGTGTAAAGGCAGGCGTCCCAAGACTTTTGAAAATACAGTGTATGTTAGTTTCCTTTTCATTTAATTTAAAATTTAAAAAATTGATATAAATTGTTTGTTGTGGTATTCGTTCTTTACCTCTCACCAGTATCACATTGGCAGGGTAAATATAGATTACCACATTAAAAGAAAAGTATGGGATTTTTTTTTTTAACCCATAATCATACTTACCTTGGTGGATGCAGCATCAGTTCGATGCTGTATCTGTCGACCAGTGCTTCTTCACTGAGAACCGAGCCACCGAACATCGCTGATGGCTCGGTTCTCCCACCTCCCAGAGCGGAGAGCTGCTGCCTATCAATCAGCAGCTCTCCTGCTCTGCTCCTCCACGCTTACTGGAGCACTGAGCTGTGGAGGGGCGAGGAGCGGCTGTCTCAGCCTCTCGTTGAGAGGCTGAGACGGCTATCAGTCCAGGCACCTGGGGGATCCAGACTTCCAGAGTCGAAATGATCTTAGTGACATCAGCAGAGAGCAGACTTCACACCGCTCTCTGCTAAAAACGGGTCATAGGAGTGCAAAACAAATTGCACTCCTGTGGCCCATAGGAGAAGTACAGCCAAACTAGCCCAGGCTGGACTTCTCCTTTAAAGGATACAGCAAAGAAATCTTTGAAATTGTTAGTGTCTATGAATTTCATCAAAGAGACTTCACTATTTTTATGTTAATTACTATATTGTTATTGTGAAGGTTGTAAATCCCTTAAAGGTTGGTGGGATATAAATATTTTTCATCTAGTATGCTCAAGGCTACCATCTGCTCTACGGAAAATATAATATTGATGTATGTAAGTGAAAGGGCTTCATTAGCACAAGAATTTTCACATCAGAATAAAAAATGTTGGAAGTTTAAACCAACCCAAACTCACATGAAGGTATTCAAGGAATTAAAGCTAGATGTAGTATGATGTCATAACGGAATGATCTTCTTGTTGGCTATGTACAATATATTTGCTAGTTTATTTTTTTCCAAGACAGATAATAAATCGGGGAAGCCTTCTAGCAGCTGGACCTTTATTGACTGACTGCCCTAAAATGTAACTGAACAGAACAATTTTAATTCACCAGACTTTGCTGGAATTTTACTTCATCTGGAATAGTACATCACAGAGTGAACTCTAATTGATCTTTTCAGCAATGTCCAGGAAAAAATAGAATAGCAGATTTACAAGGTGTTGGATTTTTAATTAAACTATATATAGGAAGCCTATTGGTTGCATGTAATTGCAAAAGTGATATACTGTATACATCTGAAACAATGACACATCCATCTGCAATACTTTCTAACAAGTAACCAGAATAGATATGGGAAATCTCTCTGCATCAGGCTGAGGATACCATTCTTAAACTGACTACTATAAATAAGCTATGGACTCCACCACTTGACCAGAGATCCGACAGTGCAAAAGAGAGCATTTCTTCTACTCTTTTCCTAGCACTGGACACTGTAGGGAACCAGCTTTGTGGTGCAAACATTTTTAAGGTCAATTAATTAGGAAGATTAAATAGAAAGATGAAAAACCGCTCTAACAATGGTGAATGTAGCAGCCTGCACAACAATAATTGTATGGGAAAAACGTGAATAAATATAGAGTGCAGCGCTCCTAAAGTGTTTCAAAAAATTAATATTTGAACAGGTAAATAAATAAAAAAACTATTATAATATAGATTGTGATTGAGTAGTGAAAAGTCAATATATGCTGAAAATTATTGATAATAAATATGCTAAAGGATATTAATAATAAATATTCATAATCAATTAGAAGTGTTAACTCCCTTCTGTGAAATTTTTTTATCCCTATTGTGGGGGTCACCAGTACGGTATCTGTAAATTGAAATCGTATCCCCTCTCAATTGTCTCTTCTCCAGAAATAATAAGTTCAGTGCTCGCAACCTTCCTTTATAACTAATATCCTCCAGACCCTGTATTAACTTTGTTGCCCTTCTTTGTACTCGCTCCATTTCCAGTACATCCTTCCTGAGGACTGGTGCACAGAACTGGACAGTATACTCCAGGTGCGGCCGGACCAGAGTCTTGTAGAGTGGGAGAATTATCACTATATTTTCCCTGGAGTTAATCCCTTTTTTAACGCCTGCCAATATTCTGTTTGCTTTGTTAGAAGCAACTTGGCATTTTCCATCCTAGATTGCCCCGAGTGTATAGATTGCATTCATATTTTTGCCACCCAAATGCATTATTTTAAATTTTTCTACATTAAATCTCATTTGCCATGTAGTTTCTCACCCCATTAATTTGTTCAGATCTTCTTGCAAATTTTCCACATCATGCGGAGAAGTTATTGCGCTACTTGGCTTAGTATTGTTCTCAAATACAGAGATTGAACTGTTTACCCCATCCTCCAGGTCGTTTATGAACAAATTAAATAGGATTGGTCCCAGCACAGAAACCTGTGGGACCCCACTACCCACCCCTGACCATTCTGAGTATTCCCCATTTATCACCACCCTCTGAACTCGCCCTTGTAGCCAGTTTTCAATCCATGTACTCACCCTAGGGTCCATGCCAACAAACCTTATTTTGTACAGTAAATGTTTATGGAGAACTGTGTCAAATGCTTTTGCAAAATCCAGATACACCACATCTACGGGCCTTCCTTTATTTAGATGGCAACTTACCTCCCCATAGAAGGTTAATGGATTGGTTTGGCATGAACGATTCTTCATGAATCCATGGTGATTACTGCTAATGATACCGTTTTCTTTACTAAAATCTTGTATATAGTCCCTTATCATCCCCTCCAAGAGCTTGCATACTATTGATGTTAGGCTAACTGGTCTGTAATTCCCAGGGATGTATTTTGGGCCCTTTTTAAATATTGGTGCTACATTGGCTTTTCTCCAATCCGCTGGTACCATTCCAGTCAGTAGATTGTCAGTATAAATTAGGAACAATGGTCTGTCAATTACTTGACTGAGTTCCGCAAGTACCCTCGGTGCAAGCCATCCAGTCCCAGTGATTTATTAATGTTAAGTTTCCCAAGTCTAATTCTAATTCCGACCTCTGTTAGTCATGGAGGTGCTTTCTGTGATGTGTCACGAGGATAAACACTACAGTTTTGGTTACTGAAGCCCCCCGATTCCCCCGCGAAGACTTATGAGAAGAAAAAATTCAATACCTTCCCCATCTCCCCATCCTTTGTAACCAGATGTCCTCATTCTTTATGGGGCCAATATGGTCTGTCCTCCTTTTTTACTGTTTTTGCTCTCCTCTGCTATGTGTCTTTTGTGTTCTATCTTAGCCGACCTAATTGTACCCTTACATTTCTTGTTGCATTCTTTATAAAGTTTGAATGCTGATGATGATCACTCAACCTTGTATTTTTTGAAGGCTTTCTATTTTGCTTTTATATGCATTTTTACAATGGTGTTAAGCCATCCATGACTTTTGTTCGCTTTATTACCCAATGGGATGCACTGGCTAATGCCCTTATTTAACCACATTACGACCGGTGCACACAGATTTACATCGGTAGGATGGCACGGACAGGCAAATGGCGTACCTGTACATCCCTTTGAATTTGCCGCCGTGCGATTGCGTGCCCGTCGTGAGCTCCGTGAGTCAGACTGCGGATCCTGCAGACTCGATCGCCGGAAGAACGGGGAGATGCTGATGTCACTGATCTCTGCTCCCTGTGATTGGGAGCGGCGATCAGTGTAGTGTCATACACAGCCCCTCCCCCCACAGTTAGAAACACTCCCCAGGACACACTTAACCCCTAAAGCGCCACCTAGTGGTTAACCCCTTCACTGCCAGTGTAATTTTTACAGTAATGACTGCAATTTAATCGCACTGATCGCTGTAAAATTACAATGGTCCCAAAAATGTGTCAAAATTGTCTAATGTCATAAAACTATTCCCTATTTTGTAGACGCTTATTGTGATTTTTTTTTACCAAAAATATGTAGAAGAATACGTATCAGCCTAAACTGAGGAAAAAAATAGTTCTTTTATATATTTTTGGGGGATATTTATTATAGCAAAAAGTAAAAAATATTGCTTTTTTTTCAAAATTGTCACTCTTTTTTTGTTTATAACGCAAAAAATAAAAACCACAGAGGTGATCAAATACCACCAAAAGAAACCTCTACTTGTGGGAAAAAAAGGACGTCAATTTTGTTTGGGAGCCACGTCGCACGACTGCACAATTGTCAGTTAAAGCGATGCAGTGCCAAATCGCTTAAAGTGCTCTGGTCTTTTGCCAGCGAAATGGTCCGGAGCTTAAGTGGTTAATATGCTCTTAAAGGGAACCCATTTCTCCTCCGTGTTCTTTGTTCCTAAGATTTTATCCCAATTTATATCTTCTAGAAAGGTTCGTAGCTTAGGGAAGTTGGCTCTTTTGAAATTCATTGTCTGTGTATTTCCCTTATGTTTACTATTTGTATGATTTATACTGAAGCCAATTGACCTGTAATCGCTGTTTCCTAAATTGCTCTGTATTTCCACATCCGTGATCAGGTCTGTATTGTTGGTAATCAGTAGATCTAGTAACGCTTTATTTCTAGTTGGTGCGTCAACCAACCAAATGATTTGGACCAGTTTGGACAAGTGCACAAAGCAAGGTCCATAAAGACATTGATGAGCGAGTTTGGGGTGGAGGAACTTGACTGGCCTGCACAGAGTACTCAACCCTATAGAACACCTTTGGGATGAATTATAGCAGAGACTGCGAGCCAGGCTTCTCATCCAACATCCGTGCCTGACCTCACAAATGCACTTCTGGAAGAATGGTCAAACATTCCCATAGTCACACTCCTAAACTGTGTGGGCAGTCGGCCCAGGAGAGTTTAAGCTGTTATAGCTGCAAAGGGTGTGCCAACTCCATATTGAACCCTACTGACTGAGACTGGGATGCCATTATTGCAGGTGTCCCAATACTTTTGATAATATAGTGTATCTTTTCAAGCTCACTGTACTCAAATAAGTATTTTTGTGCAAAAAACATTCTTATTTTCACAAAATATGATAACAGACACCACAAACATTCTAAACACTGGTATTTTAGACCCAAGAACTGACAATGACTTTCCAAGCACAGTGTACTAAAAGCAGCACTTCATTTTAACAGAGGGCTACTAGGTTGAATCTTGTGTCCTGGAGTCACATGGTATAGAATCGGTAGCATTAAACAAAAATGGGAACCTATCCATGTGACTACTACAGACACCACAAACATATTACACTCTAAACATTGCTGTTTTAGACCCAAGAGCTGGCTAATTTACAACGTTTATAGTGCATGGTGAAAACAATAATGCAACTCAAATTGAGGTGAAGAATTTCTAAAATGATCTCAATCTTGAATTTGCTTCCCCACACCAAATGTGCAGTGATCCAAAATGGTGTTTCCAGGTGCCATTCACACATATGGACTAGTACTCCCCTTCTGCTTTGGACCTCAACTAAAATAGATAAAGCAGGGCACACACAGTTTATTCCCATAACCAGGGTAATACTGGCATCAGATTTTGTCTACCTTGAAAGAGCCTCACAGCATACTTTATTTTTTATTTTTTACATATAAAGTGAAAATACATGTACAAAGCAAGTGCATGGGAAAAAACGCATAAAGGCCACCTGTAAGGTCCTGCTCACAGTGGGAATGACACGATCTTGCAATCTTGATCAATATTTCCTAGGAGATGCGGATTGAGATAGAATTCACTGTTCAGAGGTAAATGAAAACATTGCAGAAAACATTGGTATTTTTTATTGATGATTTAATACTATGTATCAAACATTTCTAGGTTGCGCTTTCTTTTGGGAAACGTGGATTTAGTTCTGTTAATAAATAACAGACTTCAAAGAGAAGTTCAGCGTTTTAAAAAGCAAACTTTTCTACTCACCTAGGTGGATGCAGCATCAATCTGATGCTGCATCTGTCCCCCGCTGGCTCTGTAGTGAGAATTGAGCGATCAAACACAACTGATTGCTCAGAGCAGAGAGCCGTGACCGTCAGACAGCAGCTGTCTGATCTCTCCTCCAATGCTCACTGAAGCACTGGGCTGTAAAGGGGACAGGAGGGTCTGGCTAAGGCTCTCAGCGGATCGCCAGGTGCTGATCCAGGCTTCTGGGCAGATACCGACCTTATGGTCAGGATCTTCTCAGAGCCAGAACAGGCTCTGTCACATCCAAAAGTGGGCTTCAGCCCTCTGTCAGCTGAAAACGGATAACAGGAGTGAATAACGAACTGCACTTCTGTGATACATAGGAGAAGTATGGCCAAATAATAATTGGCCATACTTCTCCTTTAACCACTTCAGCCCCGGAAGGATTTATCCCCTTCCCGACCAGGCCATTTTTTGCGATACGGCACTGATTTACTTTAACTGACAATTGCGTGGTCGTGTGGCACTGTACCCAAATATAATTAATGTCCTTTTTTTCCCACACATGGAGCTTTATTTTGGTGGTATTTGATCACCTCTGCGGTTTCAATTTTTTTCAACATATACACATTTTATAAACAAAAAAAACGTCGACAATTTTGAAAAAAAAAATATTTGTTACTTTCTACCCAATTAAAAAAATTAAAAAAATCGAATTTCTTCATAAATTTAGGCCAATATGTATTCTGCTACATGTTTTTGGTAAAAAAAAAAACAATAAGCGTATATTGATTGGTTTGTGCAAAAGTTATAGTGTCTATAAAATAGGGGAAAGATTTATGGCATTTTTATTATTTTTTTTTTACTAGTAATGGCGGTGATCAGTGATTTTTAGCGGGACTGTGACATTGCAGGAGAGAGATCGGACACGTAACTGACATTTTAGAATTTTTTTTGGAGAACCAGTGACATTTTTACAGTGATCAGTGCTAAAAATATGCACTGACATTGTACTAATGACACTGGCAGGGAAGGGGTTAACATCAGGGGCGATCAATGGGGTTAAATGTGTTCCCTCGGTGTGTTTCTAACTGTGTGGGGGGATGGGCTGCCGGGGACAACACACAGATCCATCTTCCTGCATAGCAGGAAGACAAGATCCTGTGTCACCCCTGTCAGAACGGAGATCTGCCTTGTTTAAACAGGCAGATCCCCATTCTGTCTCTGCAGGGAATGATCGCGGGTGACCGGTGAACACTGAGTATGCCAGGCCCGCTAATTGGCTCCCCCGCTGGGCAATCGGCGCGCCCTCAGAACCTCGTGCACGAACCGATGTAAGCCTACAACGATTCACAAAGCCGAGACAACCTGCTGCAGTATAACTTCGGTGGCTGGTCAGCAAGAGGTTAAGGCACTATGAGGTAGGCAACTCTGTTGCTAGCAATTTTTCAAAATTGCCATCAACAGGATCGCTAAGAGTATGCCTTCCCCTATAGAATTGCTTCCTCTCTAACCGAAGCAGCAAAATGTCACTCCCATTACTAGTATAGCACTACCCCATAAGAGCTGCTTCAGTATTACCCACTATTATGCTGACAGCCAAGCACAAGGTATTTTCCCACAGCCAGGTGCATACACTTTTAGCTCGTTGGAGTCAGAGACCAGTCTAGAAGTGTTGTTTTGAAGTTTTATTTTGGAGGAATGTGGACAGAGTTAGGGGCTTGCAGTAGGATACTCCAAAACAAAACTATTCATAACTTGAGACACTAGCTATTCTAAGATGGGACCCTAGGTGAAGTCCCCTGCTGGGAGCAGATGGCAGACTTGTCCTCATTTGGCAGTGTAGTAGTAAAGAAGCTTGAGCAACGTCCCTTGCAGTAAGTGACAGGTAGATTCAGAGAGATCACTAGCCAGTGATCTCTTTAGCTGGGCCCTTTAGCTGACTAGATGACAGCAGAGGAGGGTTAACAGCACTAGTCCCTGAGATCCCACAGATGTCTGTACTCACAGACCTTTAACCACTTCAATACAGGGCACTTTCACCCCCTTCCTGCCCAGGACAATTTTCAGCTTTGAGAGCTGTCGCACTTTGAATGACAATTACGCGGTCATGCAACACTGTATCCATGTGAATTTTTTTTATCATTTTCTTCACACAAATAGAGCTTTCTTTTGGTGGTATTTAATTACTGCTGTTTTTTTTTAAATAAGTAATTTTTCACTGATAGGCTGCACTGATAAGGTGGCACTTATGGGCACTGATTAGGTGGCATTGATGAGGAGGCATTAATATGACGCACTGATGGGCATTGATAGGTGGCACTGATGAGCACTGATAGGCGGCACTGGTGGGCGCTGATAGGTGGTACTGGTGGGCACGGATGGGCAGCACTGGTGGGCACTAATGGATGGCACGGATAGGCAGCACTGATGGGCAGCACTGACGGATGGCACTGATGGGCAGCACTGATGAGCAGGCACTGATGGGCACTGAAAGGCAGCACTGACTGGCATCCCTAATGGGCACTGACTGGTGTCACTGATGGGCACTGATTGATGTCACTGATTGACACTGATCGGTGACACTGAATGGAACTGATTGGTGACATTGATGGACACTGCTGGGGCTTTACTGTAATCAGGGCACTGATGATCAGTGCCCTGATTACCTGCCCTGGTCTCCCCTGCAAGGAGATACCGCTGATCTGCACAACTCGCCACACTCTCTGTCAGTGTGAGGTGAGGAGAGACGATTAACGGCACTTCAGCATTTACACGTGACAGGCTCTAATTGGACACAGCCGATGACACATGGTTAAAGGGCCACGTCATCGGCTCTTTACAGAGATTGAGGAAATCCCACATTCACAGAAAAGTACGTTTTAGTCACCACATCCCAAGTATATAGAAAATAAACAACCCCCTAGGAAGTGGGACTTTAAGAAGTGACTGAAAACTCATAAGTATAAAAATATATAAATTACTTTATTGATATACACATATTCAAAGTTTAAAATAATTGAAAATGATCATGTGGAATATATACAAATTCATGTAGTTATAGGTGGATGTAGATACATATAAGACAACTCTTTTTAGATCTTGACCCAACGTTTCTGGCTTCTCGTCGGGAGAGACTTCAAAAGGATAATCTAGATAGTATAATATAAAAAAATATATCTTTGAATTACTGAAAACATATATAATGTATATAGATGTGCCCGCATATGTAATACATACGGGAACACATATACGCAGCCTAGACTGCAGCCTAGACGCCAGCAACTAATATTTGCAGACAAAATAAAAAAAGTATAGATAAATGCATACCGTGGATAATAGTAGGGTGGACAACAATATTAATCACGCCATCATATATATTTCTAAATTATACTATCTAGATTATCCTTTTGAAGTCTCCCCCGACTACTGCATATGGGATTCTCGCTGGCAACAACCTGGGAGTGAGGGTTGGAAAAACCTATTTTTACCATCTTTTCAGCTGTTCGGCTATTTCTAATGACCATGTGGGATGGATGTCATTGGCTGTAAGATACCTTGTTTGTATACATAATTTTTATTATTTGCTGCTATGTGCTTTTTTGCTGCAGATTGATGTAGGATGTGCATTAATACTTCACATATATGCTTTTTCAGACTTCTAACTCTTTATGCTTGAATGGAATCCCTGAGGAAGGGCATTAAGCCGGAAACGTTGGGTCAAGTTCTTAAAAGAGTTATCTTATATGTATCTACATCCACCTATAACTACATGGATTTGTATATATTACAAATGATCATTTTCAATTATTTTAAACTTTGAATATGTGTATATCAATAAAGTAATTTATATATTTTTATACTTATGAGTTTTTAGTCACTTCTTAAAGTTCCACTTCCTAGGGGGTTGTTTCTTTTCTTTACAGAGATTGGGGTCGCACCGTGTCCTAGGAACACGTGCGGCTATGATCGTCATGCTCCGCACCCCTGCGGGCGCGTGAGGGTGGCCGTTCTGTGGTGCCGTCATATGACATCCTCCCAAAATGAAAACCGCACCGCTCCTCCATCATTTGACGGTGGGCGGGCGGCAAGTGGTTAAAGAGCAACCAGCAGCCTCTCTCAATGATACTAGATAGATCTTCAGCGAACTACCCCCTGAGTCAGCTTAGGAGAACCAGGGCCACTTTTAGGTTCCAACTTCAGGCCTCCAGGTCGCCAACCTGAGGCCTCTTGGCAGCATGTGCCAGGGGAGGCAAGCCTGCCTCAACCCTGGCTGGTGCAATCCACTCCTGGAAAGCCCCAGAGCCCACGTGTTCCCAGAATATAAATACTAGCTCCCCTGCAATTGGCAAGAGCTGGATTCAAATTCATGCTGTTCATTTGCCTAGCTCCCACCTATGTTCTGGAAAGCTCTAGTGGTAGTCCTAGGCAAACTCAAACAGCACCAAAACATCATGAGCAGTCCTGACTAATAATAAATAATAAAAACTCTGTTAGGCAGAACGCTGAGGATAAATTTACCTCTTAGCTCCCCTGTTAGGCAGAGGAGCAAACTACACTAATCGTACAATCCTTTGATTATATTTTTACCCCTATATATATGGACAGTCAGCTCATATTCTAGTAGCTATGACTAAGCACCCACCAGTGGTGTGAAACGTGTCAGCCAATTTGTTCATGTACCACTGTGATCTTCGTGATTATATGGATTTTAACTGTTTTCAATGAAGGTGTTGCAATGTGTTGCAATGCGTCCAGCTATTCTTTGTTCTCTCGATCATGTGCAGAGCCAGCAGCAGAATGGGTGTTATTAGGGGATAGCTGCCTGAAGCAGTGTTAATTTACCATATTTTGAGTTGCTCTAGTCTGTTCTAGTCTGTTACATATACAATAGCAGTGGAGGTAATACAATAAAAATGTTGACTTACATTCTACATTATACACTTCTATTTAGTGACAAGATAATGTCACTATATGGTTCACTGTGCCTCTAGCCACTGATGTAGCCTTTATATTCATTGGGTGTTATGAACTGTAATTTCACAAATACCAGATGTCTTTTAAATGTTAAAAGACCTGTTTTATAGAGGTGAATTGGCTTGTGGAACAGCAATAGAAAAAGAAAAAACTGTTGTGGAATAAAGACAATGATGACTATAGTAATGGCAGTAACCACTGTGTTATAATTGTGTAGTTGAATGTAATGTAATAGAAAGCTACATCATTAATGTAAATGTTAAAAATTCAGATAAAATATCACAGACAGATTTACAGTCATGCACATAACCTTAGATAAGGATTTCAGGCAAATATAGAATACTGTATCGCTTACATTGGAAATTGGTTTGATTTGTTTGAGCTCTTCCTGGTTTGCCTTGACTAGTGTAGCCTAGATATTACCCACCAGCTGGTACAGCCAAATACTTCCCCTTACTTTAAATTAAATAATAGACCACACCTTCTTTTATGGAGTAAATGGCCGCAACAGCCTTTTATTAAAACATAACTCCAATAACTGAAAACACATATAAATAACCATAGTGATAAATAACATATCAACACATAACCAGTAAACAAACATCAAGAACTGTAAACAATCAGTTACACCCTGTTAATTGGTCAGTGACGGAGCTAAGTACTATAAAACATATATATAACTACTGTATCTGTATATATATATAACACCACCGGGGGGCACTGCGGGATAAAACATAACCAACTGGCCTCCATCTGTGCCGCCCGGAGACAAACACCTATCCCGCAGTGCACGAGTAATCATCAAATATATAATTTGATGTACTACCAGGAGGGGCCATCTACTGATGAGCCCCCCACAAACCGGAGGGGCCATCTAATGATGAGCCCCCCACACACACTTACCACCTACATAACTGCTCCGTCACTGACCAACGGACAAACACGCCATAGCCTAAAAGGTTGACACCTCATCCTTGCAGGCACCTCCATACCCGCAGGGCCGGCTGAATCCCCTCCTGCAGACCCAACGACCACAGGTCGATGCCCACATCAGTTAAATGGACCCCGTCCCTCCTCAAATAGAGGCCCACATTCTTCTCTAGTTCCCTGTGACGTACCACCAACCCCCCATGCCATGTCACAAACCTTCCAACCACCTTATTCACCCTAATTCTGGCTTTGTTGATCCGATAAACGGACCTGGCCGTACGCCATGTTGTCCTTGCCACTATGTCCGACCAGACTAACAACGTGTCTGGGAATTTCGCTCGCAGATAAATCCAGTCATTTTTAATGTCCGCGATCAGATCCCTGACCGTGCGGACCCCCAGATCGTTCCCCCCAGCATGGACGACAAGCACTGCAGGCGGCCTGTCCAGCCACGCAAACCTCTCAGCCTCTGGGACTACCCTGCCCCACATCATTCCCGGTCTACCCAACCATCTTATGGTTGCCTCCCTTCTTGAAATCCCCAACTGCCTCCCACCTGGTCTCGCGTCCCCTCTCCGTGCGCCCCAACACACATACGAGTGTCCGAGAATCCAGATATGGCGTGGGAGCACTGCGTCTGAAATGACAAACATAGTGTAAAGGACTTGCACCCCCAGGACCCTTGACCAGGTTACCCCTTTGTAGGCAGATATGCACAACAACAACATCTTAACACCCCACTTTTTTTTTTTTTAATTTTTACCTTCCCACACTAACTGAGGCCGAATATAGGTGCGGAATCGCCTGGACTCACATCTCCCCATCCGTCGCACATCCACCTCATCCAGCCCGTACCTAGCGGCCTCAGTGGCCGCCCCGTAGCGGAAGGAGTGTGAGGCGTAGGCGGAACTATCCATCCCCAACCCCTTTAAACACTTACGCAAAACAGCAACAAACTGGAACCTGGACAAATTAGCTCCATCCTCGTGTACCAAAAAGGAGCCATCCCCACCCGGCCTTATGCCCGCAAAATCCCTTACCGTTTTTACCGGGCACATTGCACAACCCTCTACTGCATACAGCGATATCTGTACCCCCACACCTTTTTGGTCAGTTTTGGACTTCCGCAACCTCACGGACACCCTGTCCTCCAGGACTACTACATCTCCCCGCAGTAAACCGCCCGCCCTTCCTTTTGCTGGGCTGACCAATTCCCCTATACGAAATGCCCCAAAAAACGCCAATGAAAAAGCGGTTGTAAACAATAAACGCTCATAACTATCCCTGCAAACCGATCCCAACTGTATCCCCAAATCCAATAAGTTTTTGAATGTAATCGGCCGTCTCGTGTCCTTAGTCCTGTTTTCTTTCCTGTAACCCTTAATGGCCTGTTTCACCCAAAAATCCTTTGTCCAATCTACATTCTTTTGTAATTTGAACAAAAAGGCCAAAGCCGCCATTTTCTTCTCAATAGCCGATACCGATTGCCCCCTTTCCATGTTCCTGGATACCAAATATAGCACCAACAGGCGACCTGACGACCCATACTCACCCAAACCTGCTTCTTGCATCAGTTCTCCCCACTCTCTCCACACCTTCTGGTACCCTGCCCATGTGGACGTACTCACCGACTTCTGTATCCATCCTGCCGCTATTCTAGTGCCAAATCCCATATCCTGGCGGGGCAAGGAACTCCCACCTTCTGTGCCTCCGGCGCCAGAGCCCTGAATTTGTCCCACTGGAACCGAGATAAAGAGTCAGCCAGTGTATTCTCCACCCCCGGGATATGTACAGCATATAAAAACACATTCAATCGCAAGCAGCGCAACACCAACTGTCGCATCAGCCGAATGACAGGTGGTGAAGCCGCCGACATGCTATTGATGACCTGCACTACCCCCATGTTGTCACAATTCAAACGCAATTTCAAATTTCGACATGACTCGCCCCACAGTTCCATCGCTAGTACTACCGGAAAGAGTTCCAGGAGCACCAGGTTACGCAAAAACCCAGCCTCCACCCAAGCCCGTGGCCACGGTTCCGCACTCCACCGTCCTTGGAAGTACGGCCCATACCCAGTAGATCCTGCGGCGTCTGTCACCAACTCCACGTCGAAGTTACTTACCGGACCAGACATCCACACCGACCTTCCGTTAAACTCTGCTAAAAATTGATACCATACCTACAGGTCATCCCTATGTTCCTTCCGCAGCCTAATGTAATGCGTGGGAGCCTTCACCCCAGCCGTAGCTGAAGACATCCGACGGCAAAATATTCACCCCATGGGAATAATCCTGCATGCAAAATTCAATTTTCCTAACAGGGATTGCAACGTACGCAGCTGCACTTTCTTGCACCCATGTATCTCCCTGATCTCCTTCTGCAAATCCCTGAGCTTCTCTTCAGGTAACCTGCATTCCATTTTCATGGAATCAATAACTATACCTAAGAAGCTCAGCTCTGTCCGTGGACCCTCCGTCTTATCAGCTGCCAAAGGCACCCGAAATCTCTCTGCAATGTGTTGCAACGTGGACAACAGTATCGCACACACATTGGAAGAAGGAGGGCCCATGCAGAGAAAGTCATCCAAATAATGGATGACGGATTCAATACCCGCAACGTCCCTGACCACCCATTCTAAAAAGGAGCTAAATGTTTCAAACAGTGCACATGATATAGAACAGCCCATGGGCAAACACTTATCCACATAAAACTGTTCCTCCCAATGGCAACCCAGCAACCTGAAACTGGCCGGGAGAAGTCTAAACGCCGACTCCACATCCGATTTAGCCATCAATGCCCCTTTTCCATAACGTCGCACCCAGCGTACAGCCGCGTCAAAAGACGTGTACGAAACCGTACAGGTTTCTGGGTCAATGAAATCATTTACCGATCCCCCTTTGGGAAACGATAGATGATGAATCAAACGAAAATTCTTTGGTTCTTTCTTAGGGACCACCCCCAATGGGGATACTACTAAATCCTCTATTGGCTTCACCTCAAATGGCCCCGCCATCCGACCCAAAGCCACCTCCTTGGCCAATTTTTCAGATACCACTGCCGGGTGCTGCAATGCGGATCTTAAATTATTGGCCATAGGAGGGACGACTGTTAATGTGCACAGAATATGAAAACCGTGCTTAAAACCTTCCTCTAGTAACAACGCCGCCGCCCTGTCCGGGTATCTATTTAGAAAAGGAAGCATCCTTTCCCCCATCACCGGAGTCGTCCCTTTTGTTACCAGCCTCTCCACCCGTTTTCCTTTTTTGAAACACTTGGCATGCGTATGCGCCCCCCCGCACCCGGAACATTCATGTTTAAACTTGCAGGATCCCCCATACTTACATGATCCCTCGTTAAACTGCCAACAAACTCCCCACTTCCTACCGGCCGGCGATCCCGAGGAGTTACTACCTCCGGCCCCCCCATGAAATGGCTGTGCTGGCGTTTTTGCCGATGCCATAAGTCGCATCCAAAGACTGATGTCTTTGTGATCCCACCGCAGTGCGGGACACACCGCCCTGCGCTGTCTGAATTGCAACGTAGCGTAACGTAGCCACGCCGTGCCCCCGTATACCCTATATGCCTCCCCAATAGCGTCCATATAGCAAAATAACGCCGAACAGTGTTGGGGGTTCTTTTCACCTATTACACCTGCCAAAATGGCGAACGCTTGCAGCCAATTGGCAAACGTCCTGGGAATCAAACGGTATCTCCGCTTCTCCTCGTCCTCCTTCTTTGTATCATCTGGTTTTACCCTGTCCAGATTACATTTTTCTAAGGGCAATAGGGAGAAAATCTCTACATACTCGCCCTTCCATATCTTCTCTCTCGTTTCCTGCTTCAGGTGAGCGCCTAGGGGTCCCTCGAAGCAAACATACACCTCACATTTTGCAGCGTCTGCCAACCGCACAATGTCCGCTCTGACAGTCGCCTCTGTCCCCCCTTTTTCCGTCGTACTCACCTTCTCTGCCACTTCACCTGCTACGGTGTCCTGTGGCACTGCCGTAGCTGCTGCGACCGACCCTGCTACTTGTGCTGTACCCACGGTGCCTTCACCTGACCCCCTTGCGGACGACTGTCCTCCTTCAATCCGTCCCACCAACGCCCGTAGGCCCTCTAGCAATTCCTGTATCTGACCGCCGGACCCCACTGTAGGCCCGCTCCCTGCCCGCGGTTGGTATGTGTCTACCAACAGTGGTGCCGGAGGGGCAGCCCCCCCCCACCAGAGACAACCCCCATTAAGTTCTGTAATACAGCTGTAAATGCTAAATTGTCACATGACTTACCGGGCCGACCGGGCACCCCTCGCTCCGTTGCTGTTCCAACCTCCACCGGTGCTTGTGGGCGACTGGGTTCCAGCTCCTCTTCCTCTGAAATTTCTCCTTCCGACCTGCTCTCAACCTCCTGTCGGAACAAAAGCGGCAGTCCCTCTGGGGAGGGACTCCTGGACGTATCATGCTCCGTCTGTCCGCTGACTTGGCCAGTGCCTTCCCTCCCACCCGCTGCCCCCCCCCTCCACCCAGTCCTGTGCGGTTGGGCCGGTCCCGGCACCACTCCCGCCACGTGACCCCTGACTACCTCCGCCAGGTGGCGTCCGCCAACCTGCCGTGCTGCGTGCCAAGCTGCCCGATGGTCCAGCTGCAGCCGTCACATCACTAATCCTTCTGTCCTCCTCCCTCGGCTCGTTCAGAGCTGCTGGGAGTGCCACGGCCGATATCCTCCTGGGTGTATTACCCCCCTTTTTTGCCGCCCCTCTCCTGGGTGTTGAACTTCTGCCCCTCGGCTCGTGCAGAGCTGCTGGGGGGGTCACCATAGTGGATGGGCCTGCTGGTTCTTCCATGTGAATTTCCCTGGATGCTGCTGCTGCTGCTGACTGTGTCCTTCTGTCCCGTCTACCCCCCCTCTGCTCGTCCAGAGCTGCAGGGGGATCTGCAGCCTGCTCCTCTCTTCTGCTACCTGGGGATGCGGCGCCCTGTAGGCCCGTGCCCCCCCGTCTGGGCCCCGCGGCGCGTGGTCCGCCTAGGCCCTCCTGTCGGTTCCTTCTGCGCCCTTTTTGCCGGGGGGTTCGAGTACTCCCCCCTCGGGCTCCTAGTGACCCTTGATGGCCCAGTATTAGCCCCCGGAGAGTGCCTTGCAGGCGGCCTGGAAATCCTGCCACTCGCCTGGCTCCTGTCGACCGCCGATCGCCGTCCGTCCATCGATCGCCGCTCCTCCGCCGACCGCGCGGTCTCCCCCCGCCGTCCTTGTTCAGCCAGCACAGCTGAGACCTGTTCCTGAAGCCAGTCTGGTCCCCGGGATGCTGCCGCTGCTCTCAATTGGACCACGATGTCCCGGACGTCCGCCATCTTGGATTTAGAAAACGAGGAGCAGAGTAAAAAACCTGCCTCCTCGTGTGTTACTGCCCGCCGAATGTCCGACCTAGCCACGCCCCCTTTTTATATGGCCGCTCCCCCCGTCTCCTGATTGGCCCGCTGCGCTAAGCCACACCCCTTACAATTCTCAATGTGTGCCCTAGACACACTGTCATGGCCAGGCCTGCCCTACCTTTGCTGTGCTGCATCCCGGTCCAGCCCTCTCTTTCTTCTGACTTACATCCAATTTGGTTTTATTTGTAATTAAGTTGACTTGTATGTAGGAAAAAAACAGTACAGGTACTGAACAGGCATGCTGTGCCTACCCAAACCTAAAGGAAAGCAAACCCAGCAATAAACATGGTTCAACACTGCTCAATAGGATCCAGGACATAATCTACGCAAATACAAATAGCAAATGTCCATAAGCTACCTAGTACCATTATACAACAAGCTGATCTAACATATGTAGCACGACCCCCTTGAGGACTGCTTGGACTTACCTGCTCATTTACACCGCCATGACCTTGTGAACATTCCAACCCACCTGACACTCTGGGTTCAGACATCTTTACACACCCTTAAAGTAATAAGGCAAACCACTTAGTGCGTTTATATTCTATTAACGTTTGCTGGAACAATTTAAAGAGGATATTGTTACACAGATAAGTCAATAGATCTACTGAGCTTTGGGTAACAGTCCTAGCTCAGTAGAGGAATCCCCTACAATAACACAAGGCAAGATAATTTGTAGATATGTAGATAACCGTATATTATATACACATATGTACAGTAGAATATTACTTGAACCTGAAAGGATAAGCAAAGGTTAAGTATTTATGCTGGCAAACTTCTAAAGGGGGAACACAGGCCGGCCTATTAACCTTTAATCCTAATGAGAGATCAGGTATAATAGAAATGGTATGAGGGCCCTTTAAGTAGCAATGACAGCAATGTCCCCGTTGCAGGTCTGATGGTCTTCACTGGCAGTCGGAGCTTGTTAATTATATTCAATAAGGTGCAGCAACAAGCAATGAGATTTCTTGAAATGAAAGAAGCTAAAGATGTCTATTTACAGTGTTCAAAGATGGGTGCAGTAAAGCATTTCCAAGGTAAAGCTGTCTGTATATAGTGCACAAAAGAACAAGCAGTGCTAGGATCTGGGTTGGAATGTTGTACCCCGCATGGTAGGCTGCAACCCTGTTTTTCATGCACGGAGAGGTCCATCACGCATAAGGCCCAGGAGGAATAGAGTGTGGGCAGGTCTCTGGCTTCTTTTATAGCTCCTCCCAGCAATCTCCCTGATGGTAGCAAAGATCCCTGGGATATGTAGTCCAGGTGTATAGTCATGCAGAGCAATTGCCATTCTGAGGAACTACTAACCCCACAATCCCTTTAGTTTGGCTCACGAATATGATGCCAGTTAGTAACGCTGGGCACTAGAGGGACATGCGATATATAGAAATACCAGAGAATCACTGTACTTTGCAATTGTAGTCCACATTGCTACACATATATGGTGTGTCATACCTGTGTATCACTTTTATAGAAATAAAGTAGGAAATATAGCAATTTAAAGGATATTTCAAGGCAGACATTTTAAAGAAGCATTCGGTATATCTCTGCAATGCATGCATATTTCCCATTGTATTGTCTCATTAGAAAATGCTGTAAGCTCAGGTAAATACCTGTTGTTGCTACCAGAAAACCAGTATGCTCCTAACTTCCTGTAGTGAGCTGGCAATGCTGTCTTTCCTACACTGAAATCCCATGCAATGTTGGGTGCACTGTCTGGGTTTTGCCTTGCTGGGCTACAGGAGTCCATCTTTTTTTGAGATAAGGAGAGTTACCCCCCCCCCCCCCAGGAAACCACACAGGGCATAAACACAGTCCATTGTGAGCCCTGATGTGCAGTGCTGCATAGGGGTGGGGTTTTCATCTTCTAAGGCCATTCATAGACAATTCCAACATGTATGGTCAGGCTGAATGTACCAAGTTGATCAATCGATCAACTTGGGTACAACCAGCCTGCCAGATTTTGCATGTGATTATCGCTAGCGGCTAGTATACCCGCTAGCAATAATCACTGTCTTCTCCAGATTTTCTGAGGGTAAGATTCTCACATTATTTACTATAGCCATATATGTCTGTTATCACACATTGGGGGGGGGGGGGGTAATGTATGTTAAGATACATGGCATATTTATATGGCAATTTTTTTGCTATTTGTCTACTCTTTCCTGTAGAGTGGTTTTTATGATTGTGATTACCTCCTTTGAATGTATGAATTCTTTTGGGTCCTGAGGAAGCGTTGTATCCACAAAATGCATAAACCTCTTCTAAGGATAATCATTGTGAACTGTGGGAGAGAGGGTTAGGGCCAGGACACCCTTAAGTAGATGAAATGATAATTGGCAGACTCTGAGTCTTCTATAGGTAGACAGCTATACAGGGGAAGGCCTCCAGCCGGATACCACCTCTGTATAGGTAGGACCGCTGTCTCCTATGGCAACAAATCTTGTAACAGTCACTAACGGTAATTATACTTAAAGCGGAGGGCCACCCTAAAATATATATTTTTTTTAACTTACCAGAAACCCCTGTTGCTAGGCAGTCTTTCTAATCTGCCTCTTCCTTCCCTTCCTCTTCCGGCGCTTCCTCCTCTTCGGCGAGCAACCACGTTGCCTTCTGGGATATGTGTGTATCCCAGAAAACAATGGGCCATTCACAAATCGCTGCGTGACTCGCGCATGCGCAGTAGGAAACGGGCAGTGAAGCCGCAAGTCTCCACTGCCTGTTTCCCTTCTTTAAGATGGCTGCGCCGGCAGCCAATCCGATGGACGGAATGGCCTCCGGGGGGCAACATCGACAAGTAAGTATCCTTATTAAAAAAAAAAAAACGCGGGCGGAACGCCCCTTCAACTATTGGTAACACAGATAGTTCTCCTCACACGCTACAGTCTCTCACTGTAGGTCTTCACTCACTGAGCTCCCAGTCTCTTATTAGACTCTCAGACCCAATTGCCACTAGATCCCTTGAGCTCTTCCACTTATATTACTCAGTATCTTCCTCAAGCGTCACCTCGCTTCCCTGCTGGGTCCCTGGCTTGGCACTCACAGATACTCTTCATGCATCACCCCTGCTGACCCGCTAGGTACCTGGCTTGGCACTCACTGATGCTCCTCAAGCACCAACTTTGCCGTCCCGCTGGGTTCCTGACTTGGCACTTGCTGAAGTTTTCCCACTTCTTCATCGTCCCTGGCTGGTGAGAAGTCTGCTCTGGTACTGGCTACAGCTCACTCACAGTGATCTCCGGTAACAAGGTGGATGGTCCCTTAGTGGCGACACCCCTCTACCTCTGACCTCAACTGGTTCCCCGTCTGGATGAACCTTTACTCTTGGTTGGACTCCAATCCTGCAGTTCCAACCCTGCGCTGCTTCTCCTTGCTTCTGGATAGGCCTCAGACAGCCTAGCAGCCAGATGTCCCTGGGATAGGCCTCAGGATTCCAGCCTAGCAGCCCGAGGCAGCATAACACATGTCCACCCAAACAGTCGTCCGGGTGGCACAGAACCCTGATCACCTGACTCCACCCAAATAAATAGGCTCTCCCAGCAGGCCAAGGGGCTTAAAGAAAATCACTGCCCCTTGGCTGAGACACCCCATCCATTCATAACCTGACCTTGATAAGCCCTTGTCTATCTAATGTCACCAGCATAACGCCACCTAGTGACAGAAGAGAGAAGGTGCAGCAAGTCAAGAACTAAAAAGGAATCAGTGGATCTACTAACAATTAACCAGGGCAACTATTGCCTGTCAAACTAAATTTACTAGCAACTCTGCCTAAACACCAGGGTGCTACATATATGAGCAATATTTTGTCTGAAAGAGGAAAGAGAAAACATGTAAATCAATATGAGCAAGGTCTCTTACCCCCAAGCTGCAGTCAAGACAAAGTAAAACAACAGGTGCTTTAACCACTTTCAGACTGTACCATTTTGCTGGCCAAAGACCAGACCACTTTTTGCGATTTGGCACTGCGCCGCTTTAACTGACAATTGCGTGGTCGTGCGACGTGGCTCCCAAACAAAATTGACATCCTTTATCTTTAACCCAAAGATAGAGCTTTTTTTTGTAGTATTTGATCACCCCTACGGTTTTTATTTTTTGCGCTATAAACAAAAAAAGAGTGACAATTTTGAACAAAAAACGCATTATTTTTTACTTTTTGCTATAATAAATATCCCCCAAAAATGTATAAAACATTTTTTTTCCCTCAGTTTAGGCCGATACATATTCTTCTACATATTTTTGGTAAAAAAAATCACAATAAATGATTATTGATTGGTTTGGGAAAAAGTTATAGCTTTTACAAGATAGGGGATAGTTTTATGGCGTTTTTATAAATAATTTTTTTTTTTACTAGTAATGGCGGCGATCAGCGATTTTGTATTGTGACTGCGACATTATGGCGGACACATCATATGTTTTTGACACTCTTTTGGGACCATTGTCATTTATACAGCTATACAAATGCACTGATTCCTGTGTAAATGACACTGGCAGTGAAGGGGTTAACCAGGAGGTGGCAGTGTAGGGGTTAAGTGTGTCCTAGGGGCGTGTTGCAAACTGTGGGGGGCGTGGCTGTGTTTTACACATCACTGATCTCTGCTCCTATCAGAGGAAGCAGAGATCAGTGACACTGTTGCAAGGCAGAATGGGGAGAAGCTTGTTTACTTTAGCATCTCCCTGTTCTTCCTACTTGTGAGACGATCGCGGGTGTCCCCATGGCGATCGAGTCCACGGGACCCGCGATCCGACGGAGGTCACGACTGGCGCACGCCACAGTAGCACGGCACCAGATTTAAAGGGACGTACCTGTACGCCCATATGCCTGTCCGTGCCATTCTGCCGATGTACATCGTCGTGCGCCGGTCGGGAAGCGGTTAAAATGCAAATCCAACCAAATACACATATACTGTACACCTTCAAACATGACTTGTTTAGTTAAATCCAAAACCTACTAGGTATTACAGACATCTGTTAAAAGCACTAATTCAGGCTGATCTAAATAATTGATGTTGAAAAATTAATATGATATAATTTATTTATAGTGGCTTAGTAAGCTAATAGTCATCCATGTATATATTTTTTATAAGTGCTATAAGAATGTTATTTTGCACACATTACAATTTTGGACTTTTTTTACATAGTATGACAAAATACTTTTGGCATTGCTTTAAGTCTGCCAGCAATAGAATATTGTTACAACTGAAGCCTACGTTTATGGGTTACTTATGTGGGAACCTGTTGAATTAAGGATCCTACTTCTGCATATGAGTAATGGCATGTGTTAATGGTAAAATGCAGCAGTTTGCTTCTGTGTGCATTCAACTTGCATTTGCATAGTTGCCAACATTTCAAGGGACACTTATTTTTTTGCTGTGCATCAACCAAGCCATTGTAGGTGGAAAACATACTTTAATTATAAGTGGGGCATTTTTTTTAGATGGGCATGGGTTTACAAGAGGCATATCCTTAACATCTGTACAATTTAATTTTGTAATATTGTGTATACAGGAGGACTTATTATATAAGGGCCAGAAATACACCCAAAAGGGTATTTTAAATTAGTAAAATTATATATATATTTGTTTAGCTAGCTACAACGTTTACCCTTGAAATAAAGACCACCACAGACAGACTTTGTGAAAGTGTCTCACATGTCTTACCTACTAAAAGTGGCACAGCGGGCAGTAGACATGGGCGCCGTCAAAAAATTTGTTTTGCTTCGTTCCGTTCCGCTTCGTATAAAAAAAAAATCATATTTTGTAATTCGTGTACGAAATTCAATTTGGATTCGTACGAAATACGAATTTTCGTTAGATTCGTAAACTTTTTGTTAAAATAACGATAGTTTGTTATGATGAATTTATCATTATGAGGGGTTCCCACCATCCCTGTGCTGTGCTGACTTCCTCTGAGTGATTGGTGAACAAAACACCAGTCACGTTTCATTCATTCATTCATTCATTCATTTATTCAAAACACCAGTCACGTTTCTGTTAATTTGCATCCGAAATTCGTAAACGAAATTTCGTATTCCGTACAGATCTGAGTGATTGGTGAACAAAACACCAGTCACGTTTCTGTTAATTTGCATCCGAAATTCGTGAATTAAATTTCGTATTTCGTAAAGATCTGAGTGATTGGTGAACAAAACACCAGTCAAGTTTCTATTAATTTGGATCCGAAATTCGTAAACGAAATTTCATATTTCGTACAGAATTCGTATGCATATAAATTCATATTTCTTGAATGTACGAATTTCCGGAAATTCATACGAATTTTTGATTCTTACGAAACTAATCGCACATGTCTAGCGTGCAGCACATTCTTGTACCTGTCTAGAATTTGTACTTGAATTTGGTGCATGCTGTGCCACTTTTAGAACACATGCAAGACACTTTTTCAAAATCTGTTTTTGTATTGGAAAAGGATGATGCAAAGAAAGTTGATCTGGAGTCATGCAATGCAGACTTGCTGCAATTGTGCAACAAACTTGTGAAGACTGGCAAGTCTAGCAATAGCTTAGCAAGTCATTTTCAAGCTTGCAGTACAATTGCTTGCTGTCTGGGTATCTAGTCCATGGCAGCCTTCAATCTGCACCTCTTTGTTCACAATTTCAAAAAAATGCATTCTGAGCCCTAGATTCCTGTAGCATCATGTGATCTTCTAGGAAACTTCATATCCCATCATGCACTGCCTTACTGGATCACAAAAAAAATGTTTTTTAATCTCTCTGGACCACATCTCCCTCATTACTGGACTACCTCTTTTTTATTTCCATCCACTTTCCTAGTATGTACTGTACTGTCTGATTGTACAATCTCATTTAGATCTATCATGCACTATGCAGTACAAGTGCCTTCCTGATTTGATACAAACGAACCCATCAGCTCATGCAGAGGATCCAGTAATAAATGCCAATTACACTGCATACACATTTGTCATGAAATATTTAAAAAACGTCGAACTGAAAATGACATTTATAATGCATATTGCAATACCTGTTGAGGTTGAAAGTTTTTGTAGGTGGCAAAAATCAGGTGTGTTGTAAGGTAGGCAAAAACTCTACCAAAGTTGTATAAAACTATTTTTATTGATAAATATAAAAAAGATCAATCACACATGTTATGACCTATAAGAACAGAGCACGAGCAAATGACAAACTCATTGCAAACATTCAAAAAAGCATACAGTAAGTGTAATGTTACTCTCCATTGTCCGAGAACGATATTCGGTGCCCGATGTATTTCAGATTCAAGCTCTTTGTCAGGATTACTTATATAGGAGAATCTAGGTTCAAATATTTGTCAGCATGGATGGAATGAATGGTGCAATGCTCAAATGTGCAATTGTTCAAACAGAGATCAAAAACTTCACTGCAGCAGATGGCGTCATTGGAGGTCTCTAATGCTGCCCCTAAGCCCAACCAGAATACCCCACGGAGGTCCCCACAGTAAATGGTCGCAGACAGAGAGGTCATGGATAGGTAACAGGAACAACTTCAAAGAGGAGGGGTATCACACTGTAGGCCTAACAAGGCCCGTCGTAGTCCTTAAGCCCCATACACACGCTCGGACAATCCGCGGACCAGGTCAGTCGGACTTTGTCCGACGTACTTTGTCCGATGTTGGCGTTGCGTACACACGGTCGGACTAAGTTGTCGGAATATCCGGTCCGGAAGAACGTCGTGACGTAAGTCGTCGTCCACGAGATTACAAAAGGGAAGTTCAGCACCACGTCAGGCACCCGTTGGGCTCCTTCTGCTGATCCCGTGTTTATCGAGAGTTAGTGGAAGTTTGGTGACTTAAGATTCGCGCTTCTCAGTTTTCTGACTCAGATCGTTACTGCTCTTCAGTTTGTGCTTGTCGTGCGTATCTGTTTATTAGTGCGTGTAGTCAGTTCGCATTTGTTGGTCATTGCGGCCTATATCTTGATATAGGACGCTTTGATTTGCACTGCTTATTGTCTGCTCGTTGCTGGTATTCACTTCGTTCTTTCAGGCCTTGCTGTTTATCGGTGCTTTCTGTTTGTCCGTTCTGACCAGCCGACCTTTTGTGACCTTCTGAGCGATGTTTCCCGTGCGTACTCGTCGCCGAGTTCGTGCTGTACGCGGAATTGGTGTCGGGCTTTTAGCTTTGACCCAAGACCCGTCCATGAACAGAGTGACGAGGAGTATGTGGACCAAGAATTGGTTGCTTCAGCGTGACCAGTTCTCGCACATGCCTTTGCTTCGTGAGATCCGGGAGAATAATCCTGATGATTTCAGGAACTTTCTCAGGATGACGGACCCCGATTTTCACCGTCTTTTGGCTTTGCTGACCCCCTTTATCAGCCGGCAGGATACCTGCATGAGACAAGCCATTACTCCGGAGCAGAGGCTTGTTGCCACGTTGAGGTACTTGGCGACAGGGAGAAGTCTTCAGGATTTGAAGTTCTCTTCAGGTATCTCTCCCCAGGCCCTGGGAATCATTATTCCAGAGACCTGTTCTGCCATCATTCAGGTCCTGCAGGAGGACTATATTAAGGTAACATTTCTACTTTACTATTCCCTTCTATGTATGCTCTGTTTGCTAATGACTTGTATTTTTGACCTCCTTCCCTAATTACCATGATTGCAATATGTTCTAATATGCTGTGCCCCTTTTCTCCTTCATGCATTTTTCCCTTCACTTACCTCACCAGCATGCTCTTCTGCCCCAATAGACACCTATGGCCTAGTCACTTAAGCAATGTCTTTTGTCTGCTGCATAGTATTGTTTGCCCCAAAACACCCCCTAAAATATGCACAAATGTTTGCTGTGTGGTTTACTTCATGTAGAGCCCCCTTTTTTTGTTCTTTTGTTGGGGGGGGGGGGGCAAACTCATTAGGAACCCCCTCCCCCAACTGCTCTGTCAGATGGTACCAATCCTTTATCTGCTGGCTTTCCCAAGGTCCATACACACTATATACCTACCTCTTTATAGTGCGCATCTTTAGGGATGAATTCAGCAAAGCATGTAGTGCAAGGGACTGCCTCCATACATTCCATTTCCTATTTTTTTGTCTTCTTTCCCTCCTATTAGCTTGCTTGGTAATTTAATAATGTCACACTGTGCCTGCCTTTTTTGGGGGGGGGGGGGGGGGTTGAAATGTTATTTGATCTTTCCTGTGGCCTGCCAATAGTGTTAAGTACAGAGGGTCTGGCCAAACTAGCCCACATTATTGAGCCATTTGCCAATCAATGAAGTGCAGAGGGTTAGCTGTCCACCACCCCCCCCCCCCCCCCCCCCCCCCCGCCCGCCCCCCCCCCCCCCCCCCCCCAAAACCCCTAGTTATTGCCAATGGCCCATCAGAAGTGGGGGGATTGATGGGGGGGTGAGTAATCTGTGAAGGGGAGCCTCTACTTTTCTGTGCAAATACTTTCCAGCCTCCAATTTTAGACAATGCTCTTGTTCCAAGATGTTGATTGTCTAATCTGCTTGCAATGTTTAGGTGCAAAGTGACTAATTTTTTTTTCTTGTTTCACTCCACAGTTCCCTTCCACGCCACAGGAATGGCAGACTGTGGCCTCCCACTTTGCCAGCCGTTGGGACTTTCCTAACTGCGGAGGGGCAATTGATGGGAAACACGTCCGCATCGTCCCACCGCCCAACTCGGGGTCCTACTATTATAATTATAAAGGGTTTAATAGTGTAGTGATGTTGGCGGTGGTGTCGGCAACATACGAGTTTATGTATGTGGACGTGGGGATGAACGGCCGGATATTGGATGGTGGGGCCATTACGCACACGGAGTTCTACTGGCGTCTCCAAAGTGGCAGTCTGTGCTTGCCACCTCCAGAGGAGAATGCCGAAGGACTCCCCTTCGTCTTTGTCGCAGATGAAGCGTTTGCGTTGACTCCCCATGTGATGAGGCCGTTCCCGATGAGGACCCTCACCCCGGACCAGAGGGTCTTCAACTACAGGCTGTCCAGAGCCAGAAGAGTTGTGGAGAACGCTTTTGGCATCCTGGCCAGCCGCTTCCGCCTGTTCCTGACGGCATTTAACTTGGCGGAATACAAACTGAACCACATAGTTCTTGCCTGTTGCATATTGCACAACTTCCTCAAAAGACATAACAGGAACTATGTGGTGCCCGTTGGCCCAGATGTGGAGGGCCCTCCAAATGCCGAACTCACAGCCCTTCGAGTGGCACGTCCAGGCTTGCCCCCTCTAAATGCCCGTGTGGTCCGGGACCAATATATGCAGTACTTTGTGGGTAGGGGGGCCATTGCTCTGCCTGACGATGTGTGAGAGGCATTTTTTAATAAATCTGATATTTTAACCAACCTATGATTTCATGTCATTTCAGTCTTCTTTTTAGCTTATTTTACTTTGACATTTTTTCCCTTTGCCTTCGACAGTGGGAATGCACTTTCTGGGCAAAAGGAGGTAACAGTCTCTTCTTCCCAAAAAGATTATTCTCATGTTGTGTGTTTGCTACCTAATCTTTGGTCTAGAGAAGGTTTGTACTGCATAACTGACACCCAAAATACTCCTTTTCATCACCAGGTCTGACATGTGTGTATTCTCCAAAATGCTGTGCTCCGTGTTTTCGTACAAAGCACTGTGGGTGTCATTTACATAAGTCAAATCCGCTATGCTCTACAAGTGCATTGAAAAAGTTCCCCGGGAAAGAAAATTGGAGTGCAAAGTGGATTTGCCTTTAGTAAATAACACCCATTGCCCCCCATATCCTTTTCATTTTACATACATAATGCATTGTGTTTTTTAAATAAGGAAGCCACACATTTAGAAAAATAAAAGTTTACTAGGAAAACATTCCCAAGTGCGTTTACAATCTTCACGCCAAAACTGACAACATCTTGGTTATTTACAACATTGTTTACAAACATTCCGCAATTGGTAAAACCAGGCATGGAGCAAAACAGAACCTAGGAACTTGGAAAGTTCAACTTTGTAAAGTGAAGACAAGATCAGACATGACTATATGTTCAAAGTGTGTTTGATCTTGCCTTCATCACATGGGGGGGTCACCCCCGAAAAGTGGAAATTTGGAACATGCACACAATTTGGGACTGAAAATGGTCATTAGATGGTAAAACACATGCCTAGAAGCTTCAAAAGTGCCATTTTCCATCATGGGGATGAATGGACGTTTTTTGGGGGTGCAACCCCTTCACCACAACCACTTTCGTAGTTCGTAAAGTGTTTGCACCCCCAAAAAAACGTTGCCATTCATCCACCATGGTGGGAGCTAGCACATGTGGACACAATGTGTGCATGTTCCAAATTTCAGACAGTTTTTAAGTTGCAAATGTGTTCTGAAGCTGGCACAAATGTGTGTTAATTACTTGGTGCGTTTTCATATTTTTCCTAAAACATCAATGATGTTCTTCAATTTTTGTTGAACATCATTGATGTTTTGCTTTATGTAATCTAGATCTCTATTGCAGACCATTATCTCTCCGATGAGTACGTGGGCACTCTCTGTGGTAAAGTGCGATTTTTCTTCCACAACATCCACGTCACCTAAAAACCACAAACAAACAAAAATGGGGTGTTGGAAATGAGGCAGCCATACATGGATTAGCTTACCAGTAGCTGTGTTCTCCCACACTCACCTGTTGTGGTGACAATTTCTCCAAGTTCGATGATCTCTCCTTCCTCCTCCTCCTCCTCCTCTGCTTCTGCTCTTTCCCCTTTTTTGGTAGGTGTTGGTTTGGGGGTTTCCTCAGACGGCCCAAGTTTTCGCTCCCCTATGAGAATGTCCAAAAGGAAGATTTAGCAACACAAGCTATTGAGGGCAGAAATAGGAAATGACAAACATTGCTTGAAAGTGACGGACACTATTTTAGTTTGGCCAGTTACAAATGTCAACTACATGAATGAAGTCACTTTGTAAAGGTGCTAAACTGACTAGCTTTTTGGTAGAAGTTTGTGTGATGGAGACCCCCCTCTAGTATCCACTGGAGCACATGTGTGGAAAAGCATAATAAAAAGGGGGTTTGGGTGTCCCAGCACTAGTGCTCTAGAGTCCAGATGGGTAAACAGCTACTGAGTGACCTCTCCTTTACATTGAATAAATTGGCTTTACATTCTTGATGACATTTCTAGTGAGAACAAACTTCCTTTCCCCAAAAAAACACCAAACATCGTATTATAAGTGGCCGAACGATCGAGGTTGCGTACGATCGAATGCACACACACACGACCATGACAGTGGCAGAAAGATCGAGGCTGAGTACGATCGAATGCACAGACGAACCTGAAAGTGGCCATTTTGGAATGTACAACTTGGTAAAAATCAAAACACAATGGAGCAGTATGCAAGCAAGAAATCAAACACAAAACACAACTACTTACTTTTTTGAAGAATTCTCTTGATCTTTCTGTACTGATCGGCCTCCCTCAGTTTCAGGTCTGACCAGCGTTTCCTGAGTTGCTCCTTGGATCGTTGTACCCCAAAATTATTGTACAGCCTTCTCACAACTTTAGACATGATCTTGGCCTTGCGGACATTGGGGTTGAGGTAAGGCCCATACTTCCCATCATAGTCGCTCCTCTTTAATATGTCCACCATCTCCAACATTTCTCCAAATGACATATTGGAGGCCTTGAATTTCAGGTTCCGGGATCGGGACGTTTCTGCCTCCGGACTTTCCTCGTCCTCCTCGTTGGTGGGATATTTGTGGCGCACCTGCTGTGTCCCCGCCATGTGCTCTCCCCACTACGCCGTAAAGAGAAGGGGTGGGGAATAGACGAGAAAGATCGTCAGGGGCGGGCGGAGTTTGAAGCATGCGCAGTGTATATAAAACGTCACACGCCTGTGTCGTAGCCAAGATCTGGGAGACGAGGGGAGAGAAAACTCACACGAGACGATCGCTACAAACGAAGGTACAATTTAACGTTGGTACATAACTAGCCTAGACTGATTTGAACTTGAGGCTTCTTTATGGAGAAGATTAGGAGAGTTTAGCCTGACAAAATTTATAGGGTTTGGTGTGTTGTTGTGTCTTGCAGAGATTGATATGAAGGGATTCAACGACATGAGTTTTCTCCCCCTCTTCATTGCCAAATACAGGGATTTTCCCATATTGTGGCAGGGTATACACCCACATTACACCAACAAACCAAAGAGGCACGCAGCCCTGGAGGAACTTGTGGAATTTGTCAAGCCAAGGTTCCCCACGGCAACTGTTGATGATATTAGAAAGAAAATTGGCAGCCTGAGGAGTGCGTATATCAGGGAGAGGAAGAAGGTCGTGAAGTCTGAGGAAACTGCAACTTCAGCAGATGAGGTCTATGTCCCCAAGCTCTGGTACTATCAGAGTCTCCATTTTCTGAAGGACCAGGCTGATGTCACAGAGCCAACCTCAACTCCTCCTTCCACGCTTCCTTGCGCACAGCCCACCCCTGATGAGGCTTCCGAGGAGCAACCTGGGCCTTCCAGTCTGGAAGAGGTGGAGGAGCCCAGCTTGTTCCAGGTATAGTAGTTTTGTTACCATTTATGGGAATAATGAATGATGTTCACTTAATTCAGGATCGCCAATTGCTTAGTTCCTAACGTGTTTGACATATCAACAGACAGTGGTGTGGGAGACATTTGGGGCCAGAATCTAAACTGCTGGGCTGAGAATTGTATGGTTTTCTATTTGTAAACATTTTGCACCAGTCACTAGATGAGAATTGTGTGTGTTTGATGAACAAATAACTGAAACTATGTCCCTTTTTCCTACACAGGAAGACCTCAGCCAGGAGGTGGCTGTGGAAGGTGGCAGTCAGGAGGAGGCAGGGGTTAGTGGCAGCCACCAGCTGGGTAGTGGCAGCCAAGAGGGGGCTAGGCCGCGGAGCCTGACTGACTCCCAAATCCCTCTCCTCCGCCTTCCCTACAAAAGGGCGAGAAGGGGGGGGTTATGCGGCACAGTCAGCGCTCCGCATGATAAGAGAGGCTTCAGCCTCCCTACATGCCACACCCGCCGACGAGGAGACCTTTGGCTCGGTGGTTGTCACAAAAATGATGGGTATGGAGGTGGGGCAACGCAACATGTGTGAGGGGCTCATCCTCCATGTCCTAAATAAGGGTAGGGCTGGGGAGATGACCCCAGTCACACATGTTTGCCATAGTTACCATGCTCCGCCTCCTCCTCCTCCTCCTCCTCCTTCTGCCACCCCACCAGCACGACAGCCACAGCGTGGAAGGAAGCGTGGAAGGAAGACCTGAGAGTGACGACCTGCAATCAGTCTGGTGTGAGAGAAGATGGAGCCTCTTGTAGTACCAGAGCCTGGGGACCTAGATAGCATCTGCTGCAGTTCCGGATACTTTGGACTTCACGACCAGATTGCACTCCCCTTAATATACGTACTCCTCAGGCCCCCAATTTTCTACGCTTGGACAATGATGGTTGCCGTGGGGGGCCAAGACTTTGCAAATTCCCCAAGTTTCACCATGGCTGCGTTCCTCTTTGGTTTGTTGGTGTGACCTAAATAAAGGTTTTTTTGATTTGAAATAATCATTGACTATTGTGTTTTACTTTGCTACAATGACAGTTTTTCTTTGAGTAGGCTGGTACATTTCACTAATCCTAAAGTAGAATTAACAAGGGGCAACAACAACAAACAACCTCCTAGTAAATTTAAGCAAGAAATACAAATGTAAATAATGTGTTTTTGGTAATTTGAGACACACAACCCCCCTCCAAAAAAAAAAAAAAAAACATTCAAATATGTATTCCCCAAAACAAAAAAAAAAAAGACAAATCATGGTAAAAAAATAACAAAGATTCTTTTCCGTTCAGAGTAAAAATAAACATGTAGTGTATAAATGCTGCAAAGTAATAAAGAAGTAAGTTTGTGAGAAGTGCGGGTGAATAGGAGCAGCTAAAACATGTCATTCTTGTTGCATTGTAAAGAAAAAGAGAATGCGCTGCATTAAAGACATTTTAACATTGCAGCGTGACGAATGTGCTGTGTCGATTAGGAAAGGTAGTTTTACCTGACCGAGCGCTTCCGTCACAGAATTTCTTCTGAGCATGCGTAGCACTTTGTCCGTCGGACAAGCGTACACACGCTCGGATTTGGTGTGATCGGACCGGGTTGACGCGAAATCTTTCCAGCAGGAGATAAGACTTTGTCCGACGGACAAACCGACGAACACTGTCCGATGGTGCATACACACGGTCTGATTTTTCAACAACCTTGTCCGATCGGACCAAATTGATGAAAAAGTCCGACCGTGTGTATGGGGCTTTAGACTAACAACCCCATGGATACACAGCCTTTCAACCTCACCCTGTATTAGGTTTTCCTATTCACACACCGTACTCCACCAGCACTGCCAGGGTTAAAACTAAGTTTTTTTTGTTACATACATTTGCAAATAATTACATGTTGAAGCCACACTGCCATGTCAAGGCACTTCTGTAGAGCATGGTCTCTAACTCAAAGCTATACCCCCAACTATAGGGCATTTATAAGCAGGGCACAAACTAAGAACAGGCTGACCAGGATGCAACCCATCCTCTTAGCTTCTGTTATTTTTTTGTATTTGGTACAGACAAACATTAGAAGCCTTCAGCTACCTTGCAAAGGCGATATCTAAGGTCAGTTGTGTTGGTGTACCTTTAAGGAGGTGCTGCAATGTGGCTTCAAAATGTACTGTAATTGTACTGTATTTGCAAATGTATGCAACAAAAGCCTCTGTTTTTAACCTGAGTAGGTGAGACCATTTATTTAGGTCTTTTTTGCCGGCTAGGTTAAAAAAGTGTGTTTTCATGGCTTTGTATTTTGCCCTGCCTATGTGCACCTTTCTCCTTTTTTGCTTGTCAGACTGATTTGAGCAGCTGTCATTGTTGGGCTTTTTGTATTTGGTGCAGATACATGCAGTGCTTACCCTTAAAGGAGCTACTGATGTATGGGTTGCCTGATTCCAGATTTTAATGACCTTTCCGGTGATGCCACATCATCTGACACACCAAGGCTAAAAAGATAATATTTATTTGTAAAACTCACCCAGTAACTCAATAAACCAAATGGCAGTTTCCGTGAACAGTAACAGATATCAATTTTGTATAACACCATAAATAACTGGAGGACTAAATGTCCCTGCTGCTGAACCCTAAAACCAGGGATGTTCTAACTAGGGATGAGCCGAACACCCCCGGGTTCGGTTCGCACCAGAACCTTCGAACCGACCGAAAGTTCGCGCGAATTTTCGAACCCTATACGTTATAATGGACGCGAACGTTCGAAATCAAAAGTGATAATTACAACGGCCAATATGCATGTTAATGTCATAAAACAGGTTTGGGGACCCGGGTCCTGCCCCAGGGGACATATATCAATGCAAAAAGAACTTTTAAAAACTAACGTTTTTTCGGGAGCAGTCATTTTAATGATGCATAAAGTGAAAAAAAAAAAGTGAAATTTTCCTTTAAATATGGTACCTGGGGGGTGTCTAAAGTATGCCTGTGAAGTGGCATGTGTTTCCCGTGTTTAGAACTGTCCTTGCACAAAATGACATTTGTAAAGGAAAAAAAGAAGCCATTTAAAAACACTTGCGGCTTTAGGTTTGTTCTTAAGTAGAATCTGAACAGGTACATTATGAAGTGTAGCTCCATCCCAAAAAAATCTATTTTTAAGCTTTTTGGAGAACATAGGGAGGGGTTATCACCCCTGTAACATTTGCTGTCTTTGCACATCTGTTCAGAACATGTCACCTAACTTTCCGTCCCAATGACAAATGTTTTTGGAAAAAGTGGGGTTTTAATTGAAACAAGGATTGGTGATAAAGTATCAGTAGAGAGGAGATACCTTTTTCCCAAATTAAATCTAACAGGATAGAATTTCCCTTCCTAGGGGTAGATTCCCTCTCACTTCCTGTTTTCTCTTTCCATTTGCAAGTAGGAGTCGTTTGTAAGTTGGATGTTTGAAAGTAGGGGCCTGGCGTATATACTCTGCAGAAATTTGCCCTATTAGATGTTGGTGTAGCCACAAGACTGGTGGGCACAGGAATGGGCCCTGCTGTGAGTTAATAGATCAAGATTTGTAATTGCATGCACCTGTTGAACAGGGCAGAAAAATTGGGGGTGGTGGTGGTGGTGGTGGACGGTGTTGCCACAAGACTGTAAGCTCTCACAGTTACTCTTGGTGGGCGCAGGAATAGGCCCTGCTGTGAGTTATTAGATCAAGATTTGTAATTGCAAGCACCTGATGAACAGGGCAGAAAAATTGGGCCTTTGGCGGTGGTGGTGGACGGTGTTGCCACAAGACTGTAGGCCCTCATAGTTACTCTTGGTGGGCGCAGGAATGGGCCCTGCTGTGAGTTATTAGATCAAGATTTGTAATTGCAAGCACCTGATGAACAGGGCAGAAAAATTGGGCCGTTGGCGGTGGTGGTGGACGGTGTTGCCACAAGACTGTAGGCCCTCATAGTTACTCTTGGTGGGCGCAGGAATGGGCCCTGCTGTGAGTTATTAGATCAAGATTTGTAATTGCAAGCACCTGATGAACAGGGCAGAAAAATTGGGCCTTTGGCGGTGGTGGTGGACGGTGTTGCCACAAGACTGTAGGCCCTCATAGTTACTCTTGGTGGGCGCAGGAATGGGCCCTGCTGTGAACTATTAGATCAAGATTTGTAATTACCCGCCCCTGTTAAACAGGGGCTGAAAAATTGTGCCTTAGGCACTGGTGCTGGTGCCACAACACTGCAACCCCTCACAGATACTGTACTTGGAGCACAGCAGTCACACGTGTTGCGAAGCATTTTTTTAAAAAATTGTAATTACCCGCCCCTGTTAAACAGGGGCTGAAAAATTGTGCCTTAGGCACTGGTGCTGGTGCCACAACACTGCAACCCCTCACAGATACTGTACTTGGAGCACAGCAGTCACACGTGTTGCGAAGCATTTTTTTAAAAAATTGTAATTACCCGCCCCTGTTAAACAGGGGCTGAAAAATTGTGCCTTAGGCACTGGTGCTGGTGCCACAACACTGCAACCCCTCACAGATACTGTACTTGGAGCACAGCAGTCACACATGTTGCGAAGCATTTTTTTTAAAAATTGTAATTACCCGCCCCTGTTAAACAGGGGCTGAAAAATTGTGCCTTAGGCACTGGTGCTGGTGCCACAACACTGCAACCCCTCACAGATACTGTACTTGGAGCACAGCAGTCACACGTGTTGCGAAGCATTTTTTAAAAAAATTGTAAGTACACGCCCCTGTTAAACATCACACGTGTTGCGAAGCATTTTTTTAAAAAATTTTAATTACCCGCCCCTGTTAAACAGGGGCTGAAAAATTGTGCCTTAGGCACTGGTGCTGGTGCCACAACACTGCAACCCCTCACAGATACTGTACTTGGAGCACAGCAGTCACACGTGTTGCGAAGCATTTTTTTTAAAAATTGTAAGTACACGCCCCTGTTAAACAGGGGCTGAAAAATTTGCCTTAGGCACTGGTGCTGGTGCCACAACACTGCAACCCCTCACAGATACTGTACTTGGAGCACAGCAGTCACACGTGTTGCGAAGCATTTTTTTATAAAAATTGTATGTACACGCCCCTGTTAAACAGGGGCTGAAAAATTGTGCCTTAGGCACTGGTGTGGTGGCATGGATCATTGAGGAGGAGGAAGAGGATAGTCAGTGAACATAAGAGGACAGTCACTCAGCATCAGCATAGGCAGTCTTGAAGGGATGTGATATTAAAAATTATTCGGTTATATCCGCCTCAGGTGCCTGGTAGCTGGTGGTGATCCAAGACTGATTCATTTTGATGAAGGTCAGTCGATCAACCGAGGCGGTGGACAGGCGCACCCTATGATCGGTGACAAATCCTCCAGCAGCACTGAATGTGCGTTCGGAAAGAACGCTGGAGGCAGGACAGGCCAGTAGCTCAATTGCATACTGTGCAAGCTCTGGCCAGTGATCCATCCTCAGGACCCAGTAAGCCAGAGGATTTTCGGTGGGAAAGGTGTCCAAGTCTGACCTTGCCCCAAGGTATTCCTGCACCATGTATATCAGACGCTGGCGATGGTTGCTGGAACCGATCATACCTTGGGGCTGCGGACTAAAAAATTGTCTGAACGCATCGGTCAGACGTCCACCTTCCCCACCGCTCCTTCTGCTACTGACCGAAGCCTCAGCAACTCGTCGCCCAGGACCAGGAGTTTGTAGCCTCCCAGTTTCTGGGAACGCGTTGCACAGACCTTTCTGCAAGGCCTCCCTGAGATGTCTCATCCTCTGCTCCCTCTGTGACGGCAAGATAAGGTCCGCAACCTTACCCTTGTACCGCGGATCAAGGAGAGTGGCCAGCCAGTAATGGTCCCTCTCCTTGATCCGAAGAACACGAGGATCCTTCCGCAGGCTTTGCAGGATCAGGGAGGCCATGCAGCGTAGGTTAGCTGAGGCATTCGGTCCGGAGTCTTCTGGGTCACTGAGGATGACATGATCGCCAGCCACCTCCTCCCAGCCACGTACAAGTCCACTGGTTTGTTGGGACTGTACATCATCCCTAAAAGACTGCTGCTGCTGCTGCTGATGCTGAGTGCCAGGCTCCACCTCCATGCTCACACAATCCTCCTCCTCCTCCTCCTCCTCATCCTCTTCCTGTGTGATGGGTGGGACAGAAGGAACACTGTCCGGATAAAGGGGGCCTTGAGAGGCAAGGAAGTCCTCCTCTTCCTGCCTCTGTTCTGCCTCAAGTGCCCTGTCCATTATCCCACGCAGCGTATGCTCCAACAGGTGGACAAGAGGGACAGTGTCACTGATGCATGCACTGTCACTGCTCACCATCCTCGTGGCCTCCTCAAATGGTGAGAGGACAGTGCATGCATCCCTGATCATGCTCCACTGACGTGGGGAAAAAAAACCAAGCTCCCCTGACCCTGTCCTGGTGCCATAGTCGCAAAGGTACTCATTGATGGCCCTCTGCTGCGTGTGCAGTCGCTGCAGCATGGCCAACGTTGAGTTCCACCTGGTGGGCATGTCACATATTAGGCGGTTCTTGGGCAGGTTCAGCTCCTTTTGCAGCTCAGTCAGCCGAGCACTGGCATTATAAGATCGGCGGAAATGCACACAGACTTTCCTGGCCTGCCTCAGGACATCCTGTAAGCCTGGGAACCTGCCCAAGAACCGCTGCACCACCAGGTTGAGGACGTGAGCCATGCAGGGCACATGGGTGAGCTGCCCCTGTCGCAGGGCGGAGAGGAGGTTGGTGCCATTGTCAGAAACGACCATTCCTGGCTTAAGCTGACGTGGCGTCAACCACCTCTCGGCCTGCCCCTGCAGAGCTGCCAGAACCTCGGGCCCAGTGTGGCTCCTGTCCCCCAAACACACCAGCGCAAGCACGGCATGGCATCTTTTTGCCTGCGTACTTGCGTAGCCCCTTGTACGCCTACGGAGCACCGCTGGTTCCAAGGACAGAGCACTGGAGGAAGAAGAAGAGGAGGGGGGTGGAGGAGAGAGGTGTGTCACAACCAGTAGCAGTAGTAGCGTTTTGGAGGCGTGGTGGCGGAACAACCTCCAACACTACTGCACCTTGTCCTGCATCCCTCCCAGCTGCCAATAGAGTGACCCAATGGGCCGTGAAAGAAAGGTACCGTCCCTGTCCATGCCTGCTGGACCATGAGTCAGCGGTAATATGCACCTTACCGCTGACCGCCCTGTCCAGCGAGGCATGGACATTGCCCTCCACATGCCGGTAGAGAGACGGAATCGCCTTCCGTGAGAAAAAGTGGCGTTTGGGAACCTGCCACTGAGGAACCGCACATTGAACAAACTCACGGAAGGGGGCCGAGTCTACCAACTGAAAAGGCAGCAGTTGAAGTGCTAGCAATTTAGCCAGGCTAGCATTCAACCGCTGGGCATGTGGATGGCTGGGAGTGTACTTCTTTCTACGGTCCAGCAGCTGGGGCAGGGAAATTTGCCTGCTGCAATCGGACGTCGGTGTACTGCAAGTACTTGGTTGTGACACACCTAATTCTACACCTTCAGTCCTCTCAGAGCAGCTTTCAGAGAGGACTGAAGGTGTAGTGGGGATGGAGATCCCAGCTGAGGAGGAGCAAGGAGAGGTCCGCTTAGTTCTTTGGTGTGGGTCTTTTATGTGTGCCTGCCAACGAGCTGCATGGCAGGTCGCCATATGTCTGGTCATGCTTGTGGTGCCCAAGCGGCTGATGTTTTGGCCACGCGAGATACGCTTGAGACAAATATTGCAAATAGCAGTGGTGCGATCTGATGCACTCGTCTCAAAAAAGGCCCACACCAAAGAACTTTTCTGATAACGTGCAGAGGCAGCGCCCTGCACAGGCGGAGCTCTGCGGTGTTGTACAGTTGCTGTGCTGGCCTCTACCTGGCCTCCAGGGGGCATCCTGCCTCGTTGGACATGTGACGCCGCATCCTCCTCCTCCTCCTCGTCCTCCTCCTCATCCTCTCTCCCTTCAGGCACCCACGTGGAGTCAGTGACCTCATCATCCCCTCCCTCTTCACCACTAGAGCAAACCTGGCAGTAAGCTGCAGCTGGTGGAACAGTACTGCCAGATTCCTCAAGCTGGGTATCATCATCCGAGCCTTCGAATCGTTGGGCATCCTCCTGGAGCATGTACCCAACACTGTGCTCAAAGAGTTCGGGGGACTCCTCAGGAGGACATGGTGGGTCTAGGGAAGGGGTGGCTGATGATGCTCTGCCAGTACCCTGAGCCTGGGTGAGAGAGGATGAGGAGGATGAGGAGGGCTTGGTCATCCATTCTACCAAGCCTTCAGCATGATGCGGCTCCACATGTCCAGCTGCCGAAAACAAAGACGCGCGTGTCCCATGGCCACGTGCTGATGACGATGCACGACCACGTCCACGTCCACGGCCACGTCCACTAGAAACAGAGCCTGCCTGCCCTGTGTTCTTGGCTCTGCACGCTCTGCCTCCCCTTGGCGGTCTTCCAGCCATTGTAGTCGGTAGTCCTGTGGGTGCTGCTGAGAAGAATATATAGGAGCTCTGTGTGATGCCACTAACACACTAGAAGTCCTATGGGTGCTTCTGCAAAGAAAATAGAGGAGCTCTGTGTGATGCCACTAACACACTAGAAGTCCTATGGGTGCTGCTGAGAAGAAAATATAGGAGCTCTGTGTGATGCCACTAACACACTAGAAGTCCTATGGGTGCTTCTGCAAAGAAAATAGAGGAGCTCTGTGTGATGCCACTAACACACTAGAAGTCCTGTGGGTGCTTCTGCAAAGAAAATAGAGGAGCTCTGTGTGATGCCACTAACACACTAGAAGTCCTGTGGGTGCTGCTGAGAAGAAAATATAGGAGCTCTGTGTGATGCCACTAACACACTAGAAGTCCTATGGGTGCTTCTGCAAAGAAAATAGAGGAGCTCTGTGTGATGCCACTAACACACTAGAAGTCCTGTGGGTGCTTCTGCAAAGAAAATAGAGGAGCTCTGTGTGATGCCACTAACACACTAGAAGTCCTGTGGGTGCTGCTGAGAAGAAAATATAGGAGCTCTGTGTGATGCCACTAACACACTAGAAGTCCTATGGGTGCTTCTGCAAAGAAAATAGAGGAGCTCGGTGTGATGCCACTAACACACTAGAAGTCCTGTGGGTGCTTCTGCAAAGAAAATAGAGGAGCTCTGTGTGATGCCACTAACACACTAGAAGTCCTGTGGGTGCTGCTGAGAAGAAAATATAGGAGCTCTGTGTGATGCCACTAACACACTAGAAGTCCTATGGGTGCTTCTGCAAAGAAAATAGAGGAGCTCTGTGTGATGCCACTAACACACTAGAAGTCCTATGGGTGCTGCTGAGAAGAAAATAGAGGAGCTCTGTGTGATGCCACTAACACACTAGAAGTCCTATGGGTGCTTCTGCAAAGAAAATAGAGGAGCTCTGTGTGATGCCACTAACACACTAGAAGTCCTGTGGGTGCTTCTGCAAAGAAAATAGAGGAGCTCTGTGTGATGCCACTAACACACTAGAAGTCCTGTGGGTGCTGCTGAGAAGAAAATAGAGGAGCTCTGTGTGATGCCACTAACACACTAGAAGTCCTATAGGTGCTTCTGGGAAGAAAATATAGGTCTGTGTGATGGGACTAACACACTTCAAGTCCTATAGGTGCTTCTGGGAACAAAATATAGGATCTCTGTGTGATGGGACTAACACACTTCAAGTCCTATAGGTGCTTCTGGGAACAAAATATATGATCTCTGTGTGATGGGACTAACACACTTCAAGTCCTATAGGTGCTTCTGGGAACAAAATATATGATCTCTGTGTGATGGGACTAACACACTTCAAGTCCTATAGGTGCTTCTGGGAAGAAAATATAGGTCTGTGTGATGGGACTAACACACTTCAAGTCCTATAGGTGCTTCTGGGAACAAAATATATGATCTCTGTGTGATGGGACTAACACACTTCAAGTCCTATGGGTGCTTCTGGGAACAAAATATATGATCTCTGTGTGATGGGACTAACACACTTCAAGTCCTATAGGTGCTTCTGGGAACAAAATATATGATCTCTGTGTGATGGGACTAACACACTTCAAGTCCTATGGGTGCTTCTGGGAAGAAAATATAGGTCTGTGTGATGGGACTAACACACTTCAAGTCCTATAGGTGCTTCTGGGAACAAAATATAGGATCTCTGTGTGATGGGACTAACACACTTCAAGTCCTATAGGTGCTTCTGGGAACAAAATATATGATCTCTGTGTGATGGGACTAACACACTTCAAGTCCTATAGGTGCTTCTGGGAACAAAATATATGATCTCTGTGTGATGGGACTAACACACTTCAAGTCCTATGGTGCTTCTGGGAACAAAATATATGATCTCTGTGTGATGGGACTAACACACTTCAAGTCCTATAGGTGCTTCTGGGAACAAAATATATGATCTCTGTGTGATGGGTCTAACACACTTCAAGTCCTATAGGTGCTTCTGGGAACAAAATATAGGATCTCTGTGTGATGGGACTAACACACTTCAAGTCCTATGGGTGCTTCTGGGAAGAAAATATAGGTCTGTGTGATGGGACTAACACACTTCAAGTCCTATAGGTGCTTCTGGGTACAAAATATAGGATCTCTGTGTGATGGGACTAACACACTTCAAGTCCTATGGGTGCTTCTGGGAAGAAAATATAGGTCTGTGTGATGGGACTAACACACTTCAAGTCCTATAGGTGCTTCTGGGAACAAAATATAGGATCTCTGTGTGATGGGACTAACACACTTCAAGTCCTATAGGTGCTTCTGGGAACAAAATATATGATCTCTGTGTGATGGGACTAACACACTTCAAGTCCTATAGGTGCTTCTGGGAACAAAATATAGGTCTGTGTGATGGGACTAACACACTTCAAGTCCTATAGGTGCTTCTGGGAACAAAATATATGATCTCTGTGTGATGGGACTAACACACTTCAAGTCCTATGGGTGCTTCTGGGAACAAAATATATGATCTCTGTGTGATGGGACTAACACACTTCAAGTCCTATAGGTGCTTCTGGGAACAAAATATATGATCTCTGTGTGATGGGACTAACACACTTCAAGTCCTATAGGTGCTTCTGGGAAGAAAATATAGGTCTGTGTGATGGGACTAACACACTTCAAGTCCTATAGGTGCTTCTGGGAACAAAATATATGATCTCTGTGTGATGGGACTAACACACTTCAAGTCCTATAGGTGCTTCTGGGAACAAAATATATGATCTCTGTGTGATGGGACTAACACACTTCAAGTCCTATGGGTGCTTCTGGAAGAAAATATAGGTCTGTGTGATGGGACTAACACACTTCAAGTCCTATAGGTGCTTCTGGGAACAAAATATAGGATCTCTGTGTGATGGGACTAACACACTTCAAGTCCTATAGGTGCTTCTGGGAACAAAATATATGATCTCTGTGTGATGGGACTAACACACTTCAAGTCCTATAGGTGCTTCTGGGAACAAAATATATGATCTCTGTGTGATGGGACTAACACACTTCAAGTCCTATAGGTGCTTCTGGGAAGAAAATATAGGTCTGTGTGTGTGATGGGACTAACACACTTCAAGTCCTATAGGTGCTTCTGGGAACAAAATATATGATCTCTGTGTGATGGGACTAACACACTTCAAGTCCTATGGGTGCTTCTGGGAACAAAATATATGATCTCTGTGTGATGGGACTAACACACTTCAAGTCCTATAGGTGCTTCTGGGAACAAAATATATGATCTCTGTGTGATGGGACTAACACACTTCAAGTCCTATAGGTGCTTCTGGGAAGAAAATATAGGTCTGTGTGATGGGACTAACACACTTCAAGTCCTATAGGTGCTTCTGGGAACAAAATATATGATCTCTGTGTGATGGGACTAACACACTTCAAGTCCTATAGGTGCTTCTGGGAACAAAATATATGATCTCTGTGTGATGGGACTAACACACTTCAAGTCCTATGGGTGCTTCTGGGAACAAAATATATGATCTCTGTGTGATGGGACTAACACACTTCAAGTCCTATAGGTGCTTCTGGGAACAAAATATATGATCTCTGTGTGATGGGACTAACACACTTCAAGTCCTATAGGTGCTTCTGGGAAGAAAATATAGGTCTGTGTGATGGGACTAACACACTTCAAGTCCTATAGGTGCTTCTGGGAACAAAATATATGATCTCTGTGTGATGGGACTAACACACTTCAAGTCCTATAGGTGCTTCTGGGAACAAAATATATGATCTCTGTGTGATGGGACTAACACACTTCAAGTCCTATAGGTGCTTCTGGGAACAAAATATATGATCTCTGTGTGATGGGACTAACACACTTCAAGTCCTATAGGTGCTTCTGGGAACAAAATATATGATCTCTGTGTGATGGGACTAACACACTTCAAGTCCTATGGGTGCTTCTGGGAACAAAATATATGATCTCTGTGTGATGGGACTAACACACTTCAAGTCCTATAGGTGCTTCTGGGAACAAAATATATGATCTCTGTGTGATGGGACTAACACACTTCAAGTCCTATAGGTGCTTCTGGGAAGAAAATATAGGTCTGTGTGATGGGACTAACACACTTCAAGTCCTATAGGTGCTTCTGGGAACAAAATATATGATCTCTGTGTGATGGGACTAACACACTTCAAGTCCTATAGGTGCTTCTGGGAAGAAAATATAGGAGCTCTGCCTGCCTGCCACGAACACACTACAAGTCCTATAGGTGCTTCTGGGAACAAAATATAGGAGCTCTGCCTGCCTGCCAGGAACACACTACAAGTCCTATAGGTGCTTCTGGGAACAAAATATAGGAGCTCTGCCTGCCTGCCAGGAACACACTACAAGTCCTATAGGTGCTTCTGGGAACAAAATATAGGAGCTCTGACTGCCTGCCAGGAACACACTACAAGTCCTATAGGTGCTTCTGGGAAGAAAATATAGGAGCTCTGCCTGCCTGCCACGAACACACTACAAGTCCTATAGGTGCTTCTGGGAACAAAATATAGGAGCTCTGCCTGCCTGCCAGGAACACACTACAAGTCCTATAGGTGCTTCTGGGAACAAAATATAGGAGCTCTGCCTGCCTGCCAGGAACACACTACAAGTCCTATAGGTGCTTCTGGGAACAAAATATAGGAGCTCTGCCTGCCTGCCACGAACACACTACAAGTCCTATAGGTGCTTCTGGGAACAAAATATAGGAGCTCTGCCTGCCTGCCACGAACACACTACAAGCCCCTCTTTCTAAATCAATCTTTGTAAATGAATCTATCTAACTCAATCTCTCTAAGTAAATCTCTCTAACTAACTAAATCCAGCAGAGTGTCACAGATCTATCCTGCTCTATCTACGCCGGAACAGCATGTGACCGGCGCAGACGGCGTGGCGGCCTTTTATAGGGGGGGGCGTGTACTAAAGCCCCTGAGCAGTAATTGGCTACAGGCGTCCTGCCTGTAGCCAATTATGGCTCTTCGAGTTTCCGGGGCTGTGATTGGCCAAGCATGCGGGGTCACAGTGCATGCTTGGCCAATCATCAGCCAGCAATGCACTGCGCCGGCCGCGCCGGCCGCAATGCATTGCGGGGCCGCTCGCATCACACGAACGTGATGCGAGCGGCCAAAATAGTTCTGGGCTCGCCGAGCGAGCGAACGCCCGGTGCTCGATGCGAACGTGGGTTCGCATCGAGCACCGGGCCCATCCCTAGTTCTAACTAAGGGATACACTGGCCAGTGTATTGGTAATGGTTGGGGCCCAAAGTTCCGGCGGAGCACTCAGATTTGAGTAGATCCTACAATACCGGGTGAAAGTACCCGAACTGTATCCGAAAGGTAGATGTCACTGTCCCTTTAAAAAGTGGGTAAACAGTTGTGGCTAGCAGTCTCTCGCCATCAAAATATTTGTGATTACACTTCCTTCCCCTCTCTGGCTGCAACTCAGGACTCACAATTATTAATTTCCGTGGAATTGATAATGTCAGTGGTGACTCAGGACCTGGGAATTACAATCTCTCACAGGACCAGTGATGTCAGTAGCAACTCAGGACCTGACAATGACAATTTTTCACAGCTGTGACCTCAGTTTAGACGTAGTGTCGCAGTGTCTCTCTCTATCTCTAACACAGCAGCCCACTTAAAAGGTTACCTCTCACTGTTCTCTTTGCGACTGCTCCAAGCCCCGGGCTTTCTCCTATCTCCCTCTTCCTGTAGTCACTCCCCAGTTTCCTGGGACATGCAGTACTGTCCCATCCATGGCTTACTATGAACATGTCTCCTAGAAACTACATTTCCCATAGTTCCAGGTGGTTCCCAGAAGCCCTCTTTCCTCCCAAGGTGCACAGCAGCCATTCACAAACTGAAAACAAAAATAAAACCCAACAAACCAGTGCAGCGACTGATTCAGATGGTAATACTAGCCAAATGACAGGTACCTGAGCTGTCATCAGCTGTCATCAGCTATTAAAGGGAAAGGGCAGGGATAGTGGTAACATCATTGACTAAATACGGGCATAGGCATGTCACTGCTATCCCTGCCTCCTTGCTTAAAAGGGTTCCACGTGATATCAGTGGTTCCGAGGGATGCCATGGGTACAACCCATGACAGTGCGAAGGTGCCATATATATAGAAGTGGTAGTAATACTGCTTCTATATACAATGCATGGCTCCCGGCAAACAGGGAGCTAAACGGGGTAAAGTTTGAAGAGAAAATTACCCTTTTTAATGTTTATTCACAAGATTTGGTTATCAGAGCTATTAAATCAAAGAGCTAGGAATCCATGTCCTGCAGTCCATATTTGAATTGTGCTGGGAGATAATACAGACAATATAAGCAATATAGGCAAATAGAATCTGTACCATTCCAGAGGATTTTGAAAGTTGGATAAAGATCCTGGATGAGTGGCTTGTGAAAAATGGTATACAATTACTTTATACAAGATACTGCCTATAAATTTACAAATTTAAACAGAGAGATATTTTTAGTATATATACAGTATTTAAAGAATTTCATTTTCTTTTTTTCTTATAGTATTTTTTGCTTAATTTATAACGGTGTCTTGTTCCTTACGGTATCGGAAATTTATTTATATACCTAATATTTATAAATAGATATGTCTGAGTATTGCTGTAGGATATGAACAGTGAGAAATGAGAATACTCATGGCTGTTCCAAAGTGTACATTGTTGCAATAATTTGTGAGCTATATTGATTTCAAATTAGATGATCACCCTTAAGCTTCTTTTAGCCTGAGGATCATCCAGCAAGATCGAAACATCTCTATACCAATTGCAAAAGATGTACCTCTTGGATTCACCAAGCGGGAGCATCTGCATGTGTGATTGTTTATTTGTGATAGTATTTACTTCTCATTACATAATTGTTTATTGTGTAATATCAAAGATAGTGCTCTATATAAACTTTTGTTTGTATTGCTATTACAATACTGGTGTTATAAAATTAAAATGCATGCTCTGACTTTAGGATGGGTTCACACTGCTTGGAATGTCAGACGTCGCAAGTGATTCACACTGCACTGCTGAATTCGCATTGCATTTGGACCAAAATCGCGCAGGACCCTTTTTTTGGTCCGCACCAGAATCGGATTGCATGGGTGTAAACATGACATGACATTGACAGTTTGCACTGCGATATGCAAACCGAACTGTGGGTGTCATTAACTTTCTATTGACAACCGCCGCTGTTCGCATAGGGCAGTGTGAACTGCCTGGAGGTGACATGCGATGCGGTAACCCGTACTGGATTTGCACGGGTTCTCGCATAGCAGCAGTGTGAACTGACCCCTAGACCTTCTTTAACTACTTGCTGCAATATATATATAAAACCTTGGAAGCAAGCAATTTTGACAGGATCATAGCCGCAAGTGCAGCCAATCTGAATGGCTTTACAGCTGCCCAACCACTATTAAGCCCCATACAAACGGTCGGATTTTTGCATGGATTCTGTCCGATCGGACAATTTTGTTGAAAAATCAGACCGTGTGTATGCACCATCGGACAGTGTACGTCGGATTGTCCAACGGACAAAGTCCTATCTCCTGCTGGATAGATTTTCCGACAACACGGTCCGATCACACCAAATCCGATCGTGTGTACGGTTGTCCGACGGACAAAGTGCTACGCATGCTCAGAAGAAATTCTGTGACGGAAGCGCTCGGTCAGGTAAAACTACCTTTCCTAATCGACACAGCACATTCGTCACGCTGCAATGTTAAAATGTCTTTAATGCAGCGCATTCTCTTTTTCTTTACAATGCAACAAGAATGACATGTTTTAGCTGCTCCTATTCACCCGCACTTCTCACAAACTTAGTTCTTTATTACTTTTCAGGATTTATACACTACATGTTTATTTTTACTCAGATCGTAAAAGAATCTTTGTTATATTTTTAGCATGATTTGACTTTTTTTTTTTTTTTTTTTTGGAATACATATTTGAAGGAGATTTTTTTTTTTTTTTTTGAGGGGGGTTGTGTGTCTCAACTTAGCAAAACCACATTATTAACATTTGTATTTGTTGCTTAAATTTACTAGGAGTTTGTTGGTTGTTGGTGCCCCTTGTTAATTCTACTTTAGGATTAGTGAAATGTACCTGCCTACTCAAAGAAAAACTGTCATTGTAGAAAAGTAAAACACAATAGTCAATGATTATTCTAAATCCAAAAAACATTTATTTAGGTCTCAGCAACAAACCAAAGAGGAACGCAGCCATGGTGTAACTTGGGGAATTTGCAAAGCCTTGGACACCCACGGCAACCATCATTTTTCAAGCTTAGAAAATTGGGGGCCTGAGGAGTACCTATCTAAATAATAAGGGAGTGAAATCTGGTCCTGAAGTCCAAAACATCCGGAACTGCAGCAGATGCCATCTAGGTCCCCAGGCTCTGGTCCTACGAGAGGCTCCATCTTCTCTCAGACCAGACTGAATCAAGGTCATCACTCTCTTGTCTTCCTTGTACTCTTCCTTCCACGCCGTGGTGCTGGTGCTGGTGGGGTGGCAGAAGGAGGAGGAGGAGGCGGAGCAAGGTCACTCTCGCAAACATGTGTGAGGGGAGTCATCTCCCCAGCCATCCCCTCATTTAGGATTTTGAGGATGACATCCTCACACATGCTGCGTTGCCCCGCCTCCATACCCGTCATTTTATTGGCAACCAAGGAGGCAAAGGCCTCCTCGTAGGTGGGTGTGGCATATAGGGAGGCTGAAGCATCTCGTATCAGCTGGAGCGCTGACTCTCCCACCTCCCCCATGCTTTTCGCCCTTCTGTAGGGAAGGCGGAGGGGAGGGACTTGGGAGACAGTCAGGCTCCTACGCCTACCCCCCTGTTGGCTGCCACTAACCCCTGCCTCCTCCTGACTGCCACATTCCACAGCCACCTCCTGGCTGAGGTCTTCCTGTGTATGAAAAAGGGACATAGTTTCAGTTATTTGTTCATCAAACACACACAATTCTCATCTAGTGACTGTTGCAAAATGTTTACAAATAGAAAACCATACAATTCTCAGCCCTGCAGTTTAGATTCTTCCCAAAAATGTCTCCAACACCACTGTCTGTTGATATGTCAATCACGTTAGGAACTAAGCAATTGGGGATCCTGAATTAACTGAACATCATTCATTATTCCCAAAAATGGTTACAAAACTACTATACCTGGAACAAGCTGGGCTCCTGCACATCTTCCATACTGGAAGGCCCAGGTTGGTCCTCGGAAGCCTCATCAGGGGTGGCGTGCGTGGAAGGACGCGTGCAAGGAAGAGTCGAGAGTGACTTCCTGACATTAGCCTGGTCTTTGAGAAAGTGGAGCCTCTCATAGTACCAGAGCGTGGGGACATAGACATCAGCTGCTGCAGCTCCAGATGCTAGGGACTTCCGGACCTTATTGCGCTCCCGGAAATAGGTACTCCTCATGTTATTAATTTTGACTTTTAAGTTTGCCACGGTTGCCGTGGGCAGGTTTGGCTTTACAAATGCCACAAGTTTCAGCATGGCTGCGTACCTCTTTGGTCTGTTGCTGTAGTCGCGGTGCTTTGCTTGCCATAATAGGGGAAATTCCCTGTATTTATCAATGAAGAGGGGGAGAAAACTCACGTCGTAGAAGCCCTCCATCACCTCTGCAAGACACAACACCACACAAAACAATATAAATAATGTGAGCCTAAACTCTCCTAATCTTCTCCATAAAGAAGCCTCAAGTTCGAATCAGTCTAGGCTAGTTATGTACCAACGTCAAATTGTACCTTCGTTTCTAGCGATCGTCTCGTGCGTGAGCTTTCTCTCCCCTCGTCTCCCAGATCGTGGCTACGACACAGGCGTGTGACGTTTTATATACAGTGCGCATGCGTCAAACTCCGCCCGCCCCTGACGATCTTTCTCGTCTATTCCCCACCCCTTCTCTTTATGGCGCAGTGGGGAGAGCACATGGCGGGGACACAGCAGGTGCGCCCCAAATATCCCACCAACGAGGAGGAGGACGAGGAAAGTCCGGAGGCAGAATTGTCCCGATCCCGGAGCCTGAAATTCAAGGCCTCCAATATGTCATTTGGAGAAATGTTGGAGATGGTGGACATATTAAAGAGGAGCGACTATGATGGGAAGTATGGGCCTTACCTCAACCCCAATGTCCGCAAGGCCAAGATCATGTCTAAAGTTGTGAGAAGGCTGTACAATCATTTTGGGGTACAACGATCCAAGGAGCAACTCAGGAAACGCTGGTCAGACCTGAAACTGAGGGAGGCCGATCAGTACAGAAAGATCAAGCGAGTTCTTCAAAAAAGTAAGTAGTTGTGTTTTGTGTTTGATTTCTTGCTTGCATACTGCTCCATGTGGTTTGATTTTTACAAAGTTGTACATTCCAAAATGGCCACTTTCAGGTTCGTCTGTGCATTCGATCGTACTCAGCCTCGATCTTTCTGCCACTGTCATGATCGTGTGTGTCCATTCAATCGTACGCAACCTCGATCGTTTGGCCACTTATAATACGAGGTTTGGTGAAGTTTTTATTGAAAGGAAGTTTGTTCTCACTAGAGATGTCATCAAGAGCGTAAACCAAATTTATTCAATGTAAAGGAGAGGTCACTCAGTAGCTGTTTACCCATCTGGACTCTAGAGCACTAGTGCTGGGACACCCAAACCCCCTTTTTATTATGCTTTTCCACACATGTGCTCCAGTGGATACTAGAGGGGGGTCTCCATCAGACAAACTTCTACCAAAAAGCTAGTAAGTTTAGCACCTTTACAAAGTGACTACATTCATGTAGTTGGCATTTGTAACTGGCCAAACAAAAATAGTGTCCGTCACTTTCAAGCAATGTTTGTCATTTCCTATTTCTGCCCTCAATAGATTGTGTTGCTAAATCTTCCTTTTGTACATTCTCATAGGGGAGCGAAAACTTGGGCCGTCTGAGGAAACCCCAAAACCAACACCTCCCAAAAAAGGGGAAAGAGCAGAAGCAGAGGAGGAGGAGGAGGAAGGAGAGATCATCGAACTTGGAGAACTTGTCACCACAACAGGTGAGTGTGGGAGAACACAGCTACTGGTAAGCTAATCAATGTATGGCTGCCTCATTTCCAACACCCGATTTTTGTTTGTTTGTGGTTTTTAGGTGACGTGGATGTTGTGGAAGAAAAATCGCACTTTACCACAGAGAGTGCCCACGTACTCATCGGGGAGATAATGGTCTGCAATAGAGATCTAGATTACATAAAGCAAAACATCAATGATGTTCAACAAAAATTGAAGAACATCATTGATGTTTTAGGAAAAATATGAAAACGCACCAAGTAATTAACACACATTTGTGCCTGCTTCTGAACACATTTGCAACTTAAGAACTGTGTGAAATTTGGAACATGCACACATTGTGTCCACATGTGCTAGCTCCCATCATGGTGGATGAATGACAACGTTTTTTTGGGGGTGCAACCACTTTACGAACTACGAAAGTGGTTGTGGTGAAGGGGTTGCACCCCCAAAAAACATCCATTCATCCCCATGATGGAAAATGGCACTTTAGAAGCTTCTAGGCATGTGTTTTACCATCTAATGACCATTTTCAGACCCAAATTGTGTGCATGTTCTAAATTTCCACTTTCCAGGGGTGACCCCCCATGTGATGAAGGCAAGATCAAACACACTTTGAACATATAGTCATGTCTGATCTTGTCTTCACTTTACAAAGTTGAACTTTCCTAGTTCCTAGGTTCTGTTTTGCTCCATGCCTTTTTTTACCAATTGCGGAATGTTTGTAAACAATGTTGTAAATAACCAAGATGTTGTCAGTTTGGGCAAGAAGATTGTAAACGCACTTGTGAATGTTTTCCAAGTAAACTTTTTTACTTTTCTAAATGTGTGGCTTCCTTATTTCAAAAACACAATGCATTATGTATGTCAAATGTAAAGGATATGGGGGGCAATGGGTGTTATTTACTAAAGGCAAGTCCACTTTGCACTGCAAGTTTCTTTTCCAGGGAACTTTTTCACTGCACTTGTAGAGCATAGTCGATTTGACTTATGTAAATGACACCCACAGTGCTTTTTACGAAAACACGGAGCACAGCATTTTTGAGAATACACACATGTCTGACCTGGTGATGAAAAGGAGTATTTTGGGTGTCAGTTATGCACTACAAACCTTCTCCAGACCAAAGATTAGGTATCAAACACACAACATGAGAATAATCTTTTTGGGAAGAAGAGACTGTTACCTCCTTTTGCCCAGAAAGTGCATTCCCACTGTCGAAGGCAAAGGGAAAAAAATTCAAGGTCAAATAAGCTAAAAAGAATACGGAAATGACAAGAAATCATAGGTTGGTTGAAAACTAAGATTTATTAAAAAATGCCTCTCACACATCGTCAGGCAGAGCAATGGCCCCCCTACCCACAAAGTAGTCCATATATTGCTCGCGGACCGCGCGGGCATTTAGAGGGGGCAAGCCTGGACGTGCCACTTGAAGGGCTGTGAGGTCAGCATTTGGAGGGCCCTCCACATCTGGGCCAACGGGCACCACATAGTTCCTGTTATGTCTTTTGAGGAAGTTGTGTAATATGCAACAGGCAAGAACTATGTGGTCGAGTTTGTATTTTGCCAAGTTAATAGCCGTCAAGAACAGGCGGAAGCGGCTGGCCAGGATGCCAAAAGTGTTCTCAACAACTCTTCGGGCTCTGGACAGCCTGTAGTTGAAGACCCTCTGGTCTGGGGTGAGGGTCCTCATCGGGAACGGCCTCATCAGATGGGGAGTCAACGTAAACGCTTCATCTGCGACAAAGACGAAGGGGAGTCCTTCTGCATTCTCCTCTGGAGGTGGCAAGCACAGACTGCCACTTTGGAGACGCCAGTAGAACTCCGTGTGCGCAATGGCACCACCATCCGAGATCCGGCCGTTCATCCCCACGTCCACATACATAAATTCATATGTCGCCGACACCACCGCCAACATCACTACACTATTAAACCCTTTATAATTATAATAGTAGGACCCCGAGTTGGGCGGTGGGACGATGCGGACGTGTTTCCCATCAATTGCCCCTCCGCAGTTAGGAAAGTCCCAACGGCTGGCAAAGTGGGAGGCCACAGTCTGCCATTCCTGTGGCGTGGAAGGGAACTGTGGAGTGAAACCAGAAAAAAAAATTAGTCACTTTGCACATAAACATTGCAAGCAGATTAGACAATCAACATCTTGGAACAAGAGCATTGTTTAAAATTTGAGGCTGGAAAGTATTTGCACAGAAAAGTAGAGGCTCCCCTTCACAGATTAATCACCCCCCATCAATCCCCACACTTCTGATGGGCCATTGGCAATAACTAGGGTTTGGGGGGGGGGGGGGGTTGGACAGGTAACCCTCTGCACTTCATTGATTGGCAAATGGCTCAATAATGTGTGCTAGTTTGGCCAGACCCTCACTTAACACTATTGGCAGCCCCCAGGAAAGCTAAAATAACATTTCAAACACCCCCCCCCCCCCCAAAAAAAGGAAAGCACATTGGGACATTATGAAATTACCAAGCAAGCTAATAGGAGGGAAAGAACACAAAAAAGGATAATGGAAAGTAGGGAGACAGCCCCTTGCACTACATGCTTTGATGAATTCATCCGTAAAGATGCCCACTATAAAGAGGTAGGTATATAGTGTGTATTGACCATGGGAAAGCCAGCAGATAGAGGATTGGTACCATCTGACAGAGCAGTTGGGGGAGGGGGTTCCTAATGAGTTTGCCCCCCCCCCCCCCAAAAAAAGGGGCTCTACATGAAGTAAACCACACAGCAAACATTAGTGCGTATTTTAGGGGGTGTTTGGGGGCAAACAATACTATGCAGCAGACAAAAGACATTGCTTAAGTGACTAGGCCAAAGGTGTCTATTGGGGCAGAAGAGCATGCTGGGGAGGTAAGTGAAGGGAAAAATGCATGAAGGAGAAAAGGGGCACAGCATATTAGAACATATTGCAATCATGGTAATTAGGGAAGGAGGTCAAAAATACAAGACATTAGCAAACAGAGCATACATAGAAGGGAATAGTAAAGGAGAAATGTTACCTTAATATAGTCCTCCTGCAGGACCTCGATGATGGCAGAACAGGTCTCTGGAATAATGATTCCCAGGGCCTGGGGAGAGATACCTGAAGAGAACTTCAAATCCTGAAGACTTCTCCCTGTCGCCAAGTACCTCAACGTGGCAACAAGCCTCTGCTCCGGAGTAATGGCTTGTCTCATGCAGGTATCCTGCCGGCTGATAAAGGGGGTCAGCAAAGCCAAAAGACGGTGAAAATCGGGGTCCGTCATCCGGAGAAAGTTCCTGAAATCATCAGGATTATTCTCCCGGATCTCACGAAGGCATGTGCGAGAATTGGTCACGCTGAAGCAACCAATTCTTGGTCCACATCCTCCTCGTCACTCTGTTCATGGACGGGTCTTGGGTCAAAGCTAAAAGCCCGACACCAATTCCGCGTACAGCACGAACTCGGCGACGAGTACGCACGGGAAACATCGCTCACAAGGTCACAAAAGGTCGGCTGGTCAGAACGGAAAGCAAACAGAAAGCACCGATAAACAGCAAGGCCTGAAAGAACGAAATGAATACCAGAAACGAGCAGACAATAAGCAGTGCAAATCAAAGCGTCCTATATCAAGATATAGGTCGCAATGACCAACAAATGCGAACTGACTACACGCACTAATAAACAGATACGCACGACAAGCACAAACTGAAGAGCAGTAACGATCTGAGTCAGAAAACTGAGAAGCGCGAATCTTAAGTCACCAAACTTCGACTAACTCGCGAGAAACACGGGATCAGCAGAAGGAGCCCAACGGGTGCCTGACGTGGTGCTGAACTTCCCTTTTCTAATCTCGTGGAAGACGACTTACGTCACGACGTTCTTGCAGACCGGATATTCCGACAACGTAGTCCGACCGTGTGTACGCAACACCAACATCGGACAAAGTACGACGGACAGGATCCGACCGACCTGGTCCGCGGATAATCCGACCGTGTGTATGGGGCTTTACAGTGCTCAGAAGGGGGAATATCCTTGCCGCTGCCTGTTGCCTGCCTCTGTTCCTAGACTCTCCCGTTTCACCTTGTTACTTTTCAATACAATTTAAAAAAATTGTAAAAAATCAAAAGCACCATCCCTGCCCTCACCCCTATTGGTACGCACGTAGGTCCATCATGCATATGTAAACGGTGATTATGCAACACATGTGAGGTTTCGCCATAAACATCGAGTGATAGAAAAATTTCTAGTGCCATAGCTCATGTTTACCTCTAAACTGGTAACCAATAATGGCTTTTAGCTTTAAGCGTTACCTATGCACAATTTTAGGTACTGAAGTTTGTCGCCATTTCCCAGGAATACGCATCTTAAATATTGACATGTTTGGTATTTATTTACTAGATGCAACATCATCTTTTACCAAAAAAAAAGGGTATTATGTTTGTGTGCACTAAAATCAGGTAAGTGTATTTTTTTCTGAAACTTTGCTTTTGATAACCGACTGCTTTCAGAAAATATAGTGTTGGGGGTGCTAGGTAATTTTAGGCAAAAAAATAAAAAGAATTTTAACATGTATGTGGTTAAAGCTAAGTTTGAATAATTATATAAAATGTAATTTTACCAAATACCTGGGGGCCCCACTTCAAGGGTTAAATACATATTTAATCTATGAGTGCAAGGATAAGGTGTATTACCCTATCCCTTGTTCTAGCACTGTTCTCTCCTGTCTAAAGCTCCGGGCTGTGGATAGTCCCTTATCATCATCACGTGCAGTGCATGGTTATAAATCCTTCATTGTATGCGAGGTAAACATGCAACTGGAGCCCGAAATGTCTTAAATTGGTAGCAGTGCTAAAATGGTTGCACAGATGTGGTAATTATCACTCAATTTTCCCACACCCGGACGAACAAAATTGCATTTAACCTCTGCAGTGTGGGGGTAGGGGGTCTTACTGCAAGGGTACATTTTGCCAAATTCCTGGAGTTCAGCTTTAATGTAATATTTTTTGTAATAATTACTAACCAAACAGTTAATATTAACATTGAGGCTGGGTTCACATATGTGCAGCTGCAGGTTTGTGCGTCCCTGTGCACTGGTTCAGGTGCGATTCAGGTCCAAATTTTTGCCTGAATTTGCACCTTAATCATACCCAAAGACACACAGGACACTTTTTGTATGCAGTCCACTGCTACCCCAGACATGTGTGAACTGGCTCCATTTAGAGTTGGTCGCACTCGCTGTCATGCGAATTGGATGCTGGGAAACCCGCATCCAATTCACATATGTGTGAACCCAGCCTCAAGCTATAGAGGTCAGTGTCTCAAGATTGTAAGTTTTTATTGCCACAATATTTGCATTTCTCTTAAGGTTTAGTGTTAGTGATAGATTCAGATGAGTAAAGCTGTTTTTTCGGCCAGTTAATGGACACAAAATCGATAATCGTTTGGATGTTTTTGAGCCGAAAAAACGAAGGACAAGTTTGGAATTTTTCTGCCGAACGAACGATAAATTGAAAGGTTAATGTGTTTCCCGTCCGACCTGTCTGCACTAGGTATATGTAAAAAAACGAACATATTTTTTTTTTTTATGTTTACTGAACGATTTATCGGCCATTATATGATGGCACCATCGTTTGCGCTCGCAGCCGAACGTTCGTTTTTCGAAAATGGGTTCGGCCGATTTTTTGTATAGTGTATGGCCAGCCTGAGGGTTTAAAACCCAATTCCTACCAAAACCTTTTTTGTTTCGGTTAAAGTGCAGTAGGTATAGATTAGACCTTCTTTCATGTTTTACTGCATTTTTATGTCCCCATTTAGGAAATATCCACCTTACTTCCCATGCATTTTTCTTCCTGTCATCATGTGTCTATTTGTTAGGCTTCATAGAGAACAGGAAGTAAGGCCATACAGTACCTCCTGCACTTCCATTCATTTTGATGGATATCAGACAAAACAGAAAGTTAGAGGAAACTCCATCGCTGGGGACACAAGGGGCAATAAAGAGTGATTTTCTAGAAAAGTGAAGAAGATTTAGAACCTATGTCAGGGTTTTGTTGCTGTTTGTGTACTCCTGAGATGTTTGTTAAGGCCTTCTTGTTAGGAAAATCAGTTTGGGCAAAAAGAAAAAGAAGAGAATGAATATTTATTAATATATTTTTTCAAAGAGAAAGTCAGCAGTGACACCAACAATTCTGGAAGTATTGTTCTTCCATGTTCTCCACGGCACTCAATGGTAACTACCGCCGACTTCTATGTTAGTACATTACAGTAGTTATGTAGAGGTCAGCTGGAACAGAACAGTGATAGAACAGGAAAATAAGTCTTCTTTGTGAGGACAGGTTCATTTTCAACCTGACAGGAATTCTAAATGTAACTCTGACTCCTAAAATCCTACAAAAAAAAAGTTTGGGCTGCCACTGAGCCTAAAGTCAGGGGGTTAGGTTCGTGGTAAGGGTTACACTTATGATCTATGTTCAGATTAAAGCAGTGTTAAACCTAAAAACAAAAACGGATTAAACTACAGCTTACCAATTCTTAGATGCAATGTCTGCATTAGTTGTCTTTTTTTAGGCTTTTTTACTTTATTCTCACCCGGTGATCCAGCCAGTAAGTGTGTAATTTTTCAACTTACTTTAACAGACCAAGCTGTGCAGACAAAGTAACAGTTAGAGGTTTGAGAAAAAAAAAATATTTATCACTGACAGGGTGCTTACAATTATCAGCTTGTATTCGTTTGTACGTTTATCCCAAAATAAAAATAAAATGTTTCCTGTAACTGCTTATAAAGTGTTAGCTGGAGTTCTGCTTCAATTTGTTGGTGAAGTCCATCTAAATGTGCTGGTCCAACACCACCCTCTGAAAATGAATAAGCTATAATGCTGACTAGACTCCAACTGTCATTTAACGGGCCACATAAGAGGGCCATGAGAGTTGTAGGGAACACCAGGTGAAGTGGATGCAGCTCCTCTCAGGTTAGGTCTTGAGATCCTAATGCACTTATATAAAATAAACACAGGAGGGCGCCTCCATCTAGTAGCGATTTATTAAAAAAAGAATAAAAGCAAAAAAGCTAAATTTGCTGAGCAATTATTAATCTCAGTTTTGAACCTGAGTAGTACATCACCCACCTTTTTGGTGGAGCGGGCACATAGGGTCCCACTAAAATCATCTAAACCTGGGGCGCCCCCTAGGCCTTTTCTGCTACGATTATTGAATTATCGAGACAGAGACAGGGTTCTGGCAGCTGCCAGGGCTAAACAAGATATACCTTTTGAAAATACTAAGTTCCTTTCCGGATTATTCTCAAGAAGTTCAGCAACGCCATAAAGCCTACACGGAGATTCGTAGGAGATTGCGAGAGAAGACCATACAGTACAGCCTTCTGTTTCCCAGCAGACTACGTAGCATAGATAACGGACAAACATTTTTTTTTGATACTTCGGTTGAGGCTTCCGTCTGGCTAGATGGACGTTAAGTGATTTATTATTTTGTATTAGGAGCTCTAACATGCGCTATTTCCGATCTCTTAGTACCATCTACAGCATTCTCCCTTCTCCCCTCCCCTCTTTTATTTTTATTTATTTTTTTCCCTTTTTCCTCCTCTCCCTTTCCCCTTGTCCCTTTTCCTCCTTTCTTCTCCCCTTTTCCATTTTCCCTCCTCATCCCAGTTTTTGAGATTTAGGCTTCATATTTTCTATCTTTTAGATGACACTTGATAAAGAGGTTTTTTTCTATTTTGTCATGGAATGTCCGGGGTCTCAATTCTAAATTTAAAAGAGCATTGTAATTTAAATATTTGAAAAGTTATCTTCCACAGATAGTGTTACTTCAAGAAACTCATTTAACAGGGAGTAAGCTTCTGACCCTTAAGAGGCCTTGGGTACAGAATGCATATCATGCATATCATGCTACATACACGTTTTCTAGAGGGGTTTCAATATTGATTAATAAATCATTGCCATGTATGGTGGAGGATATATTTTCTGACCCCCGGGGTAAATAGGTTTTGGTTGTGTTTCTTCTGTGGGGTCAGAGATATATTGTTGCTAGTGTGTATATACCACCTCCTTTTGTGGGGGCTCTTTTGTATAGTATTATGGAAAAGATATCCTTGTATGGCCCAGCTAAATTATTGATAATGGGAGACTTTAATGCTATACTTGATCCTGCTTTGGATAAGCCAAATCCCCCTAAATATTTTTCGGGAGAACTTAATAACTGGGCTAAGATGGTAGATCTGGTAGAAGCTTGGCGGTGGATACATCCATTAATCAGAGGATATTCATGTTTTTCAACTTCTTATAAGACTGCCTCCCGTATAGATTTAGGGTTTGTTAATTTGACGACACTAGCGGATATAGAGGATGTTAAATACTTGCCAAGTGGGCTATCTGACCATGCTCCGCTTATGCTCACACTTCGTATGCACCATTTTCGCGATGCAGCACAATGGAGATTGGGAACCTACTGGATTTCACATCCAGATGTGACCGCTAAAATTCCAAATCTTCTAAAAGAGTATTGGGAAATCAATGCAGGGTCATCTACTTTAGCAATGACATGGGATGCCTTTAAGGCCTACACAAGGGGATATTATATATCTGCTATTAAAGCGGTCAATAAGGCTCGGCAAATAAGGAGTGAATCTTTAAAATGTATAGTAGAGGAAAAAATACGTCAACATGCTGCAGACCCCTCCAAGTTAAATTTTGATGCCCTACTCCATGATAAACGGGCACTTAACTCACATATGGCGGAGACCACAGGGTTGGATCTATACCAAAGTAAGCAGAAGCTCTATGAGCAAAGAGATTGTAATGGTAGTTTTCTGGCCATGATGGCCAAACAAGATCACTAGTGTTCCGATATCAGAAATACGTACTGCTTCTGGAGATATGGTTTGTACACAGTCTAAAATTTTGGAGACTTTTCGGCAATTCTATCAGACACTGTATACATCTCAGTTGCGCCCTGATTTCCAGGCAACGGAATTTGCAGCTTGGCTGGATTCGGTTGCACTGGCCTGGTTGTCGGATGGTGAGAGGGAGACGCTAGTACGTTCAATAACACCGATGAGGTCCTTTCAGTGATCGGTTCCTTTCCATTGGGGAAGTCACCGGGCCCAGATGGCCTTCCCATTGAATTTTATAAGGCTCATGGAGTGCTTTTAGCACCTCTATTGGCCTCTCTTTACTCTGAATGTTTGAGGGAAGGAGCTCTACCGGAATCAATGAGCCATGCCCATATAGTTTTAATTTAGAAGCACCCAAAGGACCCATCTGTTTGTGCTTCATACAGGCCTATTGCTTTATTGAATGTAGACTTCAAGATTTTGACTAAGCTCATGTCTAGGCGATTACAACCTCTGTTGTCTAATATTATTGATTCAGATAAGACAGGATTTATGTCTGGTAGGACTACCGATGTAAATCTAAGCAGATTATATACTAATATTCATGCCTCAGATCTTAATATAGGATCTAGGGTAATTGTCTCACTAGATATAGAGAAGGCCTTCGATACGGTGGAGTGGCCCTTTTTGTGGAAAGTTCTCCGTAGAATGGGCTTTCCAATTGTGTTTATAAATTGGTTGCAGGTCTTATATAGAAATCCAACAGCTGTAGTAAAGATGGGGGGTGGACTGTCAACCGCTTTCTCATTGTTTAGGGGAACTCGGCAGGGTTGCCCTCTCTCTCCGACCCTTTTTGCTATTGCCATGGAGCCTGTGGCAGAGGCTCTGCTCACCTCCCCTAACATTAGGGGATTGCGGATTGGTTGGCTGGAGGAGAGGGTGGCCCTGTACGCCGATGACCTTTTACTATTCTTAAATGATGCTGGACCCTCTCTCCAAGAGGCTTTGAAGATATTAGACTCTTTTTCAATGGTCACAGGGTTGAAGGTAAACTGGAGCAAATCTTTGTTGTTTCCAAAAGATATTCCTTTGCAGTGGGTGGAGAACTTTAAGCATGGGTTCACACATGTGCGGTGCGAATTGAAGCACGGGTTTCCCTGCGAAGATAAAACTCAGTTGTTCAGCGTTTCATGTCAGTTTTTGCTCAGTATCAGCTCAGGATTGCCACAGTATTTTATCCTGTTCACACATCTGCGAATCAGATGCGTGCCCATAGAAGATAATGGGCCTGAATTCGCACCTGAGCCGGACCGCACTGCCTAGAAAACGCACACGTTTTTTGTGCAATGCGGAGTGCGAATGCACCGCAGATATGTGAACCAGCCTCATTAATATTAATGTATTTTGAAATGTCCTGCGAATTGGATGCGGTGTAAGCCGCATCTAATTCGCCTAGGTGTGAACGGGGGCTCAATATTTAGGAGTTGTTATTTCCCGTCAAGTTTATGAATTTATTCCCCTGAATCTGATTCCGATTCTGGGAGATATCGGATTGAAACTGAAGGCATGGAAGTCCTTACCGTTGTCTTTATTGGGACATATTAATCTTTTGAAAATGAAAATTATACCAAAATGTATGTATTTATTTAGACAGTCTCCTCAGTGGCTCCCTATGTCCTTTTTTACAAAAGTAAATCAACTTTTTTAATCTTTTTTATGGGGTTGGAAGAACCCCACATATACAGTGGTGTGAAAAAGTGTTTGCCCCCTTCCTCATTTCCTGTTCCTTTGCATGTTTGTCACACTTAAGTGTTTCGGAACATCAAACCAATTTAAACAATAGTCAAGGACAACACAAGTAAACACAAAATGCAATTTGTAAATGAAGGTGTTTATCATTAAAGGTGAAAAAAAATCCAAACCATCATGGCCCTGTGTGAAAAAGTGATTGCCCCCTAAACCTAATAATTGGTTGGGCCACCCTTAGCAGCAACAACTGCAACCAAGCATTTGCGATAACGTGCAATGCGGCTTTTACAGCGTCCTGGAGGAATTTTGGCCCACTCATCTTTGCAGAATTGTCCTAATTCAGTTACATTAGAGGGTTTTCGAGCATGAACGGCCTTTTTAAGGTCATACCACAACATCTCAATAGGATTCAGGTCTGGACTTTGGCTAGGCCACTCCAAAGTCTTCATTTTGTTTTTCTTCAGCCATTCGGTGGTGGACTTGCTGGTGTGTTTAGGATCATTGTCCTGCTGCAGAACCCAAGTTCGTTTCAGCTTGAGTACACGAACAGATGGTCGGACATTCTCCTTCAGGATCTCTTGGTAGACAGCAGAATTCATAGTTCCTTTTATCACGGCAAGTCTTCCAGGTCCTGAAGCAGCAAAACAGCCCCAGACCATCACACTACCACCACCATATTTTACTGTTGGTATAATGTTCTTTTTCTGAAATGCAGTGTTCCTTCTACGCCAGATATACTTGGACACACACCTTCCAAAGAGTTCCACTTTTGTCTCATCGGTCCACAGAATGTTGTCCCAAAAGTCTTGGGGATCATCAAGATGTGTTGTGGAGAAATTGAGACGAGCTTTGATGTTCTTTTTGCTCAGCAGTGGTTTTCTCCTTGGAACTCTGCCATGCAGGCCATTTTTGCCCAGTCTTTTCCTGATGGTGGAGGCATGAACGCTGACCTTAACTGAGGCAAGTGAGGCCTGCAGTTGCTGGGACGTTGTTGTGGGGTCTTTTGTGACCTCTTGGATGAGTCGTCGCTGCGCTCTTGGGGTAATTTTGGGCGGCCGGCCACTCCTGGGAAGGTTCACCACTGTTCCATGTCTTCGCCATTTGTGGATAATGGCTCTCACTGTGGTTCGCTGGATTCCCAAAGCTTTGGAAATGGCTTTATAACCCTTTCCAGACTGATAGATCTCAATTACTTTCTTTCTCAATTGTTCCTGAATTTCTTTGGGTCTCGGCATGATGTGTAGCTTTTAAGGATCTTCTGGTGGACCTTACTGTGTCAAGCAGCTCCTATTTAAGTGATGCCTTGATTGTGAACAGGTGTGGCAATAATCAGGCCTGGGTGTGGCTAGAGAAATTGAACTCAGGTGTGGACAACCACAGTTATAGTATGTTTTAACAAGGGGGGCAATCACTTTTTCACACAGGGCCATGATGGTTTGGATTTTTTTTTCACCTTTAATAATAAACACCTTCATTTACAAATTGCATTTTGTGTTTACTTGTGTTTACTTGTGTTGTCCTTGACTATTGTTTAAATTAGTTTGATGTTCCGAAACACTTAAGTGTGACAAACATGCAAAGGAACAGGAAATGAGGAAGGGGGCAAACACTTTTTCACACAACTGTAAATTAACCACCTTAATGCATCCTTGTGACCAAGGGGGGATTAGCTTTTCCGGACCTATACAAATATTTTTTAGCCATTGGTTACGGCCACATGGTGGCTGAATCCTGATATATATAATTCCTCAACCCGGCTGGAAGTGGCACTAGTAGGTTCTATAGATGCTCTTAGGGCCCTTTTATTTAGGGGCCGTAAGGCACCATATCAGCTGACTCCTTCAATGCTCACTACTATTCGTGCTTGGGAGGCCGGTCTTAGATGTGAGCATTATCCTAAGGTGCGTTCTCTCCAAGTGCTCCGTTATAGCGTAATCCTATCCTTCCTACATTTTTTAAAGCTCCAGAGCCCATCGCATGGACAAAATATAACATTAAATAACTCTCCCAAGTGATCACAGATCGGAAACTATCCACTTTCTCTGCACTTACCTCGACTTTTAATATTCCAGGCTCCCATCTATTTAGATATTTTCAGCTTCTCCATACTTTTCATGCCCAATTCCCACTGAATAGTTTAGTGATTAGACAATCTATGTTAGAATTAGTGCTTAGACCTGAGTGCCTGGATAAGTGTACTTCAAGACTATATTCACATCTTACATTCATTTCTATCCTGCCACTAGAGGATCTTAGAGCTTAATGGGTGCAAGATATACCAGACTTAGATGTGGAGGATTGGAGGGGTGTGTGGGGTAATCCTTTCCGATCTTTGATATTCTTGAGAGATCGTATGATCCAATATAAACTGGTACATAGAGCGTATATTACGCCATACAGACATAAAAAGATAAACCCTCTTTACTCTTCAGAGTGTTGGCATTGTGGAGCAATACAGGGGGATTTTACACATTATTTTTGGACTTGCCCATATATAGCTATTTTTTGGGTGGAAGTGGTGGGTTTATTGAACTCTCTCACTTCCGCTCCTCTACCGGTTTCAATGTCTGTTTGTCTATTGGGTCTGGTAGAGACTTTTTTTTCCATTATTTTATGCAAGAAAAGCTATTGCTTTGCATTGGAAGAAACCTTGTCCCTCCACGCTCTCATTTTGGAAGCAATTGGTAAATAACAATTTTCCACTGTATAGAGATAGCTGCATGAATAGTGGTTGCCCTAGCAAGTATGATAAAGTGTGGACAAAGTGGCTGGATAAGCCGTATACAGTATAGAACGCCAATGGGGGCTAGGGTGTATAATATGCATGCTCCTATGTGAGAAATGTTTGAGGCTATCAGTGAGAGAATTATTGTCTATTGTAATTTGTGTTTTTTATTTTTTATTTTTTTTCTATTTTCTTTTTGGATTAATAATTCAAATATCAGGTTTTGGAAAGTGTAATATTATATTTCTTTTTTTATTTAATTTTTTGGACCAAAGTGTATGACGGTTTGTTGTGTCTTTGTATGTTTTGTTTGTAATTAAGAAATTTAATAAAAAGATTTAAAAAAAAAAAAAAAAGAATAAAAGTCAATAAAAATGCACTCACTAGTTAAAAGTAGATCAAGGCTTGCCATAAACCCATATAGACCTTCATAGGATCACTGTGAGACTTCAGAGTTCTGCAAGCAAGCAGCTGGCTGAAACATAGTTCTTGTTGAAAGTACAGCTGTCAGGCTTCAGGCTGGAACATAGGCAACAATGACATCCAGGTGTAGCAAGATGGCTGTGGCTCCAAACAGCACCTCTCTCAGCCTGGTGATGGTGACAGTAAGTAGTGGGGCATGGCTAGAGGTTTCAGGGCAATAACACTGCCCTCCCCCCCCCCCCAGACTGACACTGGTGCTGCCTAAAGTGTTGTTTTGAGGTTATGCTGATGTGGGTTGGGTTTCAGGATTAAAGTTAGAATGAATTTACATACACAGATCCATGTTTCTGCTCTGTCAAGAGCGATTATAGGTGTCAGCTCTGAAAGCTGGAAATTGGTCTGGGAATGAAGGGGGTGAAAGTGCCCAGTATTGAAGTGGTTAAGTCAGGTCAGTTCCCCTTTATGCCTGGAATAGGCCACTCTAGTTTTTTTTTTTTCAAGTTGTTTTTTATTCAAGTTTTTTATTCAAGTTCTTTTATTCAAGTTGTTTGACTGTGTTATTTTGAAGTCTGCATTTTGGGTTTGATTAGCTCTATTGAAGACCACATAAAGTTGGAAATTGGAAATTATTGCGCTGAGTATGGATAATTTATATGGAAGCTGCAAACATTGCCGATAGACTAACGGAAAAATGGGTTTGGATAGGTGTATATGTTGCGCTTAAAGGGTGGTATACGCGAAAAAATCACTCTTACATAATATTTGCATACAGGTAAGTTAGGATAAAAGCGTAAATATAAATCATAAAGTAAAATCGAACTGTATAAAAATTATATATAAATATAAAGGAACAGTATTAAAATGTGAATGGATGCTGTGAAAGTGATCCTGTGACTGATAAAATTCAATAAAATTGAAAATTTGGTGAAAATTAATCGGTTGTTAATATAGTGAATATATAAACATAAAACCATTTGGAATAAATAAATAAATAGCGAGTGAATATAAGGTGGAAAAAAGTCGCCAAGCTGTATATATAATGATACAGTGGTACAGTCCAGTGTGTGACACAAAATATAGTCCTGTGAGTGACACAATATATGTGAATAGCCGTAGATGAAAAGATGATATTTATAGGTGAAGTGATGGTGATCCTGTCTGGTCGGCTTCAGCACTTATTGAAAAGGAGGCTTACCAGAAGTCACAGACTAAATGAGACGTACGCCTCACAAGTCGTGACAAGCTTTGTTGTGGAGGGTTACCAGGTCCCTATTCCACTGATGTATTCCTGGATGTATGCGCGTAAACGGGCAGGAGGGATGCGGTCGTCAAAATCTCCAATATCATTCGGTCATATTTTGAAAAAACAGATTAAAAACACTCACATTTTGGAAGTAATATTCAGGCTCGTAGAATGATGATAGGTGTCAGAAAGTGCTGCTGCTGTAGTCCACCCAACGCGTTTCGTCCTCTGGGACTTCGTCTGGGGTGTCACATTCTACGAGCCTGAATATTACTTCCAAAATGTGAGTGTTTTTAATCTGTTTTTACCTCATTAAAAGTATTTTTATGGTATCACACTATGCGAGTTCTCTTTTCTCAAAATATGACCGAATGATATTGGAGATTTTGACGACCGCATCCCTCCTGCCCGTTTACGCGCATACATCCAGGAATACATCAGTGGAATAGGGACCTGGTAACCCTCCACAACAAAGCTTGTCACGACTTGTGAGGCGTATGTCTCATTTAGTCTGTGACTTCTGGTAAGCCTCCTTTTCAATAAGTGCTGAAGCCGACCAGACAGGATCACCATCACTTCACCTATAAATTAGACATGTGCATTTCGTTATGTTCCGAATCGAAATTCGGACGAATTTTTCATTATTCGGACATTCGGATGCATCCGAATTACCGAATTACAATACTAACGAATTTAACCGAATCCGAATTTTTTTCGAATCGAAAAATCGAAATATGTCAGGGTCACTTAGTGATAGAAACCCCAAATTGGATATGTTGTAGTGCTAGTTCTACTGTGTTTGCATACCAAATTTGGGGTTTCTAGCTACAAGTGGCCCCGAGATATGTGGCCTCAAATTCGGTTCGAAAAATGTCATTCTCTGCTGCAGAAAAGTGCTTGACATTTTGTGACCCGACTTTGGGGCCACGTATCTCGGGGCCACTTATAGCTAGAAACCCCAAATTTGGTATGCAAACACAGTAGAACTAGCACTACAACCTCTCCATTTGGTGTTTCTATCACCAAGTAACCCCGAGATACGTGGACCCAAAGTCTGGTCGCAAAATATTTTCGAATTCGGTTGAAATAGTTTTAAATGCGGTTGAAATCATTTCAAATGCAGTTGAAAAAATTTCAAATGCAGTTGAAAAAATGTCAAATGCAGTTGAAAAAATGTCAAATGCAGGTGAAAAAATTTCAAATGCAGTTGAAAAAATGTCAAATGCAGTTGAAATAATTTCAAATCATGTTGATACTATTTCAAGCAAAATTGAAAATATTTTGCGACCCGACTTTGAAAAAAAATAATGAAATTGATTCTAACAGTCTGCAGAAGATCTGCAAAAAAAAAAAGAAGTGAAATGGCTGTTAATAGTCTACAGGAGATCTGCTATTAAATTATATATTTTTTTCTATTCTGTTCTAATCTTTTCTATTTGAATTATAAATGTTGGAAGATGGTTATTTACTTATATACATCTGTCACATAAAAAAAAAGATGTGAAATGGCTGTCACGGATTTCGATCGCAAGGCAAGTACATATGCTGTATGTCATTGTCCACTTGCCACAACACCTGCCACAAGTGCCAAGACACCTGCCATGAGTGCCACGTGACCGACCACAAGTGCCATGTGACCTGCCACGTGACCAAGTTGTGGATTGTCCACTTGCCATGTCACCTGCCACAAGTTATGGGGTTCCTAGCACCAACCAAGTGACCCCCAGACATGGGGGATATGTCAAGTACTTTTCTACAGCAGAGAATTACATTTTGTGACCCGACTTTGGGGCCACGTATCTCGGGGCCACTTATAGCTAGAAACCCCACATTTGGTATGCAAACACAGTAGAACTTGGGGGTTTATATCACCAAGTAACCCCGAGATACGTGGACCCAAAGTCGGGTCGCAAAATATTTTCGAATTCGGTTGAAATAATTTCAAATGCAGTTGAAATATTTTCAAATCTGGTTGAAATAGTTTCTAATGCAGTTGAAATAGTTTCTAATGCAGTTGAAATATTTTCAAATCTGGTTGAAATTATTTCAACTGCATTAGAAACTATTTCAACTGCATTAGAAACTATTTCAACCAGATTTGAAAATATTTCAACCAGATTTGAAAATATTTCAACTGCATTAGAAACTATTCCAACTGCATTCAACCAGATTTGAAAATATTACTGCATTAGAAACTGTTTAAAATATGGTTGAAATAGTTTCTAATGCAGTTGAAATAATTTCAAATCCAGTAGAAATATTTTTAAATTCGGTTGAAATATTTTTAAATCCGGTTGAAATATTTTCAAATCCGGTTGAAATAATTTCAAATGCGACTGATTTTTCGAATTCGGTCAAAAACGAAACAAAATCCGAAAACGAATTTAACAAAACTAACTAAACAAAATGAATTAATTAAAGAATTAAAACGAAACAAAACAATTTTTTTTCCTTTTGCACGTCTAACACGGATGTCGATCGCAAGGCAAGTACATATGCTGTATGTCATTGTCCACTTTCCACATCACCTGCCACAAGTTGTGTATTGTTCACTTGCCACAAGTACCACGACACCTGCCACGAGTGGCACGACACCTGCCACAAGCGCCACGTGACCGGCCACGCGTGCCACGTGACCGGCCATGTGACCAAGTTGTGGATAGTCCACTTGCCACGTCACCTGCCACAAGTTGTGGGGTTCCTAGCACCAAGTGACCCCAAGATAGGGGCGATATGTCAAGTACTTTTCTACAGCAGAGAATTACATTTTGTGACCCGACTTTGAGGCCACGTATCTCGGGGCCACTTGTAGCTAGAAACCCCACATTTGGTATGCAAACACAGTAGAACTAGCACTACAACTACAGACTATTAGTATCTATTTCGTTTTCTCACCAGATCTCCTGCAGACTATTAGCATCTATTTCTTTTTTTAGCAGATCTCCTGTAGACTATTAACAGCCATTTCACTTTTTTTTTGCAGATCTTCTGCAGACTGTTAGAATCAATTTCATATTTTTTTTCAAATTCGGGTGGCAAAATATTTTCGAATCCGCTTGAAATAGTATCAACATGATTCGAAATTATTTCAACTGCATTTGAAATTATTTCAACCGCATTTGAAACTATTTCAACCGGATTCGAAAATATTTTGCGACCCGACTTTGGGTCCACGTATCTCGGGGTTACTTGATGATAGAAACCAAATTTGGAGCGGTTATAGTGCTAGTTCTACTGTGTTTGCATACCAAATTTGTGGTTTCTAGCTATAAGTGGCCCCGAGATACGTGGCCTCAAAGTCGGGTCACAAAATGTAATTCTCTGCTGTAGAAAAGTACTTGACATATCCCCCATATCTGGGGGTCACTTGGTGCTAGGAACCCCATAACTTGTGGCAGGTAACATGGCAAGTGGACAATCCACAACTTGGTCATGTGGCAGGTCACGTGACACTTGTGGTCGGTCACATGGCACTCATGGCAGGTGTCTTGGCACTTGTGGCAGGTGTTGTGGCAAGTGGACAATGACATACAGCATATGTACTTGCCTTGCGATCGACATCCGTGACAGCCATTTCACATCTTTTTTTTTATGTGACAGATGTATATAAGTAAATAACCATCTTCCAACATTTATAATTCAAATAGAAAATATTAGAACAGAATAGAAAAAAATATATAATTTAATAGCAGATCTCCTGTAGACTATCAACAGCCATTTCACTTCTTTTTTTTTTTGCAGATCTTCTGCAGACTGTTAGAATCAATTTCATTTTTTTTTTTCAAAGTCGGGTCGCAAAATATTTTCGATTTTGCTTGAAATAGTATCAACATGATTTGAAATTATTTCAACTGCATTTGACATTTTTTCAACTGCATTTGAAATGATTTCAACCGCATTTAAAACTATTTCAACTGAATTCGAAAATATTTTGCGACCCGACTTTGGGTCCATGTATCTCGGGGTTACTTGGTGATAGAAACCAAATTTGGAGAGGTTTTAGTGCTAGTTCTACTTTGTTTGCATACCAAATTTGGGGTTTCTAGCTATAAGTGGCCCCGAGATACGTGGCCCCAAAGTCGGGTCGCAAAATGTCAAGCACTTTTCTGCAGCAGAGAATTACATTTTTCGACCCGACTTTGGGGCCACATATCTCGGGGCCACTTGTAGCTAGAAACCCCAGAGGTATGCAAACACAGTAGAACTAGCACTACAACATATCCAAATTTGGTGTTTCTATCACCAAGTAACCCCGAGATACGAGGACCCAAAGTCGGGTCGCAAAATATTTTCGAATTCGAAAATCGGTCGAAAACTAAACGAAAACAGAAAACGAATTTAACAAATTTAACGAATCTAACTAAACGAAATTAATTAATTAACGAATTAAAACGAAACTAAACTAAACAAATTTTTTCCTTTTGCACATGTCTACTATAAATATCATTTTTTCATCTACGGCTATTCACATATATTGTGTCACTCACAGGACTATATTTTGTGTCACCCACTGGACTGTACCACTGTATCATTATATATACAGCTTGGCGACTTTTTTCCACCTTATATTCACTCGCTATTTATTTATTTATTCCAAATGGTTTTATGTTTATATATTCACTATATTAACAACCGATTAATTTTCACCAAATTTTCAATTTTATTGAATTTTATCAGTCACAGGATCACTTTCACAGCATCCATTCACATTTTAATACTGTTCCTTTATATTTATATATAATTTTTATACAGTTCGATTTTACTTTATGATTTATATTTACGCTTTTATCCTAACTTACCTGTATGCAAATATTATGTAAGAGTGATTTTTTTGTGTATACCACCCTGTAAGCGCAACATATACACCTATCCAAACCTATTGAAGACCACAGTTTGCCATTCTTGACTATTGAGTTACCAGATCACTGTTTGATTGTGGAAATTGTCCCAGTAAACAAACTTCCTTTTCACTACATTTGTGTCTTTTTTTACTGTGTTTGCAAGTACACTGTTTGCTAGGTGTGCCAGAGGGGCTGAGATAGTTCTTTGGGGTTGAGAGGCAGAGTAACGGACTGAACAAACTTGAGCAGCTCTTTCGGGGGTATTGCTACATCTGTTTAGGCTTTTTGACCATAAGCTATAACAGGGCCTGAGGAGTTCCGAGACAGAATATGCAAACAGTGATACAAATATGTATGATTTCTTCTCTATCCCAACATGAGCAACAGATACAAGTTTATTTTAGGCCTTGCATGCTCCTTTTGGATCCATTACCATAACCTGACTGGTTATGCTGTCTTGTTACTGTACAAGCCCTATTTATCAGAAGCAGGCTTTCCAAAACTTGCACTTGTGGAAGTCAAATTTACCAAAATGTTAGGTACACATTGGAATAAAAAGCACTGCAATTTAAGCTATAGCTATGTTTTAAATCAGAAGTTCGGGATGCATACTTGGATACATGTCTATAATCGAATAATTTGCATGACCGTGCTTTCTATCTTAAATTGAATGAAAAAAAAAAAAACCCTGTAAGTGATGGCCTTTAAATACCATCTCAGTTTTATTATTTTTATTATTATTATAATACACGATTTATATAGCACCAACCGTTTACACATCGCTTTACAATGTATAGGGGGGACAACACAATTATAGTACAGTTCAATACAAAAGGTACAGGAGGGCCCTGCTCGTAGAGCTTACATTCTAAAGGGAGAGGGAAGTGGTACAAAAGGTAAAGCAACACATTACTAAAGCAACACATTTATTAAAAACTTCAAAACATACAAAACATACAATATGAATTGGTATGAATAAAATATAATGCATACTAGGTAGACACAAAATATGGTAGTAGAATAATAATAACTGTTCTGAATTAATAAAGCACACATTTTTACTGTGTTAGCATATATAAATAATATGAGCTGCTCTATGCCACAGGGCAGTTCTGGATTACAATTTAATTTCACATGCTATACATGAAAGCATGATTGGAAACCTATCAGAGACACCTGATAGACAATGCATAAATATGTACATTTCAAAACAGCCAAGAAATTGATATTTCCTTCCTTCAGCATACAGCTTATCATGCTCTTGCTCTCATGTAGTAGGTTTATTTTTCTGTGAAATTGCAGCAAAATATCAGTTTTTCAGTTGGTATTGCATTTTGTGGTTTATCTCATCCCCTGGTTTGCTTTTAGACGCAACGTACTATACATAAAATGATACAAAAAGGCTTAATATAAGAGATTTAAAATTAAACATATTTGTGTGCATGTATATATGTTCATAGATTGTAGTACATGAACTGGTACATAAATCAAGTACATGGGGCTCCCCTGGCAAGGAACCCTACCCTTGTTGAGGGCATGTGGCATGGTATGGTTCATAAAGGGGGCTGCTGGCTCCCTGCCCCACCTTTCCAGCCAGGTTGCATGCTCACAACAGGGTCTGGTATGGATTTAGGGGGACTCCATGCTCTTTTTTATTTTGCGTAGGATTACCCCCTTTAAATCCTTACCAGACCCAAGATGATTTTAGGAGGGATCCCAGAATTTTTTTTGTTTTTGCATAGGGTCCCCCTTAAAATTCATATCAGACCCTCATCAAGAATAAGCATCCAGTTTACATCCCTAGGGGGAACCCCACATCATTTTCTTGCAAAGTGTTATTAGTTTTTTTTGTTCACCATAAGAAACCATGACTGTTGACCATCATCATCTTTACAACCAGTGATGTCATTTGCCTGTCTACATAGCGTCCTTGGTTGCTAGGACAAAGGCGGCACAGTGGGAAGTCTTCATTTAGTGGTGCCACTAAATAATTAACTTTCTGCTGCATTAGCATCCAGAGGTTCGCACAGGTGAACAGGCCAAATCTAGCTGTTTAGATTGTTTAGCCTGTTTAGCCTGGTCCATGAATCGCATACAAGCAGGGTTTGGTGAAAACCCTGCATGTCTGTAAACACAATCCTCATCCCTGTTCATTACTAATGCTCATCTGAAAATGTACCTCACATAGCTAAACTGAACTTGTCATGTTATATTGTTTTATGTAAAGATTGCTTTAAAGTATATCTAAGCCCCCCTTTTTTGTAACACCCTCCTAGATAGGTGCTAGGATTAGTTATATTTAGTGCTGGGTCACTGTGGTCAGTGGAGCTGTATTTTTGATTGCTATGTAAATTTAGCTTGTCTCAGTGTAACTAGTGTGGCAGTTAGTTAGTAAAGCCTCGTACACACGATCGGATTTTCCACAGACAAAACCTCTGACTTTTGTCCGAAGGGCGTTGGCCAGGAACTTTTCTTGCATACAAATGGCAAGGAATTGTCGGCCAACAAACACGAACGTAGTGACATACTACTTGGTTTTTCAGCTCTTTAGCACCACCCTTTTGGCTCCTTCTGCTAATTTCGTGTTAGTAAAAGTTTGGTGAGTGTTGATTCGCGCTTTTCATTTTGCGCTTTTCATTTCGTTTCTGAATGGCTTTTCGTCAACCAGCCATGTTGCTGAATCGGAGGAGATAACGTGTTATTTATTATTGGCCTTGGAGTTATTGCTTTGACCCAAGTCCAGTCCAGGAACAGGAGGAGAAGGATTTCTTGGACCAAAAATTGGTTGCTTTATTAATCGTCACCAATTATGTCATATGCCTTTGGGGCGGGAGCTCCAGCAGAATAATCCAGATGATTTTCAGAATTATCTCCAGATGGCGGACCCCTGCTTTCACCAACTCTTGGCATTGTTGACCCCCTATATTAAGAAGCAGGACACATGTATGAGGTTTTTTTTACATTTTTTGGTTGAATAATGATTTGATCTGGTATATTTTCTATATTTTTGGATGCATAGAATGCACTTTTTGGCAGACAGATATTATGTGCTTTACTTCAAATGACAGTTTGGGAGTAGGCAGTTACATTTTTAAAAAATACAATGTAAAATTAACAAGAGACACCAACATAGTTGTATCTTTGATTGATTTGTGGGAACAAAATGATAAAAAATTTGTTTGGGTACAGTGTAGGATGACCATGCAATTGTCATTCAATTTGCAACAGCGCTGAAAGTTGGCTTGGGCAGGAAAGTGTATAAGTACCTGGTATTGAAGTGGTTAAAATATGGATGAACTATTGAAAAATATAAAATACAAAGCGATTTATAATCCAGAACATGTCTTACTTTATTTAAAACTGCTAAAGTTTTGGATACTTTGGACTGAACATGCTTAATATGTGATTTCCAACACGTTTGATCATCTGTTATTACCCTGAGAAGTTTAATTTCATATACTCTTTCGATATTAACCCCTTCCATCTGAATATCTATTTGTGTGTTAATTCTGCAGTTCCCAAAGGTTTTGTTCAGGTTTATTGATAATTTATTTCTATTAAACCATAATTTCAATTTCCTCAATTCTATATTAATCACCTGTATTGGACACTGCAAATCACTGCCCGAACAAAAAATATTAGTATCATCAGCAAATAGCACCATCTTCAAAACTTTTGACACCATACATAAATCATTGATATAACAAATAAACAATTTAGGGCCCAACACTGACCCCTGAGGGATGCCACAAGTCCAAACATGATGAACAATAATCATACAATTTCACAAACTTCCTCAAGCTGTAATTGTGTTAGGTAGATTTACTGTAATCAGTGCATCTGCATGTGATTAGTTAGGGCAGTGTTTCAGCTGCTGCTGGTTTGTCTTTTACATCTGCTTTCCAGAGAGATGGAGAACTCTCTGGAACATAGGCGTTAAAAACAATGCAAATAATAGCATGAATATTTTTATACAGCACTGGCCAATCTCAGGGGCGATGGCCCTGAAGGTTGCTGGGAGTCTGTATAAATACTCTGAGACTCTGAGTCTTTTCCTTCTGCTGCCATGTGTTTGCTGTTCATGAGGTCTCAGGTGGTCGACCTGAGAGCCTGGATGCTGAAGATACACAGAGCTGACTGGGGGCTGTCTTCTAAAGATCTAGTCTGGTATCACAGGTCTCGCATGGATGTGTAAAGGGGGAAACCAACTTTCCCTGGACATTTGTGAGTACAGACAGTAAGAGAGATCTTAGAGACTTTTGAGCTGCTTCCACTTCTCTTGTTCTAGAGAGTCAGCTGTGTGCTTCTTTAAAGGGGACACCAGTGTCCTAAAGAGCTTAGTCTATCTAGCTCTTTGTAAAGTGACTCTGTTTTTGGTGCTCTAAAGAAAGAACTCTTCTTTTAACTGCTTCTACTACAAGCCAAGTCCATAGGTTGCCATTGCAAGGACTTCTGCTTCAGCTTTTCAGAAAGGAGTTTTTTGTCCTGATAGAGCCGTAGACTTGGGATGTTTTTTTTTTTTATGCCATCTAATTGAGAAAATTTCGCTTTACTTCCTGTCCTATAGGCACATGAAAAAGTGTGTGTAAATCTCTCCAAAGTGAGTGAAATCCTCTTGTAGTTGTCACCGCAGCAACTGGTGAAAGATTTCCCCTCATGTTCTAGTAAAAAAATGTAAAATATTCCTTAACTTCCCGGTAACAACTCTTACTAGAACAAACAGAAAGGGTTAATCCCCCATTAGAGACAAAGACAGCAACAAAAACAAACTGACAGGTTTGATAACCTTTTCTTACTCCAAACAAAATTGAAAAAAAAAGTTTGGCTTTACATACATTTAAAGTTAATTTTCTTATTACATTTCTCTCTGCTTTGAATTTGTATAAATATAAGATTAATCGGAAAACATTCACAACCAGACATTTTATTGTCGCCAAGCACCTGCACCTGTAATGTATATGCTATGGTGGGATGGCTTTGCAGAGTTCTACGTCTAACTAAACAAGGGGTGTGTAAGACTGCTGCAAACAAAATGTTCTCATAGAGAGCATCTGTCCTTATCTACAGCCTGCTGCTTGAGAAAATGTTACATTGGCACTAGGACTAAATTAACAATTACTTTGAACATAAAATGATTAAAGTAGCATTCCAGGTAAATCCTAACTATACCTAAATCTATTCCCACCCCCATTCTAAACCTATTCAAACTACCCTGTGAAAGGAAAGATGCCTATAACTTATGTTGAGGACACTCCGGTCTAGTCATATGATCGGGTCCCGGCGGCTGCTTCAGTGTAGAGAAGGGAGAGCCGAGAAAGTCTGCCCAATATTAGGCCTATGGGTGACCTCATCGCCCAGGCTCTGTGGCTGTTGTTGGTGATCTCTTCTCTTCACCAAAGCTGGCTGATGGGGAAATCATGTGTCAAGACCGGAGAACCCTTAGATTAGGTAAATATAGACATCTTTCCTTTTCAGGGTAGTTAGAATAGGCTTAGAATGGGGGGGGGGGGGGGGGGCAGGTTTAGGTATAGTTAGGATTTGACTGGAATGCTACTTTGACATGTATTATTTTGCTGCATCCTAAGTTTAGGTAACTACCTTTCAGCAAGCTTTAACTGGGCTTTAAAGGGTCAGTCCACACAAAACAAAGTTGTTGCTATAGTTGGGCCCTGGTGGGCTGAGTCAACCATTGGCTTGTAATATGTCTTCTATATCCCAACAAGAAGATCTCCCTTCCATAAATTTTCTAAGTCTGGGAAGATTTGAGTGTTCTTGCCCATTGCTTGGGCATGTGAGCCAGAACCTTGCACTACATTCTCTATAATAAATATAAAAAAGTATAAAGTATAAAAAACCCAAGCCTTCCCATAAAGGCCAAAATATATGTAGATCCAGGCACTCAGGCACAAATATCTCATCAATAGATCCCCAAGATATATACAGAAGTGAGCAGTTTAAATATCTAGCACCTGTTAAAAAAATAAAATAAAAGATCAATTTTGTGTAGACGGACCCTAAGAAAAAATAAAATATGATAAATTCAAGAACTCAATGTGGTATGTAAAAAAATGTTTACATATCAAATGTTTATCAAATTTTCGATAAATACTTTTCAGCAAAATGTATAACTACTTTTTTTACTTGTGTTTTTTAGATTGGGGTCTATAAAATCTGAATGAAAGATGACATGGTGAAAATATTCAGCCAAGCTAACTGAACCTTACTGCTTCATGCTACTTCAGACATCTGCTTTACTGAATCGGCAATGATGTCTGACATGAAATCAAACTGGACCACAAATCTCAGCTATGAATCCTCTTTAAACCTGGACAATGATGCTTCCCAATCGCAACAAGCTGTAATGTCCAGAACAGGACACACGGTGGTGGCCATCTTTCTTGGATTTATTCTTGTCTTTGGGTTTCTGAACAACTTTATTGTGTTGGTTCTGTTCTGCAAATTCAAAACACTGAGAACACCTGTCAATATGATGCTGCTAAATATCAGTGTCAGTGACATGCTAGTGTGTGTTTCTGGTACAACACTGAGTTTTACATCCAGCATTCACGGTGAATGGATTGGTGGAGATTATGGTTGCCAGTGGTATGGATTTGTCAATTCTTGTTTTGGTAAGTAATTTTTTTTTTTTTTTTACACAAATGTGTTATGTTCCAAAAATACTACTTTACATGACATTTTTGCAAAAATCACTTGGCCATGCTAGAGTCCAGATTTTTATTCTGTATGTCTTAATCTGATGTTGAGTTGTCTTATGGCAGAGGAGCACTGAATATGACCAGAGCTGGGACCAAGATTTAGATCAAGTCCATTGTGCTGTAAAGAGGATGTTATTAGGGTCTTGGATTATGATTATTATCATATTGACAGTTAGAACATTGCTTTAATGCTGGCTGTATACCAACTAATGCTGACTAGTGATGCATCCACTCTCAAAGCATAATCATATTCTGTAGTATTAAGGCTTTATGTATACATATGCTAATTGTTTTCATGGGCAATTTAATATTGTGTAGGAGTGTTTCAGTATACTGATATCTACTTTTATTTTTTGGCACCCCAGCATGCATACATGGATTAATGTACTCGCCTCACTACATTACAATACATCCAATGAAGAATACAAACATTGCATTAGGCCAGTACATTTTTGGTCTATTTATGTGTATTGAGGGCCCAATACAAATGAATGGGTAATGTGCATCGATGTGTCAAGAAAAGCACAAAAATGCATGCTTAGCTGTAAATAGGCCCCTTAAAAATAATACTTAGATATTAGATAGCTGCCACTGCAGTTGAAAACATTTCATAAAAAAGTTTAATCAAATGTCAAACATGGCACACAGAATACATTAACATGACAGTAAAACTGATCTTTTTGCTTTATATACAGTAAGGGAGAGTTGTGCTAGGTTTAGATGCTCTTAAATTAATGAAGTTAAACTATTGAGAAAAAAATAAAATAAAACGACCTATATGCTACTGTCAGTCAAAAGTGGTAAGGCAGCAATATATGTTGTGAACCAAAGCCCCCACTTTAAGATAGTCTAAACCACCAGTTATTCTACTTTTCAGTTTAGTCTTCATTTTCTTTAACCACTTGACCACTGGTCCCTTAAACCCCCTTCCTAACCAGACCAATTTTCAGCTTTCGGTGCTCTCACATTTTGAACGACAATTACTCAGTCATGCAACACTGTACCTATATGACATTTTTTTTGCTATATGACATTCCTTTATTTCACACAAATAGAGCTTTCTTTTGGTGGTATTTAATCACCGCTGGGTTTTTTTTTGTGCTATAAAAGAAAAAAAGATTGAAAATTCTGTAAAAAAATTATTTTTCTTCATTTCTGTTATAAAATTTAGCAAATTAGTAATTTTTCTTCATAAATTTTCACCAAAATGTATACTGCTACATATCTTTGGTAAAGATAAGTACAAATTGGTGTATATTATTTGGTCTTTGTGAAAGTTATAGAGTCCACAAGCTATGGTGCCAATATCTGAAAACTGATCACACCTGTACTGTACACACCGTACACACCAAGTACTGACGGCATATCTCATATCTCAGAGACCCTAACTTGCCAGAGAACTACAAATACCCCCCAAATGACCCCTTTTTGCAAAGAAGACATTCCAAGGTATTTAGAAAGAGGCATGGTGATGTTTTTGAAGTTGTCATTTTTTCCCACAATTCTTTGCAAAATCAAGATTTTTTTTAACAAAATTGTCATATTAGCAGGTTATTTCTCACACACAGCATATGCATACCACAAATGACACTCCAAAACACATTCTGCTATTACTCCTGAGTATGGCAATACCACATGTGTGAGACTTTTACACAGCGTGGCCACAAACAAAGGCCCAACATGCAGGGAGCACCTGCAGTCGTTCTGGAGCACCCAGGCCAATTCTGACATTTCTCTCCTACATGTAAAAAAATCTGCTTATTTATTTGCTATAAAATTACATAGAACCACAAAACATTATATATGTTCTTTTAGCAAAGACCCTAGAAAATACAATGGCAGTTGTTGCAACTTTTTATCTCGCACAGTATTTGCGCAGCAATTTTTTGCTGCTGAGTTATTATTTAAAGTGGATGTAAACCCTCACATATACCCAGTGAAGTGAAAAACCTCAGATGATACACAGGGATGAAACAAATCTCCCTACATAAGTTTTACATGTATATCTGCTGTCTTCAGCTTTATATATCCTTTAGAAAGTGCACATCGTGATACAGATTTTTTTTTCCTGTTCAGGACAGAGTGTGAAGTCTGGGCATACAGCCAAGACAGCTGATTGGAGGAAAGGCACACACCCCTACTCCACATTGGCAAAGGAAGAAAGGAATATGCAGAGTTCTGCCGTGAAAAGGCAAGCTGTCTGCTAATCTATTCATAACAACCTCCCACGACACAAATTTCAGGCTGCTTTTATCTCCTATGTCGGAGAACTTGTCAGAAGTTATCATGCTGATAACAGAGCTGCAGAGCAGGAGAAAGCCATGGTGCTTTGGAGAGAGAGAAGAAAACACTATAGATATACTATATGTGCCCTGCTCAAATTTCATGAATCTGGTTTACATCCACTTTACTATTTATACGGTAAAGTACGTACGTTTTCAGGAGGACAATTAGCCTAGGTTCACACTGAATGTGGGTTTGAAATCGTGCACGATTTCCAACCGGTATGTCAGTCCGACTTCGGGGGTGATTTGAAAGACATCTGTGCTGGTTCCTGCACAGATGTCTATTGAAATTGTCCCAGAAGTTGCCAAAAGTAGTGCAGGAACTACTTTTGGGAATAGGTTCGGCGCCGCAAAGTCAGTGTCGCACCGATTCGGATGGTGGCGTTGTTAGCAATAGGCTCCAATTTGGCATGCAATTTTTACATGTCAAATCGGGCCAGTGTGAACAAGGGCTTAGAGGAAGCTGCAGGTACAACCCAAATATTGTACGATATCTAGAGCCACAGTTTCAGGTGTTTACATGAATACTCATGGTAACAAAAGCATATTGTTTTATGTTATGGGGATGGATGAGGAGAGAGGACCAGGCATGCAACTCCAGGTATCAACTTTATTTAGGAAAAATAAAGTAATTAAAATAGGTTGCTCCCCAAGATGGGATGGATGAGGTTTTAGGTTTTCCCATAGACATCAGGCGATGATCATTACATATCTACACCTAGTTTTGGAAAGAGATTCTAGATTTTATGGAAAAGTTAAACTGTTTAATCCTGCATTTTCCAAAATGACTGTAGAATTCATTAGTGAGATAGAAAGTTATTTTATTTTTTAATTTGTCTATGATTGCCACTGTACACCACCAGCTATGAAATATTTTTCCAATTTTTTAGCAATATATTCTTTGCACTTTTGAAAAATCTGTATGCAACTTTCTCTGTTTGATGCTAATAATCAAACTAAACTTTATTTTAGATTTTTTTTTTTTTTTTTAGCTAACACTGATTGGCATTTTCCATTTCTTTTCAACAGTTATACATGTGTTACTTTTTCGGTGTGCAATTATTTTAATTGGACTTGTTCTTACTTCAACAGCAGCATGTAAGGAAAGTCACTCTACAAATACCGCCTACTGCACAGCACTGCTGGTATATTGCTTAATTTGTTCACTTGGGCCTTATCAATTGCAAATAACACATTTGAACATTTTGCCTGCTGTTTAAAACTGCAGTTACCTCCTTCACTTTAACTTTAGTATTTGATTTTCTGTTATGTTGAATGTACATAAGGCTAGTTTCCTCTCTGCCTCTCTTTGATTTTATTCTGCTGCATTAACAAGTGAATAACAATTTTATAAACGTGTTTTTTCCTCTCTTGTTTAACATAGCTTTATTATATTGATCATCACATCAATGACGGCTGCTCATGCAGGTCGCAGGTGCACCGCCCTCCTAAACCAAGCACCCAGCCCGTAATCTACATGCAGGTCCCCAGACGCATGGATTCCAATGAGTTTAGAAGGAGGCTCTAATTGGCTTCAAAAAGGGTGGGCTCGGGGAGCAGAGCACTGCGCCCCGAGCCCACCCAGTTGTGTGACATTAGCGAAATAATGTTCGCTAATGTCTTCCTGTTTCTCCTCCCAGCCAAATAGGAAGTGGGTCCTGAGACTCGATTGGCCAGGAGTCCTAAGCGACCGCTGGGACTCGGGAGGAGACGTAGGGGGGAAGCTGCCAAAGCCGCAATCTGGATGGGGTAAGTGTGGGGCTGGTGGGGGGGCCTGGTGGGACGCAGGCAAGTAATGCAGTGTTCGAGTGACGGGGGGGAAGCAGCGATCGATCGAGCAGCATGGTCATAAATTCAGGTTCAAGTTTGTACTTGTTATGCAAACGCAATCGCCATTTAAATACTGTGCTCTTTTTTTTAGCTCATTTATCAAAAAGATATGATAAGGATAAGCATAGTTGTAGGCTAAATCTTCTTCTTCCTCTGCAATAGGCTAAAAAGGTATCAAAACTATGATTTCCAACATATACCTCTAAGCTGCAAAATTTCTGGTTTGCATTATCTGGTCCACTGATATCAAAAATATATCTATCTGTATCAAGAATTGTATCATTCTGATATCTATCTGATCTGATAAATATGTATAATAAATGCATATGCATTTTAATAAATAGATTAATAGTATTATTAAATATATAATATATAGTATATTGCTTTTATGGAAAAACTGGTTGCGAGCTTAAAAAAAAACAGTATCAAGCATAGAGCTGCAGTTGTGAGTTTTTTTGCAACCTCCTGAATACTACTGACTGATAGGGATGAGCCAACCCCCCCCCCCCCCCGTTCGGTTCTCACCAGAACATGCGAACAGGCAAAAAATTAGTTTGAACACGCGAACACCATTAAAGTCTATGGGACACGAACATGAATAATCAAAAGTGCTAATTTTAAAGGCTTATATGCAATCTTATCTAATGTAATATGAGCTGACACACATAGAGCTGTTCATTCTGTAGCCTCCCTTGTGCCCCTATTGGCAGGAAGAAGAAAGCCAATTAAAGGCAGAGTTACAGCAGCCAGTCGGGGAGACTGTACTGAACTGCAGGAAGCAGCTGCAATGGATTCTGGGACATGCAGTTCCCTCACAAAACAGGCCTCATAGACTAGTATACAGAAAGAAACTACAAAGCCCTGGATGCTCTGCACAAAAAGAAGCTGAGTACTCCATTTTGTGTCCTGAGGGAAAATTAGTCACGACGAGGCAGTGAGAAAGATCAGACCTGTAGGAGAGATGCTCACTCAGATAATTCAGGCCTCCAACGCCAGTCGGGACATCCAGCTTGAGAGAGGGGATTCAAGGTGCATATCGAGGTGCACCTGCACCGACGGTGAAGCCTTCCAGTGTGAGGTGACTAGTCGAGTCACCAAGTCCAGGACGTTCGTTTGGGCCTTGAGCACATTATTTGGTGAGAGGGCATTTTGCCCATCTGCAGGGAACAGAGGCACTGCACCATAGAAGGATAGAAGGAGTATGAACACTGTATAGAGACATCGTTGCTGGTAGTCATCTTGCTGACACTTGTAGTGCCACAGGGATAAGGGATAAGGTTATCTATTTCTAGGACACTGTATACAGACATCATTGTCCTCTCACCTTGCTGAGGAGGATCCTGCTATTTCACTAGGACGTTCGTTTGGGCCTTGAGCACATTATTTGGTGAGAGGGCATTTTGCCCATCTGCAGGGAACAGAGGCACTGCACCATAGAAGGATAGAAGGAGTATAAACACTGTATAGAGACATCGTTGCTGGTAGTCATCTTGCTGACACTTGTAGTGCCACAGGGATAAGGGATAAGGTTATCTATTTCTAGGACACTGTATACAGACATCATTGTCCTCTCACCTTGCTGAGGAGGATCCTGCTATTTCACTTGATTGGCTAGGCCAGTTGTGTTGTTTGGGCCCACTATACAGGAGTTTAGGTGTACCAATGAAAGTGGCTAGCTGAAGACACCAAATCTTATCTTTTCTTCAAAAGGACTGAAGCTACTAGTTTTATTATGATCTGCACACACATATTCAGGGCTCTGTATATACCTGTTGACTTGTAGTGTAGTTTAACCACTTAATAACCAGGCCATAGCCAAATGACAGTAACAGCGTGGCTCGATAACTCTGGGAGGGCGTACTATGACGTCCTCCCAGAATCGTGCACCCACACGGCCCCTGGGGCAAGCACACGGGGCTGTCACGGAACCCAGCGGGTCACGGATCACTGTAAAGGGCCAATTAGAGCAGCCCTTTACCATGTGATCACTCCGTCCAATGATGGAGTGATCACTGTCAACAAACCAGCATCATGTCAGAAGCTGCAGCGTGAGGCTTTGTGAGTTTTTTGCCCCAAATTGCAAGTGCCCAGCAGGGCCCATCTGTGCCAGATATGTGCCCCAGAAGTGCCCATTTGTGCCCCAGCAGTGCCCCATCAGTACCCAATAGTGCCATATCTGTGCCCAACAGTGCCACATCAGTACCCAGAAGTGCCACATCAGTACCCAGAAGTGCCACATCTGTGTCCAGCAGTGCCACATCAGTAACCAGCAGTGCCACATCTGTGCCCCATCAGTGTTCTACAATGCCCCTTCAGTGCACATCTGTGTCCCATTAGTGCCTCTCTCTCCTGTCCCCTGACACCACAGGCCCAACTTTAACCACTTACCCACTGTAAGTGGTTAAAGTTGGGCCTGTGGTGTCAGGGGACAGGAGAGAGAGGCCTGACACAAAGGGAATCATTCCTCTGCTCTCCACCTGCCTGGACTCATAGAGCTAGCCTAAGTAAAGGTAACCAATCCAATTTAAAGTGTCATATTGTGCTTTATTTGCCTTTTAAATGTGCCTCTGCTCTTGGGGACATTCTCAGGTTTGGAATCCCCTGAAAGTAGCTTGAATATAGGATTGAGAACTATATTGCTCTTAAATCTCAGTTATTGCCTTCTCTAATTGATTACTTGACTTTATACTGTTACTGTCTGTTATTCTTCCACAGAAATATTGAAGTAAAGACAATTTCTGTGTTTTATCATAATGTGTGTGTTTCTCATTGGTCATTGCACTTACACTAATGCCAGGTATGCCAGAGGGGGCTGAGGCTGTTATTAGGGTTTAGAGGCAGAGTAATGGACTGAACTAACTTAAGCAGCTCCTGTGGGGGTATTGCTACATATGGTTATGTGGAAGCACGCTATCCACTATCCCTGTTCTTAAACCACTATCCTTGGCCTTATGGTTAGAAAATAAATGGGGCCAGGTGACATCGCTGGTTCCCAAGGACATGTCAAGTGCTGGCACCTGCTGCTGCATCCTTAACAACCATTGACAGCGGAGTAAGGAACCTGCCATACATATCAATAGTGGAAAAATGCACTAATATATATCCTGTTTGGCACCTGCCAAGCAAGCTAAAAATCTTCCATTCTGACAGACACCTGAACAAGCAAAGGTTCTGTTTTTGGACTAAACCAAGAGCTCATCCCTTGTGGATACATCATACAGCACAATATCTGCTCATAAATAACTATTTATTCTTTAATATGTATTGCTATCTACAAAAGCTTAGTGTTTCTAAGGAAGATAGATATGAGCTTTTCATGGGTGTATGGGGATCAGTGCCATATCTTTGGAAATGGCAATCCATGCAAATCGTCAGTCTATTTTTATATTGATATACTGATGTGTTATTTATAGCTAGAAAAAGGTAGATGGCTGATGCAGACTTGAAACAGAATGGTTGCAATTTAAGGTTTATTTCATCATTTGAGAATATAAATTTCCTTTTATATGGTGATGTGAATTCTGAATGTGTTTGTAATGGAATATATAGGCCTTAACAAAGAATGGTCTGCTTTAGCTAGCATCCAAGGTTTTTGCTGGGATTCCTTGTAGAATTTTTTTATTTTTGTCTTTTGAGTCAAATAACTTTTTATTCAGACAAATACCAGGGTACAGACATACAGTACCTTGAAAAAGTATTCATACTCCTTGAAATTTTCTACATTTTGTCATGTTACAACCAAAAACGTAAATGTATTTTATGAGGATTTTATGTGATAGACCAACACAAAGTTACACATAATTGTGAAGTGGAAGGAAAATGATAAATGGTTTTCAAATTTTTTTACAAATAAATATGTGAAAAGTGTGGGGGGCATTTGTATTCAGCCCCCCCGAGTCAATACTTTGTAGTACCACCTTTCGCTGCAATTACAGCTGCAAGTCTTTTGGGGGATGTCTCTACCAGCTTTGCACATCTAGAGAGTGACATTTTTGCACATTCATCTTTGCAAAATAGCTCAAGCTCTGTCAGATTGGATGGAGAGCGTTTGTGTACAGCAATTTTTAAGTCTTGCCACCTATTCTGAACTGGATTTAGGTCTGGACTTTACTGGGCCATTATAACACATAAATATGCTTTGATCTAAACCATTCCATTCCAAGTCTTTTGCAGACTCTAACAGGTTTTATTCTAAGATTGCCCTGTATATGGCTCCATCCATCTTTCCATCAACTCTGACCAGCTTCCCTGTCCCTGCTGAAAAAAAGCATCCCCACAACATAATGCTGCCACCACCATGTTTCACGGTGGGGATGGTGTGTTCAGGGTGATGTGCAGTGTTAGTTTTCAGCCACACATAGCATTTGCTTTTAAGCCAAAAAGTTACATTTTGGTCTCATTTGACCAGAACACCTTCTTCCACATGGCTTCTCGAAGTTACCATGGGCCTCTTGGCTGCTTCCCTGATTAATGCTCTCCTTGCCTGGCCTGTCAGCTTAGGTGGACAGCCATGTCTTGGTAGGTTTGCAGTTGTGCCATATGTTTTCCATTTTCGGATGATGGATTGAACAGTGCTCCGTGAGATGTTCAAAGCTTGGGGTATTTTCTTATAATCTAACCCTGCATTAAACTTCTCCACAACTTTATCCCTGACCTGTCTGGTGTGTTCCTTGGCCTTCATGATGCTGTTTGTTCACTAAGGTTCTCTAACAAGCTTCTGAGGGCTTCACAGTACAGCTGTATTTATACTGAGATTAAATTACACACAGGTGGACTCTACTAATTAGGTGACTAGATTGACTAGATAGGCAATTGGTTCCACTAGATTTTAGTAAGGAAAATCAGAGTAAAAAGGGGGCTGAATACAAATACACGCCACACTTTTCAGCTCTTTATTTGTAAAAATAAAAATTGAAAACCATTTATCATTTTCTTTCTACTTCACAATTATGTGCCACTTTGTGTTGGTCTATCACATAAAATCCCAATAAAATACATTTATGTTTTTGGTTGTAACGTGACAAAATGTGGACAATTTCAAGGGGTATGAATACTTTTTCAAGGCACTGTACATAAGGATATAGATGTGAAGGATTTTCCATAATATGTCATACAAGCAATGAGGACCATACATGAAAAAGAGATAATGTATATGGTACCCAAAAACACAGTGCACAATAATAAACTGAATCAGGGTGGGAGGTAACAGACCCTTTTATATTCTGAAAAACAGGACAGGGAAAGGAAAAAGAAGGAAAATAGAAAAAAATGAGAAATGCTTGAAAGCCACCACAAAAAAAGGATATAGTACCTACCCGAGGGAAATTATAGGAATTGTGGACACATTATCTCGCTATTACAGTCTGAAAAGCGGCTGAATCCCTATAAGCCTGCCAGCACGTCCAGGTAGTGAGTATTTTCCTGGGGTCCAAATTATCTTCTGCAACCAGTGTTTCCATAACCATGATATTGTTAAGAGCAGTGGCAGCTGGTGTTTTTTCTTGGGGGGACGGCAAACATTTACCCACCCAGGCATCCGGCCGGCCGCACCCCCGTCGGTCTAGCACTTACCCCATCTAGGTGGCGGGCAGCGGGCATCGGACAGTGGCTCCTGCATACTCTTATCCATCACAGTGGCTTCCACTGTGCATTTCCTCCCCTCCTCCCAGGCGTCCAATAGGATCGCTTCTTGATTGGCCGGGAGGAGGTTCAGTGTTACAAATAGTGAATATTCATTCGCTATGGTAACACACCTGGGTGGGCACTGTTCGCATTCTCTGCACTCTGAGCCCACCCTATTTTGAAGCCTATTAGAGCCCCTGGCCGTAATTAGGTGCTTCAAAAAAACACCCCCCCCCGTTGGAATTTATGCATCCGGCGTCCTGCATAGGGGCCAGATGCATGGATAGGGGGGTGGCGCCTGTGAACCCTTAATGGACGGGCCACCCTGGTTAAGAATCTGGGCCCACTCCAAAAGGTGAGGAGGTGAAGAAGATTTCCAATGATGGGATATGGCCAACCGAGCTGCTAATAAGCAATGCCTAAGGATGCCCTTTTTGATTTTGGAAATGGACCCAGGAATCATCGACAGCAGGGCAACCTCAAAATGGCCTGGATGTCAGACAAACACCTAGAGTTATAAGACAGAAGTCAGACATTTTATTAGAATAAGGAGAAACTGTGGTGGTTACAGAAATGTAAAGATGTTAAAAAGAGACTTTGGAAAAGAGGGTAATGGTTGTGGTCGTTTAATCAGAATTAGAAAAGAGTTATAATTTATTAGGTTTTTAAAGTACATGTAAACTCAGAACTTTTTTCTTTTTGGTAAGGGTTAGAACCCATCTGAGTTGTATGGCTCTCTGTATCCCTGCTGGGTAGCGTCACCCTCACTTTGTGTCCTGTTGACCAATGTCACTGGTTCATAAAATAGTGGGAGACACAAAATGTTTAAGTTGTAATGGAAACAGGAGGTGGAGAGAAATCTTCCTATGGGAGAGACCTTTTCTAGTGATAACCTTTCCCTTTGGAGAGATCTCATTTTATTTCCTGCTGTGTCTCTGTGACAGGAGAAACCTTCATGATAAGACTTATGCCCCATACACACGGTCGGATTTTCCGACGGAAAATGTCCTATCGGACAATGTTGTCGGAAATTCCGACCGTGCGTAGGCTCCATCAAACTTTTTCCGTCGGATTTTCCGACGGACAAAGTTTTATGCTCTCAAATTTTCCGACAACAAAGTCCTATCAGGCTTTTTCCGATCGTGTGTAGCGAATTCCGACGGACAAAGTGCCACGCATGCTCAGATCACATTACAAGACCAAAGCTATTGGCTACTAGCCTCTACGTAGTCCCGTCGTAGGCAACAAACGTCACCACGTTCAGAATGATCGGAATTTCCGACAACTTTGTCCGACCTTGTGTATGCAACACCAGTGTCGGACAAAATCCGTCGGAAAAAATCCGATGGATTTTGTGGTCGTATTTTTCGACCGTGTGTACGGGGCAAAAGACTAAAAAAACATCTGCCAGGGTTCTTCACTATTCTCTACTCCATCCTATTAAATAAATAAAAAAAAGTTTTAGCTTTACATATCCTTAAGGGATATGTATGAGGGAGGGGATGAGATGGACCCTATCACCTTCCTTTGTACAATATTCCTCTTCAATCTCCCCTTTATAAAGATCTAGGTTATATTCTGCAAATAAATAAAAAAATAAAGTTTATTCTGATAAATATTTTTCCAACGACCACCATTTACCAATCATATATTGAGTTCTATCTGGGGAACATGATCTGTTTGCCCTTTCAAAAGTCTCAAACTAGTTCAGAACTAAAATGGTGGAGATGACACCAAATCTTTTACTAATTCAATTTAATACATAGCCAAGCCAATACACAATCAAAGCTCCAATGATCAATATTTCCATTGGACCCAGGTAACACTTTGAGAGGGGCGGCAAATTGATGCCCAAGACACGGGGTCGGCAACCCGTCGATCACCGTCCACCTGTTGACGCGCAGGTGACAGGTAGATCGCGAACAGATTCCTGCACCGCTGACCCCTGCCTTCTAGCTGCCGGTCCTTCTTTCCCCACCCAGCATCCAGCCTCTTTAGCTTTAGCTTTAAAAATGGCCAGAATCAAGATTTTTCCATTCCGTATACTTCAAGTGGGTTCCATTTCAAGTTCAGAATTTTCTGACTTTATGCAGGATTTGACAAACACCTGCGAACCAAACTTGAACGCATTCACCCATCCCTCATCACTCATCACCTAATACACATATAACAACTAAGGATGAGCCCGGTGTTCGATTCGAACCCATGTTCGAATCGAGCACCGGGTGTTCGCTCGCTCGGCGAGCCCAGAACTATTGGGGCCGCTCGCATCAAATTCGTGTGATGCGAGCGGCCCCGCAATGCATTGCGGCCCGCGCAGTGCAATGCTGGCTGATTGGCCAAGCATGCGGGGTCACAGTGCATGCTTGGCCAATCACAGCGCCGGCAGCGAGGAGAGCCATAATTGGCTACAGGCAGGATGCCTGTAGCCAATTATAGCTCAGGGGCTTTAGTACACGCCCCACGGTATAAGAGGCCGCCGCGCCGGCGGCCTCGCATATTATGTTTCAGTCAGTGTCAGCGTGTCAGCGTGTTAGTGTGCTGCTGACAATATGTGCTTTATTTCTGGGGATATGTGTGTGCATGCTGTTAGAACAGCATTGCAGTATCACATCTGGGGGGTGTCTATAGGTGGCCTGTGAAGGGGGCAGGTTTCCTGTGCTTAGAACTTTCCCTGCAAAAAAGTGTCATTTTTGCAGGAAAAAAGCTATTTAAAATCACTCGCAGCTAATGAATTGATGGCTCCTGTAACACAGAGAACTGTCATTCATTAATAAAAAACAAAAAAAAAGCGTAGGGGTCTTCCATCTTCTTCTTCCATTTTCTTCTTCCTCCGATCCGCTTCTTCTTGCGCTGGTCTTCTCGTCCTTCTCGTCCGGCATCTTCTTCCGTCGGCGTCGGCGTCGGTGTCGGTGTCTCTGTCTCTTCTTGGGCCGCTCCGCGCAATGGGAGGCTCCCGCTGTGTGAGGCTCCGCTCCGTCTGACAGGTCTTTTATAATGGAGGGCACCTGGTGACCCCGCCCCCTCTGACGCACAGGGACGTCATGGGGAATTCCATGATGGCTTTCCCCATGATGTCAGAGGGGGGCGGGGTCACCAGGTGCCCTCCGTTTTAAAAGACCTGTCAGATGGAGCGGAGCCTCACACAGCGGGAGCCTCCCATTGCGCGGAGCGGCCCAAGAAGACACCGACACCGACGCCGACGCCGACGGAAGAAGATGCCGGACGAGAAGGACGAGAAGACCAGCGCAAGAAGAAGCGGATCGGAGGAAGAAGAAAATGGAAGAAGAAGATGGAAGAAGATGAAGGAAGGAGAAGATGAAGAAACCGAAGGATGAAGAAAGAAGAAAGAAGATTTTAATAAAGGAATTGTCAAAGACTGTCTCCTGTCATTTTTACCATTTTTGCCACTTTTTTGGTGAAATGGTAGGGGTACTTTTGTACCCCCTTACCATTTCACACAGGGGGGGGCCGGGATCTGGGGGTCCCCTTGTTAAAGGGGGCTTCCAGATTCCGATAAGCCCCCCGCCCGCAGACCCCCACAACCACCGGGTACGGTTGTGGGGAAGAGGCCCTTGTCCTCATCAACATGGGGACAAGGTGCTTTAGGGGTCTTAGACCCCCAAAGCATCCTCCCAATGTTGAGGGCATGTGGCCTGGTACGGTTCAGGCGAGAGGGGGGGCCGCTCTCGTCCCCCCCTCTTTTCCTGCGGCCTGCCAGGTTGCGTGCTCGGATAAGGGTCTGGTATGGATTTTGAGGGGGACCCCACGCCATTTTTTTTGGCTAGGGTTCCCCTTAAAATCCATACCAGACCTCAAGGGTCTGGTATGGATTTTGAGGGGGACCCTACGCCATTTTTTTTTTTTTTTTTTGGCTGGGGTTTCCCTTAATATCCATCCCAGACCTGAAGGGCCTGGTTATTGAATTTGGGGGGACCCCTACGCTTTTTTTTTTTCCATTTTTTTTATTTTTTATCAATGACTTTTTTTTATGAATGAGTTTCAATGAATGACTGTTCTCTGTGTTACGGGAGCCGTGAATTAACATTAGCCGTGAGTGATTTTAAATAGCTTTTTTACTTTCAAAAATGACACTTTGCGCAGAGACAGTTCGAAACACGGGAAACATGCGCCCCTTTACAGGCATACTATAGACACCCCCCAGGTACGAAATTTAAAGGAATATTACACTTTTATTGTTTCAATTTAAGCATTATTAAAATCACTGCTCCTGAAAAAACTTCCGTTTTTAAAAAATTTTTTTGCATTGCTACATGTCCCCTGGGGCAGGACCCAGGTCCCCAAACACTTTTTATGACATTAACATGCATATTAGCCTTTAAAATGAGCACTTTTAATTTCGAACGTTCGCATCCATTATAACTAATAGGGTTCTAAAGCTCGCACGGACTTTAGGTCCGTTCGCGGGTTCTGGTGCGAGCCGAACGGGGGGGTGTTCGGCTCATCCCTAATAACAACCAGGGCTGACATGGTCATAATATGGTCCACTTGCTCCTGCCTTCATTCCTTAGTGCATTTCACACTGGGGTGGGGGGGGCTTCGTCGATATAAAGGACCGATATTTAGAAGCAGCGCTTTACCGTTGTTTTAGCGGTGCTTTTCAGCCGCTAGCCGAAGTCAGCGATTCGGTAGCGCTGGCCAGTGGTTTCAATGGCAGGGGTGTTTTAGGAGCGGTGTATTCACCGCTTTCGCAACGTCCCAAAGATGCTACTCGCAGGACTTTTTTTCCTGTCCTGCTCCAGTGTGAAAGCACTCAGGCTTTCACTCTGGAGTGACAGGAGATGCTCTTTACAGGCGCCTGTAAAGCACCTCAGTGTGAAAGTAGCCTTACTAGGACCAATAAAGTTTCCATTCCATTTTGTGATAAATAGAAGTGTGCACTTATCAATGATGTCACATAAATATTTGTTTTTGCACAATGTTGTATTTAAGCAGACAGCAAAGTAAATAATCACGATTTTGGATAGTAAAAAAGCTTGCTAACATGGTTTGCAGACTTTCTTATATAGTTTTAGTTATATAAGTGAATGCTTCTGTCCTACAAGGGATGAGTCATTGCTGCAACACCATTGCAATTTCCTTATTGTACTGCTAAATGAAATCCCTGACAGCAACTGCTATATGAGTTGCGAAAAATAGGCATTGCATCAACCTGATCACTTACTAATTAAAACGTATATTGTGCTGCTTGTCTCAAATAGTTTACTAAACCTGCAAATGCTTACCTTGAAGAATCTTATTTATTATTATTATTATTATTATACAGGATTTATATAGCGCCAGCAGTTTGCGCAGCGCTTAACAAAATAAAGGCAGACATTACAATTACATAACAATTTGGTACAAGAGGAATCAGAGGGCCCTGCTCGTTAGAGCTTACAATCTAAAAAGAAAGGGTCAATTGATACAAGAGCTGTGGGGGATGAGTTGATGGAGGAAGTAAAACAGTGTTAGTTAGAAGCAGGATAGGCTTCTTTAAAGAGAAAGGTTTTCAGGGATCGTCTAAAGATGGATAGATTAGGGGACAGTCGGACAGATTGGGGTAGAGAGTTCCAAAGGATGGGAGAAGCTCTGGAGAAATCCTGGAGGCGAGCATGGGAGGAGGTGACAAGGGAGCTAGAGAGCAGGAGGTCTTAGGAGGACCGAAGAGAGCGGCTTGGTTGGTATTTTGGTACTAGGTTAGTGATGTAGCTGGGGGCAGAGTTATGGATGGCTTTGTAAACTATTGTTAGTACTTTTAATTTTATTTGTTGGGTGAGTGGAAGCCAGTGGAGGGATTGGCAGAGAGGGGTGGAGGACACTGAATAGTTGGTAAGGTGGATGAGTCTTGCAGCGGCATTCATTATGGACTGAAGGGGGGATAGTCTATGTAAAGGTAGTCCAATGAGGAGGTAGTTGCAGTAGTCGAGGCGAGAGATAACCAGGGAGTGAGTTAGAAGCTTGGTGGTGTCATTCGTTAAAAAGGGGCGTATTCTGGAAATGTTGCGGAGGCTAAGGCGGCATGATTTGGACAGGGATTGTATGTGGGTCTGAAAGGACAGTTCAGAGTCTAGGATTGTCCCTAGCACCCTGGCATGTGGGGACGAACTGATAGATGTGCCATTGATCTTGACTGAGAAGTTAGGGGAAGGGGCACGTGGGGGAGGAAATATTAAGAGCTCAGTTTTAGACAGATTAAGTTTGAGGAAGTGGTTTGATCCAGACTGATATGTCTGTTAGTAAATCAGTGATGCGTGAGGAGATTGATGGGGTGAGTTGAGGGGCAGAGAGATAGATTTGGGTGTCATCCCAGTGGAAGCCATGTGAGGCTATCAGCTGACCCAGGGAGGATGTGTAGATTGAGAATAGTAGAGGTCCAAGGACAGAACCTTGGGGGACCCCAACAGTAAGAGGAGTTGGAGAGGAGGAAGTGGAGTTGTAAGTGACACTGAAGGTGCGATGAGATAGGTAAGATTCGAACCAACGGAGAGCACGGCATATTTACATCTTGATAATGAGTTGATTTGTAATGATACATTCCAACATGCTACTGGAATAACTTCCTGATTGCAGAAATGTATACACTATTATTTTTTTACTAAATATCCAACATGTGTTATCACAATTTATGTATACAGTATGCTTGGTAACATATTATCGATTGCCTAATTTAAGGTCAGAATCGGGCATATAAATCAAATTGGTGAAATCTTTTTTTTTTTTTACCATAATATCAACATTTATGAAAAGTATGACATTTCTTGGAAGACCACAAAACATAGATTAAGCTTCTTTGTCTTGTATTCTACAACCTCAGAACCTTGATAGTGTTTGTAAAACATAACAGGCATAACAGGGCTAGATTATGGGCAAATGATGCCTATGCACCACCCACAAATGGTGCCCCCCTCTGCCACTCCATTACTTAAAGCGTAACATTGCCCCCTGGGTGATCTATGTACATTGCGATTAGAACAACCTTTGTTGCAGATTCCGATCTTTTGTTATTCTGAAGAAATCCATGTGTGTTTGTCTGTGCCTCTGGATCTAATGGGAGTGGTTTCATAATTATCAGTCAGCTGTGGCAGCTGCAGGGCACTAATGAGAAAAGCTGCTGAGCCTACATCCCTATTGGAAATATCTCACCAAAACAGACATTTTTGTTGCAGATGTCTGAAATCTGACTTGTATCTTAGGCAGACTTCTGGGAAAATTGGTGAGCCAATCACACAACCAGGAACTTATGTTTCTGGGAAGTGGTCAGTGCACATTCTGTGTACAGAACAACTCCATGTAGCCATATTGCTTTGCATTTATAGAAAATTACAGTGGCTGCAGATTGAAAAGGAAAGGTCATTTTTAATAACATTCAATTACAATATGACTTGTATTGCAATTGTACACGCTATATTATTTTTTCTTTATTTGCTATTTTTTTTCCCCACGAAAGTGGAGTTACCCTTCAACTGGCAAGATATTAAGATTTAAAAGATGCTGAAAGTGAAATAAAAGTGTAGCACCCTCTTACTCAGTGCATAGTTTTGGGTCTCCCTGCATACCAGGGAGACTATTAGGTACATTTAGGTGTTCTCTGCCTACCAGGGAGCAGTGATCCATTGATAGGATCTGCTCATTGTGCTCAGGTGCTGCTTATGTTGTCTGCCTATTTCGCAATGGTCCAATTGAACAAGGAAAATTGGACAGTGGGAGGAAACGTGACAAATAGAAGCATAGGCATAGTTGCAGCCCTGGTCATTGGCAGAAGCAGGAGCCTCAGGGCATGCTGGGTGACTGTATATATGCTTAGGGCACATGTGCTTGGGGTCTTCAGCTGGAGAGCAGGGTCCGGGAGGGAGGGGGGCTGCTGTCCCTCCTCTGTACAGGCTGCCATGTGGCCTCAGGTGGTCGACATGAGGGCCAGAATTGAGGAAGCTGCAACCCAGATGTCTTGCAGAGCTGACTAAGAGGGAGACGCAACTAGAAGGATCTGTTTCTAGCTACAGTGAGTACAGACCTGCATCTAAAGGCCTGTTCTGTGAGGGCCATCCCTTCAGGCTAGAGAAGTCAGTGGATGGATGTCAGCTAAAGGAGATACTAGTAAGTGTCCTGAAGAAAAGTGGTACATTGAGTCTGCTGCCAGAGCAAGCAAAGGACTTGTCTTCCCACACAGCCATAGTGTGGTCTACCAGTGAATCTGCTATCCGGATCAATTTATTGGGGTCAAGTAAGAGTTGTCTCCATTTGTGCAAAGTTCAAGTTGGAGTATCCGACTAATCCCTTCTCCTATCCAAGTTCTAACAATAAATACAAAAAAAAAACAAAAAAAAAATACAACTACCCTAGACTGATTATTGGATAACAAGCAGAAGAGTGTGTGGGTGTAGTGTGAAAATCCCCAAGTGTCTGGCTGCAGGAAAATCAGAGGAAGTCCCAGGGACAACTATACTCAGCAACTCCTACGGGGCAGTGCTACAAAAAATTAGGAAATGAAATAAACCTTCAGTTTTCTTCCACATCAGCCTCAGGCAGAACCCCACAACCCCAAAATCAAGCAACTTTATTTAGAAATATTGAGAGAAATTAAAATATTTATGTAGCACCTAAATATGTGGTAGGATTAGGTAAATGTAGTTCTGTCTGACTGTATCCATTTAGTTTTGCAAAAAACTATGAAAACAATCTGCGCCGTTATTAATAAAAGTCCATAAATGCATTAAAAATAAAATAAATAAACGCATGAAGAATAAAATAAAACTAAAAAATCAAAAGTGATTGCTGCTAACACATCAATTAGTGTTTTTCACCACACTTCAACATGATATATAACATCCTCCATGATACAGCGCAATCCCATCAATTAATCTTCCAGTCCTTAATTCAAAACAATATAATGGTCCTTCAGTGTCCAATAAAGCTATATTTCCTCCACTACCATGATGTGATTTATCTCTTCCATCCTCTTTTCTCAAACTCTGTGATACATGCAAGCCTGCTGAGGAAGCTCTGGTACAGGAGCACAACGCATACAGGATTTGGAGCCGTGCTGTGGTTATGAAAACACTGGCTGTACTAATCACTATGACCCATGTTTAGTCATGCTGAGATACATAGCACTGTGGGTGCTCTTTAAATGTAAGCTTTGCTTTTGGGAGCTTTTAATAAACTGTTACTCTTCAGAGAGCAATATTGTGGTCCCATTCTATTTTTTCATATGATGTATTTGTGGTCAGGAATACTGAGGGGGAAGGAGAAAGAGGAATAGCTGATGCCACATATGCTCAAGGTGGGGCAACAAGTGTGTTATTAAGGTGAGCGCATTTTATCACTGGGTGTTTGCATGTGTCACAGAATTTGAGAAAAGAGAAAGGGAGAGATAAATCACATCATGGTGGTGAATCAAATGCAGCTTTATTGGACATTGAAGGACCATAAAAAAATTTTAAATGAAGGACTGTCACATTCTTTGATGGGATTGGGCTGTATCGTGGACAATGTTATACAAATGTAGTTTTGGCTCACTGTAACCAGTGTGACTGTGTTGATTGTTTTAGACTGTTCTATGTTTCAGTAGTTGCAGGATATACTGCTTCCCCCCTGATTGGTCCAGAAAGTTATATAAATTAGAGGGCAGGAATAATCTAATCAGCAGCTAAATATTCATACAGGCCTGGTCAATGCCTGGGGAGGGTCACCCAGATGGTAGTTGGGAGCTTGTATAAATACGCAGACGGCAGAGAGCAGTGGGGTCTTTCCTTAGAATGAGATTACAGCCTGGGGGGCTGCTTGCCCTCTTAGGCCTTCCTGCCATGCAACTGTGGGGTGTTAAGGCCTCAGGTGGGCTACCTGAGGTCCTTCTTTCCTGGAAGCTGCAGAAAACTGAGACAAGGGCCTCTTCCCCACAGCCCTTGCCCGGTGGTTGTGGGGGTCTGCGGGAGGGGGGCTTATCAGAATATGGAAGCCCCCTTCAACAAGGGGACCCCCAGATCCTGCTCCCCCATGTGAATGAGGATCGTGTACATTGTACCCCTACATATTCACCAAAAAAAGTGTCAAAAAAGTAAAAATTACATGAAACAGTTAGGACAAGTCCTTTATTTAAAAAAAAATGTCTTGCGATGTCCATCCATCTTAGATCACAGCTCAGACGGACCGAGAAAAAAAATTGAAAAACTCTGCCTTGATGGGAGGCGGCTCCGTGACTGCAGCCTTTTTGCTTTGACAGCTGATATATAGCTGAGGGCGGGGCCACCCGGTGACGTAAATGGGGAGCCTCCCATCGAGGCAGAGTTTTTACGTTTTTTTTATCGGGTCAGCGATGCTGTGATCGAAGATGAATGGACATTGCAGGACATTCTTTTTTATAATAAAGGAATTGTCCCAAACTGTCTACTGTCATTTTTACTTTTTTTACACTTTTTTGGATGAATGTGTAGGGGTATAATGTACCCGGTACCCATTCACATGGGGGGGGTGGGATCTGGGGGTCCCCTTGTTAAAGGAGGCTTCCAGATTCCGATAAGCCTCCTGCCTGCAGACCCCCACAATCCCCGGCAAGGGTTGCGGGGAAGAGGCCCTTGTCCCCATCAACACGGGGACAAGGTGTTTTGGGGGGGACCCCAAAACACCCTCCCCATGTTGAGGGCATGTGGCCTGGTACAGTTCAGGAGGGGGCGCTCTCTCATCCTCCCCCCTTTTCCTGCGGCCTGCCAGGTTGCGTGCTCGGGTAAGGGTCTGGTATGGATTTTGGGGGGACCCCCACGCCATTTTTTTAATTTAGTGCAGGGTTCCCCTTAATATCCATACCAGACCTCAAGGGCCCGATATGGATTTTGGGGGGACCCCCACGCAGTTTCTTCTAAAATTTTGGTGCAGGGTTCCCCTTAATATTCATACCAGACCCAAAGGGCCTGGTAATGGACTGGGGGGAACCCATGCCATTTTGTTCAATGATTTTTTATGTATATTGCCGGGACCCGACAATACATTACAGCCGAAAGCAGTTTTAAATAACATTTTTCCTTTAGAAATGTAATTTTGCTGCGGTACTGTTCTAAACTGTTCTAAACATGGGAAAGATGCGCTACTTTACAAGCAGACTAAGGACACCCACGGCACGATATTTAAAGTAATATTTAATTTTTATTGTTTCACTTTAAAGTGGGGTACCCCCTTAAAAAAATCTTTTAAAAGTCAGCAGCTACAAATACTGCAGCTGCTGACTTTTAATAATCGGACACTTACCTGTCCCAGGGTCCAGCGATGCGGGGGAACAAAGCCCCCCCTCGTTCCCCGCTCCACTCGTGGCACCGGCATTCTTACTGTGGGCAGCCGGCTGTGGCTTCACAGCCGGGCACCCACTGCGCGAGCGGCACCGCACGCCGTGATACGCCGCTTAGTCATCTGGGACACGTGACAGGTCCCAGATGACTGTGCGGCTCCGAGGGGAAGTGATGTCAGTGCCCGGGCACTGAAGGTGGCAGACTACGAGGGACCCCCTAGCAACAGATATATAGAGGTGAGTAAAAAAAAAAAATTTTTATGATTTTTAAGCTATTTTTTTTTTGGTAGAAACACCACTTTAAGCATTTTTAAAATCACTGTTCCTGAAAAAACTACAGTTTTTTTAAAACTTTTTTTGCATAGATACATGTCGTCTGGGGCAGGACCTGGGTCCCCAAACACTTTTTATGGCAATAACATGCATATAAGCCTTTAAAATTAGCACTTTAGATTTTTCATGTTCGTGTCCCACGGTGTTCGCACAAATATTTTGCCTGTTTGGGGGGTGTTCGGCTCATCCCTAATGCTATCTATAGTGGTGGAGACAATAGGAAAATCCCTACTTGAGTAAATAGTTCAGCACCCAAACTTACTTCTGTTTATCCTAACAGACCATGTCCCTCACAGCCCAGATTCAGGTCCACAACCACTGAAAACACCACACAGTGTCTGCAAACTCGGCAAATCAACTTGTACAGACCCAAATATATGACTCGTCTCTTGAACTGGGTGAACATTTTGTGGACACCAAAGTGTCCTGCTTCCACATGAATTCTTTCTATGACAACCAAGTCATGGGGGAACATTATTCTGTGTTATAGTATAACATTTCTCAGCATGATACAGGCCCACTCACTGCTTTTGGTTACTAATAATAACTTCAGTCTTTTTCTGGGACTGGGCCACCTATAGGGGCCAGATGTTCTCTCTGCCTATGGAATCTGCCCAGTTATACTCTTCCAGTACAAGTATGCAGTTCACCTGAGACCTATTCTTAGACCTTCCTCCAGTCAAATCAGAGATTTCTATGTCTGCCACCTGGTTGCTCTTTTTGGTGTATAATGCAAGGAGAATTCAGACTTCACCAGATGGTATGCCTAATGTTGCTCCAGAGTGCCAAGTTTAGCTGTTTGTAGATGCATCAAAGGATTGGTATATGCCTAGACCTCAAGCTTGGATCATGCCAGGTGTTTAACAAAGCATTCAGTGACATCTGTTCCCTTATAAGATGCATTCCACTAGATCTGTGCATGCCTCCTGGGCCTTTTCAAACATTAGGCATCTGCTTCACAGATTTGCAAGGCCACCACCTGGTCCTCAGTCCATTTGTGTAGTTTGAACAGGTGAATGCTCAAGCCTCTGTTGATGACTGTTTTGACTGCAAAGTGCTTCATGCTGTTGTTTCAGATTAGGTCCTTGGGCCTGTTGGCTTTTGTTTTCTTTGTTGCCCTCCCCTCTTTTTTGGACATCCCAATAAACTGAGGCTATGTGTCTCAGTTTAGCCTGTAGTTCCCTGCTGGACCTGTGAGTCTACTGACATGTGTTATTTGGCTTCTGTGTTCACCTATGAGTGTAACCTGCTGTCGCCTGCTGGGTTTATATTCCTTTCCCTTTTAGCACTTCCTGGTCTGCCTCCCAGTTTTCTTCCCTATATAAGACATGCTCAGTGCAGCCCACATTACCTGAGCAACTTTACAGTTTATCTGAGCTCCTGCTTTGCCTCGTGTTACTTGTATTCTCTGTCTGACTTCCAATGTATTGACCTTGACTTTGTCTTCTGTTTTTGCTTGCCTGCTGCCCACCCTGACCATGGCTCATTTCCTGGATTCTCTTCTGTCTACCACCATTTGTACTCTGCATACATGTGTGGTCTCTGTATTGTCAGCTGGGTGCACTTGGGGACCATGATCTGGTTCCAGCTTGCTGCAAGTCCATCCCCAACATCAGGGGCCCTGGTGAAGAAGCAGGCTGGGGCTTAGACTCTGTGCACTGGGAAACCTCAAGTTGGCGTTCTACAAGGGCTCACTACCACAGAAAGCTGACATTATGCCTGTTTCCTGTACTGGACGAAAAAGAAACCAGCATTTTTTTTACATGTAAAATCTGTTATTTGGAGTACAGTACAGGACCCAGGACCCCCCCCCCCCCCCCCGTGGCTCGTATTGCTTGCTAAAAAACTGAGGATTGTTGGGAATGGGAGAAGTTCTTTGGGAGTCTTTACAGCACTGCTTTGCTAACGTTTAATCACTTGAAGATAGGAGCATATAATCAAAGCATATAAGTCAATGCAGTCCCAATGCACCTGGTGTGAACATGCCTATTTATACTGGTGCTTTGCATTGTGCTTAACATAAAAGGTTTAATGTGAGCTTTTGGTGTGTTGTTTTGCTTTGTCAAACCATTCATAATGAATAGGCTGCCTTACTGAAATGCACATGCAGTAATGTGTCAAAATGCACTTCTACCCATGTAAAGAGTGAGAACATACATCTCACACAGAATGGAGTGTCATGATTCTAGATTTTCTTCTACCAACCTGGGGAAATCGGAAGTGTCCTGTGAGATATAAATGTATTACAAAATGTATCTAGTGGGATGCACTTTAAACTGATGAAAGGATGTTTTGGACTTACTTACAGCTATACAAATGCAATTTGAATGCAATGAGAAGAAGTGTGGATAAGTAGTGAGTACTTTTGCCCTGCAGCACTGGAGTCCCAAAAACCGTTGCTATGTGGAAGAGTATCTGTACACTATTTTGGGTTTCCTCCAGATGCTATGGTCTTAGCCCAAAGAAATGGAATAAACTATATGTATTGCCTTCCTCATATACTTGTCTTGGGGAAGTGATAAATGTGAGTGGCTTGTGTTAACCAATAAGGAGTCAGCATCCTAATTGATAAATACCTATATTGGTGTTTTAATCAGTAGCTGCTTTGCATAATATATAATCCCATTTATGCTATATTACATAATATGACCCAAAAAACGAATTATGCAGAAATGGCGAGTACATTTGCAGCCCATAACACAGAATGAATTAAAAACAGCATTATTGCTGGCAGCCTTTTTATTCTCTGAATAAGCAGGTGTTCTGATTTACAAACCAGTCCCTATGGAGCATTAAAGCAGGTTTTTCTAAATATGTGTCATGTATCTTGTGTCATGCATCGGTGAGCCATACAAGAGGTAAAGACACCAGAGAATTGGCTTATGCGTAAGTGCCTTTAGCTTGGCACTGATTTGACAAACTTTTACAGTTTAAGGCATTTTTATAAACAGTGATATCTTAATGCAGTCATGCTTTCTGTGCATAATCATAGTTGTATGAATAAATTTATCTTCAGGCTTTTTGTTTACATAGATCCTGATTTCTCTGGATGGCTTAAGGTCCTGCTATGAAATAGCTTGGAGACATTTTACTGCTTCAAAAGCATATACCAATATAAGTAACTTAATAGTTCAAAGTCCCTGTAGCCTACTGTCACTGTGTATGTCATCACTGCATCTACTGCACTTAAAAGGTCCTACACTTAAAAAATATACTCTATATCTACATTGTTCAAGAAAATCTGTTTTATCTATCTGTTGGTTTGAGGTTGGACCTTCATCATGTTTCCATAGACCAATATGATGATGATGAGCACCATGCATGCCCTGCCACAGACATTATTCTGGCTCTCTATGGCCAGTCATCCCGACCACCTTAGATTCAGAACACTGTGATGTGGACCTTTCACACATCTAATATTAGTTTGGAACCCCAATTTCATTTATCAATCACCTGAAGCCAGGGTTCTGATTGGCTTCCCTGAGCCTTTCAAGCTACCATCTGCCAGTAGCGATGTAAAAAATATGTGTGCAGGCAAACTCCCAATCTATTTACTGGTTAGGTGATGATGACAGCCTAATGCCCCATACACACGGTCGGAAATTCCGACCACAAAATCCGTCAGATTTTTTCAGACGGATTTTGTCCGAAGCTGGTGTTGCATACACACGGTCGGACAAAGTTGTCGGAAAAGTGTTCTTTTTATTTTATTATTTTTATTATTTTTACAATTTCACTTTTAAATATTTATTTATTAAATTTTTTCCTTTTTGCTTTTTCTTTTAATCAACCCTGACATCTCCCCCTTTGACACAGGGAAAAGGGACTGAGGACAGACTCCCCAGTCTCTTTCTCAGCAGCCTCAGCTGCACTGAAGATTAATGGACAGGAGACAGAGGCTCTTGTTCATTCATAGACTGAAGCATCATAAAAACAGTTTACGATGCTCAGTTATGAATGCACAGAGTCAGTGATCACTTGTGCATTTGGAAAATGAAGGAGCCGGTAAATAACAGATTTACAGGCTCCTTCCCCTGCTCTCCATCCTGACAGATCCAGGATGAGGGTTGACCAGAGAAGGACCTGGGGAGCTGGAGAGGACACAGGGGACAATCAGGGATGATTGGTGCAGTGATGGGGGCAGTTGCAAGCACTGATCTCCCTGACAGCCATGGGAAGGAGAGGAGGAGAAGCTGCTGTCAGAAAAGCTATACAAGGAGATCAGTGCTTGTAACTGCCCCCACCGCCATACTGATCATCTGTGAGGCTGCTCGTCCCCCCCCCCCCCCACTACACTGAGGATGCCAGGTGTACTAGCCTTCTGCCAGGTATTGGGTCAAGCATCAGAGCTTTTACATGAGTACAAGTATACTAATATCGGTATCAGTGCAACCCTAGAAAATATTAAATATTTTTAATGAGACAGTCCAAATGCTTATTAATAAATTATTGTATAGTGAAATAATGTAACAGAAATAGGCAGAGATTATGTGAACACCCATTCTGCATTTATCTAAAGTGGATATCCAGGAAAAGAGCTAAATACGCAATTAAAATGCACAAAAGTGAATTGTAAGTTGTAATTTTTTTTTTTTTCAGCCAATTTTGTGACCCACATATACCAGACTGTGTAGACAGGAAGACCATTCTATTAGTCCCTGGTTCAGCCTTACAGCTTTCTGAGTTGCTCCTTAGTTCATTGGACAAAGGTTATGGGGCCCTTTCATTCAGTAAGCAGACTGGAGGTAGAGAAGTAACATAGAAAGCTTCAATCCAAAGCAGTAAATAAGCTTGTGCATTTCAATACAGTGTAGTAAAGGTCAGTTAAAGTGGCTGTAAAGGCTGAAGGATTTTTTACCTTCATGCATTCTATGCATGAAGGTAAAAAAACCTTCAAAGGGCACCTCCCCTATCAGCCCCCTAATACTTATCCGAGGCCGAACCAGTGATTTGCAGGAGAGTGGCTGCTCTCCTGGGTTTCTGCTTCTTCATTGGCTAGGACACGGCAGCAGGAGTCATTGGCTCTTGCTGCTGTTAATCACAACCAGTCAGGAGGGAGTGGGGGAGGGGCCAAGCCATGCACCGTGTGTCTTATGGACACACAGAGGCGGCCTGGGAGCACGCATGCATGAGTGCCCCCAAAGCTAGCAGCTTGCACGGGGACATTCAGAAGGTAGAGGGGCTAGGTGCGCCTGTGGGGGGCCCCAGGGAATGTGCCACCAACCTAGTGTAGCGCTGGCTCCTGACGAGCAGGCGCTATTGTTTTTGAAAATGAAGTTGCCTGAAGCCACAGTTAGGCTCCAGGATCACTAAATTTCTGGTCTCAGTACCAGTCCAGCTGGGTTGCACTGGGTTCTCCTTGACCGCAGGTGTAGCTGTCACCGCCGGCAAGGGTAGAAACGCAGTCTAGCTGGATGCATTGAATGCCACTTATCTCTCGGAACCAGCCCAGTGGGAGTGTTCTCCTGCTGTTCATTCTTGGAGGTGGTATTTAAGGTACCCACGCCATGTTGGCGGGGGATTATTTTCTGTCTGTTTGGTTCTGGTGGTCCTCCTGACCCAGCCCTATGGCCCTCCTGGCCTGGGGTGTGGAACCATGCATCCTGCGTCTCGGGGCTGGCTAGCCCGAGGCAACATAACTGAAGGGACAGGCCTGACTGAAGTTCGGAGCCTACTTATCCAAAGTAAGGTCCTGTGCCGTCTCATCGGAATGGAGAGACCCAGCAACTGAAGTACCCCAGGGGAGGACTCGTTCAGGAGAAGGCCGTGCGCAAGGCTGGCTTCTCTGACGGAGCCTGAATACTTAGTTGAAGGACGCAAACCTGGATCAACACGCATACGGTATCGCTGGATCGGCTGAGAGAAACTGGTACTGTATGTGAGTTCTCTAAAAATTCATCCAATCCCTCAGTTACGCTAAAGTGCAAGTCTGTGGCAGAGACTTTACCGAGCATCCTACCGGGTGCTAGGCCTAGTGAGAGAGGTCTATCCGGGGGGTAATTGAATCCAGTTTGTGGAACAGTAATATCCGCTGGATTCTTCTAGTACAGGGGTCTCAAACTGGCGGCCCTCCGGCTGTTGCAAAACTACAAGTCCCATCATGCCTCTGCCTGTGGGAGTCATGCTTGTAGCTGTCAGCCTTGCAATGCCTCATGGGACTTGTAGTTTTGCAACAGCTGGAGGGCCGCCTGTTTGAGACCCCTGTTCTAGTATCTTCACCCTGCAATCTTAAGTACCTGAACTTACCCCTAGCCCTCTACCCTTCATTATGAGACTTTGTCTTCTTTTTCTGAATAAATAACCCAAAAGAGGATTCAGTGTCAGTCTCAACATTACTTTGGGCCACTTTCCACGGGATCCCCAAGATGGAGAAGCAAGTAAGTGAGGTAACGGTAAGCCCAAATAAAACCAGCAGCTCCTTCGGGGGTCAGTGCTACACTAGGATTACCCAAGCCCTTATTGAAAGTGTACAAAAAACAATATATAGAAATTACCCAAATGCTCAAAAATGTGTATATACAGGCACTAAACCTACTTAATCCCCCCACCCCTCTCTGCTCCTGACCACCCACAAACCCTTTACACTCAGATCATTCCTAATGCAACGAATGCACCGCATGCAAGCATTTGGCTTTTGCAGCACAGCCCGATTGGACCTGAATGGGTGAGTTTGACAGGCGCTGCTGCCTGTCACCTCAGCAAGCTACATTAAATTTGCCATAACTGAGACATGTGGCCATGTCATGTGCACAGCCTCCTCAAAGCTGTATGTTATGTAGATCGTTGAGGGAGGTTAAAACATGGCTCAACCATCTGTTTTTACTACCCCATTGCTTCCCTGTTTAAAAAGGCCTAAAAACATACGAAATCTGACCTAATGTCAAATATTTCACTGTAGATCTACTTTGTCTTTCCAGCAAATGTAAAATGTCTACCCATCTCTCCCTTGAACTCTGCTCTTACACAATCAAAAATTGTAAAAAAAAAATAACCATTTTTTACTAAATCCGATGTCACATGTCCTTTACTGGCTCCGACTGAAGAAGAAACCTTCCACTCTGCTGTTTTCTTTTTAAATTGTTGCTGCAACAATTAGGTCCCTTTCACATGACCATTCCAATTAGGTCTTCCTGTCAGTTTTTCTGGTGGACCTGATCAGAGGGTCCATTCATCTCTATGGATCAGGCCTTACACCCGCCTACCTCTGGTCCGATTCGGTCTTCTAAAAACAAACGGAAGGGAATCTGTTCTCCTCCGTGTAGGTGGATTGAATCAGAGGTAGTCTGGTGTAAACGGACAGCGGAGTCAGTCCGGCTGCCCTGAGAGCAGAGCGGGCACTGTCTTGTTATCCACTCACTCTGCTCTGATCTGTGAGCAAATCAATGGCTAATTGGAACAGAGTCCACCCTGTGTGAAAGGGCCTTAGTTAAAGGGGAGTGGGGTATGGTTTTGGGTGGTGAAGGAAGATCCCTGGCAGAAGCATAGCTTTAAAGCTCTGGGTTTATAAAGTTTAAGCAACATCTAAGATAATATTCAAATACTGAAGGTTTTACGGGTAATGCTTTTTTTTCTCACAGTTTGTACTAATAGCTAATCATAATTACAAAACAGAACTGGATAATTGCCCCTCTGCGCCTGTATTTTGGCTACAGTGCATAATGCACATAAAATACTCAAATGCTCAAATAATATCCCGGACCATCTGCCTATGGATTGCAAAGCACATCTGCCATAATACTCCAGACACACATACACACACAAATACAGTTTAATTTGCATGTGACGGTAAACTGCATAATCACATGCCAAAGAGTTCCTGTAGAGACCAAAGCCAATTGAAGCTTATATAATTCCTAACCCTCTTGAGCCTTATACAATGTAATTGAATGAAAACATAGTACAGAAGAATGTTACAAAATGAAATTGAAAGGGTTTGTATAATTGTATATGACCTTTTCAAAAGTAGATTTTCACATTTACCTATTCTCTGTAATGCAACTGCAGGGTTTGTATTGATGTTACCTTTCAAAGAAGGAATTTTCTTGACATATCAATATGTATTGTCCCCTCTGTTTCTGCTTATTAACTCCTCATTTCTTATACTATACTGTATATTGAGTACACATTAAAGAAAGCATGCTGAGATGCAGCTGAAACATCCTTCTTTTATGTAAAGGTTTCTTTTATATGTTTGTTTTATAGGATGGATAATTTCCTCAGCACTCTAGAATACAAAAAATGTAAAGTGACATAGATAAAACAGTCACCATAATTTCATTTATGTTCGAATGCCATTACATACAGTGCCAAAAGAATTCACCCCCCTTGGCTTTTTAACTATTTTGTTACATTACAGCCTTTAGTTCAATTTTTTTTTAATCTGAATTATATGTGCTGGATCAGAACACAATAGTCTAAGTTGGTGAAGTAAAATTAGAAAAATATATACATAAAACTATTTTTCAGAAATAAAAAAACTGATAATTGGCATGTGTGTATGTACCCACCCTCTTTGTTATGAAGCCCAAAAAAAAGCTCTGGTGCAACCAATTACCTTCAGAAGTCACATATTTAGTGAAATGATGTCCACCTCTGTGCAATCCAAGTGTCACGTGATCTGTCATTACATATACACACCTTTTTGAAAGGCCCCAGAGGCTGCAACACCTAAGCAAGAGGCACCACTAACCAAACACTGCCATGAAGACCAAGGAACTCTCCAAACAAGTAAGGGACAATGTTGTTGAGAAGTACAAGTCAGGGTTAGGTTACAAAAAAACATCCAAATCTTTGATGATCCCTAGGAGCACCATCAAATCTATCATAACCAAATGGAAAGAACATGGCACAACAGCAAACCTGCCAAGAGACGGCCGCACACCAAAACTCACGGACCGGGCAAGGAGGGCATTAATCAGAGAGGCAGCACAGAGATCTAAGGTAACCCTGGAGGAGCTGCAGAGTTCCACAGCAGAGACTGGAGTATCTGTACATAGGACGACAATAAGCCGTACGCTCCATAGAGTTGGGCTTTATGGCAGAGTGGCCAGAAGAAAGCCATTACTTTCAGCAAAAAACAAAATTACACTTTTTGAGTTTGCGAAAAGGCATGTGGGAGACTCCCAAAATGTATGGAGGAAGGTGCTCTGTTCTGATGAGACTAAAATTTAACTTTTTGGCCATCAAAGAAAACGCTATGTCTGGCGCAAACCCAACACATCACATCACCCAAAGAACACCATCCCCACAGTGAAACATGGTGGTGGCAGCGTCATGCTGTGGGGATGTTTTTTAGCAGTCAGGACTGGGAAACCGGTCAGAGTTGAGGGAAAGATGGATGGTGCTAAATACAGGGATATTCTTGAGCAAAACCTGTACCACTCTGTGTGTGAATTGAGGCTAGGACGGAGGTTCACCTTCCAGCAGGACAATGACCCCAAACACACTGCTAAAGCAACACTTGAGTGGTTTAAGGGGAAACGTGTAAATGGGTTGGAATGGCCTAGTCAAAGCCCAGACCTCAATCCAATAGAAAATCTGTGGTCAGACTTAAAGATTGCTGTTCGCAAGCGCAAACCATCCAACATGAAGGAGCTGGAGCAGTTTTGCAAGGGGGAATCAGCAAAAATCCCAATGGTAAGATGTGGCAAGCACATATAGACTTATCCAAAGCGACTTGGAGCTGTGATAGCCGCAAAAGATGGCTCTACAAAGTATTAACTTTATGGGGGTGAATAGTTATGCACATTGACTTTTTATGTTATTTTGTCCTATTTTTTGTTTGCTTCACAATAAAATTAAACATCTTCAAATTTGTAAGCATGTTCTGTAAATTAAATGATGCAAATCCTCAAACAATCCACATTAATTCCAAGTTGTGAGGCAACAAAACACGAAAAATGCCAAGGGTGTAAATACTTTTGCAAAGCACTGTATTTGTTCCTAATGTGCTTGTTTCTTATTTATAGTTAATATCCACAAGGACATTTTCTTTTTTTGATTATGTGAAATGTTGATTATGTGAGCAAGAATAAAAGGCACCCATAAACATCATTAGCATCAGTTGCCCACTCCCTGTGACATCATAAAAAAAAGTAGTATATTTCCTATAAGGTGCTATGCTTATTTAGGGAAGCTATTTGACACCGGGAGTACCACCTTTTTTTACCAAAATAATATAACTGGACATCCCTTTATAATAAAACCTCAGGCAAACAGCTAGATACAGGATTTGTAATTCGGTTCCACCACTCTTGTGAATTATACATGTCTGCCACACTACAATTCTACTACTTTATGGTCCAGCTTTACCACCTACTGGTTCTACTTCCTCCTAATCGGACACAAGTGATGATGCAAATTCTTTATGGAATGGGCAGCCTGGAGCTGCATTTCTGAACCAGGAAGATAAAGTGGCTGTAAACCTCAATTTCAATAAATATAAAAGACATGTGCCATATTAACTTCTTGCCAACTGTACAACCTGGATATACGGGGGCTCGGTGCCTCAGCTGCGCCAGATCACATATCTAGTACGTATTCTCACACCTGCGAGTAGGGGGCGCGTGCCACCGGTGGCCCAGCCGTGCTGTGATTTACACAGCAGATGTTGATCACCGGGCATTGGCCAGCACCCGGTGATCGTCATGAATTTACACAGGACAGGGCTCTGCCTATGTAAGCAAAGCAGAGCCCTGTCCTGTCAGCGGGGAAGTAATAGATTTTCTTTCCCCGCAAAGCAGGGATTAAAATCAATTACTTCCCCTAGTAAAAGCACCTCACATAGTACACCAAAACACTGGCTAGGCACACATTTAACCCTTTGATCGCTCCTGATGTTTAACCCCTTCCCAGCCAGTGACATTAGTACATTGACAGTGTATATTTTTAGCACTCTTCACTGTATTAGTGTCACTGGTTCCCAAAAAGTGTCAGTTAGTGTCCGAATGTCTGCCGCAATATCGCAGTCCCGCTATAAGATTCCAGTACACAGTTTATCCTATAGTTTGTAGACGCTATAACTTCAATATACACTTAGTGGCATTTTCTTTTAACAAAAATATGTATCAGAATAAATATTGGCCTAAATTTATCAAGAAATTAAATTATTTACATTTTTTTATTGGATATGTTTTATATCAGAAAGTAAAAAATATATATTTTTTTTTCAAATTTGTCTGTCTTTTTGTATTTATAGTGCAGAAAATAAAAAAACGCAGAGGTGATTAAATACCACTAAAAGAAATCTCTTTTTATGGGAAAAAAGGACATACATTTTATTTGGGTATATCGTCGCACGACTGCGCAATTGTCCGTTAAAGTAACGCAGTGCCGCATCGCAAAAAATGGCCTGGTCAGGAAAGGTGGTAAATCTTCCAGAGGTCTAGTGGTTAATGCTTTTACAGTGTAAATCCAAATGGCAGTACTTGTACCTTCCTTTTTTGTCTCCTGCACCTGTCACAGCACTCACACGTCTCACAGAAAATCTCCGATCCGTGGGCGTGTCTGCTTGCCAGAGCTCAGAGGCGGAGTTATGACCTCACAGGACTCTCCTCCCATCTGTACACTACCCCAGCTCAGCTTAGCAGCTTTCTTCTGCCTCACTGGTGCCCCACGTCGGCTGGCAATGCCCCCCCCCCCCCGAGTACAGACAAATCGGAGATCCAGGAAGGCACTGCCTGACTTAATATTGTCCAATAATGCTCAGGAGCAGAGCAGCCAATCCTGGGTGAGCTGGAGGCGGTAGGGGGAGCGATCTGTCAGGAAATGCTGGACACACGCCCCTTTCTCTCATGCTCGTGCATGGGAGAACTACATAGTCTGTCAGTCACAGGAGTGGGGGCGTGGCAACACAAATTGTTTAAATGTGTCCCTTTTTAACACTGCAGGAAAGCGGAGAGGATTTAAGATTGCTGGATGCTCCTTTCTTGGCAAGACTGGGGACAGATGGCTTCTGCTGCTTTACTGTACTAGGTAAACTGCTTATTTTATTTTAGGTTTTTCAGGTTTACAACCACTTTAAAGCGTTTGTTACCCCTGCATTACATATTCCTGACATGTGCCTGCTGTACCATGTACTTTAGGAAAAAGTATCCTGTTCTTCTTGTATTGCCACCTTTGTGGAAAATCCCTGGCGATCCAGCCAGTCCCTCTGATTTCCTATTAAGAACTGACCACACTAAGCAGGAGCGTCAGTTCTCTAGCTGTTCTAGGAATTCAGCCTGCTCTCCTCCAATGATCAGACGTGTCCTGACATGCGCCAACCCCCCCCCCCCAATCCTGCAAAGCCATTCACTAAGAAGCTCAGTGTGCTGCTGCTGCTTCTCCTCCCCACAGCTCTTATGCAACTGAGAACAGAGGGAATGTGATCAGGGAGGAGGGTATTTACAGTATTATATTTCTTTTGTTTGTTTTTTTGTTTTTTATATATTTATACAAAAATGTTTTCATTCCTATTTTAAACTGAATGGGTTGTTTTACAAGATGATCGTTTACAGTCACTTGTGTGTCACCTACTTGTGCAGGGTAACACATGTATAACCCACAGGATTGCTGCAAAGAGTAACACATCACACATACTGTCGTATTTAGCTGTTTTTTTTTTTTTTTTTTCAAGTAGATGCTTAGAAATCTCCTCAGTAGTTATATATTTTGCTTGCGAAACTGCTTTTACAGGCTTGCACTCTATTTTACTTCTTATAAATAATGAATACGTGCTAAGACAACTTTTTAGAAACAAATATAGACAGTTCCCTGCTCCATGGTCTGTGTTTATAACATTTATAATAAATAGTTGGACATACCTAGTTTAATGTACCATCTTACTTTTGCTCCTTTTTTTTACAGTTAAGCCTCGTACACACGATCGGACTTAGGCCCCTTTCACACTGGGGCGGTGAGCCGCGGTGACGGTAGCGCTGCTTTACCGTCGTTTTCACCGCGGTTTTCGCCGCTCGCGGTGCGGTTTTACCCCCCGCGAGCGGCCGAAAAAGGGTTAAACCCCCCGCAGAGCGCCGCCGTATTGCCGCGGTTTTACGGCGGTCTCCCATTGTAATCAATGGGAAGGAGCGGTATAGGAGCGGTGAACACACCGCTCCTATCCCGCTCCAAAGATGCTGCTAGCAGGACTTTTTTTGTCATCCTGCTAGCGCACCGCTCCAGTGTGAAAGCCCGCCGGCTTTCACACTGGAGTTAAAGGGGCAGGATTTTTTCATGCGGTGAACAGGCGCTATTTTTAGCGCTGCACCGCATGAAAAACGCCCCAGTGTGAAAGGGGCCTTACTGCCAACAAGCTCACATCCAACATTTCCCGTCTGAAAGTCCGATCGTGTGTACGCAGCTTTAGACTGTACTTAGAAAATGATGTAGGCTGTCATTGCTAACCTTTATCTGAAATGTGACTTTCCCAGCTGTCTAAATGGCAGAATGTTCTTATGTTAAATGAAATAGAACGTAAACGTTGAACTTAGAACTTGCTGTAGTGCCTACATGGATTTGACAAAAAGTCAAAGTATGTCACTAGCACATCACCACTACACTTCATTGGAGCTTTATTGTATCTACAGAAGAGGTGTCAAGAAGCCTCACAGGGTTCCCTTCTTCAGGAATTAGTGACAGCTACTTCATGAAGGGCATCCTACATGGCCGCAAAATACATTATTCATACATTAAAGCTCGGTTAAATTGAAAAAATGTGCATGCTGGTGACATACTGATACCATTTGTTTCAAAGCTGTCTGTGGCTTTAATCATTTTCAAATCACAGACTAAAGAGCACCAAAAGGTGTAAAGTATTGAAATGAAGACCACTAAATTGAGTGCCAAAAATACAATATCACTCAGCTTATTTACAATATTTTCAAAGTTCTAGACCTATTCTGAAGTTAAAAGTGAAACAAATCTGGCGATATTTCAACTGTGATGTACGATTTGCTTTTAACCACTTAAGGACCTCCTCCTGTACATATACGTCGGCACTTTGAAGAGGGATATCTCGGTAACGGCAGCAGCTTCTGCCACAACCTAGATATCCTTTTTTACAGGAGGCGGTCATGTTTATGATAATGGTGGTCTCTGTGGCGGGTTCGCCGCGAGGTCACCGTTATCGGTGGCGAGAGAGGTGCCACCCCTCCTCCTGCCGCTCTCCCGCGCCCTCCGCCGCTTACCGGAGCCGTCGGGAGCCGTCTGTAGCGGCGGAGGCAATCGGGTCCGGACAGGCATAAGGACGTACAGGTACGTCCCCTTTAAGATGCCGCCGTGCCATCGGGCACGCGCCGCGAGCGGCGCGCACTTACGCCGGTCGGGACCCCCGTGAGGCCAGTCGCGGGTCCCGCAGACTCAATCGCCGCGGGGACACCCGAGATCGTCTCGCGGGAAGGCTGAACGGGGAGATGCGGAAATAAACAGCATCTCTCCGTTCTGCCTAGCAACTAGTGACGCCGATCTCTGCTCCCTGTGATTGGAGCAGAGATCAGCATTCACTAGCTGACAGCCACGCCCCCCCCCACAGTAAGAAACACACCTCTAGGCACACTTAACCCCTACACTGCCACCTAGTGGTTAACCCCTTCACTGCCAGTGTCATTTACACAGGAATCAATGCATTTAAATAGCATTGATTGCTGTATAAATGACAATGGTCCCAAAAATGTGTCAAAAATGTCCGATGTGTCCGCCATAATGTCGCAGTCACAATAAAAATCGCTGATCGCCGCCATTGCTAATAAAAAAAAATTATTAATAAAAATGCTATAAAACTATCCCCTATCTTGTAAACACTATAACTTCTGCGCAAACCAATCAATAATTGCTTTTTGCAATTTTTTTTACCAAAAATATGTAGAAGAATACGTATCGGCCTAAACTGAGGAAAAAAAATGTTTTTTTATATATTTTTGGGGGTATTTATTATAGCAAAAAAAAAAAAAAATGTTTTTTTCAAAATTGGCGCACTTTTTTGTTTATAGCGCAAAAAATAAAAACCGCAGGGGCGATCAAATACCACCAAAAGAAAGCTCTATTTGTGGGAAAAAAAGGACGTCAATTTTGTTTGGGAGCCATGTCGCACCACAGCGCAATTGTCAGTTAAAGCGACGCAGTGCCGAATCGCTAAAAGGGGCCTACAAATTGGTCCGGTCTGAAAGTGGTTAAAGGAACATTTTTTTCAATGTCATTTTTTCAAATTACATTTTTTTTTTTTATTGCATTTAAGTCCAAATATGAGATCTGACGACTTTTTGACCCCAGATTTCATATATTTAAGAGGACATGTCATGCTTTTTTTCTATTACAAGGGATGTTTACATTCCTTGTAAAAGGAATAAAAGTGATCCATTTTTTTTTTTTTAAACAGTGTAAAAATAAATAAAATCAAGTAAAATAAATAAGAAAAAACACCTCATCCCGACAAGCTCATGCGCAGAAGCGAACGCATACGTGAGTATCGCCCGCATATGAAAACGGTAGTCATACCACACGTGAGGTATCGCCACGATTTGTAGAGCGAGAACAATAATTCTAGCCATAGACCTCCTCTGTAACTCAAAACATGCAACCTGTAGAATTTTTTAAATGTCGCTTATGGAGATTTTTGAGGGTAAAAGTTTGACGCCATTCCACGAGCGTGCGAAATTTTGAAGCATGACATGTTGGGTATCAATTTACTCAGCGTAACATTATCTTTCACAATATAAAAAAAAATTGGGCTAATTTTACTGTTGTCTTATTTTTTTCCAAAAAAATTGCGCTTGTAAGACCGCTGCGCAAATACAGTGTGAAAAATAGTATTGCAATGACCGCCATTTTATTCTCTAGGGTGTTAGAAAAAAAAAAAACAATATATAATGTTTGGGGGTTCTAAGTAATTTTCTAGCAAAAAAAAAATGTTTTAAACATGTAAACACAGAGTCTGAAAAACAGGCTTGGTCCTTAAGTGGTAACAACAATTCCTAGGTTTTCTGTTTTTATGGTTATATAGTCTCTTTTTATTGTGTCTATGACACATTTTTGTATCCCTGCCATCAGTCAGAATTCTTACTTGAGTAATGTCATGCTGTAGCTGATCTCATTCAGTTACGTTTAATCCCCTTCCTTGGCGAGATTACTTGAGCCCAGATAATATTTTCTTTGATAAAATGTGCTTGATGTCTGATCTTTTGAAACATGTCCCACAAATCATTGCAATGCAAGTGCAATTTGCCTTCAAGCTCATAATCTTGCAGAACACAAAGCAAAAAATGCTAAATGTTACATAGCCTGCTTCTTGAATGTGTCATACAGTACAAATGCAAATGTATCTGTGTTACATGATTACAGTAAAGAATTTAGATTTTCAATTCACATTGTAATAGTTCCAAACTGATAATAATAAATCCAGTATTAAAGGAAAAGTACAGCCAAAGCTTGTTTCTCTGTATTTCTTCTGTGGATCACAGGAGTGCAGTTTGTTCTGCACTCCTGTGACCCGTTTTTAGCAGATAGCGGGCTGAAGCAACCATATTACAACCATATGGTCGGGGGACAGCACGCTCGCTTAGATGCGCCACTTTACAGGCAGACTAAGTGGACCCCCAGGCACGATATTTAAAGGAATTTTTCATTTTTTTCCTTTTTATTGTTTCACTTTAAGCATTATTCAAATCACTGGTCCTTTAACCACTTAAAGAACAGAAGGATTTGCCCCCTTAATGACCAGGCCATTTTTTGCGATACGGCACTGCGTCACTTTAACTTAAAATTGCGCGATCGTGCGAGGTTGTACCCAAACAAAATGTATGTCCTTTTTTTACCACAAATAAAGCTTTCTTTTGATGGTATTTGATCACCTCTGTGGATTTAATTTTTTATGCTATAAACAAAAAAAAGAGTGACAATTTTGAAAAAAAAAACTATATTTTTTACTTCTTACTTACTATTAATAAATATCCCCCCAAAAAAATCATCAGTTTAGGCCAATATGTATTCTTCTACATATTTTTGGTAAAAAAAAAAATCGCAATAAGCGTATATTAATTGGTTTGCGCAAAAGTTATAGCGTCTACAAAATAGGGGATAGATTTATGGCATTTTTATTATTTATTTATTTTTACTAGTAAGGGCGGCGATCTGTGATTTTTAGCGGGATTGCGATATTGCGGCGGACAGATCGGACCCTTTTAAAACTTTTTTGTGACTAGTGACACTTATACAGCAATCAGAGCTAAAAATAGCCACTGATTACTGTCAGTGTATATATGTCACTGGCAGGGAAGGGGTTAACACTAGGGGGCGATCAAGGGGTTAAGTGTTCCCTAGGAAGGTATCAGGGCTGGGCTCAGCCCTTCCTTCTCTGAGCTGGCCTCTCAGCTGTCGGCTAATTGCCAGCTCCTATCTCTCCACAGTTACTCAGCTGTTAATGATATCCTGCTCTTCAGTCCTGCCTACTTAAGCTGTCCAGTCCAGAGGATCTCTGCCTTCACCTTGGTCAACATAACAGAGACTATCTCCTGCATTCCTGTTAAAGACTTGCTTGGCTGACATCCCTTCTGGCTACAGATCCTGCTTGCTGTTTTACTACGCTCATCTCCGGCTCCCTGACGTTTGGCTTGTCTGACTATCCATTCTGGTTCCTGAACTCTGGCTATGTTTTGACTATGTTTGTTCTATTTACTTTTATTATTAAACAAGTGTGATTTAACTGTATTTATGTCTCGGTCTGATTTCATGGTTTCTGACAGGAGGTGTTTCTAACTGTGGGGGCAGTGTAATGACTAGAGAAGGAGAGAAATCACTGTTCCTGATCACTAGGAACATCAGATCTCTCTCTACTCTCCTGTCAGAACGAAGATCTGTTTGTTTACATTGACAGATCCTCATTCTGGCTCTTTGAGGAGCAATCGCGGGTGGCCAGCGGACATCGTGGCTGCCGGCCATGTGCAACGGCTCTGGCGTCACAGGCACTTGCACCCCCTATAGCTTTTTAAAGTGGCAGACGTACAATAACAGCGATTCGCGCAGCCGTACCAACCTGCCGCAGTACAACTACGGCGGCTGGTCGGCAAGTAGTTAAAAAATATTGTTTTAAAAACTTTTTTTGCATTGATACATGTCCCCCAGGGCAAGACCCGGGTCCCTATACACTTTTTTTGGCAATAACAGGCATATTAGCCTTCAATAGGGACTTTGACTTATTCCTGCATATGCCGATTTTGACAGGCATGTTTGCCAACAATAGCACGATTTTCCATTTGCATGTTCGCCCAGTTGAAGGCTTAATTGGGCGTTATTTTCATGTACTGTGGGATTGCATATTGGCCCAACAGTAAATGACCCCCAGTATGTTAAAAAAAATTAATAAATTAAACAATTTTTTATTCAACTTTTTGAAACCTTTTTTTTTCATTTTCTACTATAAGCATATTTGCTGAAGATCTCTATGTAATTTTGGCCTCATGCACACTGGAGATTTTTAACGCTGCTCTTAGGGACACCTGGCATTTTTTTCTCTAAATGCCCCTGTATGTTAGCCTATGTGTCCATGCACACATAGGCATTTAGAGGAGTTTAGAGGCAAAAAAAAAAAACATCACCATTGCGTCCAGGAGTAGCAGCATTTTAGCAGAAAAAAACGCACCTAAATGCCTGTAAACGCGTATAAATGCGCAATAGTGCTAGACGCATTTAGCGCTTGACTGTTGATTTAAATGGTCAAAATAAATGAATATTCTAGCCCAAGTATTTGACACGCCCTAAATGTGCTTTAAAACATTACATGCGTTTACGAGTGTAAACCGCTTTTTCTGATTACCACACACGTGCTAGAATGATATATGAAGAGTGTAAAATGTTGTAATGGGCCCACTTTAGAGCACAAATAAATTAAAAATTTAGAGCAAACAGGTTGGAAGCCAGGAATATATATATTGAAGATGCTAATATCTGTAAAACAATATCATCCTTATTTAATAGAATGAAAACTTGAGTGTTTGTATTTTTGTAGTCAGATTGATAGTCATAGTGACCAGCTTTTTAGGCAAATTTGATTAATGAAATCAGCAGTGTCTGTATTCTTGCTAAATATACCTAATATAACAAATTTGGGTAAATTGGGTTGTGCTTTATTGTTTTTTTTGCCTGTTTCTGGATCAACTGTGGGTATATATATATATATATATATTTTTTTTTTTTTTTTTGGGGGGGGGGGGGGTTCTATTGGTTGAAAAAAGTAAAGCTGACTTTAAAACTGAAGCTTTTAAGATTATTATTTCCAGTATGATGGTTATTTTTTCTTTTATTTATTGCTAAAATATTATTCTAGGTTGCCTTGTGTATAGAATCAGTTCACATTTGTTCAGGCAGATGTATATAATTACTTTGCACTGAATAAATCCAGATATACGTGATCCCTTTAACATGGGCAAATGACAAATGTCAGAGATCACCGCACAATGCCTAGATCTGACAATCCAACTGCATTTCCTTGCAATAAGCAATGAACTTATCTTTTTTTGCAAAGCCTTGGAAAAATTAAAGTGAATACACATTTGCCTTAAACTAAATGAGCATTCATTTTGCTACGAGAATATTCTCTACTGTAGCAGAGCATCCCAGAGAGAGCCAGGAGAAGTCTTGTTCGGGGTTTATACATCTCCCAGGCTCCTCTCATACACATTCAGAGGTCTCTGAGACATGATCCAGTTCGGATCTTAGTCCTCCTCTCCAGGCTAATTTAAGCTCACCTGAGCAAACAGCCTTTGCTCTCTGCCTGGGACACACAAACAGGGATGGTTTGTGAGGAGCCAAAAGGTTGGTAAAACCCTTTAAAAAAAACTCTTTACAGAAACTGACAAGCGGTAGGCTTGCTCAGCCTGATAGTTAGAGACGGTGTATGGTATAGTTAGAGCCGAGACACGGCTAGGACTTTTGTTTTGTTATTTCTGTTTTGATATGTTTTCTGGAAGACTGTGCAGCACCTGTGTATGGACTTGTATTTAAAACCAATAAACCCAGCACTGTTTTCACTACCTCAAGTGGATTTGGTATCTGTGCCTAAATAAACAGCTCATCCCAGGGAGCTTTGTACCTGCTACCTGTCCCCCAGGTTACATATGGTGGATTTCAGCGGGCAGCTGTAGTAAGTTACTACTTAAAAGGCCAGTACCTAGAGTGACTAAACATGGAGGAAATCCTAAAACAGTTGATGATATCCAATGCTGCGCAACAGCAAACAAACGCTGCACTGCAGAAAACAAACGCTGCACTCCACGCTGCACAACAGCAAGCAAACGCTGCACAACAGCAAGCAACCGCTGAACAGCAGAAAACAAATGCTGCACTCCATGCGGCACAACAGCAAGCTAATGCTATCGCACAGGAGCAATCGCAGAGGCTGTTTGAACAGCTAGCCACTGATGCAAAAGCAGATAGGAAAACCTTGTCTGAGGTTGTGGAGACAATAGCACAGTGGTCACCTGCTAACATTGATAATATTGGAGACAAGCCCTCAGCCATCCATGTGGCCCGCTTTTTGTCCAAGATGACTACAGATGATGATCCAGAGGCCTTTCTGCTAACGTTTGAACGGACCGCTGAGAGGGAAGGTTGGCCTAAAACCCAGTGGGCAGGACTGGTCGCCCCGTTGCTTACTGGGGAATCGCAGAAGGCCTACTATGATTTGGAGTCAGCAGAAGCAGCAGACTATGAAAAGGTCAAACAGGAAATACTGGCACGACTTGGTGTCACTTTGGCAGTTCGAGCACAGCGGGTCCACAGCTGGTCCTTCCAAGACAAGAAGCCTCCAAGATCGCAGATGTTCGACCTAATTCACCTGGTGAGGAAATGGCTACAGCCGGAGTCCCTGTCTGGGCCACAAATAGTGGAGCGTGTGGTCATGGACCAGTTTCTGAGGTCACTACCCATTTCCCTGCAGGAGTGGGTGAGTCAAGGAGACCCCAATTCGGCAAACCACCTGGTGGAACTTGTTGAAAGGTATTTTGCTGCAAAGAACCTGGTCACCACCCCTACAGCCGCACGGACTTTCCGCCCAAAGCCACGGTCTCCCCAGGCAACCGGTAAGACTGTTCCAGGGGAAGTGGGTGGTAAGCATGGCAAGGAAATAGGGGGGAGGATTTTTGGTGCCAGGACTGAAGCTTGGCCTCCCAAACAAGGGAAGCCGGTGCCTGTCAGCAAACCAAACTGGGGAAACGTCAGGTGTTTTCGTTGCCAAGAAATGGGACATGTTGCGGCAAATTGTCCATTGACAGATGAACCAATGCAGTGTGATTTATCTATTAGAAGGCAGTCTATGTTTGCAGCGGTTTCATGCACTGCAACGCCAAATATGAGAAAACCAATGTGCCAAATGACTGTGAATGATAAGCCTATTACAGCCTTGCTGGACTCTGGAAGTCTAGTGACTTTGGTTACAGCTGAAATTATTGAACCTGTGAATTATCATGCTAAAAATGTTGCTGTGATCTGTATACATGGGAATACCCGGGAGTATCCTGTAACCACTGTTCAGTTTAAAACTGGTTTAGGTACAGTGACCCATCCGGTTGGACTTGTTCCCCACTTGGTGCATGAGGCCATCATTGGTAGGGACTTCCCTAAGTTCTGGGAACTGTGGGATCATCCCAACCCGGTCGCAGTACCCAACTCAGTCGCAGAGCCAGAATTCCTGGCCACTACTGACAAGGTGGGTTCAGGGGACTCTTCTCAGGGCTCCCCGGGTTTTCCTCTATCGGTTATGGCAGGAGAGCTGGAGGACCCTGAGGAAGTCCCTACTACCAGTAGAGCCGGACAGCCGTCTGCTGACCCCGAGCCTATGTTAGAGTTTGATGACCTTAATGTGCATAAGGAAAATTTTGGTACTGAGCAGAGAAAAGACCATACCCTTTCCAGGGCCTGGGAAAATGTAATAGTGATTAATGATGTACCTGTCGAACCCGGGGACAGGCCCTGTTTTCCTTATTTCAGCAGCAATGAGGATTTACTGTATCGTGTATGTAAAATGAATGATGAAGTGGTTGAACAGTTGGTGGTCCCTAAGCCATACAGACGGCTGGTGTTAGAACTTGCCCATGGGCACTTGCTAGGAGGCCATTTAGGGGTTGAAAAAACTACTGAAAGGGTGTTGCGCAGGTTTTACTGGCCCGGGATACAGAAAGATGTTAAGAATTATTGTCAATCCTGTCCTGTGTGTCAGATGTCAGCCCCACTATCCCACTTCCGAAGTCCTTTAGTACCTTTGCCTATCATTGAAGTGCCCTTTGAGAGGATTGCCATGGACCTTGTGGGCCCACTTCCCAAGTCTGCCAGGGGTCATCAGCATATCCTCGTAATCATGGATTATGCTACCCGCTACCCTGAAGCAGTTCCCTTACGCGCCGCGTCTGCTAAAAACATTGCCAAAGAACTGTTTATGGTGTTCAGTCGGGTTGGCATCCCGAAAGAAATCCTTACAGACCAGGGCACCCGTTTATGTCGCGAATAACTAGGGAGCTCTGCAAGTTATTTAAGGTGACGCAGCTGCGAACCTCAGTGTATCATCCTCAAACGGATGGCTTAGTGGAACGCTTCAATAAGACGTTAAAGAGCATGTTAAAAAAGGTTGTGGACAAGGATGGGAAAAACTGGGACTTCCTGATACCATACTTGATGTTTGCCATCAGGGAGGTTCCCCAGTCCTCTACGGGGTACTCCCCATTTGAGTTGCTTTATGGGAGACACCCTCGGGGACTCTTAGACATAGCCAAAGAAACTTGGGAGGGAGAACAGACACCCCATAAAAGTGTCATTGAGCATATTGCCCAAATGCAGGAGAGGATTGCAGCAATCATGCCAGTGGTAAAAGAACACTTACTGCAGGCCCAGGCAGCCCAACAGAGAATATACAACAGGGGGGCCCAACTCCGTGTTTTCTCACCTGGTGACAGGGTCCTGGTGTTAGTTCCCACTGTTGAGAGCAAGTTCCTGGCTAAGTGGCAGGGTCCCTTTGAAGTAATTGAGAGAGTTGGGGAGGTCAATTACAAGGTTTGTCAACCAGGAAAAAGGAAGCCCGAACAGGTTTACCATATAAACCTGTTAAAACCCTGGAAGGATAGAATGGCGTTAACTGCGAGGCCTCTCCCAGTAACGCCTACGGGTACTGAGTCCCCTCTCATCCCTGAGGTCACGATTCCAGACACCCTCTCATATTCCCAAAAACAGGACACTAGAGAATTCCTGATAAGGAATAGAGAGAAGTTTTCAGAGTTACCTGGCACGACTTCAGCAGTTCAGCATGATATTGTTACTGAACCTGGGGTACGTGTCAAGCTCAAACCTTACCGAATTCCTGAAGCGAGGAGAAAGGACATCAGCAAGGAAGTTAAAAAAATGTTGGAGCTAGATGTCATTGAGGAATCCAATAGTGACTGGTCTAGCCCCATCGTGTTAGTCCCAAAACCGGATGGCACGTGGAGGTTCTGTAACGACTTCAGGAAGCTTAATGCGGTGACAAAGTTTGACACATACCCAATGCCCAGAGTAGACGAACTTATAGACCGACTTGGCAAGGCTCGCTATCTTACCACTTTGGACTTGACAAAAGGGTATTGGCAAATACCCCTAACTGGTAGCGCCAAAGAGAAGACTGCGTTTGTGACCCCAGACGGTTCCTTCCAATATAAAAAAATGCCTTTTGGGTTGCAAAATGCCCCCGCAACATTTCAGAGGGCCATGGACAGGACCCTAAAACTCCACCGACGATATGCAGCAGCCTATCTAGATGACATAGTGGTACATAGTACTGACTGGGAGTCTCACTTGCCTCGTGTCCAGGCTGTTCTTGATTCCCTCTTCAAAGAAGGTTTTACGGCAAATCCAAAAAAATGTGCCATTGGTCTAGAGGAAGCCAAGTATTTGGGCTATACTATTGGCCGTGGTGTCATAAAACCTCAAGTGAGTAAAATAGCAGCCATCCAGGAATGGCCACGCCCTGCAAACAAGAAGCAGGTCAGGGCCTTTCTTGGTATTGCGGGGTATTATAGAAGATTTATCCCAAATTTTGCAACTATAGCTGCCCCTCTGACAGACCTTACGAAAGGGAAAGATTCTGTAATGGTGAAATGGTCCCCAGTAGCAGAGGAGTCTTTCCAGGTCCTGAAGAAGGCTCTGTGTGCACAGCCAGTACTGTACTCTCCCGATTTCTCCAGAGAGTTTTTGGTTCAGACGGATGCGTCTGATGTTGGTATCGGGGCAGTACTATCACAGGTATACAATGGGGAAGAACACCCTGTCGTGTACCTAAGCAGAAAGCTCAATGACCATGAGAAAAAGTATGCAGTCATTGAAAAGGAATGTTTAGCCATAAAGTGGGCCGTGGACGCGCTCAGGTACTATTTGTTAGGGCGTCAGTTTGACTTAATAACTGACCATGCTCCCCTGAAATGGATGGCCCAAAAGAAGGAGACTAATAGACGGGTGAACCGGTGGTTTTTGGCTCTACAGGATTACTCCTTCACCGTAAAACACAGGCCAGGTGTGGAGATGGGGAATGTAGATGCCCTGTCCCGTGTTCACTCCTGTTGGGCCACAGGTGTTCCAACCCTGGGGTTGAAACAAGGGGGGAGGATATGTAGCAGAGCATCCCAGAGAGAGCCAGGAGAAGTCTTGTTTGTGAGGAGCCAAAAGGTTGGTAAAACCCTTTAAAAAAACTCTTTACAGAAACTGACAAGCGGTAGGCTTGCTCAGCCTGATAGTTAGAGACGGTGTATGGTATAGTTAGAGCCGAGACACGGCTAGGACTTTTGTTTTGTTATTTCTGTTTTGATATGTTTTCTGGAAGACTGTGCAGCAGTGTATGGACTTGTATTTAAAACCAATAAACCCAGCACTGTTTTCACTACCTCAAGTGGATTTGGTATCTGTGCCTAAATACACAGCTCATCCCAGGGAGCTTTGTACCTGCTACCTGTCCCCCAGGTTACACTACTTATTTAGTAAACCAACCCCAGCGTATATAATGTAATCTTCAACAAGCCAATTTGCTATTTTAATTGATATGCCCCAATGCATATTTTATTGTCCCACTTATTTCAATCCTCATTTAAATATAATGTAATTTCATACTGACCTGGTTATATGTAATTAATGACTTTATCCACACTTTTCAATTTAAAGTGGGGTGCCCCTCTAAAAAAAAGAAATTTAAAAGTCAGTAGCTACAAATACTGCAGCTGCTGACTTTTAATAATCGGACACTTACCTGTCCAGCGATGCGGGGGATCGAAGCCCGCCCTTCCCCGCTCTGCTCGGCGGCACCGGCATTCTTACTGTGGGCCCCTGGCTGTGGCTTCACAGCCGGGCACCGTGATATGCCGCGCAGTCATCTGGGACCTGTCACATGTCCCAGATGACTGACTGCGCCAAGGGGAAGTGATCTCGGCGCCCGGAAACTGAAGGAGGCAGACTACGAGGGACCCCCTAGCAACAGGCATTTAGAGGTGAGTAAAAAATTACCACTTTAAGATACAGAAAACTCTTAAAAAAAAAAGGCTGACTTCTGACAATCATATGTTGTGGAGCATTGCACCAGAAAAAAAAGGTGCATGTCAAATTTGTGGTCTATTTTGGTGCATTGGCAGCTCATTAATTGAATAGGCTACCTTAAAGCGAAGTTCCACTCAAAAATGGAACTACCACTTATCCGGTTCCTCCCCTCCTCTGGTGTCACATTTGGCACCTTTCAGGGGGGAAGGGGGAGCAGATACCTGTCTAATACAGGTATTTTCTCCCACTCCCGGCAAAAGATCTCTGCAGAATCTGTGGCGATCTACGCCATGTCCGGCCCCTCCTCCATCCCCCCTGCTGTCATGTGCAGTAGGGAACCAGGCTGTGAAGCCGCAAGGCTTCACTTCCTCATTCCCTTACTGAAGATGCTGGTGCCTCCACCGGGAGCCGAGGGACAGGTCGGCTTCAGGTGAGGACATCGCGGGCGCCCTGAACAGGTTCGAACACCCCCTTGTGGTGTGTAATTGCTGTTGCATTTAGAAGATCCTACATGGATAGATGGTGCTGGATGACCATAAAGAGAAGCTGTGATTGGATGTTCTTAACAAGCTACTTGCTGCATTGGCAGCTTTGGAGCTGGGGAGTGCAGTATTACTCTCGGTTAAATGTGCTTTGGAGTTCTTTTTGGATGGTGGAAGTCATATACGGACACTCTGAATTCAAAATGACTTGATCATTTCACATTTGTTTGTTAGTCTCCAATCCTAGTTTACGCCTATTCTGGGGAAACGCGTTGGACAGGAGCTGGCAGTGTGGCGTTAGGATGCAGATGTTGTACTGCAGGCAGCCGTGCTGACATTGTTTGCCTTTTATCTATGTATTTTTTGTAAGTGCAATTTTTCATTAAACTCCCAGTTGTTTTAATGATAATGCACTATGAGATAAATTTTTCCTACCTCCCATAATTGATATCGCTGAGCATGAAGAGCTGATGTCCTTCCTGAGTTCCAGTGAGTGGTCCCTACCAGGAATCGTCTCTGCCATGATATCTGACACGCACATTTAGATCCTCATAGGATCAAAGGATCTGGTACGTGGCCATCTAATTAATTTTCCTATACAGTGGCACTTTCGGGCACGGTTGCACAGAGATTATACTGGCTTAACCACTTCCCGTCCGCGCTATAGCCAAATGACGGCTACAGCGCAAACCTACATTGCCGGGAGGCCGTCAATAGATGTCCTCCCCTTTGCACACTCCCGCGTGCCCCCTGCACGGAGCGCGCTGTGATCACTGAGTCAATGAGACTCGGGTGATCACAGATCACCGGCCCCTTACCACGTGATCAGCTGTCAGCCAATGACAGCCGATCATGTGATGTAACCAGAAGATAGGTTTTTTTTTCTCATTCTGACACCGTGAGGAGAAAAAAAAAGCAGATCATCGGCTTCTGTGTAAGGGACATTGGTCCCGAAGAGGAAGAGGCACAGCCACTTTATCTGTGCCCACCAGTGCCGCCTGCCAGTGCCACCTGCCAGCGCCCACAGTGAATATCAGTGCCACCAATCTGTGCCCACCAGTGTATATCAGTGCCACCAATCAGTGCCACCTATCAATGCCCACGAGTGCCACCTATCAATGACCACCAGTGGTGCCAACCAATGCCTTGTCAGTGCCACCTAGCAGTGCTGCCTATCAGTGTCACCTACCAGTGCCCATCACTGCCACTCATCAGTGCCCATCACTGCCACCTATCAGTGCCATCAGTGCCAGCTATCAGTGCCACCTATCAGTGCCACCTATTAGTGCCCTTCAGTGCCACCTATCAATGCCCTTCAGTGCCGCCCATCAGTGCCCATCAGTGTCAACTCTCAGTGCCACCTCTCAGTGCCCACCAGTGTCACCTATCAGTGCCCGCCAGTGCCGCCTTATCAGTAACCATCAGTGCAGCCTATCAGTGGCCATCAGTGCTGCCACATCAGCGTACACTAATGAAGGAGAAAAATTACCTGTTTGCAAAATTTTATAACAAAATATAAAACTGTTTTGTATTTTTTTTCAAAAATTCTGTATTTTTTCATTTTTTTAACAAAAAATAAAAAACCCAGAGCTGATCAAATATCACCAAAAGAAGGCTCTATTTGTGGGGAAAAAATTATAAAAATTTAATTTGAGTACAGTGTTGTATGACCGCGCAATTGTCATTCAAAGAGTGACAGCACTGAAATTGGTCTGGTCAGGGGGGGGGGGGGGGGGGGGGTTTAAGTGCCCAGTAAGCAAGTGGTTAATGTAATGGATGGACTTTGATATTGGGCACAGTAGCTTATGCACGAATGGAACATCTTTACACTGATTGATGATTTAACTTTCTACCATTGACAAGTGGGCTTATTGCACTTGTTTTTGTTCATTAAAAGACTTTTATTTGTTGCAGACTTTGTTACACTGTTAGTTTGTATAATTTGTGTCACTCTATTTTTTTATTCCAATATGTTATCATGATTACAGGATATACCTGTTTTTATGACAGCGCAATTTTCACTTTATTTCATAGCCATTGTATCCCGGTACTCAGGGATTTTTTAGTGCAGCAGTCTTTTTTTTATACACTGGCCAAGCGCAACCCCTTTTTTTATATACACATTTGTTAGATACTTACCTCTGTTACACTAAGGAACTGCACTTTGTTTTATATATTGTATCATTTGGGGTTTTCTATACTTACCTGCTGCTAGCTGCCTTGCACTAAACAATCTTTTAGCGCTGACATGAATGTAGGGTGCAGGCTTGTCCTAATACCAATCCAGGGAGTTAGTAAATGTAAAGAGGAAAGGATCGCCACTACTCCTGAACAGCCCTGTGAATAAACGATAAACAGCAGCCTTAGCCTACATGTCTCCACCAGCTGAGTATTCCCCTTTAAGGCTAGGTTCCCATCTAAGCAGGTTGTTGTTGATGTGTTTTTTCGGTGCATTTTGCACTTTTTGACCACATGTTTTTGTGTTTTTTTGGCTAATAATAAAGTATAACAGTTATTTTCTTGTAGTGTGACTTTGATACGACTTTACACACTCTGGCACTGAAGTACCATCAAAGGTGCATCAAAGTATTGCAGGAATCTTTATGTGTCCAAAGTCGCATGTTAGAGTTAGGGTTAAGGGCTAGGGTTAGAGTTAGCCATAATCATTATGGTTAGGGTTAGCGGTAACCCCTAACACTAACAATTACGGCTAACCCTAACAATTACTGATAACACTAACTCTAACCCTAGTCCCTAACCCTCACCCTAACATGAGACTTTGGACATTTAAAGAGAAGCTCCACCCAAAAGGGGAAGTTCTGCCCTAAGCACTCCTCCCCTCCTCCTATGCCACATTTGGCATATCGTTTTTTTTGGAGTGGAGTGGGTACCTAGTTTTGACAGGTACCCACTTCCACTTCCGCTCTGGCCGCCTAGACGATCCGAGCGGAAGTTCTCCTCTCCCCCTTCCTCCCTGCAATCTTCTGGGACACATCACAGGTCCCAGAAGATTGCATGACCATTGAGAAGGTACAGCGCGACTTGCACAGTGTGCACCCAGCTGTGAAGCCACAAGCTGTAGCAGCCGGGTGTGCACACTTGTAATGCCGGCGGCGGGGAGAGGAGAGGGAGAGAACTGAGGGTTCAGGCCGCGGCATCGCTAGATCATGGAAAAGGTGAGTGTGTGTTTATTAAAAGTTAACAGCTAGACTTTTTGTAGCTGCTGACTTTTAATAAACACAAAAATGACTGGAACTGTGCTTTAAAGGTTCCTGTACTACTTTGATGCGACTTTGATGTTACTTGAGTGTAAATTTGCATCAATGTCGCACTCCATGAGCACAACTGTCATCATTTCCTATTAGCAAAAAATATATAAATGCAAAACGTTAATAAATTAGAAATAACACATTTGGGAAAAATGTTAGTAAAAAAAAAACCAAGGGAAACGGATTACTCTTCACATTTGTGTCTGATTTCCCATCTTTTCAAATACACTCATTATTGTGTTAATACACAAAGCTGAGAAAAAGTTATTAGCAGCTGAATTCAAATCAGCAATCCAGCAATATCTGGTTGTGAAGGTATGAAATAGCCCTAGTCAAAAAAATGTATTTTCTTTAACTATATCTCGCGTACACATGATCGGAATTTCCGACAACAAATGTTCGATGTGAGCTTGTTGTCTTAAATTCTGACCGTGTGTAGGCTCCATTGGACATTTTTTGTCGGAATTTCTGACAACAAAAATTTGAGAGCTGGTTCTCAAATTTTCCGACAACAAAATCCATTGTCAGTAATTCCGAGCGTGTGTAGACAATTCCGACGCACAAAATTCCACGCATGCTCGTAATCAAGCAGAAGAGCCGCACTGGCTATTGAACTTCATTTTTCTCGGCTCGTTGTATGTGTTGTGCGTCACCGCGTTCTTGACTTTCGGAATTTCCAACAACATTTGTGCGACCGTGTGTATGCAAGACAAGTTTGAGCCAACATCCGTCGGAAATAAATCCAGGATTTTGTTGTCGGAATGTCCGATCGTGTGTATGCGGCATAAGTGTTCATTATTTGAGTTTGAATTATGATCCACATTAACCTCTTTACTACCACTACATACAGTTTAGTAAAATAAAGCTGTGACATAAATGGAATCAATGGCAACAGTGTATTTACAATGTGTAAAATATTTACATATATAAATTGTTAAACAAATTTTTAATTGTAAACTAAAAACTTGAGGGATGTTTATAGAGCATGAAATTGTTTTATTTTTATTTATTTATTTTTTTTATGTAATTTTTTGCTTATCTATTACACTGCTCTGGGCAAGTTCTGCGGTTATTTTTAATACTGAGAATAAATTAACTCAGTGAAACGCAAATGTAGATATATTTCTCCAATTTATAATTATTTTCTGTAAACTGAAATGACCATATATGGCTGTCAAAACTAAGAATAATTTATTTCAATTGAACAGACAAAATAAGGATAATACGTTTTTTTTTTTAGTTTTCTTATTTTTTTCACTGTTTATTTTGCTAGTCTGTCTACTTTTCACCATTTTTTCCATTTCATTTTCTCAGTATGACATTGCAAAAACTCAACTTTGAATTGAGGTGAAACTGTGTAACATGCAGTGGAACTAAATGCAATTATTCCACCAGTCTTTATAGGAAGGACCCATATATGCTCATGGCGTCATGTCTCATAGAATATGTACAATGCTAGAAAATCAAGTTCTGTCTGAACCACAGTATTCAAGTCCTCAGGAGATGTGTTCAGCTGGAATTAATGTATTTTTTCCAAGATGCATTCAAAGCTTATCTGTTAACTTTAAAAATAAATCTAGAGGTCAGGAAATGGCATGGCAATTTAATTGACTGCAAAGCCTGAGTTAAATAAACTCTTATCGTCAATATATTTATCTTTCTTCTTTTCAGTTGTAAGTGTAGCAATTTTAGCACACTCAAATACATACGTATATCATCGGGAAACTTACTGTTTTAGTTGCCTTTCATCTTGATTTAATGCTTAGTCCTTATAGAGACCTTTCTCAAGGTGATGTGAAGAAAAGATGTTTAAAGCTGAACTCCAGGTAACATTATAAATGATCCTACACAGTAGGGGTTACATGCTAGTTACTGCAGAGTAGAACATTTTAAAAAGCAGTTTTAAATTATATTAAATTATGTTATAGCCCAAGTTAAATTCATTCTCATGGACATTATCAGTACCAAAGGCAGCTGATAGCCGACAATTCACCCATCCCAGTGGTTTTTGATGGCTGGCTAATGAAGCTCGTGAATGGACACACAAGTCACCCTCACTCCAATGACATCAGTCTTCACAAAGCCAAGACTTTATTATTCCAGGACTAGATCACAGAATTCACCCATACCAAGCCTCACTCTGACATGTTTCACCTGAAAAAAGGCTAAATCATCAGGATGTACTGGAATAATAAAGCTTTGTGAAGGCCAATGTCATTTGAGTGCAACTGATTTGTTGTGAGTCTAGCAAATTTAGCACATGCATATACGTATATCATGGGACCCAGACTGTTTTACTTGCCATTAATTTTGATTGAATGCATTACTCTTTATAAAGACCATCAAGAGGTAATGTGAAGAAAGAATCCTTAAATCTCCTGGGAAAGTTACCCTTCAAAGATTAAAATCTATAAAGATTAAAATCTGGGGCGACATTAAAAATAAGTTTTACCTTATACCTTGCTCCAAAAGGCTTCCTCCCCACTGCAAGACCGGTCCTCCAAAGCCACCTCTTTCTGCCACTCTGTTGGTCGCAGGAACTCTTGATCATCATGTATAATGGAGGACCTGCAGTCCAGCACTGTAAGTGAGGATGCCGTGAGTCCACCCACCACTCTAAGCCCCCGTACACGCGGTCGGAAATTCCGATCACAAAATCCGTCCGGATTTTGTCCGAAACTGGTGTTGCATACACATGGTCGGACAAAGTTGTCGGAAAATCTGATCGTTCCGAACGTGGTTACGTTTGTTGCGTACGACAGAACTACTTAGAGGCTAGTAGCCAATAGCTTTGGTCTCGTAATTTGATCTGAGCATGCGTGGCACTTTGTCCATTGGAATTCTCTACACACGATCGGAAAAAGTCTGATTGGATTTTGTTGTCGGAAAAAGCCCGCTAGAACCCACCCACACGATCGGATTTTCCGACAACATAATCCGATCAGACTTTTTCCATCGGAATATCCGACCGTGTGTACGGGTTATAAGTGTAGAAGGAAGGCGTAAAGCCCCAGCTGGCCGGGGAACCCCATTGCAAGGGTACCTTTGGAGTTCAGCTATAAAATGTCAGAGGGTTTTTACTACAAAATTGAAGAATACATTTGTTTTATCTGAAGCTTTTTTTACTAGATAAAATTGTTTATGATACTGACAGTATATAAAGCTTTTTGAAGGCTCTTGGAGAGTGCTCGCTGAAAGATATTCAAGGCAGCTCCGTGTGTTGCCTCGGTAAGATCTGTTTCTACTTGTGAACAAGCAAGTGAAAATTGGTCAAACTGAAGAAGAAAACTGAAATTATTTTTAATTCGCATAACATTTTCTTAAAGGAGTTCTAAACTCACATTAATTACTTTAAGTATCAAAATATTAACCACTTACACAAAATGCTTTGAAATTTATATATATAAATATATATTTACAGCTCTTCATAACAGACAGCAAGGGGAGTGATACATCAGCTTATTGCTAATTGCAAAACCATCTGGTTCCTTGTGGTGCCTATAGTCACTGCATTACTGTTCCATTCGAGCTGCTCTGAGACTTTTTGAAAGAACACATACCCGGGCACTCTTTAGCCCCATACACACGGTCGGACTTTTTCATGGATTCTGTCCGATCGGACAATGTTGTTGAAAAATCAGACCGTGTGTATGCACCATCGGACAGTGTACGTCGGATTGTCCGACGGACAAAGTCTTATCTCCTGCTGGAAAGATTTGCCGACAACACGGTCCGATCACACCAAATCCGATCGTGTGTACGGTTGTCCGACCGGACAAAGTGCTACGCATGCTCAGATCACATTACAAGACCAAAGCTATTGGCTACTAGCCTCTACGTAGTCCCGTCGTAGGCAACAATCGTCACCGCGTTCAGAATGATCGGATTTTCCGACAACTTTGTCTGACCGTGTGTACGCAAAACCAACATCAGACAAAGTATGACGGACATGGTCCGACGGACCTGGTCCGCGGATTGTCCGACCGTGTGTATGGGGCTTTAGGATGTGCATGCTCTAGGTAGGGAGCTGGCCACTGGATGGTGTAGATTTTAACTATGCAGTCTGCTCATCAGTTTCTTGAATGCATTTTATATGAACTGCTTTTGAAACAGTAATCAAACAACTGATCAGAACATTACAGCTAAATTCTGCACCATCTCCACCACAATATTGAGAGCAGAATGAATTCTAGACTGGGGATCTCTGGATTGAGTAAAAGGTATTTATGGTGACTAAATGTACACACAATTTTAAAGAAACAGGATGAAACAATTGAAAATTGAAACTTGAAGCATATATGCAATTTTTCTTTTTTTGATTATAGTTATGTTTTCAGTAATTCAACAATTTTCTTAGGAAACTTGCATACAAGCCACCTGAGCCTGTTCAGCATAATACCTGCCATATTTTCTCTACCCCTGCAGCCCAGGATAAGTGCACAGAATGTTATTAACATGAATAGCTGTGCATCACTGTACTCATGTATGTATGTGAATGCAAGTGAATGCAAGTGTAGCATACATGCTTTTGCAAAAATTAGAACATTTTCAAATTTTTGCAAATATTCATACACTGCACTTAAGTTTACAATAGCACCACGGTATAACCACTTTAGCTCCGAAAAGGTTTACCCCTCTTAATGACCAGGACATTTTTTGCGATACAGCACTGCGTTACTTTAACTGACAACTACGTGCTCGTGCAACGCTGTACATAAACAATGGTTTTTAAAATACACACACAATGTTAATAATTATGTGAAATGGGTGCGCTCTCAATCAACCTTAAAAATCGTGTAGATCTAATTAAAAATTGCTTGTGCAATGATACTATTCAAGTGATGTGTAAAACCTCCTTAAAATCCGTGCACTGAGTGTGTATACATAAATAAATAAATACATAAAACCATATGTAAATATATAAATAAGTGGATCCTTTTCCTTTTTGTGGTACCAGTGATTAAGTGATATTTGTGCGATAGTGCTGTGAATAAAAGACAGTTTAAGAATGAGGTAAAACCACGTTTACATTCCAACCCTTAAAAAATCCATGCGTTTAAAACTGAAAAAAAACGCATTAAAAAATCCATGCGTTTAAAACTGAAAAAAAACGCATTAAAAAATCCATGCGTTTAAAACTGAAAAAAACGCATTTAATTGTGCGATTTATTTGTGGAAAAACGCATATTGGGTTATGCGATTAAATTGGGAGAAACACCATAGGTATTTTTAGAATCCTTTAGGAGTCCATGCATCTAATTGATGTCTCCTTAGGTGTTTAATTTGCGGTTGCTTAGACAGGTGTTGTTCCTGATTAGTTAGTGCTGAGATGTTTTACTAACTAATTGCCCTTTGGTGTTGAGCACAGGTTAAAACTTGAAGGACAAAAGGTGTACACCACAAATGAGAAAGATAAGCACCATTTAGTAAATGTATATTTTTGAGCAGGTATACACATAATACTTTTACTTATCTTTAGTTGTGGTGTCCTCTTTCCTGCTGATCACGTCCTTACTATCTCTTCCGTGTTTGCATGAGGATAGAAGACAGATAAAAAACCATTGCGCAATATAGTTATACTTTGAATGGTGTGCATGTGTTGTGGCTGAAGCCCATCTACTTACACAGCACCCTACGAACGAAGCGCGGTGGTTAGAAATATGTCAGGCACTGACATATTTCTAACCACCGCGCTTCGTTCATAGGGTGCTGTGTAAGTAGATGGGCTTCAGCCACAACACATGCACACCATTCAAAGTATAACTATATTGCGCAATGGTTTTTTATCTGTCTTCTATCCTCATGCAAACACGGAAGAGATAGTAAGGACGTGATCAGCAGGAAAGAGGACACCACAACTAAAGATAAGTAAAAGTATTATGTGTATACCTGCTCAAAAATATACATTTACTAAATGGTGCTTATCTTTCTCATTTGTGGTGTACACCTTTTGTCCTTCAAGTTTTAACCTGTGCTCAACACCAAAGGGCAATTAGTTAGTAAAACATCTCAGCACTAACTAATCAGGAACAACACCTGTCTAAGCAACCGCAAATTAAACACCTAAGGAGACATCAATTAGATGCATGGACTCCTAAAGGATTCTAAAAATACCTATGGTGTTTCTCCCAATTTAATCGCATAACCCAATATGCGTTTTTCCACAAATAAATCGCACAATTAAATGCGTTTTTTTCAGTTTTAAACGCATGGATTTTTTAATGCGTTTTTTTTTTCAGTTTTAAACGCATGGATTTTTTAATGCGTTTTTTTTCAGTTTTAAACGCATGGATTTTTTAAGGGTTGGAATGTAAACGTGGTTTTACCTCATTCTTAAACTGTCTTTTATTCACAGCACTATCGCACAAATATCACTTAATCACTGGTACCACAAAAAGGAAAAGGATCCACTTATTTATATATTTACATATGGTTTTATGTATTTATTTATTTATGTATACACACTCAGTGCACGGATTTTAAGGAGGTTTTACACATCACTTGAATAGTATCATTGCACAAGCAATTTTTAATTAGATCTACACGATTTTTAAGGTTGATTGAGAGCGCACCCATTTCACATAATTATTAACATTGTGTGTGTATTTTAAAAACCATTTCTTCTACGTGTGAGAACACTAATATATGGGTTGCAGCATCATCATTTGGCTATCTTAAAAACATTGTTGCCGTTCTGTCTTTGAATACCCATTATAGCGCTTAAGTACACATACCTGTACATAAACAATATTTATGTCCTTTTTTCCCCACAAATAGAGCTTTATTTTGTTGGTATTTGATCACCTCTGCGGTTTTCATTTTTTGCGCTATAAACAATAAAAAAGACTGACAATTTTGAACTTTCTGCTATAAAACATATCCAATAAAAAATTAAAAAAATCAAATTTCTTCATCAATTTAGGCCAATATGTATTCTGCTACATATTTTTGGTAAAGAATCCCAAGAAAAATATATTGAATGGTCTGTGCAAAAGTTATAGCGTCTACAAACTATGGGATATTTTTATTTATTTATTTTCTCTAGTAATGGCAGCGATCAGTGACTTATAGCGGGACTGCGATATTGCGGTAAACAGTCGGGACACTGACTGACACTTTTCACACTTTTTTGAGACCAGTGACACTAATACAGTGATCAGTGCTAAAAAAATATGCACTGTCACTGTACTAATGACACTGGCAGGGAAGTGGCAAACATGATGACGCCCTGTGGGAGGGTGAAACGTTGATGCAATGTCCGGTACTGACCTCACTTCCGGTCCCGTGGAACACACCAGGAACAGCGTTTTTATACTCACATCTCCATGTGTGAGGCTTGTTTGATGGTACTTTTTGTAAGTACCCATCCCCTTTTTCAATAAAACCTTTTTTAATGTTACCTCACTATCAGTTACATTTCTTCCTTCACTTTTGGGTACTCGTTTTGTTCTGCTGAGAAACTTCATTTAAGAACACTGGATCTGAGGATTTGACATCATATTCATCTTCCCTGGACACCAATACAAAGCCTAAAGTGACCTACCAGACTGAAAAGCTGGGGGTCGTTGCAATCTGGTAAGTGGGGATACATGAGGGGGTGTCATACACCTGAATACTTCTGCAGCAAATCTGCACTGTTTTCCCTTCGGATTGGAGCACTTTGAGTCACTTTCACATTTTTGTTTGGACTTCGTTTTGTTTGTTTATTATTGAATATTCACTTAAGAGCCGATTTACACCAGGGCAACACGACTTCCAGGGCGACTTTGTGAGGCAACTTGGACACGACTTGAGTATGAATAGAAGCGTGACTTGGGGCGACTTCAACTTGACTTGGGGCCACTTGGGGCGACTTACAACACGACTTGAAGTCACCTCCAGGACAGGGAACTGTACAAGTGGCCAATTAGAGCTTATCAGCTCTTGTGACATCATTCCTGTTCCTGTTTTCTTCCTTGTTCCCTGTGCCCTGTTGTTCCGTGTGGAAAATGCTATCTGTGCATTATCTAATGTCAGCTGTCATAACAGCTGGTTTGGCTGTATTGATGGAAGAGGAAGAAAGGAAGCAAAGTTTAAGGAGGAGAACAAGACGTCGCTATTGGATCCATCCAATTATTGCCAATAGACCTAACAGAGGGCAGTTGTGGGCTATGTATGAGAACCTGCATGGTTTTGAGGACAAGTTTTTCAAGTATACACGGATGTCGATCGCAAGGCAAGTACATATGTTGTATGTCATTGTCCACTTGCCACGTAACCTGCCACATCACCTGCCACCAGTTGTGGATTGTCCACCTGTCATGTCACCTGCCACAAATGGCACGTCACTTGCCACGTAACGTGCCACAAGTGCCACGTCAGGTGCCACGTAACCTGCCACATCACCTGCCACCAGTTGTGGATTCTCCACCTGTCATGTCACCTGCCACAAATGGCACGTCACTTGCCACGTAACATGCCACAAGTGCCACGTAATGTGCCACAAGTGCCACGTGGGGTGCCACGTAACCTGCCACATAACCTGCCACCAGTTGTGGATTGTCCACCTGTCATGTCACCTGCCACAAATGGCACGTCACTTGCCACGTAACGTGCCACAAGTGCCACGTAACGTGCCACAAGTGCCACAAGTGCCACATATCCTGCCACATCACCTGCCACCAGTTGTGGATTGTCCACCTGTCATGTCACCTGCCACAAATGGCATGTCACTTGCCACGTACCGTGCCACAAGTGCCACGTCAGGTGCCATGTAACCTGCCACATCACCTGCCACCAGTTGTGGATTGTCCACCTGTCATGTCACCTTCAACAAATAGCACATCACTTGCCACGTAACTTGCCACAAGTGCCACGTAACGTGCCACAAGTGCCATGTCGGGTGCCACATAACCTGCGACATCACCTGCCACCAATTGTGGTTTGTCCACCTGTCATGTCACCTGCCACAAATGGCACGTCACTTGCCACGTAACGTGCCACAAGTGCCACGTAACGTGACACAATTTGTGTATTGTACACTTGACACATCACTTGCCACGTCACCTCCCCCCTGGCAGAACTCCCTAAATCTGAGGATGCATATTTGCATATGGTTAACTAAGCGGTAATGTGTGTGTGTGTGTGTGTAGCTACCATTGGTTGATATTTATTATTTTATACATAGTAAATTACATTATATTTTTTGTTTTTGTGTTGCAGTTTTGATGAATTGCTTGGTCTGGTTGGCATCCATCTTGAGCGACAGAATACAGCATACAGGAGGAGTATCTCATCCACTGAAAGACTTATTATTACACTAAGGTAAACTTATTTTTTTTAAGGCACATTAGTAGCATATTTTCAACATTAATGAAGTCCAAACTGTGCTCATTTGTCCGGTCTTCTGCAACGGGTCAAATTAGTGCAGCTGCCTTGACTGATGGCAGTGCCAGCTTCTCAGCAAGCCTCTCTTCGACCCTTCACAGCTTAGCGCTCCAATGAGCGGGGCAGTTTAAATTTCTTTCTTAATTGTATTTTATTACAAATAAAAAAAAATCTTACATTGTATCTTTGCATTTGATGAACAGCATTGCTTGTGATAGCATGGGCCATGACAGGTCCTCTTTATGGGGAGATTTGGGCTCTTTTAGACCCCATATCTGTCCTCTGGCCTCCAAAGCATCTGATCAAACCAAGATCAGTTTGATCAGATGCTTGTTCAAGCTGGTGATGGCTTCTTTACATGAGCCTGAAACTGGAAGTGATAAAATTCTCATCACTTCCGGTTTTTGACATCACACAGTGGGAGGAACAACATCCATCCTTCTCACTGTGTTCCCGGAACCGAATGCTACTGGTCACATCTTAAAAGCAGTAAAGGTGGTGATGGGACCCCCTTCCACTGCCTGTAAAAGTAATCCAGTTGCTTCTTAGCCACTAGGATTACTTTTACTTTCTGCAGAATTGCTGGGGCTAAAAGATTATATTATTGCTTTAGTGATGACCAAGATATCACCCTTTCATTCCAGCGATGTACTGGTACGTCGCTGGATGGGAAGCAGTTAGAGGATTGGTTTGGGGGGCAGTAAAAATGCAGCTCTGCTGCACGTTTACTGCTCCCCCAAATGAAGTGTAAAGTCTCACCATTTAAAGTCTAAAGTCTCACACATCTCACCATTTCTTATGATTGTCAGCATTATGATAATCACACAAGCAGCACAGTAAGCAGGTGCTCTATCATGGCTCTATCATGGCTCTGTGTCACATTGCTTTTGAGTGCTGACTTTGTTAACTTATGGCTGTACTGTATGTAACAAAGCACAGCCATAACAAAGTCAGCAATCAAAAGCAATGTGACCTGGAGCCATGATAGAACCATTATAGAGCACCTGCTTATTGTGCTGCCTGTGTAATAATTGTAATGCTGAGCTGATAACCTGCTGTGCTGTGAGATACATAGTAAGACACAGTGAGTATTCTATGCTCTATTCCCCACTCACTGTGTCCAGTGCAGCCACGCTCTTTTCCTGCTCTCTCCTGTCAGCTGCTCAAATTCTTCACATCTCACCCGGGAGACAAACGGAGAATCACAATATCACTAATAGAATAGTGGGGCGGCATGATATACATTAGCCCGAAAATTAAAGCGGTTCTGCACACATTTCATTTAGTAAATCTCTTTGTCTTCCAAATCAGGCAAAAAGTACTAAATGAAATGTGTTTTTTTTTTCCACTTACCTTGTAATCGCTGACTTCCTGTCCTCTGTCTCTGCGGCGGTGGGCGGGGTCTCTGCGTCGATCGTCGTCACGCCGCACTGTCTCCTGGGATCTGGTGTCATTGATCCCAGGAGACAGTGCGGCTATCTTCCGAAATCTCGTGAGATTTCGGTCACATTTTCCGAAAACTCGCGAGATTTCGGTCACATCTTCCGAAATCTCGCGAGATGTCGGCAGATGTGCCGAAATCTCGCGAGATTTCGGAAGATGTCCAGGAACGTGAGCTACTCTTTGCCGTTACTGCGCACGCGCGAGATCGGCGCAGTAATGGCGGTGCATGCTGGGCCATCTGAAGTGCCTGTGTGGGTTCACATGCCCACAGGCAAGATGCTGGGCCAGCGTGGAGGAGCAGAGCAGGAGAGCTGCTGAGTGTCAGCAGCTCTCAGCTCATGGAGGGGAGAGAAGCGAGCAATTGACGATGTTTGATCACTCAGTTCTGTCTGAAGAAGCGGCAGTGGACAGATGTAGCATCGCTCCGATGCTGCATCCACCTAGGTAAGTATTTTTGTAAAAAAAAACATATCGTGGAATAAATCTTGAAAAAATTAACACACAAACATACTACAAATTTAGAAAACTGAAACATTTTTTTTTAATATTAACAAACCAATATTTTCTTAACTAGCAGCGAACAGTAGCAGCATAACTTTTTTATTTTTTTTTTACATCAAAACAAAGACAAAAATGTATTTCTGAAAAATTAGAGTTGCTGGTAGGTAGGGTAGTAACTCGCTGGGTTGGTGGAAGGTCTTGGAGAAGGTGTGGGTGGAAGATCAACTGGTGCTTCGTGAGTTATCGGGGATGGTAATGGATAGGGGATGGGGGCATTGGCTTGGTTAATGGCATTGCCATAATTGTCAGTGTATGGCCTGAAGCGAGGGGGATAGTAGGGCTGGGTTCTGGGTGGCGGAGGGTTAGGGAAGTCATAGAAGGGTCCTGATGGGGGTGGTGGTCCAAACATTGGTGAGGGGGCAGTGGCAGACTCATTGACCATATTGGCCTCCAGGAGGTCAATGATCGCTTTTCTAACATATCCTTGATGCTCAGGCGGAACTTTTTTCAGCATTCCTACCACCATGATGCCGAATCCACTCTCCTCACTCTCCAGTGATTCCAGCCTCTCGTGCATCCTCTCCATTAGGGAGGCAAACCTCTCCATGTTTGGGGACTGTCTGCGCACTATGGGTCTGCTGAATCTGGCAGTTGGTTGAGGGATAGACCTAGCTGGCTGCTCAACAAGTTGCTGCCCGACCTCAGGCAGATTGACTTCTACGGTAATCTGTGAAGAAGGCTCTCCAGTCTCGGTCTCCTGAGTGTCTTGCATGTCGGTGATTAAATCCGCCAAAGACGGACAATGTGCCCCTGCTTCGAACAGCACATGCCGCCTCTCCACCTGCCTGCTGTGAATGATCACGGTCCTCCCAACTTGATTGTGTTCTTCATTAAACATAGAATACAATTATTACAACCTTCTAGAACTGTATAATATCACTTTACAAATATGAAAGATGTTATCTTACTCTCTAAGTTCCATGAATGGCCTCACAAACTCCATCTCATCTGCATGTACATACGGTACAATCCTTTTGGATCCAGATCCACTTCTGCACTCATTCAATTTTCTTAAGTACCGCTTAAAGCAATCTCTTAAACCCTTCCAGCGAGTTTGTAAAGTTATCACTGCAAAACATAAACAGAAACATAATCAATTATTTATTTTGTCTTTCAGATACCAAGCAACCGGTCATACTTTAATAAGCCTACATTATGAGTTTATGGTGGGCAGGTCCACTATCAGCTACATCATACGAGAAACCTGCCAAGTTTTATGGGACGTGCTTAACAGCATAGTGATGAAGGAGGCCTACAGCAGAGAATTGGCATGATATCTATTTTTAAGTAGGTGCAATTTCCCCAATTGCATTGGAGCTATTGATGGCAAGCATGTTGGTAGCGGCAGTATGTACTATAATTATAAGAAATATTGTTCTTTCGTACTGCTTGCCGTTGCCAATGCCAACTATTGCTTCACTTATATTGACATAGGTTCCTATGGAAGTACCTGCGATGCTAGGATTTTTTCAAATTCCTCATTTGGCCAAAGGTTACGGAAGAATCGTCTGGATCTTCCAGAAAATTGTCCTCTTCCGGGCACAACAGAACCCCCGCTACCTTATGTTTTTGTAGCAGATGAGGCCTTTGCATTGGGTCAACACATGATGAGGCTGTACTCCAGTAGGAACCTAACGACTCCCAAATTTTTTTTCAATTACCGCTTAACAAGGGCAAGAAGGGTGGTTGAATGCACTTTTGGAATCCTAGCCAATAAATGCCGTTTCCTACATACAGCCATTGGACTCAATATAGAAAATGCTATAATTGCAGTGAAAGCAGCATGCGTGCTGCATAATTTTGTGAGAGTACGGGATGGCTATTGCTTTGAAGATTCTCTAATGCACGAGATGGAGAGTGCACACATGAGTGCTACAAGGGGATCCACTGATGGTGCTACTGTGCGGGATCTATTTAACGCTTATTTAATTTCCCCGGCTAGTGAAATACAGTGGCAAATGGACGCCATTTCCTAATTTCATTCAAAAAATATATCTTTTCAAATGTTTTGACTTACCAACCAATATCTGTTGTTATTTTTAATCAGATTTTTGAGTTGCGGATGTGAACTCTTTACTTGACTAAATAAAAGATAATTTACTATGAATAAAATGTCTTAATTAAGATTGTTGTTGTAAATAAGCCTGCTATGTTGTACGGTTTTGTTATTGTTTTGATTACATTTTGGATGTTAAAATTGTGTTGTGATTATTTTAGTTCAGGCACCATTAGTACTGACTGTATGGGGTGGTCTACTGTTGCTGTCAGTGGATATAATGTTGCTGTCAATGGATCTACTGTTGCTGTCAGTTGCAATGTGACCTGCCACAAGTGCCCACGTGACCTTCCACATGACCTGCCACAAGTGCCACGTAACGTGGCACATGTGCCACATGACCTGCCACAAGTGCCACATGATCTGCCACAAGTGCCCAAATGACCTGCCACGAGTGCCACATGACCTGCCACAAGTGCCACATGACCTGCCACAAGTGCCACATGACCTGCCACAAGTGCCATCATGACCTGCCACAAGTGCCACATGACCTGCCACAAAAGCCCAAATGACCTGCCACAAGTGCCAAAATGACCTGCCACAAGTGCCACATGACCTGCCACAAGTGCCCAATGACCTGCCACAAGTGCCCACATGACCTGCCACAAGTGCCCAAATGACCTGCCACAAGTGCCCAAATGACCTGCCACAAGTGCCCAAATGACCTGCCTCATGTTTGTATTGAAACACTGCTTTTTATGCACATATTCTCTGTGAAAAAGAAGACCTGTATGTAACTAGAACAATCATGCCTAGTAAAAGACAACAGACATATAAAGGTTAGACTTACATTTGTCGGTGCGGTCTTTCTGAGACAATACATCCCAATCCTCATAGGACAGGCGACAGATCTCCAGCCAGGCATTGCCCCTCTTCAGCTGGTCTTTGTAGTTGCTGTCTCTTTTGTCATAGAGACATGTTCTCTCCCTTATATATCTGATAAGGGATTAATTGTCCACAGCCTCCCTTCTAATCACCCTGGCTCTGCTGGACATTCTTGATCTTGGTGTAGCAGAATACAGAGACAAGTCTAAACTGAAACTAATCTCTGTGTTTGGGAAGGAGGGGCTGCCTGCAGTGGGGGGTGTATAACCGGGTTAATGAAATCAATGGGTACAAGTCGCCTAGAAGTCGTTTTGAAGTAGTACAGGAACCTTTTTTGAAGTCGGAGCGACTTCTGTAGTGTGCATTGAGACAGCTCCATAGACTAACATTACAGCGCGACTTGGGGCTTCTCGGGTGACCTGAAGTCGGATCCTGAGTCGCCCTGGTGTGAACCGGCTCTTAGTGGTTGTAAGGGCTATATTAATATTTATACAAGGGAGCAAACATAACATCAGGGGCAATCAAAGGGTTAAATGGGTGACTTACCAATGCTTTACTACTGTGTAGGAGGTGCTTGTACTAAGAGAAGGCATGGATCGGTGCCCCTGCTTAACAGAGACACAGGATCCATGTCTTCTGTAGTGACAGAGCGGCGATCTGTCTTGTTTAATCACAGCGGAACCGGGCCGCCAGAGGCATGCACGAGCACATGCTATCCATGTTTATCTGCCACTGTGCTGTCTGGGTGCAGGAAATACACCAGGCATTATGCTGAACTGGCTCAGCCAATCCGTGGGCAAGAGCCCTTTATAATATTATACACAACAGGTCTATAACTTTGTATCTGTACTGTAAAATGACAGCATAAGAAAAATATCAATCTGTAGTGCATCAATTTAGTTTTATCAGATCATGACTCTCGTTGCACCGCACAAACAAATATAATGTACAATATTGCATTTCTATTTCAACTTTCTAACAGCACTCAAGTCAAATGTTTTATACTAGCAAAATTCTTGTGATGCTGAAATCTGCTAAGAGTGCTCTTCACTATGTATAGTATTATAATCTGTGTCCTATGTAAAGTCCTCAAAAAGAAATCATATTTAAACTATGGTTCAACTGTTCTTATTGCTCTGGCTGACCTGAATATACAGTCACTTTATTAGGTACACCTTGCTAGTACCGGGTTGGACCCCCTTTTGCCTTCAGAACTGCCCTAATTCTTCCTGGCATAGATTCAACAAGGTGTTGGAAACATTCTCCAGAGATTTTGGTCCATAGTGACATGAGAGCATCACGCAATTGCTGCAGATTTGTCGGCTGCCCACCCATGATGTGAATCTCCCATTCCATGACATCCCAAAGGGGCTCTTTTGGATTGAGATCTGGAGACTGTGGCGGGAATTGGTGTACAGAACTCAATGTCATGTTCAAGAAACCAGTGGTGAGATGATTTGAGCTTTGTGAGATGGTGCATTATTCTTCTGGAAGTAGTCATCAGAAGATGATACACTGTAGTCATAAAGGGATGGACATGGTCAGCAACAATACTCAGGTAGGCCGCAGCGTTTAAACGATGCTTAATTGGTACTAAGGGGCCCAAAGTGTGTGAAAGAAAATATCCCCCACACCATTACACCACCACCAGTCTGAACGGTTGGTACAAGGCAGGATGGATCTATGCTTTTATGTAGTTTATGCCAAATTCTGACCCTACCATCTGAATGTTGCAGCTGAAATTGAGACTCACCAGACCAGGCAACCTTTTTCCAATCTTCTATTGTCCAATTTTGATGAGCCTGTGCGAATTGTAGCCTCAGTTTCCTGTTCTTAGCTAACAGGAGTGGCACTCTGTGTGGTCTTCTGCTGCTGTAGCCCACCTCCTTCAAGTTTTGATGTGTTGTGTGTTCAGAGATGGTATTCTGCATACCTTGGTTTTAACGAGTAGTTATTTGGGTTACTGTTGCCTTTCTATCATCTCGAACCTCATCTCTGCCCATTCTCCTCTGACATCAACAAGACATTTTTGTCCACACCACTGCCGCTCACTGGATATTTTCTATTTTTCTGACCATTCTCCGTAAACCCTAGAGATGGTTGAGTGTGAAAATCCCAGTAGATTAGCAGTTTTTTAAATACTCAGACCAGTCTGTTTTCACCAACAACCATGCCAGGTTCAAAGTCACTTAAATCCCTGTTCTTCCCCATTCGGATGTTTGAACTTCAGCAAGTCATCTTCACCACGTCTGGATGCACAGATGTACCTAATAAGGTGGCTGGTGAATGTACAGCATATGCCCTTGGTTAACTAGAGATATACTTTTCAGAGTTTTTTTATTCTATATATATTAACTGCTTGCCGACCGCCGGCTGTCAATTGACGGCCAGGCGGCGCAGCTCTCGTTGCGGAAGGGTGTCCTATGATGCCCTCATCTTCCCGGCCCACTAGGGGCGTGCGCGTGCCCGCCATGTCACTGGGGACTCAATGCGCATGCCCGGTGGCCGCCATGTCCGCCAGGTGCCCGCGATTGCCCAGTAACACAGCAGGACCGTTGATCTGTGTATGTAAACACACGGTTCTGTCAGAGGAGAGGAGACCGATGGTGTGTTCTCAGTACAGAGAAACACTGATCGGTTTCTTCCCCTTGTGAATCCCCTTCCCCTACAGTTAGAATCACTCCCAGGGAACATATTAACCCCTTGATCACCCCATAGTGTTAACCCCTTCCCTGCCAGTCACATTTATACAGTAATCAATGCATTTTTATAGCACGGATCGCTTTATAAATGTTAATGGTCCCAAAAATGTGTCAAAAGTGTCAGATATGTCCGCGGCAATATCGCAGTCACAACAAAAATCGCAGATCGCCGCCATTACTAGTAAAAAATAATAATAATAAAAATGCTATAAATCTATCCTCCATTTTGTAGACGCTATAACTTTTGCGCAAACCAATCAATATACGCTTATTGCATATTTTTTTTTAACCAAAAATATGTAGAAGAATATGTATCGGCCTAAACTGAGGAAAAAATTTGTTTTAAAAAAAAAATTGGATATTTATTATAGCAAAAAGTAAAAAATATTGTTTTTTTTCAACTTGTCACTCTTCTTTTGTTTATAGCGCAAAAAATAAAAAATGCAGAGGTGATCGAATAACACCAAAAGAAAGCTATATTTGTGGGGACAAAATGATAACAATTTCATCTGGGTACAGTGTTGTATGACCGCGCAATTGTCATTCAAAGTGTGACAGCGCTGAAAGCTGGCTTGGGCATGAAGGGGGTGAAAATGCACTGTATTGAGATGGTTAAAGGGAAAAAACTAGTGCATATTGTACAGTGTTACATATAATATAAAAGAGCTTGATGATGTAAGCAACACAGCTAGTGCTCAAATATAGTAATGTATAGCTCAGATGGCATGTGACTTATTCAGATTAATGAAACTTTTGTTCTGCTCAATCAATACAACCGTTCACAGCATTCCACCTTTGAATGATAACCATGATTCCACTCCACCTTTGAATGATTTTTTCGTTCTTTGAACCCTATGAACAAATGAACAAATTAATTTCTTGATTTATTCCATAGTACTATTGAGGGCTATTTCATTTTTTTTTTTAATTATATCTTCTTTTTATGTTGAAATTTTTCTGAATCCCGCTGAGTTACCATTCTCTCTTCTATAACTCTTGATTCTTTTATTTTTAGTTTGCTCATGTTTGATAATGGAACCAGTGGCCTTGTGTTCCTTAGCAGTCTTTACGCTTACATGACTTCGTTATAACATGTCCCCAGCAACCCTTCAGAACACTCTGGCTTATAGTTCAAAAATATTGTATTCCCAAAACACAGTTTTTTTATTTGGTTCTTATATTTTTTATAGTTAATGCAAAAATACTATAGTTTATGTCTAAAATTACTGTTCATAGGTTCACATCACTTTCAATCAAACTCTCATGTGCTAGTAAGAATTTTTTTTTTTAATTTCCCACGTGATTGGGTATTCAAACTGAACAAAGGTTCACCTCATTCCTGTAATTCACTTTGCAAAATGAACATTCATTTTTCTAAGAGAACAATCTCTGGATCTTTAGAAATTCAACCCCATAGTATGGTTCGGTTGACTTTACCCTACAGCCTAAACTCTCCTTACTTAAAGGATAAGTTCATCTTTGGGAACATGTTACATGTTCCATCTGTCAGAGTCCCCGGCCCTGCGTTCTCCCTCCTCCATCAGGCCCGTAGTGGCCTGTTTTCTGTCTCGCCTGGTGCCCGCGGGGTTTGGAAGTCTGTCCCTGCTCTCCTGTCTCTCTTCCGGTGGTGGCAACAGGAGGCCATGCGAGTGGTGGCACCATAAGACGCAGGGACATTTTCGCCCATATTTCTGGGGGGGGGGGGGGGGGGGGGGGAGTGCGTCTTATGGCCCGAAGAATACGGTACATTTATCATTATTTTTTTAAACAAAGGTGAACTTATCCTTTAACTGTAAGTCAGGGGTGCTCGCAATCAAATTTGGGTGCCAGCGTTGGATGCAACAGGGCAAACTCCTAAACTTGTTGGCTTGGCCTCCCAGATCCTTGTTTTACGAATTAGGCAGAATAGGTATCTTAAAATCCATTCTGCTAGTGATTGTATGTAAAGACCTATCCTCACAACTCAAACTGCCTAATGATTTTAACATCTCGGAGAAGTTCCTGCATTGATCAGATGCCAAATTCCCAACCCCCCTTAGAAAACAAAGCCTTCTGGGGGCCTTTCTAACCTAGAAAAAGCTAGTGAAACCCGTGCTACTCACCTCGGCAAAGCCTGTCATGCACCCCAAACCACTGAGCCCAACCCAATTGCCTCCCAAAGAGTCAGGCGTCTCATCTCCCAGCTCCCCAAAAAACGTAAAAAGGCCCCAATGTACAGACGAGGCACCTTATGGCACCTGTAATAAACAAATAAAGCAACCATGCACCAAATTGAACAAAACAACGGTAACATACAAGATAAACAAATGGACAGAAAAACCTGCCTAAAATTGTAGAAAACGCATCTAGACAGCAAAGCGGACTGCACCTTTGCGAAAAGAACGTGAAAAACACTCCCTAGTGTCCAATAGAAACGCGAGGAGACATTTTGGAAAGACAGCAACAAAGTGCAGTTTTGACAGCCTGGTAGGATACCGTGTGTCCCAACAATGGGCCATGCTCACTCTGATGGACCCAAACAACTTCTCTACAGCAATAACAGGGAAACCCAGTAAACAATTTCCCCAGGTCAATGGCCACTCTGTAAAACCCACCTCATTCATAAGAGAAAAACCAACCCACCTTACCTAAGAATAGGCCTACCATTTCACCTCATCAGTGAGTACAAATCAATCCAGCGCTGGCTCCAATGCAATCCTCCACAGCCGCAGGGGACAAGGTACACCATGATGCTCCACTTACAGTGCCGACCCGCAAAAAACTCGTCCCAGTGAAAATGAGATCAGACAGCAACTAGTGTGTTTAATGCAGCAGAAACTTGGACAACATAAACAAATGTGTGAAGTTGCAACAAAGTAAAACTAAATAAGGACAGTAGTCGAACGACATGTGGAGAAGATGCCGATATAGCATTAATTGTCATCACAAAGCCCAAATTATGGTAGTGGAATTCCACCCTCCTTTTTATAATAGCCCAAACTCACATCTAAACAGCAAGCACAATGGGAAATAAAGCCAACAGAACCAAATTTTTAAAAGATTGACGAGTGCCACTCCTCGAACCACGGCTAAAAACTCCAGTAAATTCCATAACCAGCTACTTGTCCCATCGATGAACCGTTCTAGGTCTGCCTTGCTAATGGGATTGTCTATCCAGAAAGAACACACGTAAAAGAATTACCAAAGAGCTCCAAAATACGAAGGTTAAATGAACCCCATGCTTAAGACCCGTAACACCCAAAGTTGCAGCCAATAGACGCAAACAGAAAATCCTGCCCAGAATGATGCTACAGGCAAAAAATGCAAGTTGCCCAGCCACAAGTACAGTTTACAAAGCTGAAGTTTCCGCTTACTACACAGGATAAAACCACCATCCACAGCGATGCCCATTGTTGAATAACCATCCCACCTTCCCTAGCCTCTGAATCAATCAGAATACCCAGAAAAACTAGTTCCAATGACAGATTCACAAACCTAAAAAGGGGCCTATGGAACACCAAAGCCGTCCAGAAATCCAGTGGCCCGGTACACAAGAAATCATATAAGTAGTGGATAACAGAGTATATACCCACCCCTTCCAGAACCAACCCACTCAGCAAGAACTGAACATCTCAAAATGTCATGGGAAGGCAACGATCCCCAAAGAAAGAACCTTGAAACAACCTAAACAAGAGGAACACTGTGGGAGGACTGGTAGCAGTAAGAACCCAATGTCCCCATCCGGTCTGGCTAGCAACAAAGCCTGACAATACCTTGCCCCCAGGAAACTGCTGCTTCAAACGAGGTAAAAGCGACCACAAGCCAGCAGGTCCAGGGCATCAATCACCGAGCTGCCTATAGGGTACGAAAGTCGGTGACGAAGGTAAAATGTACCCAGTGCAATTGTTGGGACAACCTGCAATGGAGACACAACCAACTGTGCCAGAGGTGGAGGCTGAAAAGTTCCATACAAGCGCCCCAACAGAACCTACAAAACTTTGCCGAAAACCACCCCCCGTCTGAAGGAAAGCTAAACGCAAATTGTCGGGCACGCCCCGCAACTTACATGGAATCCGAAAAAACCCACCCTAAAACCTGATTCTAGAATGCGAGCAGCCTCCCCATCTGGATACCTGTTTAGAAGCTGAGGCATACAACCTATTTCCAATGAACCACTGTTGCACCCCTACCCTTATTTGTAAAATACATGAAAATTACTACCACTGCATTCGTAGCACTCATGCTTAAAACAGCAGTGCTTGAAAACAGCAGGAAACACTGCATCTACAGAGGCCTTCGTTAAATTTCATAACAATGCCTTTTTCCTGTAAGGCTGAAGATCCAGAGGTAACTGCACTGCTGGCTCCCCCTGGAAAACAAATTCCTAGCCCTAGTCAATGAAATCAACTATATCCCAAGGCTGATGACCATGTGATTCTCGCAAATGGATCGCCTTTCACTGATGAAATAATTTGAGACCCCACTAAACACCCTGTGAGCCTCCCTAATAGCTGCCAAGTAATAAAAAGCCTAGCCGAACCAGTGTCCATCACTTTCCTGCAAACAACACTGGCCAAGTATTGCAAATACCCGCAAACAGTTGGTGAAGGTGAGCGGGATAAGGCCATTGGCAGGGTGATGGACTGGCCAAGCATGTCTCCAGACCTAAACCCTATTGAGCAACTGTGGGGCATCCTCGAATGGAAGGTGGAGGAGCACAAGGTCTCTAACATCCACCAGCTCTGTTATGTCGTCATGGAGGAGTGGAAGAGTACTCCAGTGGCAACCTGTGAAGCTCTGGTGAACTCCATGCCCATAAGGCTTAAGGCAGTGCTGGAAAATAATGGTGGCTACACAAAATATTGAGACTTTGGGCCCAATTTGGACATTTTCACTTAGGGGTTTACTCACATGTGTTGCCAGTGGTTTAGACATTAATGGCTGTGTGTTGAGTTATTTTGAGTGGACAGCAAATTTACACATTTATACATGCTGTACACTCACTACTTTACATTGTAGCAAAGTGTAATTTCCTCAGTGTTGTCACATGAAAAGGTAGTGTAATTTCCTCAGTGTTGTCACATGAAAAGGTATAATAAAATATTTAAAAAAATGTGAGGGGTGTACTCACTTTTGTGAGATACTGTATCTATGTGATTCTGCACTTCCGGGTAGGGAGCGCGCACACCGATTCTGCTGTAACAGTAACAGCAGAAGCCGATCAGCGGGTGCCGGCCCGATGATGTCCGCCGACACCCACTGTTTATCGAGGAGAGAGGCTGGATGGAGCTCTGTCTATGTAAACAAGGCAGAGCTCTGTCCTTGTTTACATAGACTTAAGGGATTTACTGGAAAACATTTCTTGATCAGCTGCTGCAGCTGCTGATCAGTGTGTTCTGACACCAGCGGGTGCAGTCATCTGAATACAGTGTCGCAAATAAAAAATCTTATCTTAATTGCCAAAGAGAGGGAGGTTTAAGGCTAAATGTATTATATGCGTATTCTATATGTATGCTATACTTATACAAAGCCTTTAACTGAGAGCAACTGTTCAGATAGCATTGTGATCTAGCTGCATCAGTAATAGAAAACTTTTTGCTATACATCACTACACACACTTCTTTTACTTATTAAATAAATCAATTAAAATTAAACAAAAGGCAACAAATATTTCAGAACTTCAGTTAAACAAATATTTTGTATACTTTTAGAATTTAGAAGTGTCTGTAGGGTTTTTGTTCACTGAAGCCATTTTTTCCAAAGCATGGTGGTTCTCCAATTGACAAGTAAAGCAAAATGATGTCCTGTTTTTTCGTAAACGAGAAATTGGCTGTAATCCATTATATGTTTAAACATATCTGGACTCCTTGGATCGGGCACTACCTTCTTAATGATTTTGACCACTGATGATCTTATGGTATACTCTACCACCCAAAGTTCCTCCTATGTATGGGAGAATAAATTGGTCTGGTCCACCTCTGGGTACCCCTTTACCCACCCTCCTTTTCTTTGTCCCCCCCCCCCCCAGTAATTCGCTTCTTCTTGTGCCTTTGAGGACACTTTCCCCTTCTTTACTTTGTCTCTCTTGTTTTTATGTTGTCGGCTTGACCCCTGATTCACTAATCTATCCACAACCCATCCTGGGCTAAGGAGATTTCATGGAAGTAAACACTTTATTACTCATACCTCCCTGAAAAAATACACTCTCATTCTTCGAATGCATTTATTTAGCTGTATCAGCTGTTTGCAGTTTGTCGTTAACCACCTTACTGGTCACCTGCACTTGCCTATTGTCAGATTTCTCAGGTCTACATGTGGTGTACTGTTCAAATCCTCAAAATTTAATCATTCTGCTATATTTACTTAAAATATTTTTAATAAGCATTTATTGAAACAGAAATGTCTCTGAGGATGCTGATTCAGTATATATGAATGATAATGAGATGGATTAGAGTTTTAAGAAGCTGAGCCCTTCATGGCTAGAATACAGGAGAGATAGAGTATACTTTATTCAAGTGGAATTCACAGGGATAACTTGTGGCTTACGGTTGCTGAGCACAAGAGGCATTCTGAATTCAAAATAAAATTCTGTAATTTTATTCTCTTTGTTATAAAACCCAAGAAAATCCAATATAGTCCAATCTTTTTTTGACATTTGAACTGTAGTTCTTTTTGTATCACGTTGCTAGTAAAATTATTGTAAAATTATTGTAAAAATCATGCCAGTTATTGGAACCATTTTATGAAAAAATAGATATATAATTTGCTTTCATTTTTTGTCCAGCTATAATGTGTCTACAGCATAGGAAGGCAAAATAATAGTTTTTGTGATACCATAGAATAATGACATCTTTATTCTGCTTGATTTCCTCAGGGACATGGCCAGTTTAGCATCTCCTGTCAATGGTAAGGTTAAAGGGAAAATGTTGCTATACAAAAAAATTCAAATAAGCCAAAAGAAGACAGTGCACACTTACCTATCCTGCTACCAAATCCATTTTCATTTTGTAGCAGGGACGGTATATTCTACTGAAGTCTGTTATAAAACCAATACCTCCGGGAGCCCTGGGTCACCTGTCACCTGTGGATTGTATTGTTTATATGCTTCATGTCTGTAATGCTAACAAGTAAAAATGGAGTTAAATACTTCTCGCCCTAAAATGTCCATAAAGACAACAGAAAGACAAAATAGGGTATTATGCAAGATTTAAATAATTATAAATTATTGGTAAAAAAAACACTATGGAAAATATAAATTGACAAAATCTATCTGATGTGATTTTGCTGAAAAAAGTGAAACTGCAAAAACAAAAAATATCCTCAAAATCAGGCAATGTCTCTTCACAATCTCCACCCCACTATCATGATTTTTATGGGGATCACCCTCTCCGCTGCTTCCCCATCACTTTAGGACTGCTCTACATCAACTTGTGGAGCAGAGAATTTCAACATGAAACGGGTGGAGGAAGAAAGAATCTATCAACCAGAGCATAGCATGGCTTGTCACAGTGGATTGACTGTATTGCCAACCCCTCCTGATTGGCTTTATTGGGACAAGGCAACAGGAACAAATGAGGTAGGCAGAAGTCTGGCTAAAGCTGGCTATGCACTGTTAGATTTAGAATGAAAATTGGTAGGAAAATTCATACAAACATTTGTATAAAAACTCTTATGATTGAATGAATGTCATCCGAAAGTTTAAAATTTAATTTGCTTTTACATAAAATTTTGTAGTTAATGGACTTTCTCGAATAACAACCATATTCAATTTGTTAATTAGAGAAAAAGTTTCAATCATGTTCCCTCAAATTTCCACTATGGTCAGAAATGAATGTCAATTTGACTCCCCCTATTAGAAAATTGACTTAGCCCCCGTTCACACCTATGCGAATTAGATGCGGCTTACACCGCATCCAATTCGCAGGACATTGTAAAATACATTCAAATGAATGTATCTTGTTCATATATGTGCGTTGCATTCGCACTGCGCATTGCACAAAAAACGTGTGCATTTTGGGCATTGTGGTGCGAATTACCAGGTCATTATCTTCTATGGGCATGCATCTGCTGCGCACCTAAAACGCTGACAAACCGCTGAGCAACTGACTTTTTTGTGCGCAGTTAAACCGGAGTTTCAATTCGCAAACGCACTGGTGTGAACACGGGCTGAAGGTTAATAAATCAAATAATTCTAGTAGTGTATACCCAGCTTAAAGCGGAGTTCCACACAGAAATGGAACTTCTGCAGATTGGATTCCTCCCCCCTCCTGTGCCACATTTGGCACCTTTCAGGAGGGAGGGGGGGATCGGATACCTGTCAAATCAAGGTATCTGCTCCCACTTCCGGGGAAAGATCGTCGCATTTTGTGCGGTAAACTACCCAATGTCCGGCCCCCCCCCTCCTCCGCTGCCTTCTGGGAGACTGCACATGTGCAGTAGGAAACAGGCTGTGAAGCCACAAGGCTTCACTTCCTGTTTCCCTTAGTAAGGATCCCGGCGCCTGGAACATGAGCCGAGGGACGGGGCCGGATTTGGGTGCCGACATCGCGGGCTCCCTGGACAGGTAAGTGTCCTTATATTAAAAGTCAGCAGCTACAGTATATGTAGCTGCTGACTTTTAATTTTTTTTTTCCCCAGCGGAACTCCGCTTTAAGTTTAGGGATCCAGGATACTGTCAGATGTACAATGAAAAGTTGGCGAGTGCCACAGTGAACAGCATTTTTTGTTCTTGTGCTTTTCTTTTAAATTATTTGTTTTTTTCTACCAGAGTCTACCTTGACTATTGCATATCTCTAGGTAGAGAGACAGTATATCTGTCTGCTTCTTAGCTTAAAATGCCAGCAGAAAATTTCCAAAACTCTTTCTGCCCAACACTATAGGCTGAATGGCAAAAAAAAGACATCTGAAGTGTATGTACAGTATGTTACCAAAATAACAAATTCTGACCTGGCATGGACAGAAGCAGTTAGCACTCTGACCTTCTCCTGGAGACAGTAGCTGTAGGCATCAGATCTGAAGCACTTGGCTGGAGATCTGGGCCACTTCCCCAGGTGCCAGTGTCTAGAAATGCTAAGGTCTTTTTTACACTAGTAAGGCACTCTGAAGGGCAATCCACAGTGGATCAGAGGGCCTTTGACAGAAGGTGAGGAGGCATTATATCACCTCCTCACTGCCTATGTTACCCACTAAAAGCCCACAGCACAATGCTACAACCATGTGGATTGCATGCATTTGTGCGGCAATTGCAGCACATCCCCATTAACTTGAACGAGTTGTGTTCACTGGGCAGTACTGCCTGCCAAACACAACATGTGGTTTATCTCTTGCCACAATCATGAATCAAAGCATTGCAGCAGCATCATGTCTACACCCTTGTCTGCTGCCTTTGCATCTTAAGGGGGTGTGGTTGGAGAGCAATAACTGCCTGTTTTGACCCCACCACAACCACAAGTGTAAACAAGACCTTAAAGGTAGAAAATGCATGCAAAGCACTATGAAGGATCCTGCCAAAGGTGCAAAAATAGAGGAAACTTTAATTGCAAAAACATGTATACACTGCAGAATAATGGAAAACAAATCATGATAGTTGCACAGACGTTGACTATTCACAGCAATATCCCTGTGGCTCATTCAGGTTAACATGTGGCTGCATAGCATAGTCTCTATAAGATTCTGTAATAAGGGGGAGTCTAGCTGAAAATCACTACTTTAAAACCAGTTCCAGTTTCATTCCTCTCAGTGAAATGCAAGGTAGTTCTGATAACAGAGGCGAACAGCTGAGGGGATGTTAGGCTTGAGAACACAGGAAGGCCACAACACTGGGACAGAACTCTTGTAGCAATTGGGGATGAGGTCTCCACAAGAGCACTCTTGTTCTGACCGTGGAGGGACTCTTGCCTGGCTGAAGATTACTTTCCCATCCACCTCTGCCTTATCAGGTGTGGGATCTCTGACCAGCTGAGTCAGGGAAGCTGAGAAATGTATCTTCCCTGGGCATGTCCAGGAACCCAAGGAGTTAGGGAAAAAGGAGTTAAAGGGGGGTGCACCTACATCTGAGAATGGTAAAAAAAATGGGCACTCTCCTACAAAACCACAAAAAAAAATGTGGGTATCTGTATCAATCAAATTGGCACCACCTGGGTTGAATATCCCTCTCTAGTGCTAATATTTTTTTTTTTCAAATATAAATTTTATTAATTTTCAAACAAGAAAGGAGGCCAGAGCCTCAACAGAACATACAATCACATAGTCACGTAGAAGGACGCAGCCTCCCAAAGCAATATCACAGTTATCAACAGAGATTTATAGCAGCCCGTATATCCCTTTTTTATCTTTTATTTTCATTATTCACAGTTGGTGTCTGGCTCTCATGCACACGTGAACTGTCATTGAGTGCGGGCTCTACTATAATGATGGCCAGTTTAGCATCTCCTGTCAATGGTAAGGTTAAAGGGAAAATGTTGCTATACAAAAAAATTCAAATAAGCCAAAAGAAGACAGTGCACACTTACCTATCCTGCTACCAAATCCATTTTCATTTTGTAGCAGGGACGGTATATTCTACTGAAGTCTGTTATAAAACCAATACCTCCGGGAGCCCTGGGTCACCTGTCACCTGTGGATTGTATTGTTTATATGCTTCATGTCTGTAATGCTAACAAGTAAAAATGGAGTTAAATACTTCTCGCCCTAAAATGTCCATAAAGACAACAGAAAGACAAAATAGGGTATTATGCAAGATTTAAATAATTATAAATTATTGGTAAAAAAAACACTATGGAAAATATAAATTGACAAAATCTATCTGATGTGATTTTGCTGAAAAAAGTGAAACTGCAAAAACAAAAAATATCCTCAAAATCAGGCAATGTCTCTTCACAATCCCCACCCCACTATCATGATTTTTATGGGGATCACCCTCTCCGCTGCTTCCCCATCACTTTAGGACTGCTCTACATCAACTTGTGGAGCAGAGAATTTCAACATGAAACGGGTGGAGGAAGAAAGAATCTATCAACCAGAGCATAGCATGGCTTGTCACAGTGGATTGACTGTATTGCCAACCCCTCCTGATTGGCTTTATTGGGACAAGGCAACAGGAACAAATGAGGTAGGCAGAAGTCTGGTTAAAGCTGGCTATGCACTGTTAGATTTAGAATGAAAATTGGTAGGAAAATTCATACAAACATTTGTATAAAAACTCTTATGGTTGAATGAATGTCATCCGAAAGTTTAAAATTTAATTTGCTTTTACATAAAATTTTGTAGTTAATGGACTTTCTCGAATAACAACCATATTCAATTTGTTAATTAGAGAAAAAGTTTCAATCATGTTCCCTCAAATTTCCACTATGGTCAGAAATGAATGTCAATTTGACTCCCCCTATTAGAAAATTGACTTAGCCCCCGTTCACACCTATGCGAATTAGATGCGGCTTACACCGCATCCAATTCGCAGGACATTGTAAAATACATTCAAATGAATGTATCTTGTTCATATATGTGCGTTGCATTCGCACTGCGCATTGCACAAAAAACGTGTGCATTTTGGGCATTGTGGTGCGAATTACCAGGTCATTATCTTCTATGGGCATGCATCTGCTGCGCACCTAAAACGCTGACAAACCGCTGAGCAACTGACTTTTTTGTGCGCAGTTAAACCGGAGTTTCAATTCGCAAACGCACTGGTGTGAACACGGGCTGAAGGTTAATAAATCAAATAATTCTAGTAGTGTATACCCAGCTTAAAGCGGAGTTCCACACAGAAATGGAACTTCTGCAGATTGGATTCCTCCCCCCTCCTGTGCCACATTTGGCACCTTTCAGGAGGGAGGGGGGATCGGATACCTGTCAAATCAAGGTATCTGCTCCCACTTCCAGGGAAAGATCGTCGCATTTTGTGCGGTGAACTACCCAATGTCCGGCCCCCCCCTCCTCCGCTGCCTTCTGGAAGACTGCACATGTGCAGTAGGAAACAGGCTGTGAAGCCACAAGGCTTCACTTCCTGTTTCCCTTAGTAAGGATCCCGGCGCCTGCAGCCTGAGGGACGGGGCCGGATTTGGGTGCCGACATCGCGGGCTCCCTGGACAGGTAAGTGTCCTTATATTAAAAGTCAGCAGCTACAGTATATGTAGCTGCTGACTTTTAATTTTTTTTTTCCCCAGCGGAACTCCGCTTTAAGTTTAGGGATCCAGGATACTGTCAGATGTACAATGAAAAGTTGGAGAGTGCCACAGTGAACAGCATTTTTTGTTCTTGTGCTTTTCTTTTAAATTATTTGTTTTTTTCTACCAGAGTCTACCTTGACTATTGCATATCTCTAGGTAGAGAGACAGTATATCTGTCTGCTTCTTAGCTTAAAATGCCAGCAGAAAATTTCCAAAACTCTTTCTGCCCAACACTATAGGCTGAATGGCAAAAAAAAGACATCTGAAGTGTATGTACAGTATGTTACCAAAATAACAAATTCTGACCTGGCATGGACAGAAGCAGTTAGCACTCTGACCTTCTCCTGGAGACAGTAGCTGTAGGCATCAGATCTGAAGCACTTGGCTGGAGATCTGGGCCACTTCCCCAGGTGCCAGTGTCTAGAAATGCTAAGGTCTTTTTTACACTAGTAAGGCACTCTGAAGGGCAATCCACAGTGGATCAGAGGGCCTTTGACAGAAGGTGAGGAGGCATTATATCACCTCCTCACTGCCTATGTTACCCACTAAAAGCCCACAGCACAATGCTGCAACCATGTGGATTGCATGCATTTGTGCGGCAATTGCAGCACATCCCCATTAAGTTGAATGAGTTGTGTTCACTGGGCAGTACTGCCTGCCAAACACAACATGTGGTTTATCTCTTGCCACAATCATAAATCAAAGCATTGCAGCAGCATCATGTCTACACCCTTATCTGCTGCCTTTGCATCTTAAGGGGGTGTGGTTGGAGAGCAATAACTGCCTGTTTTGACCCCACCACAACCACAAGTGTAAACAAGACCTTAAAGGTAGAAAATGCATGCAAAGCACTATGAAGGATCCTGCCAAAGGTGCAAAAATAGAGGAAACTTTAATTGCAAAAACATGTATACACTGCAGAATAATGGAAAACAAATCATGATAGTTGCACAAACGTCGACTATTCACAGCAATATCCCTGTGGCTCATTCAGGTTAACATGTGGCTGCATAGCATAGTCTCTATAAGATTCTGTAATAAGGGGGAGTCTAGCTGAAAATCACTACTTTAAAACCAGTTCCAGTTTCATTCCTCTCAGTGAAATGCAAGGTAGCTCTGATAACAGAAGCGAACAGCTGAGGGGATGTTAGGCTTGAGAACACAGGAAGGCCACAACACTGGGACAGAACTCTTGTAGCAATTAGGGATGAGATCTCCACAAGAGCACTCTTGTTCTGACCGTGGAGGGACTCTTGCCTGGCTGAAGATTACTTTCCCATCCACCTCTGCCTTATCAGGTGTGGGATCTCTGACCAGCTGAGTCAGGGAAGCTGAGAAATGTATCTTCCCTGGGCATGTCCAGGAACCCAAGGAGTTAGGGAAAAAGGAGTTAAAGGGGGGTGCACCTACATCTGAGAATGGTAAAAAAAATGGGCACTCTCCTACAAAACCACAAAAAAAAATGTGGGTATCTGTATCAATCAAATTGGCACCACCTGGGTTGAATATCCCTCTCTAGTGCTAATATTTTTTTTTTCAAATATAAATTTTATTAATTTTCAAACAAGAAAGGAGGCCAGAGCCTCAACAGAACATACAATCACATAGTCACGTAGAAGGACGCAGCCTCCCAAAGCAATATCACAGTTATCAACAGAGATTTATAGCAGCCCGTATATCCCTTTTTTATCTTTTATTTTCATTATTCACAGTTGGTGTCTGGCTCTCATGCACACGTGAACTGTCATTGAGTGCGGGCTCTACTATAATGATCTAAACCAGGAGGTTCTTTTGTGGGCAATACGATTGTATAAAAGAAAAAAGGGGAGAGAAAGAAGAGAGAAGTAGGAATAAGTTTAGTTCAGAAACTAGCAGTCGGGGAAAAAAAGGGGGGGGGGGCGAAGCAAGGAGTGGGGGGATGGAATATGGACGGGTACATCCTGGTATACTGGTGACTATTTAGTCGATTGGTCTCTAGTGGGCATCAGCTCGTATTATCTCAGGTTCCTAGGAGAGATGTTCCCTCGTCTGAAAGGATAAACATGTTCCATAATGCCCATGTTTTCCTATAATTTTCTTGTTTATCTTGGGATGTCAGGATAAGGTCTTCCAATCTGTTCACGTCTTCCACCTTCCGCAGCCACATTGCTGCAGTCGGTGGGTTCTGTTGCTTCCATAATGCTGGGATGCAGGACTTCGCTGCATTAGTAAGGTGTCTCAGAATGGACTTCTTATATCTTTTAGGGGGTATGGATGAAACGTGCAGTAGAAAAAATGCTGGGTCGTCAGGGATTTGGAATTCCGTGAATTTCTGAGATGTAGTGCGAACCACATTCCAGAAAGTCGTCAATTTAGAGCATGACCAGAACACATGCAGCATCGTGCCCCTCTCTATTTGGCATCGCCAACAAAGTTCTGAAGTCTCAGGGTAAATCTTATGCAGTCGGTTAGGCGTTAGGTACCACCTTGTCAGGATCTTAAAGTTGGATTCTTGCATTTTGGTGCAAAGGGATGATTTTAGGGCCAAACTGCACATGTTCTGTCTCTGGGTGTCAGTAAAGGTACGTTGTAGTTCGGATTCCCATTTTTCTATGCATTTCAAATTTGGTTGCTGAGATGGCGTATTCAAGATCGCGTACATCTGTGATAAGACCTGTGTCATGGGTTCCCTGCCCGCCTGGATTTCCTCAAACGAGGTCTTCAGTCTGTTGTATAGGTGTGGGTTCGGGATACTGTGTAGGAAGTGGTGTATCTGCACTGCGTTCCAAAAGGGTAGACAAAACCTACCCCTCTGGTCCGTCAGTTCTCCAATAGTGGGCCACCTATCCTGTAACACAAATCTCTCCGCCCGCCCTTGGTCATTTCGTCGCAAGTTTTGATAGCTTGTCGGGGAGTTCCCTGGGGGAAAGCTAGGGTTGTCCAGAATAGGCGTCAAAGGGGATGTCTTGGTCGTTTGGGCATTTTGAAGAAGCGCCCGTCTACATTGCTTCATGGTGTTCCCAATCAGTGGGTGGGACTTTATCCCTGGGGATAGGGCATCGTAGCACCATATTGCCGTCCCTAAGGGCGTGTGAGAATGACGTTGTTCTATCTGGGCCCACAGTTTACCGTCCTGATGTCTTCTCCAGTCTACTACTCTACCTAAATGGATGGCTTGGTAATATTTTTTCATGTCCGGCAGTGCCAGACCTCCATGTTGTTTTGGTGCCGTAAGCAAGGTGCGTGGCAGTCTCGGTTTTTTATGGGCCCATACAAAGCGGGTAAGTACAGCCTGTACTTGACGGAGGTACTTAGGGGGTATTCTAATTGGTAGGGCCTTGAATAGGTATAGAAATTTGGGTAAGATACTAATTTTTACCAGGTTGCATCTCCCGAACCAGGAATGTATGCCCTTGTGCCAGTTATCTAGAAGTGCTTTTACTTTCGTCAGTAGGGGGGGGGGAAGTTAGTCTCATATATACGGGATATGTCTGGTGGAATTTTAGTGCCAAGGTAAGTCAATGTGGAGGTGGTCCAACGGAATCGGAAGCTGGCTTTTAGGGTCTGGAAGTCCGTGGTCGGGACTGATATTTCCATGGCCTCGGATTTGTTGTAATTGATTTTAAGATTGGATAATTTCCCGAACTTCTCTAACTCGCTAAGGAGATTCGGTAGTGAGGTCACCGGGTCTGTCATAGAAAAGAGCATGTCGTCTGCGTATGCTGAGATCTTATGCTGTTGCTGTCCGTCTGATATCCCGTGAATGTCAGGATTTCGTCTGATCGTGGAGAGGAAGGGTTCCAGGGATATGGCATATAGTAGGGGAGACAATATTGACTTTATAATTCAGCAAAGAAGATAATAAAAACAAATTTGCTAATTGTGACGAGCAAAAATTGTGTATTAGTGATTTTATGTGTTTAACTGTGTATAAGAAGAAAATAGAAAATTATATACGAGAGTATGAGAGGAAATTATTCTAGATATTTACCGATTGCCAACATTTTAGCCAAAAAAGTAATTTGAAGAACATTATTCTTGTAAATTAACTTCATATTTACAGGCAAAGAAATAATGGCATGCAGGGGCATATCCATAATGTGCGCAGCATGTGGGGCCTATTGTGTACTAACTGAACACATTGGGCCCCAAGCAGTAGTAACATGGGTGTTTCAAGTGCTGGGCAGATGCTTGGGGTCCTGAGGCTGTGATGCAAACCACACCCACTTTTTTTTCCATGGCACCCACCATATTTTCTTTTTTTTTTCGAATAAGGGAGACCAACTTATGATCTTACACATAGGCCCTATGCATTCATAAAAAAATGGTATTATGTATGTTAGGAAAATTGAACTTGCATCTAATTTTCCCTAAGGAAAATAAGTATTTATAAACTATATGAGAGCCTAGTGCATTATTCAATTTACATTCTTAAATAAGGATGAGCTTTGCATTCACCGAACGAGGAATACCCACCATGCGCCCACTGAGTCAAACCTCTGATTGCACCAGTAGGTTTTACTACTCCTGCTAAATGTGGGAGATTTCCAGCTGATAGATGAATGTAAACAAGGGGGTGGGTAAGGTGGCTGACATCATTTCTCATTCAACTGAGGGGGGTGGTATCTGGGGCCCCTTTGTTTATTTTTTAACACAGATTGCTCCTCATCCCAGTACTCTCTGTACCCCAATCCATGACAATATCCCTTTATAAAAGCCAATATTTTTTATACGCACCTACTGGTATGTTTACTACATCTCATTACATTTATGAACAGTATCTTCTAAATATATATAAAGGTTTTCCAAACCTTCCTTTGATTTTCTAATGATAATATGATGTAAAATTATTAATATAAAGAAGGCTTACCTTAATAACAAGTTATTGTTATGAAGGTAGACCAAGTAGGAAATTCTTTGTTCATGTTAAGGACATGCATGTACCCTAGTCCAACACCTAGATCATATGAATATTTTGTATACACAAGTGGCTATGTCTCTGTCATAGATATAAGAAAAACACAGCTCCTTATACTGAACATCTTCATTCATTCAAATTCCCCTAGACTTCCAGGGGAAGGAAAGCAATTCAGGCTTGAGAATGCAATCCTCATAATAAATCCCCAAGGGAGCCACCATGTCATTCTCGCTTGGAGGTCAGACGTTTTCACAAATATAAGAAACAAGACAGGGCTCTGAAGAGGGAGCAAGAGTTATGCCCCGTAAACACCAGCGTAATTTCCGTCCAAAAAATCTTGGATGGTTTTTCCGACGGAATTCCGCTCAAGCTTGGCTTGCATACACACGGTCACACACAATTTCGCGGTGACGTACAACACTACGACGAGCCGAGAAAATTAAGTTCATTGAATGTTTCCGAGCATGCGTAGGAATTTTTTGCGCGTCGCAAATTGGTACAGACGATCGGAATATCCGATCGGAACTTTTTCCGACCGAAAAATAGAGAACCTGCTCTCAATCTTTTTCTGGCGGGAATTCCGCCAGCAAAAGTCTGATGGAGCATACACACGGTCGCATTTTCCGACCAAAACCTCACATCGGACATTTTCTGGCAGGATTTCCGATCGTGTGTACGTGGCATTACTCTAAAATTGGTTGAGGTTCTTTTAAGTTTTTTTAAATCAGAGTCTTTTATCTTTACTATTCATGTGGAGTCATTTCTCAAAATTCATTCAGCTCTACAGACAACATTTTATAAAGCGTTTGCTGCCATGATGATACAAGTACGTAGCCACTTACTCAGGTTAACCTTTCCCTGTGAGTATGCTAGTTTGTTATCAATGAGTTACTTTTAGAGAATGTGTGTCTTATTCAACAGTTTTACAATCTTTAGAAGTGTCCTTAAAAACAGACATAATGAAATTAATTCCTTTGTACACCTGGCTTCAGAGAATCTTTTTCCCGAGCTTGTTCACCGTGATTGCACATATTTGTTCTATCAGTCACATTCAAAGGCCAGCTTTGGATATCTGGAATATACTTTACTGGCACTATTAGAGGTGTCATTTTGTTCTTGTATTTATACCCAGGATTGAGTAGTGTCTGCATTTTGCTAGCATCATGTGTGATTTGTGTCATTAAAAACTGCAGACTTTTCATTTTAAAAGGTCCAAAAAGAGCTAAGGTGATAAAATCAGCACAAGACAAGGCACAATCATTATGGCTGTCTCCATATACACTGAGCAAAATTATAAACGCAACATTTTTGTGTTTGCCCCTATTTATTGTGAGCTGAACTCAAAGATCTACAACTTTTTCTATGTACACAAAAGGCCTATTTCTTTCAAATATTGTTCACAAATCTGTCTAAATCTGTGTTAGTGAGCACTTCTCCTTTGCCGAGATAACCCATCCACCTCACAGGTATGGCATATCAAGATGCTGATTAGACAGCATGATATTTAGAAATGTATACAGTTGACATTCTGCGCATTCATGACACATGTTATATCTTACCGCATGCTGAAAGCTTATTGGATTTTAGGACACTGACGTGTTGTTAGTAGTGGGTAGTAGATGTAAGACTGAAATTGGCAAATATAGTCCAATATCTTGATCATATGGCTTTTAAAATTGTGTGTATTTATGAATACTGTAAGTGATTATTTGCGTTTGATTTGTACTACCTTATTATACCTTTTAAATAATCTTAGGTGCTAAAATTATATGATTTACGTCTTCATTGCATTGCTAAAAGAATATCACCAGTACACCTGATTACAGGCATACCCCACTTTTAAGTACACAATGGGGTTTATTTACTAAAGCTAGAAAGTGCAAAATCAGGCTCACTTCTGCATAGAAACCAATGAGCTTCTAACCCCAGCTTGTTCAATTAATCTTTGGTAATAAAACCTGGAAGCTCATTGGTTTCTATGTAGAAGTGAGCCTGATTTTGCACTTTCTAGCTTTAGTAAATAAACCCCATTGTGTACTTAAAAGAGGGGTATGCCTGTATGTGGAACATTACACTTTTATTCAATCATCAAGCCAATCACCAAGAACTGGCCAATGTTTTGGACCACTCAAAGTCACCTTTTTAAGGCAACATGACAAAAAGTATATATCATCCTACCTTGAAAAATGATGGTCCTGAAACATTGGCTGTTTCTTGATGAATGACACCACGGTCGAATAAAAGTGTCAGCTACATTTTCCACATATGAAGGTGTGTTCAGGACAAATGTATTCTCTTTGATGTGTACTTCCCAATGAATTGGTTTTATGTATTATTAATTCAGTTCACAACATGTTTTTGTGTGTGTATTAACAATTTTCAGTGTATCTGTTTATTCCAATTTATAATCTCATTTTAATTGTGATAAATAAACCTTAATATGTTTGTTCAGATTTGCTTAATTGTCCATATCTAATAAAGCTGATCACTCTTCTGATATTAATATTATTATTATTATTATCGTTATTATCCAAAAAATAATAATAAGTCCAAAATAATAATAATATGTCCAAGATAATAATAATAATAATATGTCCAAAATGTCAACAATTTCTCTATGTAGAAAGCCTATGGTGTCATCTAGCACCATGCATTAAATGCTTATGCTAAAACCAAGATGTTATATAAACAGTAAAGCAATTATAAGAGATATAGCAGCTTAAGAACTTGTAAACATAATACATTTAACTAAATAAAGACATACAGGGGTTGATTTACTAAAGGCAAATCCACTCTGCACTACAAGTGCACTGCAAGCTGTAGATCTGAGGGGAAACTCTAAAATGAGGGGGAGCTCTGCTGATTTTATCATCCAATCATGTTCAAGCAAAAATGCTGTTTTTTATTTTCCTTGCATGTCCCCCTCAGATCAACAGCGACTTCACTACCAAGTGCACTTGTAGTGCAAAGTGGAATTGCCTTTAGTAAAAAAAAAAACACAATTGGCTCAAATTGGGTTATTTACGAAAGGCAAATCCAAACTACAAGTGCACTTGAAAGTGAAGTCGCTGTAGATCTGAGGGGAACATGCAAGGAAAATAAAAAAAATGCATTTTTGCTTGAACATGATTGGATGATAAAATCAGCAGAGCTTCCCCTCATTTCAGATCTTCCCCTCAGATCTATAGTGACTGCACTTGTAAGTGCACTTGTAGTGCACTTGCACTTGTAGTGCAAAGTGGATTTGCCTTTTCGTAAATGACCCCCAAAGTCATAGTTTCCGTTTAAAACATTATTGTTGTGTTGTACATTATATCTTGTACATAACACTTCCAGAGATGTAATTTCTTGCTTTGGCTTACTGATTTTTCTAGCAGTTAGACCCAACCACTTAACACTCAGAAAGGTGAAAGTAAGATACATCATTGTGTCAGTTTCAACAGAACAGTAGTAGGTAAAACTTTGAAATTAAGTTTTGTTAATTTGTTTGATTTGTAAGTAAATGACCTGGAGAGGACAGTTTTTTACACTGTAAAATACTAAAAGATGATTGTTTTTAAATGTTAACCTGTAAAAAAGTAACATATATGTTTATTCTACAGGTATTGTGTCACTCATCTCATTGGCTATCCTCTCATATGAACGCTACACTACCCTGACCTTGTACAATAAAGGGGGCCCAAAGTTTACAAAAGCACTGCTTGCTGTTGGCAGCACATGGCTTTATGCCCTGATATGGACAGTGCCACCTCTACTTGGATGGAGCAGCTATGGAAAGGAAGGTGCAGGCACCAGCTGTTCAGTACGCTGGACGTCTGAATCTACAGAGTCCATTTCTTATATCATCTGCCTTTTTATCTTCTGCCTAGTCATTCCAGTCCTAGTTATGGTATACTGCTACGGCAGACTACTTTGTGCTGTGAAACAGGTAAGAACTTTTCCAACCTTTTTATATGGACTAAGTCCCCTTTCACACTTATACGACTTGTCCCACAATTTGGGACTGCAAAGTAGCATGACAAGTCGTTCCCCATGATTTCCAATGACAGCCATTCATATTAGTACGACTTCAAGTCGTTCTGACTTCAAAGTCATCCCTGCACTACTTTGGTATGATTTTGCCATCTTACACAGGCATTCCTTGAAATCACGTCAAAATCGTGGCCGCGAATCGCGGTAAAATCGCATGAATTTGAAGTTGCACAAGTGTGAAAGGGGCCTAAGTAAATGGATGTGATTAACAATATACAGTATGCTCATTGCAATTGTTCACTAATCACAGCTGGGTGCCCACAGTTGAAATGCAGGCACCAGGGAGAGAAGAAGGAGAGAAGCGATGGTTCGGGTGACCACATTACTGGATCCTGGGACAGGCCGGTGTGTGTTTATTAAAAGTCGGAAACTACACTTTTTGTAGCTGCTGACTTTTAATAAACACAAAAAACGACCGGAGCTCCTCTTTAAATGCAGAAGCAGCTTTCTTGGGTAGTTTAAAAAAAAAAAAGAATTTAAGCAGTAATAGGCCTGAATTGACTGGTGGCAGTAGCAGCCAGCAGATCTAAAGGCTGTATTAAAATGTTTCCTCTTAAGAACAAAAGATTAAGCCCTTAATTTCATGCAAATTGGCCAGCAGCACAGCAGTTTAGCCACTTAACCACCAGAATTTTTTACCCCCCTTCAAAACCAGGGCATTTTTTGCTATTTAACCCAAATGTGGAACTTCCGCTTACATGCCTCCTCCCCCCCCACCGGAGACACATTTGGCAAATTATAGGGGAGAACGGGGACCGTTTTTGACAGGGCCCCTTCCCCACTTCCGGGAGATGTGCCGATCTCCCTGTAGTTCACCCCCCCCCGGCGGGCCAATTAAAGAGCACAGTGCATTTGCAGTAGGGAACCAGCAGTGAAGCCGAAATGCTTCACTGCCTGTTTCCCTTACCAGGAATGGTGGCGGCAGCACCTGTGAGTCGATCTGAAGATCTGGGGTGCCCACATGGTGCTTACCTGTCCATGGTGCTTACCTGTCCAGGGAGAGCCACATGGTGCTCCCTGGACAGGTAAGTGCCCTAATATTAAAAGTCAGCAGCTGCAGTATTTGTAGCTGCTGACTTAAAAATGTTTTCACCCAGGCTGGACCTCCTCTTTAAGTGCTGTGCCATTTTTTTTGCAATACGGCACTGCGTTACTTTAACTGACATTTGCACAGTCATGCAATGTCGTACCCAAATAAAATTGATGTCCTTTTTTTCCACACATATAGAGATTACTTTTTAGCCATTTGATCACCTCTGCGGTTTTTATTTTTGCGCTATAAACAAAAAAAAGAGCGACAATTTTGAGAAAAATATATATATTTTTTACTTTCTGCTATAAAACACACCCAATAAAAAAATAATAAAAATTATTTCTTCATCAATTTGGGGAAATATGTATTCTGCTACATATTTTTGGTAAAAAAAAAAACAATAAGCGTATATTGATTGGTTTGCACAAATGTTATAGTGTCTACAAACTATGGGATATTTTTTATGGCATTTTTATTTATTTCGTTTTTTTACTAGTAATGGCGGCAATTAGCAATTTTTAGCAGGACTGCGACATTGCACCGGACAAATCGGACTCATAACTGACACTTTTGAAGCTTTTTTGGGAACCAGTGACATTATTACAGTGATCAGGGCTTTAAATAATGACCCCCTTTTTTTGGGGGGATGGCAAGTTTTTTGAAGTTGTAATTCTTGTTTACATTTTTTTTGGAAAATTAAAAAAATAAATAAAAATTTTTTTTCACATTTTTATGTTTTTACAAACTGTCACCAATGTCAATTTTTTAAATATTTTTTTTTTTTAGATTTTTTTTTTAAATACTCTCACCATAGTTACACTGTACAGATTTATTTTTATTTTTTCACACTATTATTGCTTATAACAGAGACGATAACTGTTATAAGCAATAGTTTAGCTGGCGTGAATGGACTCCGTTCATGACAGCTTGCTTACTATTGTAATCTGCGATTGGCTACAGCTAATCACATACAACAGGGTGTTGTTATTGACCCAGGTATCTTGTGAAAGCTGTTGGCCAATTACAGTGTCACAATAGTAAGCAAAACAGTCATGGATGAAAGCCGTTCATGACTGTTTTTCTTACACGTAATCATGTGATTGCTTTGACCAATCACAGCGATCACATGCTACCTTAGTCATATACAACTGGAGGGTACCGAGCACCCAGGGGGTTTGCCAGTGCACATGTGCTAAGCGACATACCAGTAAGGGGGTAAAGTGATTGTAAATGCCTGCTGCTTTTTTTTTTTTTTTTAATAACAAAAAAGTTTATACGTACCCGCTCTGTGCAAATATTCAAAATATAGACTTTGGGTATGTGTTTGGTGGAAACTGGCCTATGTCAGGGCACTACACTAGGCAGAAAATAGGGAGAATCAAGGCAGGTGTTATCTGTGGAGAGTTCTTTGTAGTTCAGTGGTATACGTGCTTCCTGGTTAAAGGGTTTGTTAACCCACATATCTTACTTTATATAATCCGCTCTAAGGATATGTCCCGGGTCCCCCTGTTTGTGTGTTGTATATAAAAAAAAAGCTGTATATACCTTATTTGTGAGCGCTGACCAGTGAACACGTGACGCGCTGCCTCTCTTCTCTCACCATCTGACAGATGCAGCGGGAGGGGTCGAGATTCTCCCGCTGACATCAGTCTGGAGGAGAGGAGGAGGGGAGGAGGAGAGGAGAAGAGAGATGGCGTGTCATTGCTGATCAGCGCTCACAAATAAGGTATATACAGTATTTTTTTTTTTTATACAACACACACACAGGGAGACATATCCTTAGAAGAAAGAACAGATTATTTAAAGTAAGACATGTTATTGCAGCAGCAGCCGGGGGGGGAGAGAGCCGACAGGCAGGGAGGGGGGAGGAGGACAAAGGAGAGACAGGAGAGCTGCGGATGATGGAGGCACGTAAACTGACCACTGTGTCAGGGCTCAGCAGTCATGATAAACCATGGTCAGTGTACAGAGGGAAGGGCAGAAACTGGCAGGATCAGCCAGTTTTTTTTTAAGTGATACAGGGGGCCAAATTAAAGGAGCAGGATCCATTTTTTTGGGGGGTTAACAAATGCTTTAAACTGTTTAGATATCACCCCCATAAGAAGGGCATTATTTTCAATGAATCGGCTGACTTGTATTGTGGGTAGAAGCAGTAAACCATTGTGCAGCAATGCAAACAGGAAGCAGAGCCTTCCTATGTAATAAGCAAATATGACAGCCCCATATACAGAGAAACACAAATTTTTACACATTACTATATGATACAATTATTTACACCAAGCTCTTTTATAGGTTTATCTTGCTTAACCACCTCCTGCCCGCACTATAGCGGAAAGACAGCTACAGCATGGGCTCACATTGCCGGGAGGGCGTCTATGGACGTCCTCCCATGATCGGATCAGTGATTCCTGTGTCCTTTTCAATCACATCGACTCTTTCCCATGTGACCAGCTGTGTCCGATCACAGCTGATCACAGTGTAAACAGTATTTGCCAGTTATCAACTCTCCTCTCCTCACGCACTGTCAGCACGAGGAGAGTCGATAACTGGCAAATCCACACAGGGGGCATCTACACTGATAATCAGGGCATCAATCATCAGTGTCCTGATTATCAGTGCAGCCCCAACAGTGCTCACAAGTGCTGCCAATCTGTGCCCACAAGTGCCTCCAATCAGTGCCCATCAGTGCTGCCTGTCTGTGCCCATCAGTGATGCCTATCAGTGCAACCTATCAGTGCCCATCAGTGCCGACTATCAGCACCCACCATTGCCGCCTATCAGCACCCACAATTGCCACCTATCAGTGCTGCTTCAGAGCCCATCAGTGGAGCCTATCATTGCAGCCTCATCAGAGCACATCAGTGAAGGAGAAAAATTACTTATTTAGAAAAAGTACTAAGAAGAGCTTTTTTTTCCAAATTTTCTGACTTTTTTCGTTTGTTTAGCAAAAAATGTAAATACACAGGGGGTTATTTACGAAAGGCAAATCCACTTTGCACTAAAGTGCACTTGAAATTTCACTGAAAGTGCACTTGGAAGTCCAGTCGCTGTAGAACTGAGGGGGACATGCAAGGAAAATAAAAAACAGCATTTTAGCTTGCACGTGATTGGATGATAAAATCAGCAGAGCTTCCCTCATTTCAGATCTACCCCTCAGATTTACAGCGACTACACTTCCAAGTGCACTTTCAGTGTAATTTCAAGTGCACTTTGCACTTGTAGTTTGCACTTGTAGTGAAAGTGGATTTGCCTTTCGTAAATAACCCCCACATATCACCAAAGGAAAGCTCTATCTGTCTAAAAAAAAATTATAAAAATTGAGTTTGGGTACAGTGTTGCATGACCGTGCAATTGTCATTCAAAGTGTGAAATCTTAAAATTGGCCTGGGCAGGAAGGGGTTGAAAGTGCCCAGTAGGCAAGTAATGCCTACTGGAGAAAGAAAGTGCCTACTGGAGTAAGAAAGTGCCCAGTAGGCTAATAATTCATGGTCACAGTTTCACAACATAACAAGGGTCTCTTTTAAAGTATGGTGCTCTAAAGATGCTAAAGATCGTAAAAGCACCAACAAATGAATCCTTTAAAAATCTGCATGGTTTTATTCATATTCTTTAAACATGTTAAAACCACATTTCACAGAATTCTGTGCAGTATTATATTTCTATATGTAGAGGTATCTCATATAGGCATTAACCTTCAGCAATACCAAACCCTTCAGTTTGGCCCATATATCAACTTATAGACATCAAATATTCAGTTATCTTTCAATTCCACAACCAATATTTGTGGAGGGATTAGATCACTTCTCAATGTGTTTCCCAGAAATTAAATCTTCTTCTTTGGGTCTAAATGAGGAAATGGATTATATTGATTGTATATTTGGTCAGTCAAGCATACAATCTAATCTCACCCCATAAGAGGCAGGAGGGTCTGTAGGGGATATGAAGAGGCTAGTATTAGTTCCCAAGTAATATTATATCAATGAACATTTGAAAGATAGAATCCAGAGGACACAGTATCATCAGCCCTTTACAAAACATTATTTCTAATTGTTAATCTAGTTTCCAAACTCAGAAGTCATAAATGATCAAGACCTTAAGAGCAAAAGATTCCCCTACCAAGAAGGCACTTTAATATAATGACTTACATCTGGCCAGTGGACATTTAACCAAAAACTTGGGGAGCATTATCAGTAGATATCTAATTGGCCTGGAATGGCCTGGAAGGAGCTACAGCCTTCATTTGGTTGTATATCCGCAACTTATATATGGTTTTACTATCGGTAGTGCCTTCTTAGTCTGGGACTATTGTTTTACCATCTACTGATAATGCCCTTACGTTTTTTATCATCTCTGAGTTTGGCTACTTAAAACAAGGATCTATGGAATAGTTTTCACTTAAGTGGCAATGGACTTCATCAAAGTACACAGAGCATATGTAGCTTGGCCTGTCCATCTCCCCGATGCCGTTCTTCCCCTTGCAATTGCCGCCCAATCTCTGGCTGTCATAATGACAGTCAGGAGGGGTTGCTATGTAAATACAGCAGTGTTTATTAACACTGTTTAGATGTGATTCAAAGACAGCCAGTAACATTTTTACTTTTGTATTTATTCTATTCCAGTCACCTGCAGATCAAAGAGATGCTCTTCGATCTGCATATGATGTTAAAGCAAGCTGAAAAAGGTAAAAAAAAAGAAAAAAACTTTTTTTTTTACTAAAATGTATTCCTATTTAAATGCCTATTAATTAAGGAGTAATCTTGCCTGTCTTTACACATCGTGGCCATTCATTTGTAGGAGAGCATGTTTACTAACAATTGTACTTCTCTTCTATAACTGAGAATAAAAGTGTATTGAATGGCCCGTATTGTGTAGCAGAAGTTTATAGAAATGAGATTTGTACAAAAGTATGTGGGCTTGACACAGCAGATCTAGAGAATTCCAGAGAAACTGAACCGACTGCCACATGTCACTGTCACTGCATAATCAGAACTGGCTGGTGTAAACCAGGGGTCTCCAAACTTTCTAAAACAAGGACCATTTTTTTGTGTTTCAGACTATAGGAGGGTCGGACTGTGGCCAGTGTGAGCAGAAAATGCCTAGGGCTTGGTGGTCAGTAGGGATGGGCTGAACATTGGCAAAACATTGTGTCAGCTGTTATATATATATATTTTACACTGACTGCACTGTATATATATATATATATATATAGGACTTGCAAAAGTATTCACCCTCTTGGATTTTTACCTATTTTGTTACTTTACAGCCTTAAGTTCAATGTTTTTTTAATCTGAATTATATGTGATGGATCAGAACACAATAGTCTAAGGTGAAATAAAATTAGAAAAATATATACATAAAACTATTTTTCAGAAATAAAAAAACTGATCATTTGCATGTGCGTATGTATTCACCCCCTTTGTTATGAAGCCCATAAAAATCTCTGGTGCAACCAATTACCTTCAGAAGTCACATAATTAGTGAAATGATGTTCACCTGTGTGCAATCTAATTGTCACATGATCTGTCATTACATATACACACCTTTTTGAAAGGCACCAGAGGCTGCAACACCTAAGCAAGAGGCACCACTAACCAAACACTGCCATGAAGACCAAGGAACTCTCCAAACAAGTAAGGGACAATGTTGAGAAGTACAAGTCAGGGTTAGGTTATAAAAAAAAAAAAAATATCCAAATCTTTGATGATCCCTAGGAGCATCATCAAATCTATCATAACCAAATGGAAAGAACATGGCACAACAGCAAACCTGAGACGGCCACATACCAAAACTCATGGACCAGGCAAGGAGGGCATTAATCAGAGAGGCAGTACAGAGACCTAAGGTAACCCTGGAGGAGCTGCAGAGTTCCACAGCAGAGACTGGAGTATCTGTACATAGGACGACAATAAGCCGTATGTTCCATAGAGTTGGGCTTTATGGCAGAGTGGCCAGAAGAAAGATATCACTTTCAGCAAAAAACAAAATGGCACATTTTGAGTTTGCAAAAAGGCATGTGGGAGACTCCAAAAATGTATGGAGGAAGGTGCTCTGGTCTGTCGATGGAAAGATGGATAGTGCTAAATACAGGGATATTATTGACCAAAACCTGTACCACTCTGTGTGTGATTTGAGGCTAGGACGGAGGTTCACCTTCCAGCAGGACAATGACCCCAAACACACTGCTAAAGCAGCACTTGAATGGTGTAAGTGGAAACAAGTAAATGTGTTGGAATGACCTAGTCAAAGCCCAGACCTCAATCCAATAGAAAATCTGTGGTCAGACTTAAAGATTGCTGTTCACAAACCATCCAACTTGAAAGAGCTGGAGCAGCTTTGCAAGGACGAATGGGCAAAAATTCCAGTGGTAAGATGTGGCAAGCTCATAGAGACTTATCCAAAGTGACTTGGAGCTGTGATAGCCGCAAAAGATGGCTCTACAAAGTATTGACTTTAGAGGGGTGAATAGTTATGCACATTGACTTTTTCTGTTATTTTATCATATTTTTTGTTTGCTACACAATAAAAAAAAAACATCTTTAAAGTTGTGGACATGTTCTGTAAATTAAATGAGGCAAATGAGGCAAATCCTCGAACAACTCACGTTAATTTCAGGTTGTGAGGCAACAAAACACGAAAAATGCCAAGGGGGTGAATACTTTTGCAAGGCACTGTATATAGTCTACACTGAATGCAGAGTATATATATATATATATATTACACAGTATATATATATATATATATATATATATATATATATATATATATATATATATATATATATATATATATATATATATTAATACACTGCCTGCACTGTATATATAGTCTGCACTACACTGACTACACTGTATATAATCCCAATCCCCAATTTCTAAGCACTAGGAAATATTTTAGAGGTAAAGGACGACCTTTGAGTGTGGGCCTGTATAAAACCTGCTATACCTTCTAATAGGGCTGCAGAACAGTGACAGAAGATATGATTCCTTTGCTTCCTCGTCACATTGTGGCTGTTTCTCTCTTCTCTCCCTGCTATTGCCACCTCTGAGTTGGAGAAGGGGGGAGAGAAGAAATGTACTCAAATGACTAGCCAGGTGCTTTTATCACACCTGCAGTTGAAGGAAAGAAAATGGTATAATGTACAGCTAGCTTTAGTTTAACCAAAAGAGCTTGAATTTGGTTAAATATTGGTTGATATTCTCCTATTTTTCTGCTTAATTTTTATTTCTGTTTTTCTAACCAACACATTTTAAACTTTTTGTGTTTTATTTGTTTTTTTCTTATTTTTTAATCATATTAAAACATTGTAAATTTAAAGACAAAAAAATACTTTATGTCATCTGTAAACAGACTATTGGAACTGCGCCATCATTTTTCTAATGAACAATTAATGGTGCAGCTGTTTTTAATTTGATGCAAACATCAAAATTAATTAATATAACGTGAACAGCACTACTACTTCCTATATGAAGCTCAATTTACTTTATTGTATGTTATATTATGCACATTTGCACTTTATGATAGAGAAAAAAATGTTTTGTAGGTAAATTGAGCTTCAAATAAGAGGTAATAGTGCTGTTCACTTTATATTAATGTATATCATCTGTAAATAACTTTTGAATGCTTAGTATTTGCCATAATACAAATCATAATTTTAATGTGATTTAAGACAGGATAAATTATAAAATAAAATGTACATCTTTTTCTACAGTGATACGATCTTTTTTTATTAACACCTATCAAATTAAAAGAGGTGTGTGTTATTTTAGTTGTATTACAATTCTTATTAAAAAATATACATAAAAATACATTTAAAAATAATTTTTGCAATACAATTTCACAAAAGAAAGCCTTGTTGTCCTAAAAAAAAGAAATTATATTATGCCCTTTTGGCACCAATAGCTTCAGTCCCTTAGAAGAAGAAGGCCTTGAATCTTCAGCTAGCCACTTTAGTTGGTGCACTTAGAAATCCTGTTTGGCAGGAGTGATGTAGTGTACTGTGTAGCTCCTGGAGCAGAAAGAACACTTGTACTTTCTGGCAGAGGATGAGTGCAGCATGGTGTTCTGTTAGTGTACATAACCGCAGGCAGTTTTTTCTGCATGGGGATAAAGGGGAGGGTTACTGGGTCCTACAAGAACGGGCCCAGAAAAAAGAAGCTACTAAATGAAAACACACGTTGATCGAAACAAAGTAATTCTTTGAGTCAAAAGATAAATTTATTATTTATAAACAACACTTGTGTATTTCCCATGTAATAAGATTCCAGGCACCTGGATATCTAGAACCAACAAATAAAGACAACACTAGACAAGACATATACCGGACACCATATAAACAACATGTAAAACATCACGTGTACTGAGCAGCAAAAAAGGGATCAAACAAAAAGGAGTATCAAATTATTAATAATATAAATATGCAGATTATGCCAATAAAGTCATGTAATCTTGGGATATTCAGATTGTTATGACCATAGCACTATTAGAACTAATAATGGAGGCAAAATAGTTAATTGGAGAGGCTGCGCTGATTGAATAATTGTAGCTAGTCAAAAAGACATGCCTGCTGACACAAAGAGTCATGAAAAAGGTGTTCTATTGTGATAAGCTGGGAATAGACATCCTGGCAGAAGGAGGATTGAATTTCCGTGTGGGGAAAAAAAAATAAAAAATTCCTTGTTGGATTCAGTTTAGGTGAACTGGGACATGATCATGTGTTGATTTCTGCTGTCCTTGTGGAGCTTCTTAACACCAAAACTACCTTAAATAAAATTGCGTTTTTTAAGGCTTAATTTTGTAGAGTGCAGCCCTGCTGTAAGTTTGGTGCTAGCCATTTAAGTCTAGATCAACACAGAGTAATATCATGAATCAATCAGAACCCTTATATCAGCAGTTCAACACGTCCAAATAGAGTTCCATAGCAGATGGCAATTAGCTGATCACATCCAGTGAAAGTCAGTATGAAATAATGCGGACTTTTGAATCCTCAGACAGTCAAGATGTAAAAAAGGTAAAATAGGCTTGTGTGCTTATAACGTTACCCGGTTGACGTCTTCCTTTTGTGGATGGGATGACAGGAGTTCTGATCCATCCAGTCTGGATATCAATTGCCAGTGCCGTTGGTTTGCTGCGGACCGGGATCGTGATGGCCACTTCGTGTCCTTTTTAATTATGCTGACACCAAATGCAAAAGGGGCCAAATGGCCGTATGAAGTGCTCCGTTGTGGCGGTTTCCCGACTTCCGACAGTTACACAGGATCGGTCAGCGCTGCTCAAAGTTCTCCGTGCCTCTGCTCTGTATAGTGCTCATCAACTGCCCATCACATGATGCGTGACGTGATGCGTTTCGCAAAGGGCGTAATTGCTTTTGCTTCTTCCTGGCGTATGCTGGGAAGGTGTTGGGGATCCTATCTTATATCGTAATCAACAGGTGTTGACTTGAAAAGGGTAATTGCACATGAAGTGTTGTTTCAATATAAATTGTTTGAAAATACAATTTATCATGCTAATTAAGCCATACAAAACTATTCATGTAAGAATAGCGATTTGTTAAACGTTGAAAAAGTTACATGTGTTAGGCAATGGGCAAGGGAACATTTATACAAGACATTCAATACGATTAACACCGGGTCACCTGGAGAAGTGAATATTTTCTTATGACCCGACAAAAAGACATATTTAAAATAAGGTGGGATAATAGAAAAAAGAGAGAAGATAATAGAGATCTTATGTATGTTGCACCAAATTATCGGCCACATACATCAACACTTTGCGATGTCAAAAGGACAACGCCGCAGTGTCTTTTGGAGCAAACAGCTGAGAGGTTATTGGATGCAAAAGTCCCGGGATGGAAAATTTAACCGGGTGAAGGAGGATGCAGGGGGATGTTTGTCGCGCCGTTAGTGCTAGCTATAAGGAGGAATTCTTTCATCTTACATTAAGTCCCTATTTTCTAATTCTTTTTTAGAGTACTCACAAGTCGTCGTGAAGAAAAAATGGTAATTATCGAACCATTTAATTAAAGTTCACTCATGTGAAAATATAACAACATAAGAGTACAGAGCGATCAGGGCGTTTTTTTGTTGTATGTTCATTGATATACCGTGGAGAATGATATGTCAACTTCCCTATCGAGAAATGGGTAAGGGCCTTTTATTGGGGTCCCTGTTGATACAAAATGCAGCGGGATTAGTTTAAATAGAAAAAAGGGAAAAAAGGGATGCATAATGGTACAGAGTCAACCTGATAATATTTATAGATGGAATATTGTCCTTGTGGTCTGCCCTATGTATAATGCTGTTTTAAACCGATGCTGAAAATAACAGCGTGTTTAAATCATTTAAGTGTAACAAAAAATAATGTTAAACCTGAATCAGGGATTATACAGGGTGATCTGGACTTTCGCTTTTCTGAACGGCCCTGTTTAAAGTATAATAAAGCAGGTCGTGGTAATAAATGGTCAGGTTGAGCCTTCCGGCTAGAATTCTCATGGAAACAGTTGAATGCTAGGATAATACTAAGTATACCTGTCAAAGGACGCAGTGTTTACTGACACTGCCTCGGCGACTGATGGTCCAATCTAATTGGTCGTTGTGTACGTAGTGAAATGTTTTGTTTTCAAATAGGGAAATCTTAGGCCTTAGGGACTAGATGTCCAAGAAGGCCTGAAGATTAAGTTCCGTGTTGAGGCCAACAGGAACCAAAGATTTGAGGCGGTATACCCACCATTTTTCTTTTTGGAGTAATATCCTGTCAAAGTCGCCTCGTCGTGTCGGCAACTTCAACATGTATATGCCTTTGACAGTTAGGCCGGATGGATCCCCTCCATGGTGCAAATAGAAATGTTTCGCCAGAGGCTTCTCTAGAATTTTACCTTTTTACCTTTTTTCTGCATGCAGTGTCTCTGTATCTCTGTGAAATGGTCAAGGGCCCACTCACCAATTCTGCGATCAAGGCCCAAGTGAAGTGACCGGGATCAGGCAGGTTATTCAGGTAGCCCAACTGGAACGCTTAACCCCGTCTGTGCAGGTGTGCCTGGAGATGCACCTGGGATCCCCTCTCAGGCAGGATGCCCCCGACTGGCCAAGGATCTGTGGGAGGTACGGCTGACCTGGGCGGCAGCACCCCTCCCCTGGGTCCAGTCTTCTACCTTGCCTTGTGGCATCTGCCTCACTCACAGGCAGCAATTGGTGTCCTTTTCTTCGTTTCCCCCAGCATGCTGGGATCACCAGTCCTGCCCACATAGAAGGCTATGGGTCCATTTGTGTTAGGGACTACATGTCCCACAATCCTTTGCTTCTCCTGAATCTCTCTTTATTGGCTCCCTCCCCCTGCCAATGAGAAAGCAGGGGAGGCAACAGAACAGGCAGCTCTATCTTCTGCGAGCGCGGCTCGCTCACACTGTATGGCCCCTTGGCTTTTTACCTATTTTGTTACATTACAGCCTTTAGTTCAATGTTTTTGTAATTGAATTATATGTGATGGATTAAGTTGGTGAAGTAAAATTAGAAAAATATATGCATAAAACTATTTTTCAGAAATAAAAAATGATAATTTGCATGTGCGTATGTATTCACCCCCTTTGTTATGAAGCCCATAAAAAGCTCTGGTGCAATCAATTACCTTTAGAAGTCACATAATTAGTGAAATAAAGTCCACCTGTGTGCAATCTAAGTGTCACATGATCTGTCATTACATATACACACCTTTTTGAAAGGCCCCAGAGGCTCCAACCCCTAAGCAAGAGGCACCACTAACCAAAAACTGCCATGAAGACCAAGGAACTCTGCAAACAAGTAAGGGACAATGTTGTTGAGAAGTACAAGTCAGGGTTAGGTTATAAAAAAATATCCAAATCTTTGATGATCCCTAGGAGCACCATCAAATCTATCATAACCAAATGGAAAGAACATGGCACAACAGCAAACCTGCCAAGAGACGGCTGCACCTAAGGTAACCCTGGAGGAGCTGCAGAGTTCCTCAGCAGAGACTGGAGTATGACATAGGATGACAATAAGCCGTACGCTCCATAGAGTTGGGCTTTATGGCAGAGTGGCCAGAAGAAAGCCATTACTTTCAGCAAAAAACAAAATGGCACGTTTTGAGTTTGCGAAAAGGCATGTGGGAGACTCCCAAAATGTATGGAGGAAGGTGCTCTGGTCTGACGAGACTGAAATTGAACTTTTTGGACATAAAAAAAAACGCTATGTCTGGCGCAAACCCAACACATCACATCACCCAAAGAACACCATCCCCACAGTGAAACATGGTGGTGGCAGCATCATGTTGTGGGAATGTTTTTCAGCAGTCGGGACTGGGAAACTGGTCAGAGTTCAGGGAAAGATGGATGGTGCTAAATACAGGGATATTCTTGAGCAAAAAACAAAATGGCACGTTTTGAGTTTGCAAAAGGGCATGTGGGAGAATCCAGGAAGAAGGTGCTCTGGTCTGTCGAGGGAAAGATGGATAGTGCTAAATACAGGGATATTCTTGACCAAAAGCTGTACCACTCTGTGTGTGATTTTAGGCTAGGACGGAGGTTCACCTTCCAGCAGGACAATGACCCCAAACACATTGCTAATGCAGCACTTGAGTGGTTTAAGGGGAAACATGTAAATGTGTTGTAATGACCTAGTCAAAGCCCAGACCTCAATTCAATAGAAAATCTGTGGTCAGACCTAAAGATTGCCCAAACCATCCAACTTGAAGGAACTGGAGCAGTTTTGGAAGGAGGAATGGGCAAAAATCCCAGTGGTAAGATGTGGCAAGCTCATAGAGACTTATCCAAAGCGACTTGGAGCTCTGAGAGCCACAAAAGGTGGCTCTACAAAGTATTGACTTTAGGGGGGTGAATAGTTATGCACACAAAGTTGTGGGCATGTTCTGTAAATTAAATGATGCAAATCCTCAAACAATCCACATTAATTCCAGGTTGTGAGGCAACAAAACACGAAAAACGCCAAGGGGGGGTGAATACTTTTGCAAGGCACTGTATATAGTCTACACTGAATGCAGAGTATATATATATATATATATATATATATATATATACACTGCCTGCACTGTATATATAGTCTACACTACACCGACGACACTGTATATATAATCCCAAGTACTAGGACATTTTCTAGAGCTAAAGGATGACGTTTGAGTTTGGGCCTGTATAAAACCTGCTATAAATTCTAATAGGGCTGCAGAACAGTGACAGAAGATATGATTCCTTTGCTTCCTCATCACATTGTGGCTTTTTCTCTCTTCTCTCCCTGCTATTGCCACTTCTGAGTTGGAGAAGGGGGGAGAGAAGGGGGGAGAGAAGAAATGTACTCAAATGACCAGCCTGGTGCTTGTATCACACCTGCAGTTGAAGGAAAGAAAATGGTATAATGTATAGCTAGCTTTAGTTTAACCAAAAGAGCTGGAATTTGGTTAAATGTTGGTTGATATTCTCCTCTGAGGTAATATTTTTGTGCTTATTTTTTTGTAAACAGACTATTGGAACTGCGCCATAATTTTTCTAATGAACAATTAATGGTGCAGCTGTTTTTCATTTGATGCAAACATCAAAATTAATTAATATAAAGTGAACAGCACTACTACTTCCTATATGAAGCTCAATTTACTTTATTGTATGTTATATTATGCACATTTGCACTTTATGATAGAGAAAAAAAAGTTTTGTAGGTAAATTGAGCTTCAAATAAGAGGTTATAGTGCTGTTCACTTTATATTAATGTATGTCATCTGTAAATAACTTTTGAATGCTTAGTATTTGCCATAATACAAATCATAATTTTAATGTGATTTTTAGAAAGGACAAATTATAAAATAAAATGTACATCTTTTTCTACAGTGACACATTTTTTTTTAATTAACACCTATCAAATTAAAAGTGTGTTATGTTATTCTTATTAAAAATATACACAAAATACATTCAAAAATAATTTTTGCAATACAATTTCACAAAAGAAAGCCTTATTGTCCTAAAAAAAAAAAAAAGATATATAAAAAAATATATATGTGTAGCATTACCCCTGGAGGAGCTGCTTAAGTGTATTTGGTTCTGTACTCTGGCTCTCAACCCCAAGAACAGTCTCAGCCCTTCTGGCACACCTGGCAATAATGTTAGTGCAGACACCACCAATGAAAGACACACGTTATAGTAAAATACAGAAATAATCTTTACTGTGAAATTCCTTTGAAATGGTAACAAACAATAGCAATATAGCTGAACAGTAGACAAATATATCTCAAGCAGGTCAACTGTGTAATAATGATTGAAAATCAAGAGCAATAGAACTCAACGGTACTGTCTGGCTGCTTTCAGGGTACTCCTCAAGACAAATTACCCCGAGAGCAAAGGCAAACGCTTTAACAATCGACAGATCACAAAATAGCAGACACTGTAATGGATTGACCACCACTCTACTTAAATTGGGTTTTATGAGTCCAGGCAGGAGGAGAGCAGAGGAATAACTCTCTCTTATGTCAGACCTCTCTCTACTGTCTCCTGACACCACAGGCCCACAAAACCATGAACACTGCACCTAGTTCAGTGGTCAATAAGCGTAACTCCCCACTCATGCACTACATATACTGAGCCACAGGTATGTGTGTGCATGCCCTTTTGTCACCAATAGCTTCAGTCCCTTTGAAGAAGAAGGCCGTGAATCTTCAGCTAGCCACTTTAGTTGGTTCACTTAGAAATCCTGTTTGGTAGGAGTGATGCAAAGTGTACTGTGTAACTCCTGGAGCAGAAAGAATACTTTTACTTCCTGGCAGAGGATGAGTGCAGCATGGTGTTCTGATAGTGTAGGTAACCGCAGGCAATTTTGTCTGCATGCAGTGTTTCTGTATCTCTGTAAAATGGGTAAGTGCCCACTCACCAATTCTGAGATCAAGGCCCAAGCGAAGTGACCGGGTTCAGGCAGGTTCTTCTAGCCCAACTGGAACGCTTAACCCCATCTGTGCGCCTGGAGATGAGCCTGGGATCCCCTCTCAGGCAGGATGCCCTGACTGGCCATGGATCTGTGGGAGGTACGGCATGCCGACCCGGGAGGCAGCACCTCTCCCCTGGGTCCAGTCTTCTACCTTGCCTCGTGGCATCTGCCTCACTCCCAGGCAGCCCTTTGTGGCCCTTTCTTCTTTTCCCCCAGCATGCTGGGATCTCCAGTCCTGCCCACATAGAAGGCTATGGGTCCGTACATCCACTGGCAGGCACCCGCTGATCGGCTTCTGCTGTTACTAATCACAGCAGTAGCAGCGTGCACGCTTCCTACCCGTAAGTGCAGAAGCACATATATACAGTACTTCACAAAAGTGAGTACACCCCTCACATTTTTGTATTTTATTATATCTTTTCATTTGACAACACTGAAGAAATTACACTTTGCTACAATGTAAGGTAGTGAAGTATACAACTTGTATAACAGTGTAAATTTGCTGTCCCCTCAAAATAACTCAACACACAGCATGGGGGTCCCCTTAGTCTGCCTGTAAAGTGGCGCATCTGTCTGATGTGTTTTATAGTCCCGCAGAAAAATGAAATTTCTAAAGGAAAAATGTAATTTAAAATTGCTTGCGGCTGTAATGTATTGCCGGCTCCCGGTAACATAGATAAAAATTTTAAAAAATGGCGTGGGTGTCCCCCCCAGTCCATGCTAGGTGTTCGCATATGTGCCGTAACTGCTCTGCTCATTCTTTGTTGGCACCTGGCAACATGTGTATGTCTGGAAACGGCAGCTCAGCTGTACTATGCAGACGTCTTTCCTGACAGAACATGTCCTGTTAAACCGATGTATGGTCTTGGCCACCGTGCTGCAGCTCAGTTTCAGGGTCTTGACAATCTTCTTATAGCCTAGGCCATCTTTATGTAGAGCAACAATAATTTTTTTCAGATCCTCAGAGAGTTCTTTGCCATGAGGTGCCATGTTGAACTTCCAGTGACCAGTATGAGAGAGTAAGAGCGATAACACCAAAGTTAACAGACCTGCTCCCCATTCACACTTGAGACCTTGTAACACTAATGAGTCGCATGACACCGGGGAGGGAAAATGGCTAATTTGGACATTTTCACTTAGGGGTGTACTCACTTTTGTTGCCAGCGGTTTAGACATTAATGGCTGTGTGTTGAATTATTTTGAGGGGACAGCAAATTTACACTGTTATACAAGCTGTAAACTCACTACTTTACATTGTAGAAAAGTGTAATTTCTTCAGTGCTGTCACATAAAAAGATATAATAAAATATTTAAAAAATGTGAGTACTCACTTTTTTGAGATACTTTATATACATGTATATGTGTGTGTATATATATATATATATATATATATATATATACAGAGCCGGAGCTACCACTAGGCAAACTAGGCAGCCGCCTAGGGCACACTGCTGCCTAGGGCTTCGGGCCACTGGTGTTCCTATTCTCTTCTCTCTGCAGCAAGCAACTAAGTCTCAGCATTAGCAGGCAGCCGCCGCTCCATTCGCACATAGTGTCAGAGGCACAGTGGCGTGGAGGTCTGTGTCTGTGTCCCGAATCCCGAATGAATGGAAGCAAGCAAACATTCATTGATGGGCACTGGTAGGCTGAATTGATGGGTGTTGGTAGGCTGCATTGAAGGGCGCTGGTAGACTGCATTTGATGGGCGCTGGTGAGACTGCACTTGATGGGCGCTAGTGAGGATGCATTGATGGGCACTGGTAGGCTGCATTTGATGGGCGCTAATGAGGCTGCATGTGATGGGCGCTGGTGGGCTGCATTTGATGTGCACTTCATTAAAAAGGTGGGGTATACATGGGCAGGACAAAGGGTATTGGTGACAAAATGAGGTTTCGCCAAAGGGTATCAAAAATCCTTATAGCCAGCCATATATATATATATATATATATATATATATACAGTCCCTGACAAAAGTCTTGTCGCTTCTCTATTTTGTAGAAACTCCTGCTATTAACCTGACTTTTAATTAATCAATTGGTGTTAGAAATAGCTCATATGAAAAGCTAAAGCCCTCCCAATGATGTTTAATGCACTGAAATAAATTAGTTTCACTGAAAAAAGATTTATCATTTAATCAAGACAGACAGGTCAAATTTTGGCAGGACAAAAGTTTTGTTGCCTATACAGAAATTGAACAACTTTACTGAAAATCCAAAAATATGTCAGTAAATTAAGTAGTGGTGCTGTGAGATCCAAATTTAATATCTTGTATGACTTCCATGAGCTTGAAGGACAGCATCCATGCGGTTTGGCAAGGATTCATACAATTTATTGATGAAGTCATCAGGAATAGCAAAGAAAACAGTCTTGCATGCCTCCCAGAATTCATCAATATTCTTTGGTTTCGTCTTCCATGCTTCATTTTTCATCCTACACCACATATGCTCAATGATGTTCATGTCTGGTGACTGGGCTGGCCAATCCTGGAGCATCTTGATCTTTTTGCCTTAAGGAAATTTGATGTGGAGATGGAAGTATGCGATGGAGCACCATCCTGCTGCAAAATTTGGCCTTTTTTATGGTTGGGAATATAAGAGGTAGCTAAGATTTCTTGTTATTTTAGACTATTGATGTTGCCTTCCACCCTGCAGATCCCTCACACACCCCCATACTGGATGTAATCCCAGACCATGATTTTGCCTCCACCAAACTTCACTGTTTTCTGGGTAAATCTCGGCTCCATGCGGGTTCCAGCAGGTCTCCTGAAATATTTGCGGCGACTCTGGTGTAATTCAACAGAAGATTCATCTGAAAAATCCACCTTCTGACACTTTTCCAAAGTCCATCCTTTTAGCAGGCTGTGGCCCTTGGCAAATGCCACACGGTTTTTCAATTGTCTTTTGTTTAGTGCTGGCTTATGGGCACTGATTCGACCATGGAGGCCATTTCAAGACAGAATCCGACAAACTGTTCTGGTTGACACAGGGACTTCAGGTGACCAGGTCTCGTGGAGCTCTGCTGTAGTGGAAAATGGTCTGGCCTTGGATTTTCAAGCCAACAAACGGTCCTCTCGAGTAGTTGTCTTGCGGGGTCGGCCTGACCTGGCCTTGTCCAAAACGTCTCCAGTCTCTTCAAATCTTTTTTTATCCTCTGAACTTGACGCTGAGACACATTGAAGGTGTCTGCCCCATCAGCAGTGGATCTGGTCTTCAGCCTCTTGATTATCAAAACTTTAATCTCCGGGTGAATCTTGTTTGCAGAGGTCTAGTTGCAGTTGAGAAGGTCTAGTGTACTGGTGTTCTTTTTATACACACCTGAGACCTAATTGATCCATTATTAGTCACAGGTGAAGCTCATATAACAAGGCGACAACACTTATGTCTTGGCAAAAATTTACTCAATGGGCTTTACCAAGCTGTGAATATTAGAATACTTCTTGTCAGTTTCGTTTTGCACTGAAACATTATTACAAAAGCTGTTGGGATTAAAATGACCCATTTCTTGTAACAAAATCTTGATTAGAAATATATTTTAGTGGCACTTCAGGTCAATTTGTACGCAAGCGACAAGACTTTTGGCAGGGACTGTATATAAACACTAAGCAAAATTATAAATGCAACACTTTTGTGTTTGCCCCTATTTATCATGAGCTGAACTTAAAGATTTACGACTTTTTATAAGTACACAAAAGGCCTATTTCTCTCAAATATTGTTCACAAATCTGTCTAAATCTGTGTTAGTGAGCACTTTTCCTTTGCCGGAATAATCCATCCACCTCACAGATGTGGCATATCAAGATGCTGAGTAGACAGCATGAGTATTGCACAGGTGTGCCTTAGGCTGGCCATAATAAAAGGCCTCTCTAAAGCATGCAGTTTTATCACACAGCACAATGCCATAGATGTTGCAAGTTTTGAGGGAAGGTGCAATTGGCATGCTGACTGCAGGCATGTCCACCAGAGCTGTTGCCCTTGAATTGAATGTTCATTTCTCTACCATAAGCCATCTCCAAAGGAGAATTTCCATCTCTACCATAAGCCATCTCCAAGAGAATTTGGCAGTACATCCAACTGGCCTCACAACTGCAGACCACGTTTAACCACACCAGCCCAGGACCAGGACCTTCACATCCAGCATCTTCACTACCAAGATCATCTGAGACGAGCCACCCAGACAGCTGCTGCAACAATCGGTTGGCGTAACCAAAGAATTTCTGCACAAACTGTCAGAAACCGTCTCAGGGAAGCTCATTTGCATGCTCGTTGTCCTCATCGGGGTCTCAACCTGACTGCAGTTTGTCGTCATAAGCATCTTAAGTGGGTAAATGCTCACATTCGATGGCATCTGGCACTTTGGAGAGGTGTTCTCTTCCTGGATGAATCCCGTTTTCACTGTACAGGGCAGATGGCAGACAGCGTGTATGGCATCGTGTGGGTAAGCAGTTTGCTGATGTCAATGTTGTGGATCGAGTGGCCCATGGTGGCGGTAGGGTTATGGTATGGCAGGCGTATGTTATGGACAATGAACACAGGTGCATTTTATTGATGGTAGTTTGAATGATGAGATCCTGAGGCCCATTGTTGTGCCATTCATCCATGACCATCGCCTCATGTTGCAGCGTGATAATGCATGGCCCCATGTTACAAGGATCTGTACACAATTCCTGGAAGCTGAAAACATCCCAGTTCTTGCATGGCCAGCATACTCACCGGACATGTCACCCATTGAATATGGATAAAAATTATACGGAATCCTATTAATTAATGGTGAGAGACCTCAACAAATTTTGGATGTAACTGATACGTCGGTTGGGATGGGATACCTCTAAAGCAGGTAGATCACTGGAAGAATGGGAAGGGGGTGTGGGATAACGAGATATCCCAGAAAAGCAATGAGGAGAATCAACCACGGTATATCATTGCAAAAAATCGAATTGGCTTTATTAATCTTTAAATAGTATGTTAAAAACCTTGAGTAAGTGACACAAATAACAATAATGTGGAGTTATTTCCCAATATACCCAGTCATAAAAAGAAAACACACACATACAATTGGACAACTTTGTCACAATGAGGCGCCAGAGCTTAAGGACCCATGCATACATACACATACACACCCAGTCACGGTGGTATTCTATGATGCTGCTTTAGTATTGAATTAAAACCTGGAATTTCATGTCAGTATTGTATGGATGATATCTGACCCAAATATATCAGTATGCAGTCAACTAAGTGTCCAATAGAGACTGATGTTAGGGCCAACATACATTGATGGATGGAGTTCCTGGAAGTAAATTTGTTAAAGTAACGTGGAGCAAAATAGTAGTAGGCTGACCTAACCATGCGTCCCAGATATAAGAGTGAGCCGATCGAGAAAATGACAAACCAAATCCTTTAAGCACAGTAATTCAGACAATGCTGCAAGTGAAATTCAGGCACATAGTTTCGCTAACAGTGCACTGTATATTTAATTGCTTCTCAGTGTTCATTACATGTGTAAGGGGGAACGGGCATAGGAAGGGACGGCAAACACATGACACAGCCAGAGGCTCTCACTGCTTCGTTGCAGTGTCAGGAGCAGTCTTCCTTCAGTCCGGTCCGTGCTTCCCCTAGAGTATCACTGAGGTAAAGATGAATACTGCCACATTAGTTAAGATTTGGGAAGTATCCATGCATAACAATGCTGATGTGGTCCATTGTATCCTGGCTGTGCATGAGAGTTGCCCATCAGCTGACCGGGAGGTAAACTACGGTGGCTCGTAGATCTATAGGCAGCAGACTTATCCATAGAGACCGAAGGAAGATGGCAGTGCGGAACAACCACACACATAAGCTGAGGCGTATGGTAGAGCTTGAGGCTAGTCTGCGAATGCATTTCGCACACGCAACTGTGCACTTTTTCAAGACGTATGATGTGAATTATCCCAGTCATTCTAAAGGAACCAATATCCAATCAGCAAATATCATGTCATAATGCTATTTAGAGGCCATCTTGTGGTGACAAAGCATATTGCTTTAATTAAAAAGACAAAAGCAGGAAAGGGAGAAATAAAAGGCAGAATAATATAAAGATTTTACACATTTGCATAGTTTTTTCCACCTAATACCCCTATCTTACTGAGACTGTGTGAGTAAATACCATTAAATAGTCTTACACCATCAGCTGTGAATTTGAGTGAATGGACTTGGTTACCATTGAATTTTGATTGTTGGTTCGGCTGAATAAATGAAATTTATAGGCCACAGATTTATCTTGGATTGGTGGCTCTACTAAGGTTCAAGGAAAACCTTGAGGCTTACCTCATTGTTTAAGCCATTAGGCTGTAAAGTATTCAGCCTAAAAATCCAAGATTTTTTGTTTTTGAGTAGAACATTGTCATAGTCACCTCTGTGAGCTGACAGATCAAAGGCAAAAAATCCCTTGAATCTCAAACCTGTGGATTTGCCATCATGGCACTGTATAAAATGTTGTGCCACTGGTGTCACCTCCTTGAGTCTTATGCTTTTTATGTGTTCACTGATTCTGATTCAAAGTTGACGTTTAGTCTTACAACGTATAATTTTTTGCACGAGCACTCAAGAATATATAGTACCCGTGTAGTAGCACAGCTCTCATCAAAGGTATTCCGGTGGGCCAGTTCCTGAGAATTCGCAGGAACTGCTCCACCAAGGAGGACTATTGCCGTGAGTCTGATATGCTATATCAGCGATCCAGGGAGAGGGGTTGGCAATCTGGCAGGCCACAGGAAAAGGGGGGGGCGAGAGAGCGGCCCCCCCTCCTGAACCGTACCAGGTCACATGCCCTCAATATGGGGAGGGTGCTTTGGGGTCCTGCCCAAAGCACCTTGTCCCCATGTTGATGGGGACAAGGGCCTCATCCCCACAACCCTTGCCCGGTGGTTGTGGGGGTCTGCGGGCGAGGGGCTTATTGGAATCTGGAAGCCCCCTTTAACAAGGGGGCCCCCAGATCCCACCCTACCATGTGAATGGGTAGGGGTACATTGTACCCCTACCCAATCACCAAAAAAGTGTCAAAAATGTAAAAATGACAGGAGACAGTTTTGGACAATTCCTTTATTCACAGCGCCCGACGGTCCCGGTAAAAACCCCAGAAAAACTCTGCCTCCATGGGAGGCGTCCCCACGACTGCTTTCTTTTTGCTTTGACAGCTGTGATATAGTCAAGGGCGGGCCACCCAGTGATGTAAATGGGTGAACCCGCCCCCTCCGACGTCACATGCCATGTCACTTCTGGGGGTAGTGAGGGAAGCAATGGGAGCTGAACTTCTTAAGACAAGGACTTCAGTGCTTCTGATGTGCTTCTGATGTGAAATTGAGGATGCATTGCCTCACAGCTTTGTTTTAAAGGGGTTGTATACCCTCAATTACAACTTGCACCTACAGGTAAGCCTAGATTAAGGCTTACCTGTAGGTACAAGAAATATCTCCTAAACCTGCACGGTTTAGGAGATATTTGCAAAAAAAGTTTTACAACGTTGTCTACGGTGCATTCACAGGGTTAATCCCCATTCACAACTTCGGCTCGCCGAAGTTGAAGTCTCCCGCGCGCTTGCGCGGAGCGACGTCTTCGCTGCTCTAACCAATCGCAGCGGCGCTGTGATTGGCCGGAGCAGCGATACCCGGAAGCGAGACGAGGACGGTGTCGGGGCCCCGATCTAAGGTAAGTGATGCATAATGAGCTAGTATGCTAGTCATACTAGCTCATTATGGCTTTGTCTTGCAGGTGGTTTAAACCCCCCCCCCCCAAAAAAAACAGGTATACAACCGCTTTAAAGCACTGCCTATTAAGTTAAAAAGAGAATGTCCATGTCCTGGCCACAGTTATACTTTAACGACTTGCCGACTTGCTCACGCACATATACGTCGGCAAAGTGATTCGTTCCCTCGAATTGCCGTACCCGTACATTGGCTTCCTTAAGAGCCATAGCAGGCGATCGCGGGTTCCACGAGAGCCAGAACGGGGTTTGTGTGTGTAAACACACAAATCCTCGTTCTGACAGGAGAGAAGAGACAGATCTGCTGTTCGTAGTAATTATGAACAGCGATATGTCTCCTCCTCCAGTCAGTCCCATTCCTGCACAGTTAGAAACATTTACGAGGGAACACAATTAACCCCTTGATCGCCCCCTAGTGTTAATCCCTTCCCTGCCAGTGACATTTACACAGTAATCAGTGCATTTTTATAGCTCTGATCACTGTATAAATGTCAATGGTCCCAAAAATGTGTCAAAAGGGTCCAATCTGTCCGCTGCAATGTTGCAGTTCTGCTAAAAATCGCAGATCACCACCGTTACTAGTTAAAAAAAAAGTAATAAAAATGCCATAAATCTTTCCCATAGTTTGTAGATGCTATAACTTTTGCGCAAACCAATCAATATACTCTTATTGCCATTTTGTTAACCAAAAATATGTAGAAGAATACATATTGGCCTAAACTGATGAAGAATTTTATTTTTAAAAAACATTTTTGGGGATATTTATTATAGCAAAGAGTAATAAATATTGTTTTTTTTTTTTCAAAAATGTTGCTCTTTTTTTGTTTATAGCGCACAAAATAAAATCCGCAGAGGTGATCAAATACCATCAAAAGAAAGCTCTATTTGTGGGGAAAAAAATTTTGTTTGGGTAAAACGTTGCACGACTGCACAATTGTCAGTTAAATCGATGCAGTGCCGTATCGCAAAAAATGGCCCGGTCATTAAGGGATAAAATATTCCCTGAAGTGGGCTGAAGTGGTTAATGAACAAAAAAACACTGTAATAAACAAGCAGAAAGAATAGTAGTGCCTTCTTAACGGCTTCCCGACCGCCTCCTGTAGATATATGTCTACAGAATGGCACGGCTAGGCAAAAGGACATATATATACGTCCCCTTTAATTGCCTAGCCATAGGGGTCGCGCGCGGGAGCTCCCTGTCCACGGCTGCGGGACCAGCGGACCCGATCACCGCTGGTGTCCCGCAAAAAATAAAAACCGCAGGGGCAATCAAATACCACCAAAAGAAAGCTCTATTTGTGGGAAAAAAAGGACACCAATTTTGTTTGGGAGCCACCTCGCACGACCGCGCAATTGTCAGTTAAAGCGACGCAGTGCCGAATCGCAAAAAGGGGCCTGGTCCTTTGGCTGCAAATTGGTCCGGGGCTGAAGTGGTTAAAGCAGAAAGTACCTGCATGTTTCACTCATAAAAGCAAGAGGTTTATTTTTTATTCAGGATACTGTTCAAATTACTCCACTTGTATATCTTTAAAAACTTTTAAAAGATTATACTTTCTATTTAAGAACTGCAAATTATTGTAAAGAGTTTATGATTGCTACCTTTGTGTTTTCTCCATTATTTACATATTCTGAAGGAAAATTATGTTATTTAAGTTCACCTACTTGCCATAATTGAAGTAAGATGTCTTCAACGACTTTCTTTAAAGGTTCCATTTGTTTTCATACTCTGCCACCTAGTGGAAAAACTATGTTCATGCAAGCAACCATTCCCCATTATTATTTACAGTATATATATAGTGCAGTATTTTATTATAATTACTGATTTTGTAATAGCAGTGTTAATTAAAACAACAACAATTAATGATTGTTGCCTTAGATCCAAATTGTTGAACATTAGATAACTTTTTTTTTACTGTGTTCTGCATATTGAACAATATCTCTGTCAATATTTGATATTTTTTCCCCAGGAACATGGATTGCACTTAAAAATGATTGTGTTAATTTTTTATTGATTAGGTGGGAAAAATAAGAAAGTCTACAGCCAGAAAGAGAGAGTACCATGTACTTTTTATGGTACTCACCACAATCGTCTGCTACTTGATTTGTTGGATGCCTTATGGTGTGGTTGCCCTGCTTGCTACCTTTGGAAGACCTGGAGTGGTGACACCAGTTGCCAGTGTGATACCGTCCATTCTGGCCAAAAGCAGTACTGTATGCAATCCACTAATCTACATTTTTATGAATAAGCAGGTAAACTTTTTATTATTCTATAATGAGATTTAGAACTATTTAATACTAAAAGGTTGTACAGGAAAACAAAGAAGAAACAAAAACACTGAATTGTATTTCTAGCCAAATCATATTTGTTCTGGTTTGGATAAAGCAACCAACACTGATTATATAATGTATTACTGCCTATGTCACAGTCACTGGGGAGGTACACCCTCCTTGTATTGGCTAGATCAGGGGTCTCTAAACTTTCTAAACAAAGGGCCAGATTACTGTCTTTTCAGACTTTAGGTGAGCCGGACTGTGACCAGCAGAAATATAATTTTTTTTCTGGTATCAGTGGGAGTAAACAGTGCCCCATCTTTGGTATAAGGGGGAGGAATAGTGCCCCATTGGTAGTGTCAGTGGGCAGAATAGTGTCCCATATCAGTGGGATAAACAGTGCCCCAAGGCCTGCATAAAGGCAAGCAAAGGGCCACATCTGGCCCCCAAGCCACAGTTTGGAGACCTCTGGGCTAGATGATCTATGTCTGGATAGATGTAAAATCCAAAATTTTACAGTTGTTATTGGGACAGGAGGTGAAGGGAAATCCAGCGGGAAGATCAGGTATGGGAACAACTGTGTAAGAGCAGAGTTCTTTTCACTTTGGGAAGATTTTAGCTAACTTCATCTACACAGGAAGCAAAGAAGAGAAAACCTTCCCAATGGGAGTCAGACAGCAAAAAAAAAAAAAGGGTGCCCCCCCCCCGTCGCTCAATCATCAGCCCACCAACCATCTAGGTTGCGGGCAATGCTTCCTCCTCGGCAGCTTCACTCTGCGCCTCCTCCTCCTCAGCTTCATGGCGGCTTCTCCTGCACCTCCTCCTCCTCGCGGCCAAAATGATTGCTTCTCTTCTCTCCCAATCGGGCGCACAGGACCCGCTTTCTGATTGGCAAGGAGGAAAATAAGGAAGACAATAGCGAATATTAATTCACAATTGTCACACAACTGGGTGGGTTCCGGGCTCAGTGCTCTGCGCCCCGAGCCCACCCTTTTTAAAGGCTCTAATCATGTGCTTCTAAAAAATAATAAAATAAAAAAAAACTGAAACCCATGCGTCCGGCACCCTGCAAGTAGATTAGGGGCCAGGCGCATGGATTAGGGGGACATGGCCCAGCACCCCCGCGCCCCTTATGCCGCCACTGATTCTAACCATTCTCTAGACCTAAAGATAACAACATTTTTAGCCTGTTCTGACACTGCATAGAAAACGACACTAACCCACGGCAGGAGGTTGAGAATAATTAAAGAATACAAGCCCAGCCTGTTGCATATAAGTGAATGACACAGAAATCAGTGAGTGTCTGGGGACAAAGGGTGCCTTTTTTTGGCTTCACAGTGCAAATCTGTAAAATGCAGTATATAAAATGGACGGTTATCAATGTTGTTTTTAATAGGCTCATGTGTACTTTTTATTTACTTGTGCTATTAACTTTTTACTACTTAAGCACAGAAATACCTGGTACTTCTGAATTTGGAGGAGCATGTGACAGCACTGGGCCAGTCAGCACTGTCACGTGGCAAGCCCATAGCGGTGTGAAAGCTATGACTCCAGGAGCTCGTAGCTTACACATGTGACTTTTCTTTTCTTGTAATGGCTAAATGGAGTGACAGGGAAGTGAAAGGAAGGTACTGTATGTACCGATTTATTACCATAACATCACCCCCTAGGAGTGGTAGGAGACACCGCGAGACACTGCGCTATCCCCGCTCTGGTTTACTGGCATAACCTTGATGCTATGCTATTTTAATATGTTATTGATGTAAGTGCAAGTCCTAAAAGGGGTGATGTTGTGGTAATAAATTGTTTTAATAGGATTACACTATGAAGTTTGTTTTCCTTTTCATGGTCCGAAACGAGCGTATCACTGTGTGACCTAACCTTCTGATGCAGTCTGTCCTGGGAGATTGGATACAAGGATATTAAAACAGTGTGTATTTTCTGCCTATAGCCTTGTCAGATCCAGTAAGAGTTTAATTTAAAGGGGGATGTGAGTAACCCCTGCTCCTTTACGTGTGGTGGTGTTGGTGACAGTCTAACATCTCGCAAGCAGGAATTTAACCTATTCTGGACAATCTCATGGACTTTTAGCTGCAATATATTATGGACTTTTCTGTATTGATTTGACTACATCTTTGGTATTTTATTACATTATTAGAGTTTATAGCACTGCCAATATCTGTACGTGTACAGTATCTCACAAAATTGAGTACACCCCTCACTTTTTTGTAAATATTTAATTATACCTTTTCATGTGACAACACTGAAGAAATTACACTTTGCTACATGTAAAGTAGTGAGTGTAGAGCTTGTATAACAGCGTCCATTTGCTGTCCCCTCAAAATAACTCAAACACACAGCCATTAATGTTTAACCGCTGGCAAGAAAAGTGAGTACACCCCTAAGTCAAAATGTCCAAATTGGGCCCAATTAGTCATTTTTCCACCTCAGTGTCATGTGACTCGGTCTCAGGTGTGAATGGTGAGCAGGTGTGTTAAATTTGGTGTTATTGCTCTCCCTCTCTCATACTGGTCACTGGAAGTTCAACATAGCACCTCATGGCAAAGAACTCTCTGAGGATCTGAAAAAAAAAATTGTTGCTCTACATAAAGATGGCCTAGGCTATAAGAAGATTGTCAAGACCTTGAAACTGAGTTGCAGCACAGTGGCCAAGACCATACAGCGGTTTAACAGAACAGGTTACATTCAGAACAGGCCTCACCATGGTTGACCAAAGAAGTTGAGTCCACATGCTCAGCATCATATCCAGAGGTTGTCTTTGGGAAATAAACGTATGAGTGCTACCAGCAATGCTGCAGAGGTTGAAGGGATGGGGGGGTCAGCCTGTCAGTGCTCAGACCATACGCCTCACACTGCATCAAATTGGTCTCCATGGCTGTCATCCCAGAAGGAAGCCTCTTCTAAAGATGATGCACAATAAGGCCCTCAAACAGTTTGCTGAAGACAAGCAGACTAAGGACAAGGATTACTGGAACCATGTCCTGTGGTCTGATGAGACCAATATAAACTTATATTGGTTCAGATGGTGTCAAGCGTGTGTGGCGGCAACCAGTTGAGGAGTATAAAGACAAGTGTGTCTTTCCTACAGTCAAGCATGGTGGTGGTGGGAGTGTCATGGTCTGGGGCTACAGTTCATTGAGGGAACCATGAATGCCAACATGTACTCTGAGATACTGAAGCAGAGCATGATCCCCCATCCCTTCAGGACCGGGCCGTAGGGCAGTGTTCCAACATAACGACCCGAAACACACCTCCAAGGTGACCACTGCTTTGCTAAAGTAGCTGTGATGGACTGGCTAAGCATGTCTCCAGACTTAAACCCTATTGAGCATCTGTGGGGCATCCTCAGGCTCAAATGGAAGGTGGAGGAGCACAAGGTCTCTAACATGCACCAGCTCCGTGATGTTGTCATGGAGAAGTGGAAGAGGACTCCAGTGGCAACCTGTGAAGCTCTGGTGAACTCCATGCCCAAGAGGGTTAAGGCAGTGTTGGTAAATAATGGTGGCCACACGAAATATTGACACTTTGGGCCCAATTTGTAAATTTTTACTTAGGGGTGTACTCACTTTTGTTGCCAGCGCTTTAGACATTAATGGCTGTGTGTTGAGTTATTGTGAGGGGACAGCAAATTTACACTGTTATACAAGCTGTACACTCACTACTTAACATTGTAGTAAAGTGTAATTTATTCAGGGTTGTCACATGAAAAGATATAATAAAACATTTACAAAAAAGTGAGGGGTGTACTCACTTTTGTGAGATACTGCATATTGTTTTTTTTAACCCGTTTTGGGTTTTATGGTAGCAACTTGTGCCTTAATTGGCTATATGATTTTCCTATTTAGGAACTGATTGTTGCTTTCACTTTATCCATAAGCGATTGTGTGAGAGGGAATAGGCGCAGTTTTCTACACAATTTTCTAATAATCCATACCTCCCAACTTTTCTGGATCCTGCTGGATTGTACCGGAAATTGAACAGAGTCCCGCAGCTCCGAGCTGTGTCCTGTAGGCAGAACACGGCAGCAGTCATCTCCCTGCTCTCTATATCAGCAGCTCTCTGTTTACATTTACTACAAAAACTTTGAAACTTGACGTTTAGAAGAGAGTTTAGGAGAGACTGACGTTTTTATAGTTCCTATAGTTCTCCAGAAAACACGATAGAGAAGGTTTTTTTTCCTGCCTCTGAACGTCCCTGACAGAAAACGCCTGTAGTAGTCATAATGTGCAAAGACACATAGAACACAATAGAAGTGCATCTAGAGGCAGGTGAAAAAAAAGTTGAACGCCTGTAGAATTGACGTTTTTTAAGTTCAGTGTGCATGGAACCTTAGGCTGGCCTGACAGGGAAAGTCCGATCTGCAGATCAGGATCGTTGTGTGTGTGAAGGATCGATGTGTGCTGTGCTACCTACATGCAGAGCATGAACTGGACACACTGCTGCTCCTCATCCCTTCTCTATCTAAACTATCAGTAATGCCACGTACACACGACTGGACAAATCCGTTGGATAATTTGATTGTGTGTGGGCTCCATCAGACTTTTTCTGTCGCAAAATCTGACAGACTTTAGAAATAGAACATGCTTCAAATTTTTCCGCCAAAACTCCGCCGGACCCAGTTCCTATTGAGAAATCCGCTCGTCTGTATGCTAGCCGACAGACAAACGACGATGCATGGGCAGCTATTGGCTACGAACTTCCTTATTCTAGTCCGGTCGTACGTCATCACGTTCAAACCCATCTGACTTTAGTGTGATTGTGTGTGGCCACGTCCGTTCATTCGGAAAGTTCATTTGAACTCCGTCGAAAAGACCGTCGGACCTAGTCCGTCGTAAAGTCCACTCGTGTGTATGTGGCATAAGAAGTGCTGCTGCTGCTGGAAAGCCATGGAAAGAGGTGAGTGCCGCATCTTTGCCCTTCTCACCTGAACAGGCTGCTACTGTCATACAATTCCTGCTCTGCTGAAAGTTTCCCCTGTAAAAATGATCTTTCAGTTACAAACAGTAAGTTTCCTGCCTGAGCCTGCCTTAAAGGAGAACCAGCACCCCATAAAGCAGCCCGCTTACCTTCTTCAGCCTACAGCCCCCCTCAGTGTCCCCTCTCCCTCCACAGGGCATCAGTGCCCCTCCCCCCTCCACATAGTGCCAGTACCCCACCTCTCCATCATGCAGAGCATCAGAACCCCCATCCCCCTGCACAGAGTACCACTGTCCCCTTTCCCTCCAGAGTGCCAGTGCCTGCCTCTCCATCATGCAGAGTATCAGTGCCACCCCCTCTTCCTCCACAGAGCTCTAGTGCCCTGGTTTCACACATATGCCAATTGGATGCAAGTTTCCCCGCAATCCAATTCGAATGACAGGAGAGTTTGACTGGCTCTCAATGGTTCTGGTTCACACAGCTCCAGGGCGGCCGCGATCCACATTTAAAAAGGGTCCTGTGTGTATTTGGGTCTGATTCAGGTGCGAATTCAGGCAAAAATTTGCACCTGATTCACCCCTGAATCGATGTACAGGGACGCACCGGACCCCATGCTGTGAGCCCGGGTGAAGCATATGTGAACCAGGCTTGATGGGGAGCGGGTACATGGTTTTGACAGGTACCCGCTCCCACTTCCTGGTAAGATCACCGCACAGCCATCTATGTCATGTCCAGCCCCTCCTCCTTCACCCCGCTGCCTTCGGGGACCTATGTATGTCCCAGAAGACAGGGAGACCATTCAGAAAGCGCAGAGCGACACGCACATGCACATTACCCTTACTTGCAATGCCGGCACCTGCACCCGAAGACGATGGACGAATGAGGGGTGCGGACATTGTGGGATCCCTGGACAGGTAAGTGTCCTTATATTAAAAGTTAGCAGCTACAGTATTTGTAGCAGCTGACTTTTAATTTTTTTTTCCCCCAGACTGGAACTCCGCTTTAACTAATAAATGTAAGATGATTTCATATCAGCATGCAGGGCTGCATGCTAATGTGAATTTTAGTAAAAGGGGTAAAGGTCAGCTTTATATTAGACAAGATAGACAACAAATATATAGTTAGATTTGCCAACTTTTAAACCTTACTGCACTAATGTCTCATTCACACATGTTTGTACATTTAGGCTGGGTGCATACTGCTATGTGCATTGGTATGCTGTAGTAATAGTCATCCTTTGTGGTACCCCAACGTACCTGTATTGTAGAGCACCAAAATAATGCATTATAATGCACTACTTTGCATTGTTGTGTCCTGCATTACAAAAAAATAGTACATGCACCTTTTTTTGGTGCATTAATGCAACATGTTAGCACACGTGTGCTAACACATTGTAATGCTACATGCACATGGGTGGTTTGGCCCATCGGCATCAAATATTAGCATTTTGTGTGCCCGTGCACCAGAGTTGCAGTGTCCAGACCCGCTGCAAGCAGCCTGTCAAAATCTATGACAAGCTAAAATAAGCTGAGGCTGGAAGTTTTACTGAACTGTACTTATGATTAGGGCTGTATTCGTTCAGGGACATATGCTTCAAAAGTTAGAATTCTTCATTTTGTGGCCTACATCCTTGAATTTACATGGTTTTATGTGAGTACCACTCGGTACAGCATCCAACTGCTGCAAATTTCAGCCTGTCATAGATCTTGATAGGTTGCTGACAGCGGGCTGAAAACTATACCTGGGCCACCTGGGTATCTGAAAACACTGGCATTTAATGCTGACAGGTCAAATGCCTGTGTGGATGAGGCCTAACAGTGTGAACCAAGACTTAGCAATGCTTAGTTATCAGCCCATTTATTTAGAATTTGTGATCAACGCTCCTTAATACATGAAAAAACAAGTCATGTGTGATTTTGTTGAGTGCAGGGTAACTCACAGAGCACTTGTGGTTCATTGCACTGTATATGTACATTGGGGTGCAATTAATGTCAACTGACAACGCATATCTACAGTACATTATAACGCGTTTAATGGCCAGTGGTGGCTGGTGCTCCATTTTTTGGGGGGTGGCAAACACACCCTCCACCCGCCAGCCAGCCTCACACTTACCCCAGCCTGCCCGCTCGTTTGCCCACCAACCCCGCACTTACCCCAGGCCGCTCGCGCCCCAAGCCCCGCACTAACCCCAGCTCACTCGCTCGCCCACCAGCCAGCCCCACACTTACCCCATCCAGGTTGCAGGTGGCTTGCCCAGCTTCTCCTTCTGGCCAATCTGGTCACTCCCCCCCCCGGCCAATCTGGTCTTAGGACCCGATTCCAGTCCTGATTGGCCAGGAGGATAAGCAAGAAAACAATAGCGAATGCTGATTTACTAATGTCACAAGTGGGTGGGCTTGTGGCGTAGAGCTCTGTGCCCTGAGGGCTTGTCTGATCTAAGTTGATTAATTATATAGTTGTTAGCAAATAAAAGAAAAACATTGTACAGATTTTGTACAATCAAGTGAAGTGTATGTGTCCAGCTTTAAATTAAAATCCAGTATTAATGAAGAAATTAAAACAGAATCTCCTGGTGACCTACGTACATGAAAATCCCATTTGTACTTGTGAATGGGGCCATTTGCAATTACTCACGAGAGACTTAAAGGGGTTGTAAACCTTCGTGTTTTTTCACCTTAATGCATTCTATGCATTAAGGTGAAAAAACACCTGGCAGTGACTGGACCCCTAGCCCCCTGTTTTACTTACCTGAGCCCTGTAACTTGACCAGGGATGTGCTGTCTCTCTGCCCCTGGTTCTCGGCTCTTGATTGGATAGATTGATAGCAGTGCAGCCATTGGCTCCCGCTGCTGTCAATCAAATCCAATGACACGGGCACTGGTGGCTATGGATGCCGAATGCTGGACTCGGTAGTGTGCCAGCAAGGTAACTCCCTCGGGAGATCGCTTCACCTAGGGGGTTATCTGATGTGGGAAGGAGCCGCGAGAGCGGCCGGGGGACCCCAGAAGAGTAGGTTCGAGGCCACTTTGTGCAAAACGAGTTGCACCATGGAGGTAAGTATATGTTTGTTATTTAAAACAAAAAAAAACATTACAATCACTTTAAGCCCCGTACACACGGGCCGAATATCAGGCAAGATCGTCCGGCTCAATAAAAAACGGACGACATTCGGCCCGTGTGTAAGGCAGTGTCTGTGTCTGGGTCTGTGTGGCTGGCTTCTGTCGGACGAGCATGCAGCAAACCAGCAGCCGACCGGCTTCTGATCAGTGCTCTTAGACAATGGCTGAGAGTGCTGACTGGAGTGTTCTGGCGCGGGGGGGGGTTGTCCCCCTGTCAGAACACTCCAGTCAGCGCTCTCAGTCATTGGCGCTGATCAGAAGCCAGACGGCTGCTGGTTTACTGCAGGCTCGTCTGACAGAAGCCAGCCACACGAACGGCAGGAATTGTAAGTACAGTTGCTCCGACCAGAGCGGTCAGTTTTTTTTTTTTTTGTTCAACCATGCTTTAAGTGGGTACCCTGCCAATAGCTGTGGGCGTGAATCCCCATTCAAAGCATTGGATGCGTGACAGCGCCCGCAGCTTTTTGCAGCCATTCACATGCAACCTTCCCTGCCCCACAGCACCCACCCCCCATGTTGTGGTCATGAAGACTGGTATTGTTCAGGAGGGGGCGCTCGCTCATCCCCTCCCTTTCCTGACTTGCTGGGCTGCATGCTCGGATAAGGGTCTGGTATGGATTTTGTCCCCTCTAAATCAATACTAGACCCAAGGGCCTGGAATGGACCTGGGGGGGACCCCACACTGTTTTTTTTCACGATTTTTTTTTACATTCAGCTCTCAGCAGGAAGCTGACAGTTGATGACTCATTGTCTATTAAGGACATGGTTAGGTGGCCAGATTCCCGGCCCTTTCCTTAGCAACAGCTATATACAGTGTAAAAAAAAAATATGCAAATCACGGTAAAAACGCGGTACTTGCATTTTGGATACGTGTCTATTGAAGTCTAAAACATGCAAAACACTGCATTTTTTGGGAAAAAAGTCCCCTACCCATTCCAAAAATGCAGAGGCACAAAAATGCATTGATGTAAACGTGTTCCATTGGAACCCATGTTAAAAAAATTCTCTGCAAAATGCATCAAAAAACGCGTTATTGTGAATCGAGCCTTACCGTGGGCCTCTTGGCTGCTTCTCCGATTAATGCTCTCCTTCGGCCTGTCAGTTTAGGTGGATGGCCATGTCTTGGTAGGTTTGCAAATGTGCCATACTCTTTCCTTTTTCAGATGATGAATTAAACAGTGCTCCGTGATATGGTCAAAGCTTAGGATATTTTTTAATAACCTAACCCTGCTTTAAACTTCTCCACAACTTTATCCCTGACCTGTCTGGTGTGTTCCTTGGCCTTCATGATGCTGTTTGTTCACTAAGGTTCTCTAAGCAGTGAATGTTGTGTGCAGACCACTCTAAACAACTATTGTTAATATTTTACCTGTGGAAACATTTCCAAACCTTTGGGATTTAGGTAATAATCTTGACTTTTTGAGAAGACTGATATGCACTAATGACAGTGATCATAGAATCAGAAAAAGTGCAAATATTCAGCAGTTTTCTTGGCTTTTGTATCTCCCTTTTTACTATTCTGTTAACAGCATTTCTATAAATAACAACATACTTTTCTATGGTATCAAACCATAGTAATGCTTGCCATGCTTTTTGATTGAATAAACGCCCACCGATATTGCAAGGGTCTGATAAGGACTTGTGGCCTTAGAGTATGTATAAAGCCCCATACACACGGTCGGACCGTGGACCAACTTTCCCTTGGACTTTTGTCCAAAGGGCGTTGGCCCTCAAGTTGGTACTGCATACACACGGTCGGACTTTTGAGACAACCAACACGAACGTAGTGACGTTTCAACGTACTGACGACACTTCAAAAGAGGACGTTCGAATACTCCAGCGCCACCTTTGGTCAACTTCTATATTGTTGTCTGATCTTTTGCATTGGTTCTGAGCATGCGTGTTTGTACTGTGGACAAAAGTCAGTTGGTACTGCATACACACGTTCGGACTTTTGTCCTTCGGACTTTTGTTGGCAGAAAGTTGGTCCGTTCGCACAGCCAACAAAAGTCCGATGCAACCTGGAAAAAGTTGGTCCGATGGAGCGTACACACGGTCGGATGTTGGTCCAAACCACCTAATTTGCATGTTGGTTGTCAAAAAGTCCGACCGTGTGTACGGGCCTTAAGTGGGGTAAGGATCTTAGATTGTAAGCCCCTTGAGGGGTAGGAACTTATATACACATAAATATAAAGAGACCTTTTAAAATTGACTAAAATCATAAAAAGAAAAACAAAACAAGATTGATTTGAGTAAGAACAAGTCATTTCCAAACCATAGCAGAAGGGCCCTTTCACATGGGCATCCAGTATGTCTGTATTTCATCTGTCCCTTTTTAGATGAATAACAGATAGCAATTCATTCGTACGGGATTGTGGATGTAAATGGATGATTATGATAGCCTATTCTGACTGGCTGTCAACCAGTGTAAACAATCAGCAGGGGCTTCTAGCAGACATGTGTAGAAATGTCACACCACCCCAAGCCTGTATAAAAATCTATCACCTTTGGAACTCTGGGTGCTAACCAAAGGGACCCCAACCACGCTCCACAAACTTAATAAGAGAGCAGGAAGTCACACACCAATGATGTGAAATCACATCCAGCTTTAATAAAGTGGACAAAGCAAGCCGCAGCCCCACCTTAAAGTGCTTCTCTTTAACCACTTTCAGACTGGACCATTTTGCAGCCTTAAGACCAGAGGACTTTTTACAATTTGGCACTGCACTGGTTTAACTGGTAATTAAGCGGTCATGCAATGTTGTACCCAAGTGAAATTTGCATCCTTTTCTTCCCACAAATAGAGCTTTCTTTTGATGGTATTTAATTGCCTCTGCGATTTAAATTTTTTGCGATATAAATTGAAAAATACAGAAAATTTAGAAAAAAAATGATATTTTCTACTTTTTGTTATAAGAAAAATCCAATAAATTAAATTTTAGTCATACATTTAAGCCAAAATGTATTCAGCCACATGTCTTTGGTAAAAAAAAATGTCAATAAGCGTATATTTATTGGTTTGCGCAAAAGTTCTAGCGTCTACAAACTAGGGTACATTTTCTGGAATTTACGCAGCTTTTAGTTTAGGACTGCCTATCTCATTTCCTGAGGTGCTAAAATGGCAAGGCAGTACCAAAACCCCCCAAATTACCCCATTTTGGAAAGTAGACAACCTAAGGAAATTGCTAAGAGGCATGTTAAGCCCATTGAATATTTTATTTTTTTGTCCCAAGTGATTGAATAATGACAAAAAAAAAAAAAAAATGTTTACAAAAAGTTGTCACTAAATGATTTATTGCTCACACATGCCATGGTTATATGTGGAATTGCACCCCAAAATACATTCTGCTGCTTCTGAGTACGGGGATACCACATATGTGGGACTTTTTGGGAGGCCATAAAATGCCAAGATGGCACAAAACCCAGCCAAATTACCCTATTTTGGAAAGTGGACACCCCAAGCTATTTGCTGAGAGGCATGTTGAGTCCATGGAATATTTAATATTTTGCCACAAGTTGCGGGAAAATTACAAACTTTTTTTTTTTTTTGCACAAAGTTGTCACTAAATGATATATTGCTCACACATGCCATGGGCATATGTGGAATTACACCCCAAAATAAATTCTGCTGCTTCTCCTGAGTACGGGGATACCACATATGTGGGACTTTTTGGGAGCCTAGCCGCGTACAGGGCCCCGAAAACCAATCACCGCCTTGAGGATTTCTAAGGGCGTAGATTTTTGATTTCACTCCTCACCACCTATCACAGTTTTGAAGGCCATAAAATGCCAAGATGGCACAAACCCCCCCCCCCAAATGACCCTATTTTGGAAAGTAGACACCCCAAGCTATTTGTTGAGAGGCATGGTGAGTATTTTACAGCTCTCATTTGTTTTTGAAAATGAAGAAAGTAAAGAAAAAAATTATTTTTTTCTTTTTTAAATTTTCAAAACTTTGTGACAAAAAGCGGGATCTGCAAAATACTCACCATACCTCTCAGCAAATAGCTTGGGGTGTCTACTTTCCAAAATGGGGTCATTTGGGGGGATTTTGTGCCATCTGGGCATTCCATGGCCTCCGAAACTGTGATAGGCAGTGAGGAGTGAATTCAAAAATGTACACCCTTCGAAATCCTGAAGGCGGTGCTTGGTTTTTGGGGTCCCGTACGTGGCTAGGCTCCCAAAAAGTCTCACACATGTGTTATCCCCTTACTCAGGAGAAGCAACAGAATGTATTTTGGGGTGTAATTCCACATATGCCCATGGCATGTTTGAGCAATATATCATTTAGTGACAACTTTGTGCAAAAAAAAAAAAATAATAAAAAAAAAATATTTTTCCCGCAACTTGTGTCAAAATATAAAATATTCCATGGACTCGACATGCCTCTCAGCAAATTGCTTGGGGTGTCTACTTTCCAAAATGGGGTCATTTGGGGGGGTTTTGAACTGTCCTGGAATTTTATGCACAACATTTAGACGCTTATGTCACACATTACCCACTCTTCTAACCACTTGAAGACAAAGCCCTTTCTGACACTTTTTGTTTACATGAAAAAAAGAAAATTAATTTGAAACCCCAAACATTATATATTTTTTTAAACCAAAGGCCCTACAGATTAAAATGGTGGGTGTTTCATTTTTTTTTTTTTCACTCAGTTCTTGCGCAGTGATTTTTCAAACGCATTTTTTTGGGAAAAAACAAACTTTTTTACATTTTAATGCACTAAAACACACTATATTGCCCAAGATCCAGTTTTTGGGCATATGGCGCACTTTTAGGACCGTTGATCAGTTTCCTTACTTTGTGGACTTGCAAGATATCCCTCCCTAGGAGTAAGATTATCTGAGCCTGATCATCAAGTTCTGGTATGAGATGTGCTATGTGCTTCAAGTGAGTCTGGTGAGCTGCTGCGTCTGGTGTGGGAATCTCCGATCTGTTGTCTGGCATCTGGTTGCACTCTATTATGGTCGGCAAGGGTAGGCATGTCTTACCATCCATAGATTCAATTTGTAGGCCGTCAGCTCTTCTCCCCGCCGTTTCCACTGTACCTGCACAAGTCCTAAGGGAGTAGGGGCTGCTGGGGCCTTTAAGGTTTAGAATGTCAAAAAACACAGGTCTGGCTAGTGACTTATTACTCTGATCATCCAAAATGACGTAGAGCTTGACTGCTTTGTCTCTGCGTCCCTTTGGGTAAACTTTCACTAGACAGATTTTAGAGCAAGATCTGCCACCTGTACTTCCTTTGCAGACTTCAGTGCACTGTGAAGTGATTGCTGTGGTATCTGTACTAGAGTCTTTGGTCTCCCTGCCTTGCTCCTTGTCACCATGGACAGGTGGGAAGGTTCTTGGAGTAGGCTTTGGGTGTAAAGCTGTGTGGTGCTCTGTGCTGTCACACTCTGTGCATTTGACACTGACCTTACAGTCCTTGGCGAAGTGTGTAGACGAAGAGCAGCACTTGTAACAGATGTTGTTATCTTTGAGGAAAGCTTTGCGTTCCTGGATGGTCTTTGTCCTGAAGGCTCTGCATTTCAGAAGAGGATGTGGCATCTTATGTAGAGGGCAGAACTTCGTTGGGTCATTGTCTTGATCCTCTGGCTGAGACTCTGCAAATCTGTGGGAAGAAATGTTAGTTTTGTGCACTGCTACTGGAGCTCTGAGTTGCTTAGGGCCAGCAGAAGTGATGTAAGACACTGGAAAAATGAAGCTGGGGTCATCTTTCGTTCCTGCTTGTCTGTCTACAAAGTCCACAAACTCACTAAATGGTGGAAAGGGCACATTGTGTTTCCGTTTGTAGTTACAGCCATGAGCAATCCATCTTTCGTGTAACTCATAAGGAAGTTTTTGAGCTAAGGAGTTAATACCTCTAGCAGAGTCAAGATAAGAAAGGCCAGGTAAGTCACCTTCTGCTTTAGCAACTTGTAACTCCATACATAGGTCACTGAATTCTCTGAGTCTTTGATAACCTCTGCTAGGTATTTTTGGAAAGTCTTCTATCCTTTTAAACAGTGTACTCTCTATAGCCTCTGGTGAGCCATAACATCTATCCAGTCTGTTCCAGATGTTTGTAAGGCCTATCTCAGGGTGGTTTATATTAATGTCTCTGATCCTTTTGGCGTGTTCCGCAGAATCATTGCCAAGCCACTTTACAAGGAGTTCTATTTGTTGTCTGCAAGATAGATCTAGACCTTGGATAACACTTTGGAAAGAGGATCGCCACGCCCTGTAGTGTTGAGGGCGATCACTAAATTTGGCAAGTCCTTGGGTAACTAACTCGCGTTTGGCCAGGAACTTGGCAAAGTCTACAGTAGCCTGATTGGCATTGGGGTAGGCTGCTGGTGTATTGTGGTGCGGTGTAAAGGCATACCTGATAGAAGTCTCTTCTTTAGGCTCTCTGGGCTCAAACTTGCATACGGTTGGCAGTTCGTACCGGCTCGTTGCATACACCTTTGGAGTGAAGACAGGTGTTTGATGGTTGTATGAAGGTTGAGTACCTTGTGGAGTAGAGGGTTTGGTTGGAACTGGAACGTCTGGAACACTGTCAGATTTTTCTTGCCTGTGGCACTGGGGTCCAAGGTCGTCTTGTTGCTGCTTGACTTGGAGTGACTCCCTGACGTCATGTTTAATTTCTTGTTGTGGGATGCTGCTTGGGTCACAGTGCTGGTAGACATAATCCGACGTGCGTTGCGAGGAATCTTGGTGGTCTTCCTCTAGGCCTGGTATGCTACTACCTGCTCTTGGCTCCTCGTAGATGGCTGCTTCTAGAGCTTCTGCTTCTGCAATGGCGGCGGCAGCATCTCGTTCCACTGCCAGCTTCTCCATGTTGGCGTCCAAGATAGCTTGCTGCAGTTTCAGAGATGCCTCCTGCTGAGCTCTTTCGTCTTCAAGGTGGGCCTTTTCTTTTTTCATCTGCAGTTCTTGGTCTGCGAATGCGGCCCTGGCTCTTGCTGCTTCAGCTTTCGAATGGGCGATAGCTGCTGCATTTGTGGCAGATGACCTAGATGAGCTTGCTTGTGATCGTGTTTTGTAAGAAGATGTTCTACTGTGAGACATGGCTGCGGGGAAGAAGCTGTCTTGCTGTATATAGACCGTTCTAGTGTCGGTACTGCTTGACAGAGCGCGTCTCTGTGTAGCGTGGCTGCTTGCTTTGCCTCCCACAGGCCTGCTTCTTAAAGGCTTCTGACTGTATGGTACTGTGTAGCCCCAGGCTGTACAGACTTCCGAAGTCAGCTTATCTTCCCTTCAGAGGTCAGCTTAAAAATTTCACTGTTCTGTCTCAAGGACATTCAGCTAAACCATTCTTATCCCATAAACATGATACCATATTTCTTCGATCGCAGTTTATTGGAACAAGCTAGGTGAAACTACAAATTACAAGAATAAACCTTGATAAGTACAATATCCCATAAATTTAGCATACATTTCAAAGACAAATATACACAGTACAATATGAGACAGTAAACACTCACTTTTTAAGTTCAATGAGGGATTGATGGTAAGAGATTGAAACAGGACATCTTGCAGTCTAGAAAAGCATGATGAATGTGTCTCTTCCTGTGAGACTTTACCCAGAATACTTTGCTTTCCAAGTACTTCCTAGGTTATAAACTTTAATAACAACATTTACACAATAGAAACAATACCAAAAAGGGACGCTAGATGGCGCCTACGCTCTGCAAATGATTCCTATAAAAAGTAACAACAGTAAATGTCATTTACAACAACACAAATGCAGATAATCAGAATATATCCATCTGATGGACAGAACAATACCTACAGTACAAATTGAATCAAAATTCTTAGAACATTTTACATTTTCACTGTTGAAGGTGAAGGTTACAAGTTGTAAAGGGGTCCTTAGGCCTCATTCACATTGGCACATCTTGGCCTCTAATAAAAAGTAGGTGTGAGCTGAGTACAGCAGATGCTTTCAAATTTCTTCACATTGGGAAACACAGTTCACTAACCACATACAGCATTAACCTGTATATCTGTAAATACTGTGATTGCAGAATGGAGGCAAAATATTCTTGTGAAACTTCATATTGTATATAAAAACATACCCTGTCACTTCTCCCTGTGTTAAATTATTACATTTGTGTCTAAATTACTTGTGAAGGTTACGCTAGCTATTCTCATAGATCAGGGGTAGGCAACCTTTTGAGCACAGTGTGCCAAAAAATACTTTTAACCACTTTAGCCCCAGACCCTTTCGCTGGCAAAAGACCAGAGAACTTTATGCGTTTCTGCACTGCTTCGATTTAACTGACAATTGCGCGGTCGTGTGACGTGGCTCCCAAACAAAATTGACGTCCTTTTTTCCCCACAAATAGAGCTTTCTTTTGATGGTATTTCATAATCTCTTCGGTTTTTATTTTTTGCGCTGTAAACAAAAAAAGAGCGACATTTTTGAAAAAAAGCTATATTTTTTGCTATAATAAATATGCCCCAAAAAATTTATAAAAACATTTTTTTTCCTCAGTTTAGGCCGATACGTATTCTTCTACATATTTTTGGTAAAAAAAAAATCACAATAAGCATGTATTGATTGGTTTGCGCAAAAGTTATAGCGTCGACAAAATAGGGGATAGTTTTATGGCATTTTTATTAATATTTTTTTTTTTTAGTAGTAATGGCGGCGATCTGCGAATTTTTATCGTCACTGCAACATTATGGTGGACACATCGGACAATTTTGACACATTTTTGGGACCATTGTCATTTTTACAGCAATCAGTGCGATTAAATTACAGTGATTACTGTAAAAATTACACTGGCAGTGAAGGGGTTAACCATTAGGTGGCACTTTAGGGGTTAAGTGTGTTCTGGGGAGTGTTTCTAACTGTGGGGGGAGGGGCTGTGTATGACACTACACTGATCGCTGCTCCCGATCACAGGGAGCAGAGATCAGTGACAGTGTCACTAGGCATAATGGGGAGATGCTTGTTTACATCAGCATCTACCCATTCTTCCTCTCCGTGAAATGATTGCGGGTATCCCCGCGGTGATCGAGTCCACGGGACCCGCGGTCAGACTCACGGAGCTTGCGACGGGCACGCGCGCGATGGCACGGCGGCAAATTCAAAGAGACATACAGGTACGCCCATTTGCCTGTCCGTGCCATTCTGCCGAAGTACATCTGTGTAAAGCGGTTAAAGAAATTTAGTGTGCTGATTTTATAACAAAAAAATGGCAACTTTACACTCTCAATCACGGAAAGGATTTTTTATAAAGCAAATCCTGTAAACTACTTGAGTAGTAGTGAGAAGTTAACATCCTGCACTCACACCTCAGATCAGTCCCAATTCATGCACCTTCACACTTTAGATCGCTGTCCCCCCTGCTCATCTGTACCACTGTAACCCCCTGTATATCTGCCCCACCACTGTAACCCCCTGTACATATGCCCCACCACTGTTCCACCCTGCACATCTGCCCTACCTCTGTACCCCCTGCTCATCTATCCCACCACTGTAACCCCCTGCACATCTGCCCCACCACTGTACCCCACTGCTCTTCTGTCCCACCACTGTAAGACCTTGCTCATCTGTCCCAACACTGTAACCCCTTTCTCATTTGACCCAACACTGAACCCCCCTGCTCATCTGCCCATCACTGTACCCCCCTGATCTTCTGTCCCACTGCTAAAGCCCCTTCTCATCTCTTCCACCACTGTACCCCCCTGCACATCTACCCAACCGCTGTACCTCCTGCTCTTCTGTCCCACCTCTGAACCCCTTCTGCTCATTTTCCCCACTGCTGTACCCTCCTGCTCATCTGCTCCACCACTGTACCCTCTTCTCATCTATGATATGCGCGATATGCAGAGTGGTGAAAGGAAGCAGAGATGAGATACATCTACCTGTCCTGGCACACTCATGCTGATCCACCTGACGCATCCAGCCCATGTGCTTGTATGTGATGTCACATACAAGCATCTGGAATGGATGCACAATGATGGGCTCAGGTCAGGGGTATTTTCTGAAAGTGGTGGGCCTGTGTGCAGGATCATAAGTGGGACTCCGCAACTGAGAAAAAGTGCGGCGCTCTGCGCTACAGCAAAAGTTGGGTGTGATTTTCATTGTGCTGAATACTGGCTGTGGCTTAAAGGGACGCAGAGTGCTGGGGTTCAGTAATAAGTGACGCAAAGCTTCAGGAATAATTTCAACAAGGTTCCCAGAAGCTCAACAGTAATTCAGACATCCCAACCTGCAAAAACTAATTTCAGGGAGGTTTCAAACTCATTTCAGGGAGGTGACGCTTCGTGTCGGCGCCAACCCCCCCTTCCCCCAATAAAATGCAGCCTTACCAGTGCCAATTAAATGCAGCCTGATTAGTGCCAATTAAATGCAGCTATACCAATGCACATGAAATGCAGCCTTACCAATGCCCAATGAAATTCAGCCTGATCACACATCTGCTGGGGCTGGGCTAACGGTCCTGGAGTCTGGCTGCTAGGGCCTGGCTGCTGGGGCCAAGGGTCTGGCTGCTGGAGCTGGACTGCTGGTGCTTGAGTCTGGCTGCTGGGGTTTGGTCTGGCTGCTGGGGCGGTCTGGCTGCTGGGGCCAAGGGGTCGGCTGCTGGGGCCAAGGGGCCGGCTGCTGGAGCATGGGGTCTGGGGTCGCAGGCTGTAGAAATTAAAAGAAAAAAAAACTTTCCTCTGTCAAGCGGACTCTTTCTCTACTTTCAGCTGTCGCTGCGCAGTGATCTCCTGTACAGCGACAGTCCCGGTCTCTTCTCTAATCCGCCGGGCAGACTGGGACTGTCATGTACTTGTCACACAGGAGATCACAGCGCAGCACCAGCCGAAAGTGGAGAAACCTTCCCGCTTGACAGGGGAAAGGTTTTTTCTATTAATTGCTACCGCCTGCAGACCACAGTCTTCTCTCTGCCTTCACCCACCCCCCTCCTTTCCTGCTGAATCAGCTGGACAGACCCCCCAAAAAAGTACCCATGCAGCAGCCAAAGCAGGCTGGGGACAGCAGTATGGGCTGTCCACCCCTCTGCCTCAGCTCGCAGCGCCTTACATCCACCTGTCACTCAGCCACAGACAAATCGGCCGTACTCCATTCGGCCACTCTGGATGCTCCTGTCTCTCTGTGTCTGAGTCACAGGCCCATCTGGTAGATCACCCTGAGCTCGTGGGTGTCCGGGAGCCTGCAGCCAAATGCGGGAGACTCCCGCAGCTCACGGGAGACTTGGGATGTCTCGTAATTCCACAAACTGTCACCTAATTGGGGTTTTCTCAATCACAGTGAAATCCCTTCTTTTTAAGATTGGTAGTGGCAACCAAGTGGCTAATGACAGTCCTCCTTCTCCTGGAAACAGGGACCGCCCCCCCTACCAAGACTTTACCCAATATCTTCCCCATCACAAAAGCTGACGATCGCAGCTACAGCAAAGTTAGAGAACCAAACAATGTTTCCCATCTTTTACAATGTGTGGGGGTACAGTGTCTCCCCCTGCAGTGCAGGTGCGGCATGGGGAATTGTGAGATTGGAATGCATTAGTGTCTCACTGACATTTCCCTGCTCTGCTGATGGGGAGGTAGTCGAGTGTCGGCATAAGAGGCTTTGAGTGCCGTTTGCGGCACAAGTGTCGGGGGTTGCCTACCCCTGTCATAAATCCTTAATTGGCTACATGTTATGGTCACACATGCAAATGACTTCTTAATTTCAGCTCTGTTCCTAACTGGAGATAAAAAATATAACATCAGCTTGTAATAAAACATAACACAGCTCACTCTTCATTTCAGTGCGAAAGTTTCTTCTTCTATCATACTAGAATATAGGAGAACAGTCCAGTTAAAAAACAAATTGCACAAAGCTTATGTGTCATGGGAGAAGGATTCACTTTATATCAAATGCTGAAATGATGTCAGGTTTTCATCTCAACATAAAAAAAGGACTGCAATCTCCAGTTGAGAACATCCCAGCTTTTAAACATGCTTGTCTGACCTTGTCCTTAAAGAATGAAAATTGACAATTCTTGGTATAATTGGCCAAGCTGCAAGTTCGATTCCCAAAGCAAAAGATTCTCTTTAGGAGCACACAAAGAACGCTAAGATCAAAAAATCAGCGCTGCCTGTTTTCCTTGCTTCGGAACATACATTTTTACCTTTTATTTTATATGAGCAACAAAGTGGTATTAAACCCAAAAAACATTTAATATATTGCATTTTACCATTTCTTAGATGTGATGTTGCATTCATTTTCTTTTTTAGGCTTTCTTTCTTCTATTTTCATTTGGTGATCCAGCCAGTAAATCTGTTGTTTTTCAAAAGAACAAGCTCTCCAGCAGAATGTATCAGTTACAGAGCACTAGCAGGGGTGCTTACAATGGTCAGCTTTTATGTTTGCTGTAACTGCGTATAACATCTTAGCTGGAGTTTGGCTTCGATTTGATAGTGTATTTAAATCTGCTAATCCATCTATCGCTCCCCTACCTCCAGACTTACAATGCTGTTGTCCAAAGGTGGCCCCGGTGGTCATTCATCCAGAGTGGGGGCACTCTAATATAAGAAGTGTGTTACTAGCCAGATCACCGGGTGAAAACAAAGGCAAGAATGCATAAGAAAAGAAAACGAATGCAGCCACTACATCTAATGATTGGTAAGCTGCAATATATTACATTTTTAGTTTTGGGTTTATTATTGCTTTAACTGATTTATGTATAATGCATGGATAGCCTTATGCCGTGTACACACGGCCGGACTTTTCGACAGCAAAGGTCCAACGGAACGAATCCGTCGGACAATTCGACCGTGTGTGGGCTTCATCGGACCTTTGCTGTCGAAAAATCAGACGGACTTTAGATTTAGAACATGTTTCAAATCTTTCCGACGGACTCGAGTCCGGTCGAAAAATCAGTTTGTCTGTATGCTAGTCCGACGGAGGAAAACCGACGCTAGGGCAGCTATTGTCTACTGGCTATGAACTTCCTTATTCTAGTCCGGTCATAGGTCATCACGGTCGAATCCGTCGGACTTTGGTGTGATTGTGTGTAGACAAGTCCGATTCGACGGAAGTCCGTCGAAACGCCGTCGAAAAGTCAGACAGAATTCAGTCCGTCAAAGTCTGGTCGTGTGAACACGGCATTAGGCAGAAAAGATGCAGATCTAGGATTCCTGTTATGATGCTAAAGTGGATTACAACACATATACAATGAAAGCTGCTATTTACAAATCCCCAAGCAAATAGTTGTCAGAGAAAGGCAGATTTAACCGTATAAGCATATCATTTTTTTTTGTTATCTAGGCTGGACTGTTAGTTACTCCATAAATGATAGACTACAAAGGCTACATACACAAAGAGTGACCAGAACAAGCTGATCTGGAGAAGCGGGGGGACTGGGAAACCGCCGGTGCAAGGTGATCGGCAAAGGCAGCGGGGACCGGGAGGGTGACAGCTGATGGAAGGAGAGGAGGACGCCGAGAGGTGCACTTCTGCGGGTCACAGGGGAAGCAGGAAGGCAGAGGCAACTGTGAGCGGTTAAGGAGAACCGGCCAACCGGAGAGAGATATGGAGGGTGAGCCTGGGGAGGATCCAGCTGGAGGAGGGAGACCAAGACAGGAACACTGACAGGGGAGCAGACCAGGAGCGGTGAGGGGAGCAGGGGCATTGACACTGACAGCCGCATGCAGGGAGAAGGGAGGAGATAACCAGCATCTGGCAGAGGGACGCATAATACAGTAACTCAGGTACTGGAGTATTTTTGAAAAATATAGTAACTGGGAGTATTAACTGCATAATACAATAACTTGGAGAACTGGGGGTATTATTTGCATAATACAGTAACTTGGAGAACTGGGAGAATTATTTGCATAATTTAGTAACTTGGAGTACTGGGAGTACTATTTGCATAATATAGTAACTTGGAATACTGGGAGTACTTGCATAATATACTATAGTAGCTTGGGCACAGGGAGTATTTGCATAACACAGTAACTCAAAGTACTAGTATTATCAAATAATATAGTAATAATATAGCATAATACAGTAACTTGGGTACTGGGAGTACTTGCATAATATAGTAACTTGGGTACTGGGGGTACTTGAATAATATAGCAAATATTAATTGGGGTACTGCCTAAAATAGTAACTTAGGTACTGGGAATAATTGCATAATATAGTAATTTGGGCACTGGGAGTATTATTTGCATAATATAGTAACTTGGAGCGCAGGGAGAATTATTTGTAGTTGGTCGGAGTGCTGGGAGTGATGCGGAGAGCTGGAAGTGACGTGGGGTGCTGAGAGCGACGCGGGGATGCTGGGAGTGACGCAGGGTGTGACACGGGGTGCTGGGAATGATACAGAGTGCTTGGAGTGACGCGGAGGGCTGTGAGAGAATGACGCGGAGTGATGTGAGATTGATGAGTGCTGAGAGAATGGAGAGGGATGCTGAGAGAGAGCGATGTGGAGTGCTGAGAGAGTGATGCAGAGTGCTGAGTGAAAGCGACACAGAGTGCTGAGAGAGAGTGACTTGGAGTGCTAAGAAAGAGTGACGCGGAGTGCTGAGGGAAAGTGACGCGAGGTGCTGAGAAGAGTAACGTGAGGTGCTGAGAGAGAGTGACACGGGGTGCCGCAAGTGATGCGAGGTGCTGAGAGTGACGTAAGGTGATAAGAGAGAGTGACGCGGAGTGCTGAGAGAAAGTGACGTGGAGTGCTGAGAGAAAGTGACGTGTGGTGCTGAGAGAGAGTGATGTGGGGTGCTGGAAGTGATGTGGGGTGCTGAGAGAGAGTGACGCGAGGTTCTGAGAGAGAGTGACGTAAAGTGATGAGAGAGAGTGATGCGGAGTGCTGAGAGAAAGTGACGAGGCGTGCTGAGAGAGAGTGACGTGAGGTGCTGAGAGAGAGTGACGTGGGGTCCTGGAAGTGACGTGGGGTGCTGAGAGTGATGCAGGGGGCTGAGAGTGACTGTAAGGAACTTGGAGTAGCTGTAGCACCAGGAGTACAAGGAGTAGTGTAGAGTGCCCATAGGAGCTCTTTCCTTATTATCCCCAATAGAGTAGCCGATAAAATGTCCAACAGAATTGGCAATGCGACCCAGTGCACATCCTGCTCCATGTATGCGTTCCTTGATGAGCCAACCAAGGGTGAATACTGCTGTGCAAGATGTTAGCTAGTGCATGTAGGCTGTGAGTGCACGTGGGCAGCGAGTGCACAGGGGGGGGGGGGGGCGAGTACCTGTGTATTGTCTTGTTGAGTACCTGTGTATTGTATTGTTGAGTATGTGTCAGGAAGCTAGTTGTTAGGTAAATTGGACAGGCTATAATCCCCAATCCTCAATAAATTAGTAGGTACGATGAAGGATGTGGAGATGCGACTTGGTGTACATCTTGCGGCATGTATGCGTTCCTTCATTGAGGGCGAATACTGTTGTGCAAACTGTAAGCACATTGTTTCCCTGGAAGCCCAGGTTCTGAATCTAGGGAAGCAACTGACAGCACTGAGAATAAACGTACACGGCAGGTGCCGGCAGGGGCCAGCACAGAGGCGGGTGGAGACAAAGAGGTGCAGGCACCAGAAAAGAGTAGATGGGTGACAGTCAGGAAGGATAGAGGGGGAAGTGCCAGGGAGGCCGATACAGGGCTAGAGCATCCCAATAAGTACACTCCATTGAGTGAGATTGGTGAAACCAGTCAGGGACCAGCAGAAGACACGTGGCCACTCTAAAATTAGAAGAAAATAGGTTTAACGTTAAACTACGTAGAAGGTTCTTTACTGTAAGAGCTGCAAGGATGTGGAATTCCCTTCCACGGGCGGTGGTCTCAGCGGGGGGCATCCATAGTTTCAAAAAGCTATTAGATAAGCACCTTAATGACCACAACATACAGGGATATACAAGGTAATACTGACATATAATCACACACATAGGTTGTACTTGATGGACTTGTGTCTTTTTTCAACCTCACCTACTATCTAATTATGTAACTATGTTTCTCTGGAAGCCCAGATCCCAGATCTAGAAAACAAGGTGGCAACACAGCATCAACAGCCTGGAAAGGAGTCTGGACATTTCCCAGCAGATGCTGGCAGGGGCCAGTGTAGAGGAGGGTGGAGACACGGAGGCACAGGAGCAAGAGGTAGGTAGCTGGGTGACAGATAGAAGGCAGGGTAGAGGATAATGTAATAACGTTTTGACAGTGCTGTATTTTATTGATTGATTGGCATGAACTGTTTTATGGTGTTTTGATATTTTTCACAGCTGTATAATTTATTTTAAGGTAATCATTTTTTGGTGGTGCTGTATTTGATTGTTTGATTGATGTTATTGAATTGATTGAGCTTTCTCTCATATACAGTACACAGCAGCACACTTGGTTCCACTTTAAGAAGGAGTGTGTGGAGGTAGCTTTCCCCCTTTTTTTTGAATTACACAAAAAAATAATCTTCAGCCTGCAGAAGCAATTGCCTCTGCCTAACAGTGGAGTTTTAATCATTCCATATATCACAAACTGATGTCAAACTGACACAAGCCCAAAGACAAAGGCCTACATTTTCCGGGCTTCATCTGAATAATGGCATAAGTTTTACACATCCTTGTAGCACTTTCTGGGGACTGGCCTATAGAAACTATCACGGTATTTTGGTATTTTGGTCCAGTATGCATTCACGACATGAATGCTCAGTTCTCATGTGGTTCACATCAAATGAAGCATTGACATCCATTGTATTTTGGTGCAGTATGCATTCAAGACATGATTGATCAGTTCTCATGTGGTTCCCATCAACTGAAGCATTGACATGTAACAACTGCAACCACTGTGCCATCACATACTGTGACTGTCTTTGCAAAATGTTTCCTAAGCACTATTTATCCTGAAGCCTGGTGAGCTTTTCTGTCTATCTGCTATAAATGTCACTTCAATTGCCTCCAAATAGATAAAAATATAGCTGTTTTATCGCAAAATGGTTTTAGTTTTAATATAGACATTTCACAGTCTTTTGTAACTTACAATGTTGTCCTAGTCTGTAGACATTTTTATTGATCAATATTTTTCATTTGTAGATAAAGCACAGTACATACTTTTTTCTACGTGTACACAAAGCACTGAATGTTTTTTTATTCTTTTATCCTCATCAATTAAAAAGTCCCGCTTGCTGAAAATGACATTTCATTTAAACTAACCAATTAAAGTATATCACTTAAGTAATGTAGCAACATTTTAATAAAAATACCATGTTGTATTTTACATCTGTCATGATAAAGAACATTAGATAACATGAGAAGAATGTATGCTATTATTTTTAACTCGTCATGCACAGGTATTGTTGCTCAGGATAGTGCTGGCTCTTAATACGAGCACCTCCTGGCAGAACCCTGTGAACAGCTTTATGGAGCTTTTTAAGACAGCCATAGACAGAGTTGCTCCTTATCTGCCTCATAGTTGCCAAGTATCCCAGACCTTGTGTCCTGAGTCCTTGTTCCACAGAATGCAGGGCACTGAGCACTTTGCTGCTAGCCATCCCTTTCCTTTCTGCTATTGGTGGCTGCCATTCACACAAAAAAGGGAGAAAATGCTACCTCCATCAGTCCCCTATTTCAGCCCACCCTCTCCCAGTGAGTCTGCACTAAAGGTCAGCATTGGTCTGGTGCTTTGTGTTATAAGATAGGGGCCTAAGGGAAGATTTTGGTGCTCAGGGAGCTTCATGGGATTGGCTAAGAGGCTGCAGTGCTATGGGGGGAGGTCTGTAGCAGTATTGCAGTGCCACAGTTTTCCCTCCCTTATGTGACCTCCATAGTGCCCCAGGCTATTATCCCCCACCTCTGTAGTCTGTCTGGGAAAAGAGGGGGACTCCACAGGACTTTATAGGAAGGAGGAGGTGCTCTAATATCAACACTAGGGAATTTTTAGCTTTTGACAGCAAAGATAGGGTTTATTTTATGCCACTGACTAGACTAAGATAGGGCTTTTTTTAGGCCACTTTACTCTTACTGATAGCAATGGCGAGGCTTGTTTTACTCTTACTGACAGCAATTAGGAGCATATTTTCTCCACTTGCCACAGTGATGGAGCTTATTAGATCCTACTGACACCAACAATGGGGTTTACTTTTGTACACTATGTTGCTGACACCTATGCATACTGTCCTTTACAGTGCATAGTCTGACCTCTGCACTGTATATAAGGTATTCAGGGCTGGCCCTACCATGGGTCCCAGTGGGTCCAGGCGGAGTGCCCCTCCCACCCCGGGCCACTCCACCTTCCTCTATACTAAGAAAAGAAAAAGCTGCGCATACCAAAAAGAACCACAATAAGTCAAATATGGTGAATTGACTTGTGACCAAAGAGATCAAATCTGGTAAATGTAAAACATTGCATAACCATTGAACATACGATATGTACGATATATGAATTATAATATAAAGAAGATAAATCAACACCCAGTGATACAAAACGTATTATGTGACATATGTGAGACCAAAAAGTAATGGTGTAAAAAAAAACAATCAAATAAGTTCATAAGTGGGCCAATTAGACCAAAAAATTGTCCCAATGTGGAAAATTTATAGTGGTTGTAAAAACAAAAACAAAGAATTCCGATGTTCGTGCTCCCATACGAGATTCGAAATGCCTACTTCCTGCATCAAACACTTCAATTTATAACGTGAGTTGCACCACCACCAAAGGTAAAAGATGGCCGCTTACCGCAAGTAAATGACCCCCCGTTACAGAGGGTCAAACAGGCATATGGTTTAGGTTCTCACTATAGCGACCTCCACAGGAAATATGTCATCAGATCTCCAAGAAAATTTGGCAATAGGCTTGGTGGACCTTCAGCTCTCCCTCCAAGGGATCAACCCACAATGCACAACCTCTCTCCCTGCATGTCCTGTGAGCAGAATAGCTGTGCTCCTCCTCTGGGTTCTCTCATCATATGGCACTGCTTGGTGTGAAAGGATCTTAGGTCATACTCAAGAGTTGTGCACATGGGTACCCTATACTACCCTAGCCCACCTCTATACTGTCCTAGCCTGTCTACATACTACCCTAGCCTGCCCATATACTACCCTAGCCTGCCCCTATACTGCCTTAGCCTGTCTATATACTACCCTAGCCTGTCCATATACTATCCTAGCCTGTCCATATACTGCCCTACCCTGCCCCTATACTGCCCTAGCCCACCCCTATACTGACCTAGCCCGCCCCTTGGAATTGAATATAATGGTATGTCATATAATTTTGCATATAGACAAGGTGCTGGTGCATGTAAATCTGACTTCCTGATACATTTAAGTTTAGTTTTAATTATCATGATATAAAATAATGCATGTGGGGGCCTTTTGGTGGGCGTGATTTTTTTTTTTTAGGGGGGTGGGGGGGGGGCAGCATTTAATTCTTGGACCCAGGCAGCACAATGCCTTGGGCCAGCCCTGAAGGTATTACCGTATATGCATTTTACCAAATTATTTATTATCTCAACAGTTGCTATGCTCCCCCAACTCCCCACCTATTTAAATTAAGTACTTTTTTAAAGTAGGCTAGATTAATGCCTTTATAGTTATTTGGTTCCATGCACTTTTAAAAAGAGAGTGGAGGGATGGTACTTGGGAGTTGGGAAGTGTTAGACAGTGCTTAGGAAGAGTACCGGCACCTCTACCAAAATGAAAAAAGTCCTGATCATGCAAAATACATTATGGATTAAAGGATACTTTCCTTTTTATATGTAACAGCACATTTCAAAAATCTCTCCCATATGCAGCATTGTGTTTACTGTGCCAAATGTCTAAGTGCTGACAATACATTAAAGTTTATTCAGTTTCGTGTGGAACTCAATAGATTGAGTCTTTCACCAGAATTCAAAGTTAAGAAATGTTCTTCAGTCTCTGCAACTAATACCTGTTATTTTTCAAGTATTATGCTGGTGAAATTTTCCCTTCTTATTTCCTAACTTCAGACGTAAACCAGTTACAAGGGTATCACACGCTCATTGCTGGTCTCTAACAATACTAAGCTATTCACTTTACCATTCCAAAACAGAGACTGCACCACTCCAAGCTCCTAAAACAGCCTCTTGGGAAGTTCACTGCTCTAGGTGCAGGTTTCAGGAGCTTGCCTAGCTTGGTATGTATAGCAAAATGGGAAAACGAGGCTGCACTGACAGTCCCACTGGTAATTTTATTGTGTATATCTGGCTGTTGACACAGTCCTTGGCCTCTTTAGAGGGGTGTGGCCTAAACGAAGGGACTGTGTCAATAGCTAGCTACACACAAAAAAATATTAGTGGGACCTCCATAGAATGGGGCCTCGTTTTCTCATTTTTGGATTTTGCTAATGCTTATCCATTGCCTCGCAATTAGCAGTATGGTCAGTCTTTTCATGTGCACTCCATTAATAAACATTTGGACTGCATATCCAATAGATCTGATAGGTAGCCCAACAACCAACTGAAAGAGCACATATGACAGGCTGACAATGCTGCAGTGGCTGAGCTTTTTCAGCCTGCAACTAAAAGTGCATAAAAAGTGTAAATAAATAATTTTACAGTAGATAGACAAAAACTTGTTTTCGTTAGAAAATTGTATGCAGAAAGGTAGATTTTGGGTTTAAACACATTTTAAATCATAGGGGCAAAAAGGCCATCTGTCCCAGGCCCAGCTATACAGGAAGTCTACAAATTACTTACAAGTAATAGAAGGTGATAATATGAGCCCATAAAGGAGCTCAGATCTCAGCTTCCTGGTGATCTACACAGTCAAATGTCTCATTTACAGTATATTAAAAGGAAAAAGGGTTGTTTTACCGTATGTGATCATGGCATGATCTTGTAACAAATGCATAGAATACAAGTATTTAGACCAAATGTTATACTGATAAAGCTAGACCAGTTTTTGAAGCTATAAGTATATGTACAATCCAACAATGAACTTGTATTATTTGCTTCTTCTTAGTCTATTAAAAAATTAAAATGATACAGTGAAAATGTATATCAATATTTGTTCACCCTGCCAGCTTTGTTCTCGGCTTTCTCTGTGAACTACAGAACCACTCCCCTATGTCCTAATAATACTTTCCATCACTGGGAAGACAAAGCTTCTTCTCCATAGATAAAGTACTAAAAGATCTCAATCCTAAATGAACAGGCTCTATCAGAAAGCTCATAAAGCACAATAAACCATAATTAGCTCAATGGCCTGATGCAGCACTTAGGTGTGGGTTGACAACCTTGGGGTTGTATGGCAGCTGCTCAAAAATAAGCACTTTCTACCTTCAGAAGCATGATATTACAGATGTTTAGCACAATCTACCTCACTTCAGAAGTGCAATTATTAATATCTAATTATTAATAAAATGTTTTTTTACATAATTCATTAGTTATAGATATTTAAACTGTTTTATACTGGATCTAAAACATAAACTGTACTGAACTGATAACTTCCTGTACTCTCTGCTGACTGTTTTAGATAGTAGTGCTCTCAGCTCTCTCTGTGGTCTACAGAACACCCTCATATGACCTTACATGCGTTCTAGGATGAAAACAAACTGCTTTTTGAAAAGCTACATTGAGTAAGTTTTGTTACACTAGGACAAGAATTGTGTTCCGGGAAAGATTACTAGGTAAAAATAAAGGAAAAAGCTAAAAAATAAAAAACGAATGCACCACATTTGGAGACTGGCAAGCCATAATATATTGCATGTTTGTGTATCGGTGACACCTTTTCTAGGTGTCCGCTAGGTGTAAATTTAGTTATTTTTGTCTCTCAGAACAGTAAAGGAGTTCTGAGAGCTAATTGCATAGGGAAGCTTTGGCATCAGTTTGGCAGGGCTGTGTTGGGGTTCTGCCTGTCCATGTGTGCGGTGAGGTACGCATGACAGGCTCAGAACCAGGCCTGGTTGGACGTTTGGGTACCGGCATTCCCCGGAGCCAATCAGTGGGTGCGTTTGGCCCCACTGAGGAGTCTGGGGAAGGGTACTTAAGATGCTGGAGTCACGTGTTCGGGGTTCGTTAGGCCATAGCTGCCTGTTCCTGATTCTGGACCGGGGTAGCCCCGCGAGGGGTCCCGGTCACGAGGGCATCTGCTGTCCCGTAACATGGCCTGTTTAACTGACCCCATAGACCCACTTGGTCTGGGGCAGGGATCCGTCTGTTCCCGAGTCTCGGAACCGGCTGGTCCGAGGTGCAGTGACTGAGGGAGGATTCAAGGCGTCCAGGTGCGCTCTCAACTTGGAGAGGCACCGCAGCTCGTGTAAGCAACCGGGGGAGGACTCTTCGGAGGAGGGCCAACAAGCTGGCATCCTAAGAAGTGCCTGGTTGCTGGGTTGTCAAGGACACTAGAGAATCCACGTTTCCCCAATACTGTCAAGGAGACGGATAAAGTTCCAGGTACTGAGGAAACGTTCCTGTTTGTTTCTGAGTGCTGCTTAACTTCAAGTTCAGAGACTTTGCAAATTCTGTAATTCAAGTGCTGACTGCCATAATCCCTGGCTAGAGATTTGTTCGGCTTTGAAGCACCCAGCTGTGAGTGGTTACTCTCTGGGTTGGCAAATAGAGACTTTCATATACTTAGCAATTCAAAGTGCCTGAGTTTTCGTTCACCCTTGTCCAGACTGTGTCTGTTGGATGTTACCCATGCAAATAAAAACCTTTCAAAAGGACTTTTTATGGTGTCAGCGTGCAAAGTCGTTGGGTACTAACTCTGGGAACCCCTAGAACAAGCTGAGCGGAGGTAACCGGTAAGCCCAAAATTCAAGGCCGCCCAACTGAGGGTTATGGCCGCTACATTTGTTTATAGCTTCGATTTTAAAATGCATATGTGTTAAGATTATGGACTTTATTTTACAAATCTTTTTTTTTTTAAGCAGTAAAGATCTTTAAATACTAAAAGAAATTGGAATACCAGACCACCTCACCTGTCTTCTGAAAAACCTGTATGCAAGTCAAGAAGGAACAGTTAGAACAGAAGATGGAACAACTGACTGGTTCAAAATTGAGAAAGGAGTGCAGCAAGGATGTATATTGTCACCCTACTTATTTAACTTATATGCAGAGTACATCATGCAAAATGCCAGGACCACGAATCACAAGCCGGAATTAAGAGCACAGGGAGAAATATCAACAACCTGAGATCAGTGATGGAACTAACGCCGTTAAAGTAAACAGCGTTATGTAACGCCGTTACTTTAGTGGGTAACGAGTAATCAAACTGATTACTCTTCCCCTCGCGGTAACGCTGTTCCCATTACTGGGGCGGCGTTACCGCAATTACCAGCCGCGATACGCGGAGCCATCCGCAGCCTTGGCCTTAGGAAAGGCCGCAGGTTCGGCCTAGCTCCGGAGCGGCGGCCATCTTGGTGCACCCGATGGCCGCAGCTCCGGCCTAGTTCCGGAGCGGCAGCCATCTTGGTGCACCCGTCGGCCGTTTACAATGTGATTGCTCCGTCAAATGACGGAGCAATCACTTGTAAACAAACCGGCGTCAAGATGACGCCGGTTCCTCTCTCCCCTCTGTGTACAGATCTGTACAGTGGAGGGGAGAGATCGGATGGCAGAAGCCATCCCTCCATACACTGCCAATACTCTGCAATACCCAGCCAATACCCTGCAATACCCAGCCAATACCCAGCAATACCCTGACAATACTCTGCAATACCCTGCCAATACTCTGCAACACCCTGCCAATACTCTGCAATACCAAGCCAATACCCTGACAATACTCTGCAACACCCTGCAATACCCTGCCAATACTCTGCAATACCCAGCCAGTACCCTGCCAATACTCTGCAATACTCTGCAATACCTTGTCAATACTCTGCAATACCCTGCCAATACCCAGCCAGTACTCTGCCAATACTCTGCAATACTCTGCAATACCCTGACAATACTCTGCAATAACCTGCCAATACTCTGCAACACCCTGCCAATACTCTGCAACAACCTGCCAATACTCGGTAATACACAGCCATACTCTGCAATACTCGGTAATACCCAGCCATACTCTGCAATACTCTGCAATACTCGGTAATACCCAGCCATACTCTGCAATACCCTGCCAATACTCTGCAATACCCTGCCAATACTCTGCAATACCCTGCAAATACTCTGCAACACCCTGCCAATACTCTGCAACACCCTGCCAATACTCTGCAACACCCTGCCAATACTCTGCACTACCCTGCAATACCCTGACAATAATCTGCAATACCCTGACAATACTCTGCAACACCATGCCAATACTCTGCAATACCCTGCCAATACTCTGCAATACCCTGCAAATACTCTGCAACACCCTGCCAATACTCTGCAACACCCTGCCAATACTCTCCACTACCCTGCAATACCCTGACAATACTCTGCAATACCCTGACGATACTCTGCAACACCATGCCAATACTCTGCAATACCCTGCCAATACTCTGCAACACCCTGCCAATACTCTGCAACACCCTGCCAATACTCTGCAATACCCTGCCAATACTCTCCCATACCCAGCCATACCCAGCCATACTCTGCCATGCCATACTCTGCCATACTCTGCCATACTCTGCAATACACGGTAATACCCAGCCATACTCAGCGATACCCAGCCGTACCCAGCCATGCTCAGCCGTACCCAGCCATACTCAGACAATATTACAGTTGGGGAGATGACGTGGATATTACAGTGGGGGAGATTGTGGATATTACAGTGGGGGCTTTATGGTGGTTGAATTTTCAAAGTTTTTTGCAAATTCAATTATTATTTGCTGATCCGCAAAATGATCCGATCCGTGACTCTGATCCGAGCAATGATCCGATCCGTGAGTTTGGGGGGGACAGATGTACAGAGGGGGAACAGATATATGTGTGTGGGGGGGGGGGCAGAGGTGTAGTGGGGTACAGAGGGGGAACAGATATATGTGTGTGTGTGTGGGGGGACAGATGTGTAGTGGGGTACAGAGGGGAAACAGATATATGTGTTGGAGGGGAACAGACGTGCAGGGGGGTACAGAGGGGAAATAGACGTGCAGTAATACTAGACCCGCCCCTAAGAATATTAAAAAATAAAGTCACAGTTACTTTGCTGAGTAACTAATTACTTTTCCAATGTAGTACCTGAGTTACTAACTCAGAGTTTTGGGAGAAGTAATTTGTAACTTAACTAATTACTTTTTTAAAGTAAGATGACCAACACTGCCTGAGATATGCAGAGGATACCACACTAATGGCAGAAAGTGAAGAAGAACTAAAGAGTCTCTTAATGGAGGTGAAAGAGGAGATCGCAAAAGCTTGCCTGAAATTGAACATTAAGAAAACCGGTCCCATCACTCCTTGGCAAATAGGAGGAGAGGAAATTGAAAAAGTGACAGATTTTATCTTCCTAGGCTCCAAGATCATGATAGATGGTGACTGTAGCCATGAGATTAAGAGACATTTGCTTCTTGGGAGGAAAGCAATGGAAAACCTAGACAACATTATAAAAAGCAGAGACATCATCCTATCCACAAAGTGCCGTATAGTTAAAGCTATGGTATTCCCAGTAAAATGGCCGTGAACTATACCTTTGCATTAAAGCCTCTCCCTCCTGTTTTAAAAAAAAAATTATATTGCTCTTCAGGATCCCATCACAGATGGTAACAACTACATCTTTCCCACAGATGGAGAGGAGTGAATTCCTGAAAACCTGTTTTAATAGTGTATTTCAAAAATCTCAACTTACAATGTATTATCTGGCTATTTTGTTGTTTGCACACAATCTGCCTTGACAAGCTGGTGTTTGAAAAGTGTCTTATGGGAATACATAGATTTTTCTGTCCAAAAAATTAATACCAGAAATTGATAGCAAACACTTTATATGTGCTGAATATTAGCACATGAAGATTTACAATATTGCTCCTGTTATAAACAGCTCTAAACATAGCTGTTTCCTAAAACATCAAACACTCGGCTCTGTACAGTAAAACATTTATCCAGGTGAAGAGATGGACATATGGAACATTTTCCCTAAATGCGTTGATAATCTAGATATTTTTATATAAATATAGCTTGTACAGATGACTGGAAGAAACCAGCACAACAAAGACTTCAAAGAGTGTAGGAAACTGGATATTTGTACATAAATCCATAGGTGGGAATCCTTTGGCATTTAATGAGCACAACGATTACCAAATCTTCCTCTTACTGGGTCTAAATTCCAGATTGTCCATTGGCTGCTGAAGTAGTGACAAATGCAAGTCAGAGCAGGCACAGTGGGAGTATATTTGTCTGGTGGAAAAAGGGAACTGTGATCTATCCTACCAATCTAACTACACAACTGTATGATAAACTATATATATATATATATATATATATATATATATATATATATATATATATATATATATATTCATTCAATCAGATGCAGCCACTGTTAATGTGTTGAAACTGGCTGTCAAAATATAGTAGTTAGTAGTAGTTCTATGAGTACTAGACCCTTCAGGTCTGGTATAAATTTTAAGCGGGAAACCTAAGCAAAAAATAAGTAAAAAAGCAGTTTCTCCATAACTCTAGGGCAGATGCTTATTAGAGCTAGCAGCTTCGCTGATCGAAAAAGGGGGTGTACGCTGAACTAAATCAGGCCACATGCCCTCAACATGCTGATGAATACATCATACTGATAAAGACAGGGACCTCTTACCCACAACCCTGATCCAGTGGTTATTTGAGTTTGTCAGTGGAAGGCTTATTGGAAACTGGAAGCCCACTTATCACTAAGGAGCCCCCCAGATACGGCCTCCCCAATGTGAATGAATAAGGGAAAGATAGTAACCCCTACTCATTCACAAAAAAAATGTAAACAGTAAATAAAATTTCACAGTAAAAAAATAAAAGTAAAAGTAAAAAACTTCACAGTTTTTGACAAGTCCTTTATTAAATCTATCTGTAACCAAGCCATCCAGCACTTTAGATCAAGGTAAATCAGGATGAATGATGCCAAATACCCAATGAAAGAAAAAAATTCCAGCTGACCAATGGACACACCTTATCCTATTACTGACTGAAAGAGATCTCCCGTGGCACTGCTGCTAAAAGTAAAAAAGAATGCAGGGTGTCTTGGGTGACATCATTGACTAAATATGGCCACACCCATATTTGGTCAATGTTGTTGCTCAAATATGGCCATGTGGCCATATTTATTCTTTTTTGATAACTTTATTGTTTTCAATTCACATTCATGACTGTGGGAATCAGGATGAAAACTCTAGTCTAAAACCGCTTGACTTTAGGGCAAGTCCACCACACATGGAACATGGTGCCCTCCTTTCAATATCCTCTGAAGAATATGGGGGATGCATCGGGATAGATTTTAGCTATTCTGGAGGGCACCAGGTACCATTGGGATATAACCTTGTAATTTACCTCTACCAGGGTTGTATTAAGTATCCCAGAGTATATTTTGGCTCTCCAGCTGGACCAATTAGCAGAGGAAATCTCCTTTCCCAGATCTGCTTCCCATGCCTTCTGAGGCAATTTATCTGGCAAAGTTGGGGAAAAAAACGGTATAGCGTAGAGATGCCTCCCCTTGAATCTGAGTCTCGCAGACACCTTTGCTCATATAAAGTCCTGGTAGCAATATCATCTGTAGACTGCCTAAGGGAACATAAAAAAATGAAGCATTTGGTTTAAATGAAAGGAATCCACAGTGGACATCTCAAAGGTCTGGCTAAAGTACTCTGAGGGCTGAGTTCCCTTATGGTCTAGCAAATGGCAGACACAGTATTTAGCCACCAGGAAAAATGGGGCAAGGTCAGGCCAGGATGGAATACTGAGTTACCAAAGAGAGGAGATACAGGAGTGTTTGCTGATTTTAGGGAAAACAATTTGCATGTGGCATCCCATATTCTTAAGAAATGTAACAAAGTGGGAGATAGGATAGCTTTGAAATGTTTAAACAGAATCCACATGAGAGATAAATTCGGAGTGGTCAGCTAGCTTGGGAATCCAATGTAAGTTATTCAGGCCTGGGGAGTAGGGAGAGCAGAAAGTGTGACAGTTAAGTGAGTCTCCACACATCCAGAAGGGGGTTTGACATTTGTCGAATTTCTTATATAGGTCCGATTGGATTAGATAGAAAGTATTTAAGATGGAATTTGTTAGCTACATGAAACCAAAGGAAGCCTTTGATGGTCAAACACGGGAAAAGACAGGGTTTCCCAAAGGCTGTGGAGGAGGCAACCATAAAGTAGGGCCAATAATATGAGGATTGATGCTTTGATATCCTTTGGTTCTAGCAATGGGAGGCAAGACAGGGGTACATTTGAGTTCAGTCTGAGAGGAGCAACAAAATGAGGAGCACCCAATCTGATTGCAAGATCTACACACAGATGCCTGGGCTCAGTGTGTCTGTACAGACCAGAACAAGACAAATGGATGGATTGAGCCGGCAACACTGTAGTCCATAAAATCAGTCATCTGCATGCCGTAATGTTGACATCCTGGTGGATGCATCTTAGAAAGGGTGTCAAAGTGAGAATGAAAATGAGTAGGGACAGAGGACACCCTTGTCTGGTGCCTTTGGTCACCTTAATCCTCCACCTGCCCGGCCGTGTCATTCATTCAAACTGTATTCTGTAAATTGTAAAACTGTAAAACTACAGGTTCCGATAGCCTTTGTGGCTGTCGGCTTGTAATTCTCAATGATCTACCAGAGTGCCATTGATCGCTCTTGGTAGTTCACTGGGCTTCCTGTCAGAGTGTAACTGCCTGCCTGTATCATAGGTACGGGCTGAGAGATACACAGACAGTCTGCAGGACAGTGGTATTACACTCATGATCTCATGAAAAATGTGCATTTGTTTTTTATTTTTTGTAAAAGTGAACTTATTCTTTAAATATTTCAGTTACTGATTCTTGTCTTTTAGCATTTCAATATGGGGATGTAGAACATGATCTACTTCTCACCAGATTCTGGTGTCTTTGGAAAACTGACACTTTAAATTCACTTCGCTAGATAGGCTCACATCACAAGAAGCCAATGCTTTATGATTACTGCAAAGCCTTGCTCTTGTGACTCTCCAGGCCAGGTTCATAAGCTGACCCTGCAGCACAGCAGGTTTTAATATGGATACCAACGCACCTGTGCATAGAATGCATTAAGGTGAAAAACCTCAAGGGTTTACAACACCTTTAACCACTTCCCACCTACGTTATAGCTGAATGACAGCTACAGCATGGGCGTCAATTGCATGAGTTGGTGCGGCGTGCTCTGTGATCAACGAGTCAATGAGACTCGGCTGATCACAGATTGGAGTAAGGGGCCAATCCTGGCACCCCTTACCACGTGATCAGCTGTCAGCCAATGACAGCTGATCACATGATGTAAACGAAGGATCGATAATCTGCCGATCACCAGCTTCTGTCAAAGGGAAAGCAGTCCCGAAACAGTGAGAGCCACCGCCGCCTGCCAGTGCCCACCAGTGCCACTTGCCAGTGCAAATCAGTGCTGCCAATCAGTGCCCACCAGTGCGACCTACCAGTGCCCACCAGTGCCACCTATCAATGCCCACCAGTGCTGCCAATCAGTGCATCATCATCAGTGCCCCATATCAGTGCTGCCTATCAGTGTCACCTACCAGTACCCATCAGTGCCACCTATTAGGGCCTTCAATGCCACCTATCAATGCCCTTTAGTGCCACCCATCAGTGCCACCCATCACTGCCACCTCTCAGTGCCACCTATCAGTGCCCATCAGGGCCACCTATCAGTGCACACCAGTGCCTCTTTATCAGTGCCCACCAGTGCACCTATCAGTGTCCATCAGTACCGCCTTATTAGTGCCCATTAGTGCAGCCTATCAGTGCCCATCAGTGCAGCCTCATCAGCGCATATAAATGAAGGAGAAAAAAAAGTATTAAATACCACCAAAAGAAAGCTATATTTGTGGGAAGAAATTTATAAAAATGTAATTTGGGTAGCCTCAGTGTTGCATGACTGCGCAATTTTCATTCAAAGAGTGACAGCGCTGAAAGCTGAAAATTGGCCTGGGCAGGAAGGGGGTTTAAGTGCCCAGTAAGCGAAGGTAAAGCATGTAAGAAAGTAGTGTTTTATCCATAGCTGCCAATCAGATCCTTTTTATTTTCTAACCTGGAATAGAAAGTGAACTCCAAAATGATTTATCACTATGGTTTTACTAATTTAGGCCTTAGTTACTAAATTTAAAAATGTATTACAAAAACCTTGCTTTTCATTTTTGCATATTATGGTATATTTACAGCTGTTCCATATTCTGCAAATACAGAGTTTATACAAAAATAAAACCTAACATGAACAGTATTCAAAACCCGTGACAGGAAAGTATATTTAAGCCAGTGATGCTGACAAATTTTCAATATATGACCTTTCTAGCCTTAAAAAAAAATAAAGCCTTTCAAGCTGTGGGTAGCTATAACCGAACAGCCAGTGTGCAGGATTAGATAAATCCTACATTTCATCAATTTGAAAGTCACAGGTAAAGTCGTCTTTCAATTTCTCTGCTGAACTCAGTTGAAAAGATGATATGAATGAATTTTTTGTCCAGGTCGTGTAGAATCAGAATCTCACATTCCACATGAAAAGTATTATACATGGAAATAAGGACATTTTTTTTTCCTTTTTGTGGAGTTCGGTAAAATGAAAGAATACAGAATGGAATGAATCTTTCCAAGTGTGTTTGCTCCTACTGTGCTTTGATGCTTCTGATCTATTTGTTTGCTTTATGTTTCTTTGTGAATAATAGAACACTAGGTGCTTTATAGAGAGCTGGTCTTATTCTGCGGCACAATTAGCATTTTCCAAAGCAGGTAAATGCAGTTCTCATAAGCCTTCTTCAAGAGATTTTATTATAGCAACATTGTCTAAAATGAGCCATGCACAAGGGCTAGAACAAAGAAAAATCTTTCAAGTTCCCATTTTTACCCAATATGCACATCCAATCCCACTTCTGCAAAGCTTATTATATGTTATCAGTTTCTCACGGATGTATCAGCAAAGTACATCTGGAAATCATCTCTCTGGTCTACTTTACTGTTATAATTGTGTCTTCGCTACGCAGTGTCAGTACGTTGCTAGGGTAAGCAGATCTATCCAGGTCTGGTTCGTGGCAGTTGGGGAATTCAGAAGAAAGTCCATGAATCCCAAGCATAGCATTGAACCCCTTTAAAGTCTAAAGAAGGCGAATCTTGTTAGTTTTGGTCATTTTTGGGGCTAATAGGCAAAATATTATCAGAAAAGGCATGGGAAGTTGGCTGATGCCAAGAGGGACTTGTACCAATAGTTAAAACATGTATAAAAAAATACTGTTCCGTGAGATCTTTTCATACAGTTCGAGTGTAACTTTGAAAATGCACTAAACCTTTAAATAACATGCTTGGGGATGCATTAACACGTTAGCAGCCATCAACATAAGGCTTACAGCAGTCAGAAGTTTTTTTAAATTTCTTCTGCAGACGGTTGCTTTTTATGAGACTTTGGCAGCTGTAAAGGTTCATTCACACTAGCCTACAAAGAAAAACAAGCCATTTTTCTTGTGTACACTGGTGTCCATTCTGCACCTTTGGTGCACATACTTGGAATGAACCCTAAAGCCACCTGATCATTTCTATAACCTGGGCAAGGTGCCATTTCCACACCTGACACCCCATTATGTATCCTGGGTTCCGATGGCCCTCCAGGGTGTCAAAGATAGCAAAGACAGGTATCAGCATGGAGAGCAGAATATTTGTTCATTAATTTTCTCTGCAGTAAACAAAGCTAATTTTTTGTCACTTCCAGTTTCAAAACTGTCATTCCTCTGCTGTGACTGTGGAGGAAGCTAATCAAGCATGATCTGTACTTCATAAGCTTCAATAGAGTGCAGAGATAACATTAGGGGTCATTACTAGACCCCCTAATGTCTCCCTAAAAATAACCTGTCACTTCCATTATGCTTTTGCATAGAGGGTCTTGTTAACCCTATTTGGAATAAAAATGAAGTAAGGTAAGAAAAAAAAAAAAGTTTAAAAAAAATAACATTATATAAAATCAATGAAATAAAAAAAATTCTCCTTGTCTCTACCTACAGTAAACATGAATGTGCATGTTAAGTGCACCTACATATGAAAATTAAAATTGTTTCACGAATATTAGGTGATGCCAAGCAATCTGGAGTAAGAGCAATAATTCTAAGGCAATTATTCATATTTAAATCTAAACTCATAACCTGTAAGAACTTTTAGGGGCATTTCCAATGGACACAGGCGGGCAGTTTCCTCAGAGCAAGAAGATCACTCACCAGTCCATTGAGAACTACAAGTCATCAGCTTCAAAGGATGGAAGTACTTGTAGTCTATTAGAGTTCTGTAAATGAATGACGCAGTCATATGGGCGGAGCCCCGTACATCCGTGCTCTTTTTAAATTGTGACAGCGGGTATGGGGAAAAGAGCTGGAACATGTTACATGGTCCACCCTAAAAATGGGTGTAACATGTAACATGTTTATGAAGTAAAAATGATCCTCTAACGACCAAAGATAGGCACAAATTTATTAGAGGCAAGACGTTTACTACAACATTGTAAAATTGTCCAGCTGTGGGACAGTTTTAATTAGAGATATTAGTCTCAAGCAACATTTATTTTTTCAACTTTTTTTTTTAACATGTATTTTTACTATGGGGTGCAGTGAATATGGATGATGGTATGGAGTCATTTTGGTGCATATTGATTGCTTTTAGTTTTGTGTATTTTTTTCTTTGAAAAAATGCAGCTGTATCCTGCAAACAAAAGGCAGGTACCAGAACAGATTGGCAACAAAAATGATACGTCACTTTGAGCAGGCCATATCAACATCAAATAAAAATCAGGAAATCCCCAAAATAAATGAAAACCCAAAAATACCACCCCTGAAGCAATTATTTTTTTTAAAGATAAGCTCATCAAGTCAAAGCAGTTTAACCTATCAACATAACACAACATAATCTAACATTGCCCCCAAAGCAAAAAAATGTATAAAATGTTTTTCTTTCTTTAAGGGGCAGTCTTGCAGCAAAGAAACATTTCTGTGGACAGGACACGTTAAAGCCACACTCCATGCAAAAAGTAAATACACAATTAAAATACAACTACCAGACTCCAGAAGCTGTTTTACCTGCCAAAGGATTGTTGTTACTGTCCTGATATTGAACCAGCTCTGCCAAACAGCCCAGCCACATTTGTGAACTGATTGACTTTTTTTTCTCCTGCAGTTAGGTAATAGGGCTTGGCCCCCACTTATGAATGGAAAGTAAAGAGCAGTGGAAGTTTACCCCCTCTAATCATGCTTTTCTCTTACCTGTAAGTATGTTTTTTTATCAGCACATGTGTATGCAGTATACTAATTAGATTGCAGAGTTCCCCTCACTCTCCCCACATGAGTGTTGCTGTACGGAGGAATACAAGAAGCTGATACCAAGTAGGGATGAGCCGAACACCCCCAGTTCGGTTCGCACCAGAACATGCGAACAGGCAAAAAATTTGTTCGAACAAGGGAACACCGTACCAAATCTATGGGACACAAACATGAATAATCAAAAGTGCTAATTTTAAAGGCTTATATGCATGTTATTGTCATAAAAAGGGTTTGGGGACCTGGGTCCTGCCCCAAGGGACATGTATCAATGCAAAAAAAAGTTTTAAAAACGTCTGTTTTTTCGATAGCAGTGATTTTAATAATGCTTAAAGTGAAAGAATAAAAGTGTAATATTCCTTTAAATTTCGTACCTGGGGGGTGTCTATAGTATGCCTGTTGCACATGTTCCCGTGTTTAGAACAGTCTGACAGCAAAATTACATTTCTAAAGGAAAAAAAGTAATTTAAAACTACTCGCGGCTACAATGAATTGTCGGTCAGCAATACACATAAAAGTTCATTGATAAAAACGGCATGGGGATTTCCCCACAGGGGAACCCCAAACCAAAATTAAAAAAAAAATGCGTGGGGGTCCCCCTAAATTCCATACCAGGCCCTTCAGGTCCAGCTGCAGAGAAGAAGGGTCTTGTACTGCTGCCAGAGCGCAGCACAGTTTACTCCATGAAACACAAGCTACTACACAGTTTTACTAAACAGTAACCAGTCCATTGTGGCATGTAAATCATTTGTTATGTCCAAGTTCCTCTTAAAAATACATTTCAACAATTTTGTAGATATAAACCACTGCATTAGTTGATGTTATCTATAATTGTCTGTAGTTTAGCTTTAATCTAGAGTAAGATTAACATAATTGTTTCCATTATTTCACACTTTACAACACCCATATGTCTTGTGAGTAACATTTACAGGCTATCAGTGCATTTTGCAAGCCTATATCATGTATCAAATCAGACTTTTTTATTGCAGAAGAGATATCACATAGTATGTTTATTCTGCAATAAGAAGACTTTTCTGCTTAAAAAGACAAAGTTCCACCTTAAACTGAAAATACATAAATTAGGTACTGATGTGAGGGGTAGGTGTATTTTTTTATTTGTTTTGGAAATCATACACTGTATATAATGCAAATGAATGACTGAATAAAGAAAAGTTTGCAATAAATATAATTTATAGCTCATAAATATAACATATCGGCAGCTATTTAACATTGTACCAGTGAAAATAAGTCACGGGCACTGTTTTCATACAACAAATTTGCCAGAATAGAGAAAATACACAATGGAAGTGTATGTAAAGGCAAAGCTTTTTTTTGTATAAAGTGAGAAAAGGTTAGACACTGTATTTTCCAGTTTGACCATTGTGACCATTGTCACTGAGACAGAAAGAGAAGTGAAATCAAAAATGTTAGCATTGTCACCATGAGTAGATAAATCAACCAACAGGAAAACCTGTTCTAGTAACAACTGTCCAATGTGTCCTCACTTTGGGAACAAAGGTCCATATGCAGGTTTCTAGGGTAGTCCAGTCTGTAAGAAGGGCATAATAGAGCCCATATAGCAGAGCAGGGGTTCCAATGGTAGGGTTCTGGGTGAGGAGGAGGCGTCAATGCCGGGACAGCGCCGGGGGATCACTCAGGGGGCCGTCAGTCTCGCCAGGGAGATGTTTAGGGACACGGCCGTGTGCTGTGGTGGCAAAAACGAGGCTTGGAGAGCAAACAGGCGGCGTCGCCCGGCTGTGACGTCACCGGTATGCGACGCGTTTCGGGATAGGCTAGCCACTGTAGGGGGGAGTGGCCGCATTCCTTTCTCAAGCATCTTGACGCCTCCTCCTCACCCAGAACCCTACCATCGGAACCCCTGCTCTGCTATATGGGCTCTATTATGCCCTTCTTACAGACTGGACTACCCTAGAAACCTGCATATGGACCTCTGGAAACTCTTCTCCCCACTATGCTCTGCCACATCTACACTTTTGTGACTTAAAAGCTGGAAGAAGAGTGAAGTGGATGTGCCAAAGACTTGCAGCTTCTCCACTTCCCCAGCCCAACATGCAGGACCTGAATAAGACTTCATATACCTCTACGTGAGTGGTTATTGTTGCTTAATAAAATTGAATTCTTTTACACATATTCAGAGGCGCCCCCCTTCTTTTTGTATATTTTTAGCTCACTGGAACCCGCTCTCTGGTTCTCCTGGGAGGCTGCCCTGACTGGCCAAACGATACCCATCTAGAGTATATATATATGCTAATACATATATTATAACCATCCTTGGACTATCTGGTGATCATGTAAAAGGTATATACATTTGTGCTGAAGCGCCTTTTTTACTTGTATTTTATACAAAAACACACTGTAAACTGTATGCTTTGTCGGTGTTCATCCCTTTTTACTTGACCTCAACATCCCCATATGTTTGTAGCTGCTATTCCTTTTTCAAGATATTTGACTTTGTCTGACACATTGAATGTATGCTATTGATCTTTTAATAAAAGCTTTTGTAATAAAAAAAAAGTGCAATAATCCTCAAAGTGAAATATAAAGGTAAGGTGGGCTATTGTGGAGGCATCAGGGAGGGATGGACGTGCTGACGTAGCGCGATCAGCATGGAGGGAGGGGCTTGAGCTCGTCAGCCGGGCAGGACAGGAGCGAGGCGGAGGAGAACGCCGGCACCCCGTGGAGCGAGCGTGAGCTCGTGGAAGACGTATGCGCCGCCCGAGAAGCCGAGAACATCGCGGCCCCGCCAGAGGATGTGAGGAGCGCATGAAGTGGCTCTCGATGCGGCTCCAATCCCCGGCGAGCGTGGCCTGATCCCCCTCTCCCCTGCATCCCCCTCGCCCGCTGCCCACCCCCGCTCGTTGACCGTCTGCAGCAGCTCATAGGAAAGCAGGAGGAAACAACATACGGAGCCCCCAGCCGGGGGAACGTTCACCCTGGTCCGTGAGTACATGGCCTGGAAACAGACCTTAGGCTAAAGGACATGCTTAAAAGCGGAGGTAAGACTGTAGAAGCAATTAAATAAGCTGAACACTACATTGAAGATCTCTGGTGATTAGGTACAGTGTCTGTTTATTCCCCTGGGTAGAGGGAGAGTGTCTTTGCTTGGAGCCCTGTGTGCAAATCTGATCAACACTATTTCAAATGGATCTGAAAAATGCGGGGAGGGCAGAACAATGAGTTTTAGTCGGCTGCACCCCTACATGACCCCCTCAGTACCAAGTCCTATTATCGCATTACAACCATCCAGGGTCTTGTAAATCAAACTAGGGTCACTGAAACGGAATAATACTCTAGGGGTGGAACAAGGAGTGCTAGCCGTCCGCACGGAATATGAGAGACAGCCCCCCCCCACGACCCTCTTCGCTCCAACTCTTATTATAGGCACTATGTAAGTCTTGAGACCAGTCTAGTGAACTTTCTTGAACGTCTTTTTTTTTTTTTTTTTTTTGTCCTTTTTTTTTTCCTTCTCTGCACCGGTCTGTAAACCAGAAAAAATGCCTTTTAAACTGAAATCAATGTGTTAGGGGCGGGACTGAGAGCATCAGTTGGTGTGACGGAATACGGGAGGCTCTGCCCCCCTATGACCCCCGGCGCACTGCCGAACTTTTTCCCTCAGTGTGCCTGTAATTCAGATAAGTGTCCGTTAATCTGAATTTAATGCTTTATGGGCAACAGTGGGGGGAACGGGATATGTGAGGCGGGATCTCTCTACGACCCCCCCTGTACCGAAACCCCACTACGGACAACATAGCAAATTTGTGAGGCCTAGTGTGCATGAACACGGCCTATACCCCAAACAGAAGCTTAAACAGATAGACATAGAGAGTATATGCAAGTGAAAAAAAAGTTTTTTATTCAGGGCTTCAGGCCCAAGGTAAATCAGTGAATGAGTGGTTAGACATATAGTTATACAAAGCAGTATATATACATGGTAATCATGTGTAACCATAAACATGTACAAAAATGCATAAATTGCACAACAACTTGCGATAATATCGGGGTCTTTCAGGAAAATGCCGACATGTTTCGGACGGACGTCCTTTTTCAAGGCAATATCTGTTCCTGTGTTTACTCAATAATACTGTATAAGACAGAGTAAAGTCATTAATATACAACATAATGTGTTTAATGGGTATAAACCTGTGAATTGCACCGCTGTATGGTAATGGTACTCACTTGCAAAGGGTTAAAGAGCTGGGGATAAGCCCAGTGGACTTGAGGTACAAAAGTATGGTATCAGTATGTCCATGCAGTATACAGTGGATCTGGTGCTGTTAAAAGCAAACGGCTGCTACACATTTGAAAGGCTGCAAGATCTCCAAGCCATGCAATGGAGGATTGCAATGGCTGCCTAGGCCCGAACTGATAGATGGCTATGGAATAGAGGGAGTAGGTAGAGTAATGTTAATATCACTAAATAGTGAAGGAGAGTAGGTTGGTGCAAAAAGATGCAAAATGTAAAGTATTAATATTACCTGGTAGTGGAGAGTTTGCAATGTGCTGCAGTGTAGCCAAACGCCGGCAGGGAAGTGTGATGTCTAGTCCCGCCATTGTGGAGGCTAATATAGTGTATACTGATGGGTATCAGCTGTGCAGACCGTGGTGAAGGGTAATTGCACTGAGCTGGGTAATGATTGCTGGGCCAGGTGTGGGGATGGTGGCTGGGAGGCCACAATATAGTATCCCCAGTGTTTGAGATCCCAGATGCGGCGGCGCCGCGCGTCGACACGTCCAGGGGGGCGTGGCCTCGTGCGGCGTCGGAGCGTCACCGACGCGGGCAGACTGACCCCTCCCCGTGTGCTGGAACGCACACGGGGGGGGCGCATATGATGGCAGAACGTGCGCCTCAATGGGTATATGTGGCGCATGCGCCGTAGGGTATACGCGCATGCGCACATGGTCTTACCCGCGCCGGGCAGCCAAAACAACAAATGGAAGCGGAAAAGCCGAAATATGTGTTAAGGGGGTGTAATTTGGGAAGGAATGTATCAATATACGTGCATTGCAACTGCACATAGTACATTAGGCATGTGATGTTTTCAGCAAGTGGGTCACATTACCATAAAAGTAGGTGGAAGCCCCCTAGTGGACAGAGACAAATATAGCATTTAAAATAACAAGATACAGCAATATTCACATATTTGTAAGGAGTAAAGACATTTTTCCATATGCAGTATATGGGTATCTTTAAATTTGAATAAGTATAGAAACATTGCAAATGCTACGACATGGTATAACATGGTATAACATAATATGACATAGTAAAAATATATTTATAAGACATAACAGCAGGTACAATTATTTGGATGTTGAAACAGAGCAGAATGACCATGATGTAGGTGTATAGTTGGAACCAGGTAGAGAGGGGGTTCCAGAGGACAAAGTACTGTGGAAGCCCATCTCAATGACTGTGGGAACTATAAATCAAGTTCGCATACCCCTGATTCGAAGCCCTCGAGATAGGGCTTGAAATTGAATGCCTCGTTGAGGCCTGGGGGGGATGTGGCATTGAGGTGGAAGATCCATTTAAGCTCACTTTGAAGTAGGGATTTGTTGTAGTCACCCCCACGGTTAGGTGGGGGAATGTGGTCAAGTGCTCTGAATGTAATCTGGGGAGTTGAGTCCTGGTGCACTGTTGCACAGTGTCGCCCTAGGGGGAGATCAGGGTCTTTCTGATTGATGCTAAGGGTGTGTCGATAAATGCGTTTCCAGAAGGGGAGCTTGGTTTTCCCGACATAGAAACACCCACACTCACACTCTAATAGATAGACTATGCCGACTGAGCGGCAGTTGACAAAATGTTGGGGGAAGAAAGGTTGCCCATTGGGTAAGGTGTTGGATCTGTTGGGTTTAGATAGGTACTTGCAGTATCTGCATTTCCCACAAGGGAATGTGCCTTTTGTTTGTTTTTGTAAATAGCTAACAGGGGTATATTCACTTCTGATTAGTTTGTCACGGAGGGAAGGAGCTCGTCTATAGGTAAGTAGTGGGTGTACCGGTACGAATGGGGACAATGAGTGATCTGTAGTTAGAATATACCAATATTTCTCTAGAATCTGTGTAATAGATGAATGTTGTTCGCAAAAATTGGTAATGATTCGCAATGGGGTTTGTTTATCTTGTGATTTGGAGGGGAAGAGTAAGGAGTTACGTGTTTTTGATTTCGCTTTTTTATATGCGATTTTCAAAATTTTTGGTGGGTATCCTCGTTCAAGCAACCTATTTCGTAAAACCGAGGCCTCGTTTTCAAAGGAGGCCTCGGTTGAACAGTTGCGGCGGGCACGGAGGTATTGAGCATATGGAATGGAGTTGAGGAGCGGTTCCGGATGGAAGCTAGAGGCAGCAAGGATGGTGTTGCCTGCAGTGGGTTTACGGTATAAATGGCTTTGGATATGACCTTCAGAGTCTTTTATGAGGGTGAGATCTAAAAAGCAGATGGAAGTAGGGCTAGAGGTCATGGTGAATCTCAAATTCAACCGATTAGTAGTGTTTAAGTAGGTCAAGAAGTCTTGTAGGGTTTGGCTGGGTCCCTGCCAGACAATAAGGATATCGTCGATGTATCGACGAAAGGTGACAATATGTTTAGTATACGTACTAGCAGAAGAGTCTGCAAATAGAAGGCGTTCCCACTCCCCCAAGTACAGGTTGGCGTAGGCCGGTGCGCAACAGGTGCCCATGGCCACGCCCTGTACTTGGAGGTAGTGGGAACCGTCAAATGAAAAAAAGTTGTTGTTGAGAATAAAGTTTAGAGCATTTATGATAAATGTAGAGAGGTCAGTGGAGTATAGGGAAGAAGTAGTCAGTATATGTCGGATAGCAGAGAGTCCTAGGGTATGGGGAATCGAGCTGTATAGTGCCTCAACATCAATCGCGACAAGTAAGGTGTCGGGACCGATGGTTAGGGAGGATAAGCTTTGTAAAAGATGAGTGGTGTCTCTTATATAAGAGGGAAGTTGGATAACTAAGGGTTGCAGTAATTTGTCAATATAGCGACTGAGGTTGTCTGTAAGAGAGCCTCTTCCAGAAACTATGGGCCTGCCTGGTGGTCTGGGTAGGTTTTTATGCACCTTGGGGAGTGCATAGAACGTAGCTATACGTGGAAATTTAGTTCTAACATAATCACTAGTATTTTTATCTAGTACCCCTTGTGTGGTGGCAGAATCTATGAGTGTGTATAATTGTTGTTGTGCTGAAGAAATAAAGGAAATGGGGATCTTTTTGTACCACTCCTTGTTCTGAAGGATATCATGGCACATTTGAGTATAGTGGTCCCTGTCCAGTATAACAATATTTCCGCCTTTGTCGGCGGGTTTTATTATTATCGTGGAATTGGTTTTAAGATTTTGAAGGGCGAGATGTTGATTATATGAAAAGTTTCTTGCCTTAGATCGATTGGGATGGATTTTTAAGTTACGGATTTCACGTGTGACTGCCTGCAAGAATAGTGCGGCTCGGGGATTGGTGCTGGGGGGTGGGTAAAAACTGGATTTCTTTTTGATAGTTATTTTTGAAGGTGGGTGTGGTGGAGTGAGAGGATTGTCCTCAGTGCTGGCTAAGAGAGTGTCAAGATCAAGAGTATCTATTAGGTTGGGATTGTCACTTTCGTCCAAGAGTTCAGTTAACTGTTGGAGGGCCGTGGTTTCCATTGCAGAGTGTAGAAGGGAATCCGAAAAGGGATTGGGTGTGTATATACTGTGTAATAGCAATTTGCGGACAAACAAATGAATGTCTTTAATGACAGTGAATTTGTCTATGTGAGATACAGGACAGAAAGTGAGTCCCTTTTCAAGGACAGAAATTTCATGCTTGGTGAGTGAGTGTTTGGAAAGGTTGATGATATTGCAAGACGGTGAGGTTATCTTGGTGTTCTTTTTGGTTGATAAGTGTTGTTGTGTTGAATTCTTTGTGAAGCTCGCATGAGATCTAAAAAATCAAAGTGTTGGGAAGATGAAGGTAAAGAGTGTGATCTGGAGGTCTTCGAGGACGAGGGAGCAGCCGACGGGTCTCTGGCCGGTGAGTCGTCGGTAGGTCCCTCGGGATCGGAGACCTCGTCACTGGAGAGATTTGGTGTGCGGCCTCTTTTTGGATTACGTGGGCCTCGTGTGGGATAGGATTTTGGTGCCACAGGTGAATTGTCTATGTTGCGGTCAGCAGCATATTTGGAAGGTATAGGTTTAGAGGCAAAGCGTGCTGGGGCCGGTGGGCGTACAGCACGGTTGGCCTCGTTCCATTTGTAGGCTCTTTCCTCTTGGAAGGCTTTTTTGTCGCGGAAGAATTTTTTGTCCTTCTGCGTCAAAGTGTCATGGTTAAATTTATCAAAACGTTTTTTAAGTTGAAGATCAAGTGTTTTGTATAGTGGATGATCTAAAAATTGTATAAGTTGGGTATTTAGTAGTGCTAATTTAGCATCAAGAGCGGACATCTGTGTCTCATATTGTTGTATCAAAAGTTTCATCAAATCGGTGGAACATTGTTTGAGGACACCCTCCCAGGCCTGCTTGAAGTCTGGGGGGATGTCCTGAAATGTGGGAAAAATTTGGACCCTGAGCCCAAAAGGGTTGATACTGTGAGTGATATAGTCATTAAAGGACTTGATGTGCCAGAAGAGGGAGGCTTTTTTCTGGACAGTATGTGTAAGGTTGAGGAAGACAAATCGTAATTGGGATTCAATGAATTCATTGGATTGAAATTGCTGTAAGGTGCTAGTCATGCGGGTCTCCCAATCCTCCCCAAGGAAGATTGCCATGATGATTAGGGGGATACTGTGAGGGTGATAATCACAGAACCAGGTTAAAGGTAATAATGGTCAAGGTACAAGGCAAAAGTCAAAACTTAGTATTTAGATCAGGTCATATATATAGACATGAATATAAATGAGGTAAGGAAATGCCAGCAGTCGCTTGCTCAGGTAGGGGTTTTTTGTTATGGCTTAACCATAAATGAATCGAGATACAATATTTATTGAGCAAGTGAGTGGTGGCAAATGGGTCTATCGCTTCTCACATATAAAAATAGCAAATTTGTGAGGCCTAGTGTGCATGAACACGGCCTATACCCCAAAGAGAAGCTTAAACAGATAGACATAGAGAGTATATGCAAGTGAAAAAAAGTTTTTTATTCAGGGCTTCAGGCCCAAGGTAAATCAGTGAATGAGTGGTTAGACATATAGTTATACAAAGCAGTATATATACATGGTAATCATGTGTAACCATAAACATGTACAAAAATGCATAAATTGCACAACAACTTGCGATAATATCGGGGTCTTTCAGGAAAATGCCGACATGTTTCGGACGGACGTCCTTTTTCAAGGCAATATCTGTTCCTGTGTTTACTCAATAATACTGTATAAGACAGAGTAAAGTCATTAATATACAACATAATGTGTTTAATGGGTATAAACCTGTGAATTGCACCGCTGTATGGTAATGGTACTCACTTGCAAAGGGTTAAAGAGCTGGGGATAAGCCCAGTGGACTTGAGGTACAAAAGTATGGTATCAGTATGTCCATGCAGTATACAGTGGATCTGGTGCTGTTAAAAGCAAACGGCTGCTACACATTTGAAAGGCTGCAAGATCTCCAAGCCATGCAATGGAGGATTGCAATGGCTGCCTAGGCCCGAACTGATAGATGGCTATGGAATAGAGGGAGTAGGTAGAGTAATGTTAATATCACTAAATAGTGAAGGAGAGTAGGTTGGTGCAAAAAGATGCAAAATGTAAAGTATTAATATTACCTGGTAGTGGAGAGTTTGCAATGTGCTGCAGTGTAGCCAAACGCCGGCAGGGAAGTGTGATGTCTAGTCCCGCCATTGTGGAGGCTAATATAGTGTATACTGATGGGTATCAGCTGTGCAGACCGTGGTGAAGGGTAATTGCACTGAGCTGGGTAATGATTGCTGGGCCAGGTGTGGGGATGGTGGCTGGGAGGCCACAATATAGTATCCCCAGTGTTTGAGATCCCAGATGCGGCGGCGCCGCGCGTCGACACGTCCAGGGGGGCGTGGCCTCGTGCGGCGTCGGAGCGTCACCGACGCGGGCAGACTGACCCCTCCCCGTGTGCTGGAACGCACACGGGGGGGGCGCATATGATGGCAGAACGTGCGCCTCAATGGGTATATGTGGCGCATGCGCCGTAGGGTATACGCGCATGCGCACATGGTCTTACCCGCGCCGGGCAGCCAAAACAACAAATGGAAGCGGAAAAGCCGAAATATGTGTTAAGGGGGTGTAATTTGGGAAGGAATGTATCAATATACGTGCATTGCAACTGCACATAGTACATTAGGCATGTGATGTTTTCAGCAAGTGGGTCACATTACCATAAAAGTAGGTGGAAGCCCCCTAGTGGACAGAGACAAATATAGCATTTAAAATAACAAGATACAGCAATATTCACATATTTGTAAGGAGTAAAGACATTTTTCCATATGCAGTATATGGGTATCTTTAAATTTGAATAAGTATAGAAACATTGCAAATGCTACGACATGGTATAACATGGTATAACATAATATGACATAGTAAAAATATATTTATAAGACATAACAGCAGGTACAATTATTTGGATGTTGAAACAGAGCAGAATGACCATGATGTAGGTGTATAGTTGGAACCAGGTAGAGAGGGGGTTCCAGAGGACAAAGTACTGTGGAAGCCCATCTCAATGACTGTGGGAACTATAAATCAAGTTCGCATACCCCTGATTCGAAGCCCTCGAGATAGGGCTTGAAATTGAATGCCTCGTTGAGGCCTGGGGGGGATGTGGCATTGAGGTGGAAGATCCATTTAAGCTCACTTTGAAGTAGGGATTTGTTGTAGTCACCCCCACGGTTAGGTGGGGGAATGTGGTCAAGTGCTCTGAATGTAATCTGGGGAGTTGAGTCCTGGTGCACTGTTGCACAGTGTCGCCCTAGGGGGAGATCAGGGTCTTTCTGATTGATGCTAAGGGTGTGTCGATAAATGCGTTTCCAGAAGGGGAGCTTGGTTTTCCCGACATAGAAACACCCACACTCACACTCTAATAGATAGACTATGCCGACTGAGCGGCAGTTGACAAAATGTTGGGGGAAGAAAGGTTGCCCATTGGGTAAGGTGTTGGATCTGTTGGGTTTAGATAGGTACTTGCAGTATCTGCATTTCCCACAAGGGAATGTGCCTTTTGTTTGTTTTTGTAAATAGCTAACAGGGGTATATTCACTTCTGATTAGTTTGTCACGGAGGGAAGGAGCTCGTCTATAGGTAAGTAGTGGGTGTACCGGTACGAATGGGGACAATGAGTGATCTGTAGTTAGAATATACCAATATTTCTCTAGAATCTGTGTAATAGATGAATGTTGTTCGCAAAAATTGGTAATGATTCGCAATGGGGTTTGTTTATCTTGTGATTTGGAGGGGAAGAGTAAGGAGTTACGTGTTTTTGATTTCGCTTTTTTATATGCGATTTTCAAAATTTTTGGTGGGTATCCTCGTTCAAGCAACCTATTTCGTAAAACCGAGGCCTCGTTTTCAGAGCACTTGACCACATTCCCCCACCTAACCGTGGGGGTGACGTGGTAACCGTGGGGGTGACTACAACAAATCCCTACTTCAAAGTGAGCTTAAATGGATCTTCCACCTCAATGCCACATCCCCCCCAGGCCTCAACGAGGCATTCAATTTCAAGCCCTATCTCGAGGGCTTCGAATCAGGGGTATGCGAACTTGATTTATAGTTCCCACAGTCATTGAGATGGGCTTCCACAGTACTTTGTCCTCTGGAACCCCCTCTCTACCTGGTTCCAACTATACACCTACATCATGGTCATTCTGCTCTGTTTCAACATCCAAATAATTGTACCTGCTGTTATGTCTTATAAATATATTTTTACTATGTCATATTATGTTATACCATGTTATACCATGTCGTAGCATTTGCAATGTTTCTATACTTATTCAAATTTAAAGATACCCATATACTGCATATGGAAAAATGTCTTTACTCCTTACAAATATGTGAATATTGCTGTATCTTGTTATTTTAAATGCTATATTTGTCTCTGTCCACTAGGGGGCTTCCACCTACTTTTATGGTAATGTGACCCACTTGCTGAAAACATCACATGCCTAATGTACTATGTGCAGTTGCAATGCACGTATATTGATACATTCCTTCCCAAATTACACCCCCTTAACACATATTTCGGCTTTTCCGCTTCCATTTGTTGTTTTGGCTGCCCGGCGCGGGTAAGACCATGTGCGCATGCGCGTATACCCTACGGCGCATGCGCCACATATACCCATTGAGGCGCACGTTCTGCCATCATATGCGCCCCCCCCCGTGTGCGTTCCAGCACACGGGGAGGGGTCAGTCTGCCCGCGTCGGTGACGCTCCGACGCCGCACGAGGCCACGCCCCCCTGGACGTGTCGACGCGCGGCGCCGCCGCATCTGGGATCTCAAACACTGGGGATACTATATTGTGGCCTCCCAGCCACCATCCCCACACCTGGCCCAGCAATCATTACCCAGCTCAGTGCAATTACCCTTCACCACGGTCTGCACAGCTGATACCCATCAGTATACACTATATTAGCCTCCACAATGGCGGGACTAGACATCACACTTCCCTGCCGGCGTTTGGCTACACTGCAGCACATTGCAAACTCTCCACTACCAGGTAATATTAATACTTTACATTTTGCATCTTTTTGCACCAACCTACTCTCCTTCACTATTTAGTGATATTAACATTACTCTACCTACTCCCTCTATTCCATAGCCATCTATCAGTTCGGGCCTAGGCAGCCATTGCAATCCTCCATTGCATGGCTTGGAGATCTTGCAGCCTTTCAAATGTGTAGCAGCCGTTTGCTTTTAACAGCACCAGATCCACTGTATACTGCATGGACATACTGATACCATACTTTTGTACCTCAAGTCCACTGGGCTTATCCCCAGCTCTTTAACCCTTTGCAAGTGAGTACCATTACCATACAGCGGTGCAATTCACAGGTTTATACCCATTAAACACATTATGTTGTATATTAATGACTTTACTCTGTCTTATACAGTATTATTGAGTAAACACAGGAACAGATATTGCCTTGAAAAAGGACGTCCGTCCGAAACATGTCGGCATTTTCCTGAAAGACCCCGATATTATCGCAAGTTGTTGTGCAATTTATGCATTTTTGTACATGTTTATGGTTACACATGATTACCATGTATATATACTGCTTTGTATAACTATATGTCTAACCACTCATTCACTGATTTACCTTGGGCCTGAAGCCCTGAATAAAAAACTTTTTTTCACTTGCATATACTCTCTATGTCTATCTGTTTAAGCTTCTCTTTGGGGTATAGGCCGTGTTCATGCACACTAGGCCTCACAAATTTGCTATTTTTATATGTGAGAAGCGATAGACCCATTTGCCACCACTCACTTGCTCAATAAATATTGTATCTCGATTCATTTATGGTTAAGCCATAACAAAAAACCCCTACCTGAGCAAGCGACTGCTGGCATTTCCTTACCTCATTTATATTCATGTCTATATATATGACCTGATCTAAATACTAAGTTTTGACTTTTGCCTTGTACCTTGACCATTATTACCTTTAACCTGGTTCTGTGATTATCACCCTCACAGTATCCCCCTAATCATCATGGCAATCTTCCTTGGGGAGGATTGGGAGACCCGCATGACTAGCACCTTACAGCAATTTCAATCCAATGAATTCATTGAATCCCAATTACGATTTGTCTTCCTCAACCTTACACATACTGTCCAGAAAAAAGCCTCCCTCTTCTGGCACATCAAGTCCTTTAATGACTATATCACTCACAGTATCAACCCTTTTGGGCTCAGGGTCCAAATTTTTCCCACATTTCAGGACATCCCCCCAGACTTCAAGCAGGCCTGGGAGGGTGTCCTCAAACAATGTTCCACCGATTTGATGAAACTTTTGATACAACAATATGAGACACAGATGTCCGCTCTTGATGCTAAATTAGCACTACTAAATACCCAACTTATACAATTTTTAGATCATCCACTATACAAAACACTTGATCTTCAACTTAAAAAACGTTTTGATAAATTTAACCATGACACTTTGACGCAGAAGGACAAAAAATTCTTCCGCGACAAAAAAGCCTTCCAAGAGGAAAGAGCCTACAAATGGAACGAGGCCAACCGTGCTGTACGCCCACCGGCCCCAGCACGCTTTGCCTCTAAACCTATACCTTCCTAAATATGCTGCTGACCGCAACATAGACAATTCACCTGAGGCACCAAAATCCTATCCCACACGAGGCCCACGTAACCCAAAAAGAGGCCGCACACCAAATCTCTCCAGTGACGAGGTCTCCGATCCCGAGGGACCTACCGACGACTCACCGGCCAGAGACCCGTCGGCTGCTCCCTCGTCCTCGAAGACCTCCAGATCACACTCTTTACCTCATCTTCCCAACACTTTGATTTTTTAGATCTCATGCGAGCTTCACAAAGAATTCAACACAACAACACTTACCAACCAAAAAGAACACCAAGATAACCTCACCGTCTTGCAATATCATCAACCTTTCCAAACACTCACTCACCAAGCATGAAATCTCTGTCCTTGAAAAGGGACTCACTTTCTGTCCTGTATCTCACATAGACAAATTCACTGTCATTAAAGACATTCATTTGTTTGTCCGTAAATTGCTATTACACAGTATATACACACCCAATCCCTTTTCGGATTCCCTTCTACACTCTGCAATGGACAGGGACCACTATACTCAAATGTGCCATGATATCCTTCAGAACAAGGAGTGGTACAAAAAGATCCCCATTTCCTTTATTTCTTCAGCACAACAACAATTATACACACTCATAGATTCTGCCACCACACAAGGGGTACTAGATAAAAATACTAGTGATTATGTTAGAACTAAATTTCCACGTATAGCTACGTTCTATGCACTCCCCAAGGTGCATAAAAACCTACCCAGACCACCAGGCAGGCCCATAGTTTCTGGAAGAGGCTCTCTTACAGACAACCTCAGTCGCTATATTGACAAATTACTGCAACCCTTAGTTATCCAACTTCCCTCTTATATAAGAGACACCACTCATCTTTTACAAAGCTTATCCTCCCTAACCATCGGTCCCGACACCTTACTTGTCGCGATTGATGTTGAGGCACTATACAGCTCGATTCCCCATACCCTAGGACTCTCTGCTATCCGACATATACTGACTACTTCTTCCCTATACTCCACTGACCTCTCTACATTTATCATAAATGCTCTAAACTTTATTCTCAACAACAACTTTTTTTCATTTGACGGTTCCCACTACCTCCAAGTACAGGGCGTGGCCATGGGCACCTGTTGCGCACCGGCCTACGCCAACCTGTACTTGGGGGAGTGGGAACGCCTTCTATTTGCAGACTCTTCTGCTAGTACGTATACTAAACATATTGTCACCTTTCGTCGATACATCGACGATATCCTTATTGTCTGGCAGGGACCCAGCCAAACCCTACAAGACTTCTTGACCTACTTAAACACTACTAATCGGTTGAATTTGAGATTCACCATGACCTCTAGCCCTACTTCCATCTGCTTTTTAGATCTCACCCTCATAAAAGACTCTGAAGGTCATATCCAAAGCCATTTATACCGTAAACCCACTGCAGGCAACACCATCCTTGCTGCCTCTAGCTTCCATCCGGAACCGCTCCTCAACTCCATTCCATATGCTCAATACCTCCGTGCCCGCCGCAACTGTTCAACCGAGGCCTCCTTTGAAAACGAGGCCTCGGTTTTACGAAATAGGTTGCTTGAACGAGGATACCCACCAAAAATTTTGAAAATCGCATATAAAAAAGCGAAATCAAAAACACGTAACTCCTTACTCTTCCCCTCCAAATCACAAGATAAACAAACCCCATTGCGAATCATTACCAATTTTTGCGAACAACATTCATCTATTACACAGATTCTAGAGAAATATTGGTATATTCTAACTACAGATCACTCATTGTCCCCATTCGTACCGGTACACCCACTACTTACCTATAGACGAGCTCCTTCCCTTCGTGACAAACTAATCAGAAGTGAATATACCCCTGTTAGCTATTTACAAAAACAAACAAAAGGCACATTCCCTTGTGGGAAATGCAGATACTGCAAGTACCTATCTAAACCCAACAGATCCAACACCTTACCCAATGGGCAACCTTTCTTCCCCCAACATTTTGTCAACTGCCGCTCAGTCGGCATAGTCTATCTATTAGAGTGTGAGTGTGGGTGTTTCTATGTCGGGAAAACCAAGCTCCCCTTCTGGAAACGCATTTATCGACACACCCTTAGCATCAATCAGAAAGACCCTGATCTCCCCCTAGGGCGACACTGTGCAACAGTGCACCAGGACTCAACTCCCCAGATTACATTCAGAGCACTTGACCACATTCCCCCACCTAACCGTGGGGGTGACTACAACAAATCCCTACTTCAAAGTGAGCTTAAATGGATCTTCCACCTCAATGCCACATCCCCCCCAGGCCTCAACGAGGCATTCAATTTCAAGCCCTATCTCGAGGGCTTCGAATCAGGGGTATGCGAACTTGATTTATAGTTCCCACAGTCATTGAGATGGGCTTCCACAGTACTTTGTCCTCTGGAACCCCCTCTCTACCTGGTTCCAACTATACACCTACATCATGGTCATTCTGCTCTGTTTCAACATCCAAATAACTGTACCTGCTGTTATGTCTTATAAATATATTTTTACTATGTCATATTATGTTATACCATGTCATACCATGTCGTAGCATTTGCAATGTTTCTATACCTATTCAAATTTAAAGATACCCATATACTGCATATGGAAAAATGTCTTTACTCCTTACAAATATGTGAATATTGCTGTATCTTGTTATTTTAAATGCTATATTTGTCTCTGTCCACTAGGGGGCTTCCACCTACTTTTATGGTAATGTGACCCACTTGCTGAAAACATCACATGCCTAATGTACTATGTGCAGTTGCAATGCACGTATATTGATACATTCCTTCCCAAATTACACCCCCTTAACACATATTTCGGCTTTTCCGCTTCCATTTGTTGTTTTGGCTGCCCGGCGCGGGTAAGACCATGTGCGCATGCGCGTATACCCTACGGCGCATGCGCCACATATACCCATTGAGGCGCACGTTCTGCCATCATATGCGCCCCCCCCGTGTGCGTTCCAGCACACGGGGAGGGGTCAGTCTGCCCGCGTCGGTGACGCTCCGACGCCGCACGAGGCCACGCCCCCCTGGACGTGTCGACGCGCGGCGCCGCCGCATCTGGGATCTCAAACACTGGGGATACTATATTGTGGCCTCCCAGCCACCATCCCCACACCTGGCCCAGCAATCATTACCCAGCTCAGTGCAATTACCCTTCACCACGGTCTGCACAGCTGATACCCATCAGTATACACTATATTAGCCTCCACAATGGCGGGACTAGACATCACACTTCCCTGCCGGCGTTTGGCTACACTGCAGCACATTGCAAACTCTCCACTACCAGGTAATATTAATACTTTACATTTTGCATCTTTTTGCACCAACCTACTCTCCTTCACTATTTAGTGATATTAACATTACTCTACCTACTCCCTCTATTCCATAGCCATCTATCAGTTCGGGCCTAGGCAGCCATTGCAATCCTCCATTGCATGGCTTGGAGATCTTGCAGCCTTTCAAATGTGTAGCAGCCGTTTGCTTTTAACAGCACCAGATCCACTGTATACTGCATGGACATACTGATACCATACTTTTGTACCTCAAGTCCACTGGGCTTATCCCCAGCTCTTTAACCCTTTGCAAGTGAGTACCATTACCATACAGCGGTGCAATTCACAGGTTTATACCCATTAAACACATTATGTTGTATATTAATGACTTTACTCTGTCTTATACAGTATTATTGAGTAAACACAGGAACAGATATTGCCTTGAAAAAGGACGTCCGTCCGAAACATGTCGGCATTTTCCTGAAAGACCCCGATATTATCGCAAGTTGTTGTGCAATTTATGCATTTTTGTACATGTTTATGGTTACACATGATTACCATGTATATATACTGCTTTGTATAACTATATGTCTAACCACTCATTCACTGATTTACCTTGGGCCTGAAGCCCTGAATAAAAAACTTTTTTTCACTTGCATATACTCTCTATGTCTATCTGTTTAAGCTTCTCTTTGGGGTATAGGCCGTGTTCATGCACACTAGGCCTCACAAATTTGCTATTTTTATATGTGAGAAGCGATAGACCCATTTGCCACCACTCACTTGCTCAATAAATATTGTATCTCGATTCATTTATGGTTAAGCCATAACAAAAAACCCCTACCTGAGCAAGCGACTGCTGGCATTTCCTTACCTCATTTATATTCATGTCTATATATATGACCTGATCTAAATACTAAGTTTTGACTTTTGCCTTGTACCTTGACCATTATTACCTTTAACCTGGTTCTGTGATTATCACCCTCACAGTATCCCCCTAATCATCATGGCAATCTTCCTTGGGGAGGATTGGGAGACCCGCATGACTAGCACCTTACAGCAATTTCAATCCAATGAATTCATTGAATCCCAATTACGATTTGTCTTCCTCAACCTTACACATACTGTCCAGAAAAAAGCCTCCCTCTTCTGGCACATCAAGTCCTTTAATGACTATATCACTCACAGTATCAACCCTTTTGGGCTCAGGGTCCAAATTTTTCCCACATTTCAGGACATCCCCCCAGACTTCAAGCAGGCCTGGGAGGGTGTCCTCAAACAATGTTCCACCGATTTGATGAAACTTTTGATACAACAATATGAGACACAGATGTCCGCTCTTGATGCTAAATTAGCACTACTAAATACCCAACTTATACAATTTTTAGATCATCCACTATACAAAACACTTGATCTTCAACTTAAAAAACGTTTTGATAAATTTAACCATGACACTTTGACGCAGAAGGACAAAAAATTCTTCCGCGACAAAAAAGCCTTCCAAGAGGAAAGAGCCTACAAATGGAACGAGGCCAACCGTGCTGTACGCCCACCGGCCCCAGCACGCTTTGCCTCTAAACCTATACCTTCCAAATATGCTGCTGACCGCAACATAGACAATTCACCTGTGGCACCAAAATCCTATCCCACACGAGGCCCACGTAATCCAAAAAGAGGCCGCACACCAAATCTCTCCAGTGACGAGGTCTCCGATCCCGAGGGACCTACCGACGACTCACCGGCCAGAGACCCGTCGGCTGCTCCCTCGTCCTCGAAGACCTCCAGATCACACTCTTTACCTTCATCTTCCCAACACTTTGATTTTTTAGATCTCATGCGAGCTTCACAAAGAATTCAACACAACAACACTTATCAACCAAAAAGAACACCAAGATAACCTCACCGTCTTGCAATATCATCAACCTTTCCAAACACTCACTCACCAAGCATGAAATTTCTGTCCTTGAAAAGGGACTCACTTTCTGTCCTGTATCTCACATAGACAAATTCACTGTCATTAAAGACATTCATTTGTTTGTCCGCAAATTGCTATTACACAGTATATACACACCCAATCCCTTTTCGGATTCCCTTCTACACTCTGCAATGGAAACCACGGCCCTCCAACAGTTAACTGAACTCTTGGACGAAAGTGACAATCCCAACCTAATAGATACTCTTGATCTTGACACTCTCTTAGCCAGCACTGAGGACAATCCTCTCACTCCACCACACCCACCTTCAAAAATAACTATCAAAAAGAAATCCAGTTTTTACCCACCCCCCAGCACCAATCCCCGAGCCGCACTATTCTTGCAGGCAGTCACACGTGAAATCCGTAACTTAAAAATCCATCCCAATCGATCTAAGGCAAGAAACTTTTCATATAATCAACATCTCGCCCTTCAAAATCTTAAAACCAATTCCACGATAATAATAAAACCCGCCGACAAAGGCGGAAATATTGTTATACTGGACAGGGACCACTATACTCAAATGTGCCATGATATCCTTCAGAACAAGGAGTGGTACAAAAAGATCCCCATTTCCTTTATTTCTTCAGCACAACAACAATTATACACACTCATAGATTCTGCCACCACACAAGGGGTACTAGATAAAAATACTAGTGATTATGTTAGAACTAAATTTCCACGTATAGCTACGTTCTATGCACTCCCCAAGGTGCATAAAAACCTACCCAGACCACCAGGCAGGCCCATAGTTTCTGGAAGAGGCTCTCTTACAGACAACCTCAGTCGCTATATTGACAAATTACTGCAACCCTTAGTTATCCAACTTCCCTCTTATATAAGAGACACCACTCATCTTTTACAAAGCTTATCCTCCCTAACCATCGGTCCCGACACCTTACTTGTCGCGATTGATGTTGAGGCACTATACAGCTCGATTCCCCATACCCTAGGACTCTCTGCTATCCGACATATACTGACTACTTCTTCCCTATACTCCACTGACCTCTCTACATTTATCATAAATGCTCTAAACTTTATTCTCAACAACAACTTTTTTTCATTTGACGGTTCCCACTACCTCCAAGTACAGGGCGTGGCCATGGGCACCTGTTGCGCACCGGCCTACGCCAACCTGTACTTGGGGGAGTGGGAACGCCTTCTATTTGCAGACTCTTCTGCTAGTACGTATACTAAACATATTGTCACCTTTCGTCGATACATCGACGATATCCTTATTGTCTGGCAGGGACCCAGCCAAACCCTACAAGACTTCTTGACCTACTTAAACACTACTAATCGGTTGAATTTGAGATTCACCATGACCTCTAGCCCTACTTCCATCTGCTTTTTAGATCTCACCCTCATAAAAGACTCTGAAGGTCATATCCAAAGCCATTTATACCGTAAACCCACTGCAGGCAACACCATCCTTGCTGCCTCTAGCTTCCATCCGGAACCACTCCTCAACTCCATTCCATATGCTCAATACCTCCGTGCCCGCCGCAACTGTTCAACCGAGGCCTCCTTTGAAAACGAGGCCTCGGTTTTACGAAATAGGTTGCTTGAACGAGGATACCCACCAAAAATTTTGAAAATCGCATATAAAAAAGCGAAATCAAAAACACGTAACTCCTTACTCTTCCCCTCCAAATCACAAGATAAACAAACCCCATTGCGAATCATTACCAATTTTTGCGAACAACATTCATCTATTACACAGATTCTAGAGAAATATTGGTATATTCTAACTACAGATCACTCATTGTCCCCATTCGTACCGGTACACCCACTACTTACCTATAGACGAGCTCCTTCCCTTCGTGACAAACTAATCAGAAGTGAATATACCCCTGTTAGCTATTTACAAAAACAAACAAAAGGCACATTCCCTTGTGGGAAATGCAGATACTGCAAGTACCTATCTAAACCCAACAGATCCAACACCTTACCCAATGGGCAACCTTTCTTCCCCCAACATTTTGTCAACTGCCGCTCAGTCGGCATAGTCTATCTATTAGAGTGTGAGTGTGGGTGTTTCTATGTCGGGAAAACCAAGCTCCCCTTCTGGAAACGCATTTATCGACACACCCTTAGCATCAATCAGAAAGACCCTGATCTCCCCCTAGGGCGACACTGTGCAACAGTGCACCAGGACTCAACTCCCCAGATTACATTCAGAGCACTTGACCACATTCCCCCACCTAACCGTGGGGGTGACTACAACAAATCCCTACTTCAAAGTGAGCTTAAATGGATCTTCCACCTCAATGCCACATCCCCCCCAGGCCTCAACGAGGCATTCAATTTCAAGCCCTATCTCGAGGGCTTCGAATCAGGGGTATGCGAACTTGATTTATAGTTCCCACAGTCATTGAGATGGGCTTCCACAGTACTTTGTCCTCTGGAACCCCCTCTCTACCTGGTTCCAACTATACACCTACATCATGGTCATTCTGCTCTGTTTCAACATCCAAATAATTGTACCTGCTGTTATGTCTTATAAATATATTTTTACTATGTCATATTATGTTATACCATGTCATACCATGTCGTAGCATTTGCAATGTTTCTATACTTATTCAAATTTAAAGATACCCATATACTGCATATGGAAAAATGTCTTTACTCCTTACAAATATGTGAATATTGCTGTATCTTGTTATTTTAAATGCTATATTTGTCTCTGTCCACTAGGGGGCTTCCACCTACTTTTATGGTAATGTGACCCACTTGCTGAAAACATCACATGCCTAATGTACTATGTGCAGTTGCAATGCACGTATATTGATACATTCCTTCCCAAATTACACCCCCTTAACACATATTTCGGCTTTTCCGCTTCCATTTGTTGTTTTGGCTGCCCGGCGCGGGTAAGACCATGTGCGCATGCGCGTATACCCTACGGCGCATGCGCCACATATACCCATTGAGGCGCACGTTCTGCCATCATATGCGCCCCCCCCGTGTGCGTTCCAGCACACGGGGAGGGGTCAGTCTGCCCGCGTCGGTGACGCTCCGACGCCGCACGAGGCCACGCCCCCCTGGACGTGTCGACGCGCGGCGCCGCCGCATCTGGGATCTCAAACACTGGGGATACTATATTGTGGCCTCCCAGCCACCATCCCCACACCTGGCCCAGCAATCATTACCCAGCTCAGTGCAATTACCCTTCACCACGGTCTGCACAGCTGATACCCATCAGTATACACTATATTAGCCTCCACAATGGCGGGACTAGACATCACACTTCCCTGCCGGCGTTTGGCTACACTGCAGCACATTGCAAACTCTCCACTACCAGGTAATATTAATACTTTACATTTTGCATCTTTTTGCACCAACCTACTCTCCTTCACTATTTAGTGATATTAACATTACTCTACCTACTCCCTCTATTCCATAGCCATCTATCAGTTCGGGCCTAGGCAGCCATTGCAATCCTCCATTGCATGGCTTGGAGATCTTGCAGCCTTTCAAATGTGTAGCAGCCGTTTGCTTTTAACAGCACCAGATCCACTGTATACTGCATGGACATACTGATACCATACTTTTGTACCTCAAGTCCACTGGGCTTATCCCCAGCTCTTTAACCCTTTGCAAGTGAGTACCATTACCATACAGCGGTGCAATTCACAGGTTTATACCCATTAAACACATTATGTTGTATATTAATGACTTTACTCTGTCTTATACAGTATTATTGAGTAAACACAGGAACAGATATTGCCTTGAAAAAGGACGTCCGTCCGAAACATGTCGGCATTTTCCTGAAAGACCCCGATATTATCGCAAGTTGTTGTGCAATTTATGCATTTTTGTACATGTTTATGGTTACACATGATTACCATGTATATATACTGCTTTGTATAACTATATGTCTAACCACTCATTCACTGATTTACCTTGGGCCTGAAGCCCTGAATAAAAAACTTTTTTTCACTTGCATATACTCTCTATGTCTATCTGTTTAAGCTTCTCTTTGGGGTATAGGCCGTGTTCATGCACACTAGGCCTCACAAATTTGCTATTTTTATATGTGAGAAGCGATAGACCCATTTGCCACCACTCACTTGCTCAATAAATATTGTAACTACGGACAACATAAACATCCAGAGACCTGTTTGACGAACCCACGAACGTCCCTCAAGGGGCTTCTCCCCCCTTGAGGCACCAAACCTATACCACGGACACTACAAACACCCAGAGACCTGATTGGTGAACGTCTGAGGGGCTTACTACCCCCCCGAGGTGAACGAAGGGGACGGATGTCCCCTTAAAGATTAGGAATACAGAGGAAGGCCGGCTGTGGCTCCTGTCTCCCCTGCAATATATTATCGCTGTCCCTGTGAGCCCCCTCTAATGTACGAGGCCATCCAGCTACTCCAGTGCACCCAGCTTAGCCTAAGCCAAGCCCTATCCTGTCATAACCTTCTGGAGGGTAATTCTTGAAGCACAGTGCAGGAGGGCCTCCCCCAGAGTAGTACAGACATACCCAACTAGAAAGGGTAGAGAGGAGGAGGGGGAAGAGAAGGAATAACTATAGGGGACTGGAACGATACATTGCTAAGCTGGGGAAAAGAATAAGAGGAATAAAAAGAAACACCATGAGCAAAGACCCCAATAAACTGCCTAAGAAAGGGGCCTCAAAAGCACCAAAAAGTGACTCAAGTTCCATAAAGCACTATCTTAGACAGGGGGCCAGCCCGACAGCTTCTGGATCGGACCACTCCCCAAAGGCCCCTAAGGACAAGGGAAAGGGAAAAGATAAACCCCGTAAATCAGGCATAACCCAAGACCACTCGAGGACGGAATCCCCAATAGAAAGTGAGGGGGACGTGAGCAGGATGGAGGAGCCACCATTGGGCTCGCAACCCCCGTCCAAAAGGGAAATGGAGGAGATGATGCTGAGGCTGGAAAACGTGTTCAAAAGTGAAGTCAGCAAACTAAGAGACGATATGGGCCAGCTGTTAACCAGAGTGGAGGGGACGGAGAGGAGGGCTGACAACACTGACCAAGAAATTCTAGAACTAAAATTACAACTTAAGAAAATCCAGACTCACCAGAGAGATATTGCCTATAAAATGGAAGATCGGGAGAACCGCGATAGAAGGCAGAACCTGAGGGTCAGAGCTATTCCCGAACGTAGGGGGGAGGACCTGGAGCTAATCATGAGGAAGATTTTCGCCCCTATAATTGGAACAGGGGAAGACCAGTTCCCCAAAATAGAAAGAGTACACCGGATCGGCAGAATAGATCGAGCAGAGGCCGACAGAACCCGGGACGTCATAATTAGATTCAGCTTCTTTAAAGACAGGGAGGAAATATGGCAAAAGATTAGAGGAAAGACACCCCTCAAGTTTGAAGAGACCGAAATCCAGATTTATGCCGACCTGTCAGCCAGAACCCTTGAGAGGAGGAGGATGCAGAGACCCCTTTTAGAGTCCCTCCGCAACAACAACATTAAATATAACTGGGGGTTCCCGGCATGCTTGGTAGGCTCAAAAGAGGGCCGATCGGCTGTACTGAGACACCCCGAGGAATTGACAGAGTTCTGCAGGAAATTAGAGATCTCGGTCCCTGACCTCTCGGGCTGGGTGGAAATGAGTTGAATCTAGACTGGGGGTTGGTGCGTGGGGGGGTGGGGGGGGGGGGGTTAGGAGGCGGCCGGGTCAACAACGGGGGTTCAATCCCGTGTGGGTATGCTCGGTCCAGCCCGGCTCCCCGCACCCTAAGCCCCTTCACATCAGGGCGGGGGGCGGAATTGTAGGGACGGGCACACAATCTTCCCTCTCCGGAGATCATGAGCTCAGGGGAGGCCAAGAGGAGATGGCACCCTTGGGGTCAGAGGCCCAGAGTAGGGCAAGTGGGGATAGAGGGGGGGGGATTAGAGGGGGGAGGGGGGAGGGGGGAGCGGGGAAAGGGAGGGGGAGGGGGTTGGGTGGGGAAGAGGGGGAAGAGGGAGGGTGCAGGAGTGGGTATGGGGCCAGTGGGGAGGGAGGGATGGTCGGGAGGGAGAAGGGAGCACGGGAGGGGGACCCTGCCGCCGGGGGTCGCTTCAGAGTGGCTGAGGTTACGACAACAAAAATAGGATGCCTGAAGTCAAATGTTTGACCTATAATGTGAGAGGGTTGAATGCCCCAAGCAAGAGACATAGGGTCTTGGAGGAACTGAAGAGATATGGCTCGGACCTGGTCTTTTTGCAGGAGACTCACCTCTCTCTCTCGTCCAATATTAGATTGTTCTCCCAAAACCACCCCACATGGTACTACAGCGATACAGTGTCCAGTAGGACGAGAGGGGTGGCCATAGGGGTGGCAGGAGATCTGCAATTTAATCTAGAAGACAGGAAGACGGACCCGGAGGGAAGGTTCCTCTTCTTAAGGGGCACCCTCTACGGGACGTCCTATACCCTCGCAAATATATATGCCCCAAACACGAGATCCCCGGAATATATGGTCGCGATCCTAGCTAAGTTAAGATCTTTTAGAAAGGGCTATTTGATATTGATGGGAGATTTGAACCTGGTCTTAGACCCGGAGGTGGATAGTTCGTCCGGTACACGGGGGACGGGAAGTGCTCAACTGAAATTATTAAAGAAAAAGATGAGCTCTGAACAACTGGTGGATGTGTGGAGAGTACAGCATCCTCAGATTAGAGACTATACCTTTTTTTCCCCTGTGCACGGGATGTACTCGAGACTAGACTACATCTGGGTGGATCATGGATTATTAGAGAGGGTGATAGACACTAAGGTCGAGATTGCAACACTCTCTGACCACGCACCAGTCAGTATGAAATTAAACTTCCCTGAACACAAACCGCCAAGTTGTGGGTGGAAATTGAATGAAGAGTTATTAATGGACAAAGAGATCAGGGAAAGTGTGGGAAAAGAGCTCGAATGGTTCTTCAAAACGAATGACAATGGGGAGGTAATGGGGTCAAGCTTATGGGATTCCCACAAGGCATTTATTAGGGGGGTCCTGATATCAAAGGCGTCGTGGAAAAAAAGAGATAGAATAAAAAAAATACTCAACCTGACGAACGACATAAAAACCCTAGAACAAAAACACAAGGGGGACCCCAATCAGCATCATGCAACTCTCCGAGAGATAATCCATAAGAGGGAAGAGCTAAAAGAATGGACAGAACAGGAAGCCAAACAAGTGTTCAACAAAGCCACCAAAGATCGCTATCAATGGGGCAACAAGGCAGGCAAAACACTTGCAAGGTTGCTCCAAAAAAATAAGTCCAAAAACTTTATAGAAAAAATAAAAAATAAAAAAGGAGAGGTAAAGTTTCTCTCAAAGGATATCGCGTCGACGTTTAGGGACTTCTATGAGGAACTTTATTCCGTGGGGCAAAAGGGGGATGGACAAAAGGAAGGGAATAGAGATAAAATCGATAAGTTTTTGAGAAGGGCTAAACTGCAGACTCTAGGGGTAGAGGATAGGGAAGCGCTGGAAAGCCCAATTACCGTGGAGGAAATCTCAAGAGCCCTGAACAACTCGCCAATGGGCAAGAGCCCAGGCCCCGACGGGTTCACGGCTCTCTATTATAAAACCTATAGAGAGATTCTAATACCCAGACTTCTTAGTTACATGAATGGCCTTGGCTCCGAGTTTCGCATGAGTGAAGCTTCACTGTCTGCTACAATTACGGTCCTGCGCAAGGAAGGGAAAGACGACTCGACGTGCGCGGGGTTCAGGCCGATATCCTTGCTAAATTTCGAGACAAAGCTGTACGCGAAGATTCTGGCGGAACGTATAAAGGGCTGCTTAGATGGGTTGATTCACCCGGATCAAGTGGGCTTTATGCAGGGTAGAGAGGGTAGGGACAATAGTGTTCGAACTCTACTAGTGATGCAAGCAATGAGGGCTGCACGAACCCCCAGTCTACTAATGTCCATCGACGCAGAAAAAGCGTTCGACCGGGTAGACTGGGGGTTCTTGTTTAGGACCTTGGAGGTCATGGGTTTCGGACCCAAAATAATCCAGAAAATAAGAGTCCTGTATAGCCAGCCAAAGGCTAATATTAAAGTTAACGGAACCATCTCCCCCCTCTTTGAAATGCACAATGGGACAAGACAGGGTTGCCCCCTGTCCCCCCTCTTGTTTATACTCTCCCTGGAACCCCTGCTGGCATCTATTAGATTAAACCCGGGTATTGAAGGCTGCGTGGCGGGTGGAGAAGAACATAAACTCGCGGCTTTCGCGGACGATGTCCTTTTTTATGTAAGTGCTCCGCAGATATCCTTGCCTAATATTTTGAAAACGATCAGCACGTTCGGCGCAATCTCAAACTTTAAGATTAACCAAGCTAAAACTTTCATACTTAGTATCAATATAAATAAGGCGGAGAAACAGGACCTCATGAAACTTTATAATTTTCCATGGAAAAAACAGATTAATTACCTAGGAATTACTCTGACCAACACCATAGGGAAATTATACAAGGCCAACTATATCCCTCTCCTAGATGAAGTAAAAAAAAAATGCCAAGAGTTTAGGAATAGACCTACCTCTTGGATCGGCCGCATCAATGCGATCAAAATGATGATACTTCCGCTAATAACCTACAAGTTTCAAATGGTCCCAATCTCCTTACCAGAACAATATCTGAGGAAACTGAAAGCAATTATCATGGACTTTGTGTGGCAACAGAAAAAACACAGAATCTCACTCCAAATTTTGAAAACGGACAAAGGTCAGGGGGGCCTAGCGGTACCCGATATTACTAATTATTACTATGCAGTCGCGCTATTAAGAATCCCAGAATGGGGGAAGATACAGGGTGTAAAAAGATGGGTAAGTTTAGAAGAGGCACTGAGTGAAGCACAACTAGGAAAAGCTATTTGGAACCCCCCGAAATTTAGAAGATTAGGGGAAAAAACACATTCAATTACTAAAAACACTTTTAAAGTTTGGGATAAAATTCACAAAAAAATGAAATTGAAATTTAATTCACCCTTAATTGCACTAAAAGAAAATGACCTCTTCCCTCCAGGAAGAAGAGAACTGGGAGGGGATTGGTTAAAAAATGAAAATTCACGGTTAGGAGATTTAATAAGTAGGGGGAAAATCTTGGCGATCCAAGATTTACAAAAAAAAAAAGGATTTATTCACAATTGATGAATGGCGGTACCGGCAGCTATGTCACTTCATAGGCTCGATCCCCCCTCCGCTGAGAGGACGGGAAGACCTGACGGCAATGGAACGTATTTTTACAGCGGAAAATACGAAAAAAATAATTACAAAAATCTATAAATTCTTGCTGTCGAAGGACAGACCGGAGGGGCCGCCGTTCCTCAAGAAATGGGAGGGAGAATTAGGCTCACCAATACACACGGGGTTAATTAAAAAAATATTTAAACATACCCATAGCTCAGCAGTCGATGTTAGAACCGCAGAAACCAACTATAAGTGCTTATCTGGCTGGTACCTAACCCCCGACAAAATAAATAGATTCCAACCAGAAGCTTCAGCAGACTGTTGGAGGGGCTGTAAAGAGAGGGGAACCATGGGTCACCTTTGGTGGGTTTGTCCAAAGATTAAAATATTTTGGAGCGCTATCCTCAAGAATATTGAGGAAATAACCCAAGTCGTAGTAAAAAACGACCCCTGGGTTGTATTGATGCACGCCACAGAGGAAGGAACCAGGCAATACAAAGGAACCTTAGTGCCTCACTTGCTCAACGCAGCGAAACGAGTGATTCCAAAAAGGTGGAGGGACCAAGAGACCCCCCCTATTTGGGAATGGGTCGACGCAGTGGAAAATACATACACTATGGAGTGCCTAGCAAACAATGGGGTAGAGGAAAGGGAGGCCACAAGAACCATGTGGGAAGGTTGGAGAAAGTTTAAAAAGGCCTGGAGCTACGCCGAAGCCTTAAGAAAATAGGACGAGAGAAAGTAGGAAGACGTTTGATTTAACTAAAAGCTAGCAAATCAAAATGAGACTTAAAATTATGCAAGCCACTAGGGGGGAAGATTCTGGCGGCAGGGGGGGGGGGGGGGGATGGGAAGGGGGGGAGTGGGGGGGGGGAGTTTTGGGTTTATTAATGATTTTGAAGTGGTAAATGGCGAGCTTAAGCAAGAGTTAATGGAAAAGCCCCCACAGGCGGAGTTAAGGTTGTGAATATGTTTCAAAAAAAAAAAAAAAAACACGAAGTAATCTCCACAATGATGTTAAGACAAATAGGGACGCTGTTGAGGGCGCTACTGATTCAGTCCCCTAAGGAATCTTGCTGAGGTGGAAAAAAAAAAAAAAAGTGAAATATAAAGGGAACAATCGTGCATGGAAATCTGTGCTCACAAAGAACACAACACTTTGTGTGAAGGAAGTGCTCCAAACGATATATTGCACTGCAGTGTACCACCACCTTTCACTCTGGCCCCTTACCTCACATTTAAACTTACACAATGGATGCTGGAGTTGACTAAGACACTAAGAATCCAGTGCAATGAGGAGGCGGGGCCACGTGACATGACATCATTGTGCCCGAGTGTTAGTGTCTCAGTCAACTCCAGCATCCATGCAAAGGCGCTCACTCTTAAGGGGACATGTACTTTTATGCTGCATGTGAATCATCTGGTGCACTGGATGTTACTAGTGGACTGAATTTGTGAGTGTATTACTTCTTTTAATAAATCTTGATGTCTTAATACTACACTATGATGGTCTCCCCTTTGTTTTCATGCATTTGTGTTCATGGGAATATCGTCATCTAAAGGAATTCCAGTCACCATACCAGTGAGGCTGTAGATACCTGTGGATATTTACCCAAAATTGGGACAAGCGTTTTTAGACCTTACCATTGTGTAGATCTAATTGTGAGGTAAGGGGCCAGCGTGATACACTGAGATGCAAGATATTGTTTGGAGCACTACCTTTATGCAAAGTGTTGTGAACACAGGTTTCCATAAAAGATTGTTCTCTATATATTTCACTTCGAGGATTATTGCACTTAAGGACATTTTGAGGATTATTGCACTTTAAGGACACTTTATTGTGATTTTTGATATATGTCAGGTTTGTTTGTTTATACATTTATTGATACTCCTCACATGTGCTCTTGGATCATTGGTTGTTTATTGTTACCAAAATTTATTGCACATTTTGGTAACAAGGTAATTTTTGTTGTGGCTGTTCTGCTTATTTATGAGAGGGAGTAGGGAGATCACAGTTCCATACATATTTTCTGTCAATTTATCAAAAACAATGGTGAAAATAATTGTATAGAATGTGACTATGTCAGAGGTAAGCTTGACTAATTTGCCAAGACAATAAATCTCTTAATAGGAGATTAGACTTGAAATGTTTAGGTAGAACAGACATAGAAGAGAGTAGGATCCCCAACAAGGACATTCCAGAATGTAGTTGGTAAAATAATGAGATTCACCTATGCAGTCTCTAATGTAACAGAAGATACACGCCAGATTGTAGAGGTTAATGTCTGGGAAATTAATACCCAGTTGGGTTTTTGAATGGGTTAGTTTGGTATGTGCTCTGTGCATTGTCTTTTTTTTGTCTTTCCAAACGAATGTTTTATGATTTGGTTTATTTACTCTATTTACCTAGAAAAATGGTGAAGTATTCAACACTTATTTTACCTGCTGTATATCAGAATGTGTGGGCAGAGGGAGTATTTGCAGGGGATAGAGAATTTTGGAAAAGCTTTTCATTTTAACAAGATGGCATCTGCCCAATAAGGACTTTGGATATGAGTGCATGAAAATGAAAGCAATATCTGTGTGAATATTTTTGAGATGACAAAGTATCTTTGTTTGCTTATTAGGGGAGTGTAACCCCCTAACATTTTATAATGCCATTTTCATGGAGGATTAAAATCAGATTGGAATATTCAGGAAGTAAATGTAGGCAGAGGGGCATCCCAACCATCCCATGGCCAGGTGAGTCTCCTTGTGGCAAATATAGGCCAAGTGTAGGTTAAAGCGGAAGTAAACCCATCGATTTAATAGTTTAAAAAAACAGTTACATTCCCGGGATGCCGAAAATGCTAACTGTCACATTGGTTGTGCTCTCAACCAAACTGTCAAACTAGCCAAGGGCTGGTGTCATAGCTGATCACATGTGCAGCACCATGGCAGTTGAAGATTAAACAGAGGTCAAGGTGGCAGCTTCCTTGGCTGAAAACGATAGGAGGGTTTACTTCCACTTTAGATGATATATATCAGAAACAGGATAACCTAACACAACTTAATTATATTCTTTCCTTGGCCTCAATGTACAAAATGACTAGATTTTCACCAGCATTTCAGTAAAATCCATTTTTGCTTATCTATAATAAGGCTTATTCCAGTGTTGTAGTCTTCCAGTTAATACGTGATTCATGTTAGTAGTTTTATTTTCATCACAGAAAAATCAGTAATAGATTAGCTTGTAACAAAATAAGTATTATGCATGCAATGCCTATTTACCGGCAAATACAAGTTCAAAGTACATAAGTTACATGCAATGTGATTAGGCTGCTATAGTTATATAGTTATAGTTACATACACAAAGCTAGAAAATACACATTTCTGCAATAACTGAGCAAACCAAGGAGAGAAAAGACACTTGACTCTTGCTGGTATTTCCTCAAATGCCGTTCTGCAAGATTTTTTTTCTCATTTGTGCCTCTTGAACCATGAACAAATTCCATGACTGCTGGAGAAAGGCAGCTTATGCATCTTTACTGTGCCAGCAGCTGTGAAGACAATTTTATGCTGCCATTTCCAATAAGTATAAAAAAAAGTATTCACAAAGCAAAAATAAAAACTTGTGGCAGTGAGAAAACATACTGCTAGCCACAGGGGATGAGACAACCAAAGAAATCCATGCTATTACAGATCATTTTTGCTGAACATTAAATGTCACACAAAACACTGTAAAAAGAAATCACAGTTGGTAACTGTATTTTAAGAAAAATAGTTTGCAGATTTTAGTTTAGAGAAAAATTAAAGGGATTGTAAAGTCTCGTGTTATACTTACCTCCTCTGTGCAGTTGGTTTTACACAGAGCAGCCCGGATCCTCCTCTTCGCTGATCCTGGCCCCTTCCTCCTGATGAGTGCCCCCACATCCCAGCAGCTTATCATGGGGGCACCCAAGCCGAGCTGCAGCTCTGTGTGTTCATTCAGACATTCAGTTGCCGTTCGGCACCTACCCCTCTCTCCCCGATTGGCAAAATGACTTTGATTGACAGCCACTGTGCCCCAGCCAATCAAAAGGAGAGTCCTGGACGGCTGAGGGAATCGTGGACATGGCTGGATAGAGATGGGGCTCAGCGTAAGTATTAGCGGGTGCTGGGGAGGCTGCTACACACAGAAGTTTTTTTTATCTTAAAGTGTATGTAAACCCGAAATGTTTTTATTTTTTTTGTCTGGCACAATATAGCGTGTGGGATTTCAGATCAGCTGTGCCCAGTCTTGCCACAAAGAGTTAATCCTGCTCTGAGCAATCCTCATATTTTTTTTCAGTGAAATAAAAAGGACAAATTGTGAAAACTTTGTCCGTTCTTCCCCCTTGCTGCACTAGCCTAAGACATGCATTATTTTTTAATTCCCACCCCCACTCCTTTCTTCAGCAGCTCTGCAAGGATTGGCTGTTCCACACACCAGCATGATTTGGCATGCTGAAGTCATGTGGGGACTTTTCTGGGTTTTGACTGGATGTCAGTGATCATAGCAGAAGTTCAGTGTAAGAAATACACAGGAGAAAATTGATGTTGAGTGTAGAGGTGGGCGGGGAGTCTACTGACATCATGACTTCACCCACTGAGCCCTGGAAAACAGACCCACCCACAAAATCTGCAGTTTTCCGGGTCTCATAGCAGGCAGAGGGGAGACATTTGACAGATATATATACATGCAGGAGACATGTATATCCTTCTAGATAACCAATATTGCAGTAGTTTAGAAAGGATGAGAGTGGGTTTACATCCACTTTAATGCACAAAATGCATTAACATAAAAAACCCTTTGCATTTACAACTCCTTTAATTAATTTATTAATAGTTGCCACAGCAATGTGTTTTCCAGATAAAGTTATGTGTTAGACCCCTTTCACACCAAGGACGTTTTGCAGGCACTATAGCGTTAGAAATAGCGCCTGCAATCCGCCCTAAAACAGCTGCACCATTGTCTGCAGTGTGAAAGCCCCGAGGGCTTTCACACTGCAGAGGTGCACTGGTAGGACGTCAGGAAAAGTCCTGCCATCAGCTTCTTTGGAGCGGTGAAGGAGCGGTGAACTCACCGCACCTCCACCGCTCCTCCAGTGCTGCTCCCCATTGAAATCAATGGGGCATCGCTGTAATGCCGGTGGCAAAATGCCGCTATTGCAGCGTTTTGCGGGGGTTTTAACCCTGTCTCGGCCGCCAGCGGGGGTAAAAGCGATCCGCTAGCGGCGGAAATGCGCCGCAAATCCGACGGTAAAACGCCGCTAAAAATATCGTCGTTTTACCGCCGACGCTATGGGCGGTGTGGTGTGAAAGGGGTCTTAGGGACACGTATCACAGTTACAGTAGATATTACGTGTGGTATAAAAGTGTGTCAAAATACTGTATACTGTATGTTCGCTAATAGTATTTGCTGAATTGTGTTTTAAATACAATCAAGCCTAACTGATAAAGTCAGCAGCAGTGTCTGGAACCCGCATGCACAGACCATGCCATAATTGATGCCCCCAATAAGCCTAGAATTCTTTCTTTGTTCCTTGATCAGCTATTGACCATAGGCAGTTGGGCACTAACTGTACAATGGATACATCAATTTACAGATATTATATCTTGCTATACTGTTGAGGTTGAAATTAACCACTAGCCGACCGCCCACTGTCAAATGACGGCGGAGCGGTGCTTCTCTTGTGGCGGGATGCCGTCATATGACGTCGTCTACATTTTGGCCACGGGGGGGCGCGCGCGCCGCGGGAGGCGCGCGCGCGTGCCCGCCGCGTAGCTGGGGAGCCAATGCACGTGCCCGGGGCCGCGATGTCCGCTGGGCACCCGCGATTGCCCGGTAATCGAGCAGGACGTGGATCTGTGTGTGTAAACACACAGATCCACGTCCTGTCAGAGGAGAGGAGACCGATGGTGTGTCCCTTGTACATAGGGACACCGATTGGTCCCCTCCCCCAATCATTCCCCTCCCCCCACAGTTAGAATCACTAACATAGGGAACACATTAACCCCTGCAGCGCCCCCTAGTGTTAACCCCTTCCCTGCCAGTCACATTTATACAGTAATCAATGCATTTTTATAGCACGGATCGCTGTATAAATGTGAATGGTCCCAAAAATGTGTCAAAAGTGTCCGATATGTCCGCCGCAATGTCGCAGTCATGATAAAAATCGCAGATCGCCGCCATTACTAGTAAAAAAAAAATAATAATAAAAATGCTATAAATCTATCCTCTTATTTGTAGACGCTATAACTTTTGCGCAAACCAATCAATATATACGCTTATTGCGATTTATTTTTTACCAAAAATATGTAGAAGAATACGTATCGGTCTAAACTGAGGAAAAAATTTGTTTAAAAAAAAAAAATATTGGATATTTATTATAATAAAAAGTAAAAAATATTATGTTTTTTCAAACTTGTTGCTTTTCTTTTGTTTATAGCGCAAGAAATAAAAACCACAGAGGTGATCAAATACCACCAAAATAAAGCTCTATCTGTGGGGAAAAAAATGATAAATGATTTGGGTACAGCGTTGCATGACCGCGCAATTGTCATTCAAAATGCGACAGCGCTGAAAGCTGAAAAATGGCCTGGTCAGGAAGGAGGTGTTCGTGCCTGGTAGGCAAGTAGTTAATATGCAGCTGGCCTCTACTGCTATTATCAGATGAACCTTGAACAGCTGTAGCCTTAATCTGCAATTATACTCCTAATCATGTTCCAGCACTGTCTAATGGCAAGAGAAAATATATACAGTACAAATTTGAATTAGCACAAATTATCAGAACTAATAGTTTGTTGCTCTTCTGTTCAGATCATTTTAATAACATTTTTTTGGGAACATAATCACTTGTTTCCAAGAAAAATTTAGCAGGTTCCACTCCGATTGCTAAGATCATAATAATATCATTTTTCTTGCACGTTTTTTCTGCTGTCTGTATCAGAATCATTATGGGAATCTGGGAAAAGGAATGATTATAATTTTTAGGCTTCAACCCATCACATTTCACCCAACACTGAGCTTTGCTTTTTGCACTGAATATGTCATACATCTGCATATCTGTTTAGTCTCTTTCCATAGACCAGCAATCATGCTTGTACATGTAGTTCCACATCATTACCTTGCACGGTTCTGCTGGTACCTGTTGTCCCACAAGACTTATGTCCAAGACTGGTTAACTACCTGCTGTTGATTCAGTTAGCTACACATCCAGCCCAGCCAGGCCATTGCATTTTCTTTTTAAGCTTGGCCCATTCCATTAGGCCTTGCCTGAGTAACAGATAGTGTTCTTGGGAGCAAGGCCCCCCCTGTGTTTTCAAAGAAGATTCCTAGTGTCCCTGGCTTTCTGAGAAAATTTTTCATGACCCCAAGACTCCCAAGAGTGCAAAATCTGGTGCAGCTGTGCATGGTAGAAAATAAGCTTCTAACTTCAGCTTGTTCAATTAAGCTTTGACAAAAACCCTGGAAGCTGATTGGTTTCTATGCAGAGCTGCACCAGATTTTGCACTCAATCCACCACCCCCCCTAGTTTTATTAAATCACCCCTAGTGTCCCTGGTCTCCTGAGAAGATTCTATGTGGCCGTTATACTTCTAGTGCTCTGCATTCTAAAAGGGCCCTAGAGACACCAATATTCCTAGTAATCTTGTAGCAAATGTTTGCAAGCCTCTTCCAGTGAGATTCCTGTACCCCCCAGCGTCTTTCAGCCTGTCCCTATTGACTCCCAGTGTTTTCCTGCTTGTAAGCTGTATCCTGGTACCTGCTGTGTCTTTAAAGCATTCCAATATATACCCCTTATGTACCTTTGCCAATTTTCAGCCTTCCAACCCCTCTGTGGTCCCATGTGAGTTCTTGTCCACTATTAGTTGGCATCACCTGTGTCTGCAGTCTGCTTCAGTGTCTCGGAGTGTATTTTTAGTATGTTTCCTGCTTGGTGTCCCTGTGCACCTCTACCTGCTCCTAGAGATTCCTGTTTGTTTCTTTGCATTGTAACTCACTCCTAGCTGTCCTGTGCGACTTTGTGCACCTGTTCCCAGTGTCTGTGCATTTCCATGCACTCTTGCCAGCTTGGGCTGTATTCTCTACTGTCCTGTTATTACTGCACCTCGGGACTGCAAGGGATTCTTAACTGCTTATGAGCCCTTAGTTGCCAATAACCGCCTGCTTGGGTGGGGCAGATAACTGCAACATGGGAGTCACATGCAGTGCAACCCATTTCCACCTTCAGGAGATCTGGAGAAGACCAGGCAATTCCTTAGACTGCGCCTTGGCTCCTTCAAGAACCCCCCCTTTGCTGTATATGCGGGCTGGCTGTGTTCTTCCCAGGCCGTACAAATAGCCCTTCTATCCTAGACTTCTTGGGTAAGTCATCTGTATTCATGTATACCTGTATTTCTTGGGAACCCTATGCACTTCCACATATCTCATGCATATTGTTACCTCTGTGTTCTTGTAAGCTCAGCATCCAACTTCAGCAAGGATACTCCTGTCTACCTGTAAGCCCTGTAGTAATTGTTTCTTACTAGCATTCTGTGTCCATCCTGCCTGTAAGACCAGCACCCCACTGCTATACCTGTATTCTCTGCTTTCCAAAATCCTCATCTCTGTGTTTACATATACCAGGTCAGTTGTAACCTGCATGGGTGAATGCTCCAAACACACTGCCATGCAGTGCGCAGGCTGCACAGAGGGGGCACAAACCCAACCATAAATGATTGTCCCATTCAAGACAATGTAAATGATCATTTCCACAACCTATTATTTATTTATTTACATTAAAATGCATTGTATTCTTATAAGAAATATTTGTACAAAGACTAATAATACCCATAATAAAATATGCATACAAATAATATGAGTTTAGAAATAGCCAGGCAATTACCATTTTCAAAATTAGGTCAACAATATTTTTCTCAATACAAGTTGGAGTCTTGTGCACCAAAATGAAAAGGTTTACAGTATATCATTCCATATAAAAAGAGACTTTTAATGATAACGTTTCAGATAGATAACAGCCAAAAATAACCTCAATAAACTCCTAGACTGAGGGAAAAAAAACATAAATCATTATGATTTGGTCATCTAGAAGAAGAGAGTGGTTCTTGTGTACATTGTGAAAGATGTCATTTCAACATTAATAAACATCATCTTCTGACATGTTGAAATTGTATTACTGGGTTGGCTGTTTTGAGGAAATGATAAACTAGGAAGCTCATCACTGCTATGTCCAATCAATCACCAAACGAACACAGATTTCAATTTACCAAGGCAGGATATTAATGTAAAAATAAAGTAACATCTCAGCGAACATTTTTAATAAAGCTGACTAATTGGAGTTCATAAAACTCTGAAAAATACCAATCTCGGGTCCCTAGAGGCACAGCGAATATCTTACAATTAATTCTAGGAATAAATTGCTAAAATCTTTTAGCACTCTGCATTATTGACTGCTAAATGGAGAAATACAAAATTGTGTGCATTTTAATTGTGTTGGCTGTATAATTGAATACTTTATGTTGGGGGGAAATAGATTTGAAACATATCATTACTTCATTATTTTTAGTGATTTCACTGCAATTGCTTTTTATATTGAAAAAGTTAATGTAACGCTAAAATCAAATATTCTGGTGCAGCTGTCCATAGTAACCAATCAGCTTCTAGTTTCAGCTTGTTCAATTAGGCCCCATTCATACTAATGAACAGTTCGGGTCCACCTGACAATTTTTTCAGGTGGACCCGATCGGACCATCCATTGCTCCCTATGGAGGAGCGGTTGTCAATGGACATGTGTCCATTGACACCCACTGACATCCGATCCTATCTACTAAAAACAGATCCGTTCCCCATCTGTTCATCGGATCAAATCAGATTACAGTTAGGTGGAATGTTTCCATCTGACAGCCTATAGAGGACAGCCAGCTTTGTCCACGGACATGTCATCTGCCTGTTCAGTGGGGATCAGCGGAGAGATCACCTGCCGAGTGGCTGGATCTGCTGGAAGACTCCACCAGTGTGAAAGTGGCCGTAAGATTTGACAATAAAACCTAAAAGCTGATTGGTTACTATGCAAAGCTGCATCAGATTCTGTTTGCAGCTGTGCAAAATCTCCCCCACTATGCGCATTTGCATGTTGCCATGATATATGGCACCCCAATGCACTAAGGCAATGCAGCTCTGACACACATGTGTTGCAGCACACAATCTATAAAAATGATGCATGTCTGTTTTTGGCCCCTTCCTCTGCTGATATTCTAATCAAAATAAATGGGCTGCCTAAATGCAACACATACTAATGCATTAAACAAAGTGCAGTAATGCAGCTCAAAGGAACAGAGAAGTGTGAATGGGCCCAAAAGTGTATCTCTAGGCAAAACATTTTAGTGATAGTTAGAACCCCTAGTTACTGCAAATCTCTCCAAAAGAAGGTGAAATCCCTTCTTAGACATTTGTCACTGATACAGGTGTTCCCATTTTAAGATCTCTTTAACTCCTGTCTTGGTGACAGCTGGAAAAATTCCCATTGCTTTCTGTTCACATCAACTTGTCAATGAAATAGAGAGAGCCCCAGTGGTGATAGCCACACTTTAACCACTTTCAGACCGGACCAATTTGCAGCCAAAGGACCAGGCCCCTTTTTGCAATTCGGCACTGCGTCGCTTTAACTGACAATTGCGCGGTCGTGCGACGTGGCTCCCAAACAAAATTGACGTCCTTTTTTTCCCACAAATAGAGCTTTCTTTTGGTGGTATTTGATCGCCCCTGCGGTTTTTATTTTTTGCGCTATAAACAAAAATAGAGCGACAATTTTGAAAAAAATGCATTATTTTTTATTTTTTGCTATAATAAATATCCCCCAAAAATATATAAAAAAACATTTTTTTTTCCTCAGTTTAGGCCGATACGTATTCTTCTACATATTTTTGGTAAAAAAAATTGCAATAAGCGATTATTGATCGGTTTGCGCAGAAGTTATAGCGTTTACAAGATAGGGGATAGTTTTATAGCATTTTTATTAATAATTTTTTTTTATTATTAATGGCGGAGATCTGCGATTTTTTTTTGTGACTGCGACATTATGGCGGACACATCGGACATTTTTGACACATTTTTGGGACCATTGTCATTTTTACAGCAATTAATGCATTTAAATGCATTGATTTCTGTATAAATGACACTGGCAGTTTAGGAGTTAACCACAAGGTGGCAGTGTAGGGGTTAAGTATGCCTAGGGGTGTTTTTTTTACTGTGGGGGGGCGTGGCTGTCAGCTAGTGAATGCTGATCTCTGCTCCAATCACAGGGAGCAGAGATCGGCGTCACTAGTTGCTAGGCAGAACGGGGAGATGCTGTTTATCTCGGCATCTCCCCGTTTAGCCGCTCCGTGAGACGATCGCGGGAGTCCCCGCGGCGATCGAGTCCGCGGGGACCGCGGCCGGACTCACGGGGGTCCCGACCGGCGCGGGAGCGCGCCGCTCCCGGCGCGCTCCCGATGGCACGGACAGGCTAAAGGAGGGACGTATATATACGCCCTCCTGCCTGTACGTGCCATTCTGTCGACGTATATCGTCGTGCGCCGGTCGGCAAGTGGTTTTAACCAACGCAAAGACTTAAAAGTGGGCATATTTAAGTTTGTTAACGGGTTATATGACCCCAGAAAAATCTTTTTTGAGAAAACCCCTACCTATCCTTTTAGAGTACTCCTAAATGGCTTGATTCTAGCCTATGTGTCAAACTGGGCTGTCATACCAGGGATGGCATCAAGCTGTTTATGATCCCCATAGGAAACTCTCCATGAGACTTTTAATGATTTAAGCAGGATTCTTTACTTTTTAAATATAGCACCTGTTTTGGAAAAGCTGTTCCCATATCACATGATCTCAAATAAAGTGGCTAATGATGTTCAATCTGAGATGGCCACTTGGTATCATCTTTAGGATGTGCAAGTGTTTTATTTAAACTATTATTTTAGGAGAAAGGTATGGTCAGAATAGGGAAGATTAATTTAGGTATAGATATTTTTAAAACCAATAACACATTCACGTACAAATATGTCTGCCAAGTACAGGACACGTTTGATTATCAAATTCCCAGTTCTTAGACCCAAAGCAGCAGGGAGCGTACTTTTACATGCTTCATTTACAATGTTCAGTCTCCTTATTATCACAAACAATTTTTTTTTGCATTTGTACACTCACGCACAAAGAAGCTCCTATCTCACTAGCAAACACCCATATTAAAATAAAATTGCAGCTGGTGGGTAATTTCAGTTTTCTTAAACAATGTTTTCACCAAAATTCAGTCCACTTCTGTGTGTTGTGGATGTCCTCAGCTGTTATATTTTATGCCTCCAGAAGAATTTCTACTCTGTGATTCTGCTTTATATTATGACAAGGGTCACCAGAATGCATAGTCTGCAATGGGAAAATTGCAGATAATTGATGAAGTAGGTCCTCGAAGGTTCTTCTGACTAGTAGTTGGACATTTAGGAGTGAGAATGTTGTAGTGGAAGTCTCCTGCCAAAATGACATTAAGCATAAACCTTATTAAGACACTTCATCGCTCTCATTACTCATTCTTGGTTACATTTGGCAAACAAGGATGAGACACATTTATAGGCAAACATAGAATTGGCAAGCTGCACACCAGGAATGGGACCAAAATAAAGCTTTATTGAGTATGAATCAACACTCTACTCGAACACCTCCCTCAGAATTTCTTAACACTTGATTAGAAAGTTATAGTAGCACAACTAAATAAATAAATAATGGTTAATAATGGTTAATTGAAAGGAAACAGGTTATTACATTAAACAAAAACTAAGCCGAAAAGGTTTTTATTGTCTGTTTTCCATGCCTTGACTATGGCAGGAAGAGTAATGCATCCCCCCAACCTTACTTTCAGAATCCAAAATTCTGCTGTGGAAAATTAAAACGAAATATTAACTGTGCATAGCGTTTTGTATTTGTATTTTATTATGTTTGGAGTTCTACATGAATAGAAAATATTGTATCATTTAAACTGTTTCTGATTTCCTTATGTCGCCTATATATACAATGAATTTAAACTGAGCTGTGTAGAAAGTAAGTGCATGTGTATCATTTACTTTAATGACCACTCAGAAAGGCAACAGGGCTCACAGTATTAGGTTCAACTGAATTAGTGTTTTTGTCACTGTGGCTGGGATTCAGATCAGTGTATCATCATGATATAGAATACAATCAAGAAATAAAGGGTCTTTTACCTTTCAACTGCATGCCTTTTGTTTAGGAAGCTATTTGCTTTTTATGCTTTTACATTATCCATACATCTTTTGTTATATTTGCCAAGCTCTGAATCATTTAATCCGCATCCCTGGAACCATACATATTGAGATGCAAATTAGCTCTTTTGTGCCATTTTATTTCAATGTGATTTAGCAAGAGCAGAAAAGAAAATCATTATACAATTCCTCATTAAACCTGTTCTGTGTTACAGTTTGTGTAGTCACTGTTGAACACTAGTAACTCAGTGCTAACCACCAAAATTATATTAATATACAAGGTTATCAGCAGCATTCATTTCATTTTCCTAAGCAGTATTTTTGACCACTGCATTCAGATTATATAACCCACAATATATAGGATCCACTGTGTTTATTTTACAATACCATAAACGAAAGCAAATATATATATATATACAGTGGTGTGAAAAAGTGTTTGCCCCCTTCCTCATTTCCTGTTCCTTTGCATGTTTGTCACACTTAAGTGTTTCGGAACATCAAACCAATTTAAACAATAGTCAAGGACAACACAAGTAAACACAAAATGCAATTTGTAAATGAAGGTGTTTATTATTAAAGGTGAAAAAAAATCCAAACCATCATGGCCCTGTGTGAAAAAGTGATTGCCCCCTAAACCTAATAACTGGTTGGGCCACCCTTAGCAGCAACAACTGCAACCAAGCGTTTGCGATAACGTGCAATGAGGCTTTTACAGCGTCCTGGAGGAATTTTGGCCCACTCATCTTTGCAGAATTGTCCTAATTCAGTTACATTAGAGGGTTTTCGAGCATGAACGGCCTTTTTAAGGTCATACCACAACATCTCAATAGGATTCAGGTCAGGACTTTGGCTAGGCCACTCCAAAGTCTTCATTTTGTTTTTCTTCAGCCATTCGGTGGTGGACTTGCTGGTGTGTTTAGGATCATTGTCCTGCTGCAGAACCCAAGTTAGTTTCAGCTTGAGTACACGAACAGATGGTCGGACATTCTCCTTCAGGATCTCTTGGTAGACAGCAGAATTCATAGTTCCTTTTATCACGGCAAGTCTTCCAGGTCCTGAAGCAGCAAAACAGCCCCAGACCATCACACTACCACCACCATATTTTTACTGTTGGTATAATGTTCTTTTTCTGAAATGCAGTGTTCCTTCTACGCCAGATATACTTGGACACACACCTTCCAAAGAGTTCCACTTTTGTCTCATCGGTCCACAGAATGTTGTCCCAAAAGTCTTGGGGATCATCAAGATGTGTTGTGGAGAAATTGAGACGAGCTTTGATGTTCTTTTTGCTCAGCAGTGGTTTTCTCCTTGGAACTCTGCCATGCAGGCCATTTTTGCCCAGTCTTTTCCTGATGGTGGAGGCATGAACGCTGACCTTAACTGAGGCAAGTGAGGCCTGCAGTTCCTTGGACGTTGTTGTGTGGGTCTTTTGTGACCTCTTGGATGAGTCGTCGCTGCGCTCTTGGGGTAATTTTGGGCGGCCGGCCACTCCTGGGAAGGTTCACCACTGTTCCATGTCTTCGCCATCTGTGGATAATGGCTCTCACTGTGGTTCGCTGGATTCCCAAAGCTTTGGAAATGGCTTTATAACCCTTTCCAGACTGATAGATCTCAATTACTTTCTTTCTCAATTGTTCCTGAATTTCTTTGGGTCTCGGCATGATGTGTAGCTTTTAAGGATCTTCTGGTGGACCTTACTGTGTCAAGCAGCTCCTATTTAAGTGATGCCTTGATTGTGAACAGGTGTGGCAATAATCAGGCCTGGGTGTGGCTAGAGAAATTGAACTCAGGTGTGGACAACCACAGTTATAGTATGTTTTAACAAGGGGGGCAATCACTTTTTCACACAGGGCCATGATGGTTTGGATTTTTTTTCACCTTTAATAATAAACACCTTCATTTACAAATTGCATTTTGTGTTTACTTGTGTTGTCCTTGACTATTGTTTAAATTGGTTTGATGTTCCGAAACACTTAAGTGTGACAAACATGCAAAGGAACAGGAAATGAGGAAGGGGGCAAACACTTTTTCACACCACTGTATATATATATATATATACACACACACAGGGGGTTCCCAACTTACGAACGCCCGACCTACGAACATCTCCTACTTACGAACCGGGCGCTGCGGGGACCCTCTGCCATTTTCCGCTGACCTTCGGCCGTTCTGCGCATGCGTGGCCAGACGGAGCCTCGGAAAATGATGGCAAACATCGGAAATGTCCGTAATTTGCCGCGCATGTGCAGAACGGCATTCGACGGAACATCGGAAATGTCCGTAAATGTCGGTCTGCGCATGCGCGGCCGACTTACGAACATTTCCGATTTAACAACAGGAGGACAGTCCCTAACGAGTTCGTAACACATTATCTCACAAAAGTGAGTACACCCCTCACATTTTTGTTATACAAGCTGTACACTCACCACTTTACATTGTAGCAAAGTGTAATTTCCTCAGTGTTGTCACATGAAAAGATATAATAAAATATTTACGAGGGGTGTACTCACTTTTGTGAGATATTGTGTATATATTGTGGCGGTAGGACCCTGTGCTACCTGGAGGATTGCTGGTTTACGCCAGATTTTGTAGAGAAAGGCACGTTGATTGCACAGCTGTGTGCTGGGCTATTTAGTTTTGACCTGGCTATGGCTCAGTGTTCCACCCAACAGACAGGAAGTCTGTGCATGGGAGTCAGGTGGACTCCCATTCCTCTGAGAGGAGTCAGAGGCTGCATGGGGCAGCCAGAGTATGCATGTCGGCAGGAGGCAGACGTACTTGGTGACAGAGCAGCAAGGCGCTGATCAGGAGTGAGCTAGGAGAGAGCTTCACTCTAGGAATCTCTTTTGGGTCTGAGGAGCAGACCTGAGGCCTAAGTTAAAGGCCTGAATAAGCTGTATGGGAACAATGTAAGCCAGGAGGGTAAAGTATTGAGTGTGCAAGATACAGTAATGGTAGAACCCCCTGCGTGGGTACTGATGGCTTTTCCAGATCCTTGCATACCAAAAACAGTGAGTAGCAAGAAACTGTGTTTTACAGCAATGCTGTGAGGAGCAACTAATGTGAACCAGTGGAGACTGCATGTGAAAGTGTGCTGTTTGCAAGTCTTAAAGAGGACAGTACAATTTTCCTGTGTTAAAAGGAACTGTTTTAAAAAGCGTTGTGTGTCTGACTGCAGAGATGGGGCAGTCAAAACGCAAAAAGGAAGCAATGTTTGCTGAGATGAGAGAGAGAACCTTGTGGCTGGAGGGGTTGTTACTGACAAAACAAGCCCCAGACTGGTGCACGATGCACTTGGCCGCACTGGAGCAAAAGAAAAAGGAAAGCAAGCCAGCCCACAGTGCAAGGGGAGAGTGGCTGGATGTCTATAACTGGAAGAGGGGTGTTGTTGCCCCTGGCAACGCTGCTGCAGTTAAAACAGTAGCTGTTGTGAAAGATGTGAATGTGTCACAGCATGAGACAGGATCAAGCAGAGAGAAGCCGTCACTTAGTGCAAAGAGTGAGCAGATAGATGCGGTTGCCCATGGCAACAAAGCAGAAATCTGTACAGCTGACTTCATACGACCTATGCTGCTTGGTCTTGCAGTAGGACAATATAATTGAAAAAAAATGGTTTTTATTGTATTAAACCTATCACTGGGTCTCAGCCCATTTTTATTGAGCCTTGTACAGAGGCCCATGTACAGATAGCCTTTTTTTTTTTTTTTTTTGATCATACAGTCAGATCTGCTAAAAGAACCATTTGCAATCCTTTTGTAGTTGATTACATGGCTTTGACACATCAAGAACTAAATTGAAATGTATCTGTTATGCCACGTACACACGATCAGACTTTCCGCCAACAAAACCGTGGAATTTTGTCAGAAGGGTGTTGGCTCAAACTTGTCTTGCATACACACGGTCACACAAATGTTGACCAACAATTCCGAACGTAGTGACGTACTAAAACGTGGTTTTTCAGCTCTTTAGCACCACCCTTTGGACTTCTTCTGCTAATTTCGTGTTAGTAGAAGTTTGGTGAGAGTTGATTCGCGCTTTTCTTTTCACGTTTTTTATTTAGCGCTTTTCAGTTTGTGCTTTTCATTTCGTGCTTTTTAGTTCGTTTCTGAACTGCCATTCGTCAACCAGACATGTTGCGGAATCAGAGGAGATAACGTGTTATTGATTATTGGCCTTGGAGTTATTGCTTTGACATAATTTTTTTGGTTGAATAATGATTTGATTTGGTATATTTTCTATATTTTTGGATTCATAGAATGCACTTCTTGGTTAACCACTTTACGACCAGCGCACAACGAAGTACATCCCTTTTTTGAAGAGGGATATCTCAGGAATGGCAGCAGCTGCTGCCACAACCGAGATATCCATCTCTACAGGCGCCGGTCGTGTTTTTACGATAATGGTGGTCTCCGTGGTGGATTCACCACGATATCACCGATATTGGCGGCGAGAGAGGTGCCCCCCTCCCGCCTACCGGAGCCGTTGGTAGCGGCGGATGCGATCAGGTCCTTCCCTGTGCTGGGTATGAAGACGAGTGAAGGGAAGATGGCCCCCACCCGTCTCCATACCATAGCAGGGTGGAAGCGACGTCAAAATGTCACATTCGCCCATAAGGAACATTTTTCTGTTGTCGTTTTTTCAAATGACAATTTTTTTTTTTTTTGCATTTAAGTCTAAATATGAGATCTGAGGACTTTTTGACCCCAGATCTCATATTTAAGAGGACCTGTCATGCTTTTTTCTATTACAAGGGCTGTTTACATTCCTTGTAATAGGAATAAAAGTGATCCAATTTAATTATTTTTTTAAAGCAGTGAAAAAAGAAATAAAATCGAGTAAAATAAGAAAAACATTTTTTTTAAAGCGCCCCGTCCCGACGAGCTCGCGTGCAGAAGCGAACGCATACGTGAGTATCGCCCGCATATGAAAACGGTGGTCAAACCACACATGTAAGGTATCGCCGCAATCAATAGAGCGAGAGCAATAATTCTAGCCATAGACCTCCTCTATAATGCAAAACATGCAACCTGTAGAATTTTTATAAAACGTTGCCTATGGAGATTTTTAGTTTGACGCCATTCCACGAGCAGGCGCAATTTTGAAGCGTGACTTGTTGGGTGTCAACTTACTCAGCGTAATATTATCTTTCACAATATAAAACAAATTGGACTAACTTTACTGTTGTCTTATTTTTTCATTCAAAAAAGGGATTTTTTTCCAAAAAAAGTGCGCTTGTAAGACCGCTGCACAAATAAGGTGTGAAAAAAAGTATTGCAACAACCGCCATTTTATTCTTTAGGGTGTTAGAAAAAAAGCAATATATAATATTTAGGGGTTCTAAGTAATTTTCTAGCAAAAAAAAATTTTTTAAACATGTAAACACCAAAATCTCAAAACGAGGCTGATCTTAAAGTGGTTAAGTTTTATTGGCAGATAGCATGTCTATTTTTTTTTTTTTAATACACAATAAAAAAATTGTGGAGAATAATACTTGACTATGTGTATGTATTACCGTATATACTCGACTATAGGCCGTCCCGAGTATAAGCCGAGACCCCTAATTCACCACAAAAAAAATGGGAAACCTGCATTGACCCGTGTATAAGCCGAGGGTACAAAATGCAGCAGCTACTGTAAGTGGAAAAGAGGGCCAGCAATGCCCATCTGCAGCTGCCTGTCCCCTGTACAGACCCCCCCCCCCCCCCGTGTCCCCATTACAGCCTACCTGTGCCGATCTTCGGTCCCCGCTCTCCGGTCCTCGGTCCCCGCTCTCCGGTCCTCGCTCTCCGGTCCTCGCTCTCCGGTCCTCGGTCCCCGCTCGCCGCTCTCCGGTCCTCGGTCCCCGCTCGCCGCTCTCCGCTCGGTCCCCGCCATTGCAAAATTAAAAAGCCGCGCCTCCTCCTCGTCCTCGTCCGTGATAGGAGGAGCGCTGTTTTCCCAGCAGTCAGTGCGCAGTGTTCCGCCAATCACGGACGCCCACTCATCCTCGTCCATGAGATGAGAATGACAGGGCATCCGTGATAGGCGGAACACTGCACTGCTGGGAAAATTAGTGTCCGCCTATCACGGACAGGCGGGAGGAGGCGGCGCGGCTTTTTAAAACTGCCGTCTGTCTGCATGACAAGCTGTTCATGTAGGCAGACGGCAGTGACTCGAATATAAGCCGAGGGGTAGACTTTCAGCCCTAAAAAATGGGCTGAAAATCTCGGCTTATATTCGAGTATATACGGTACTTCAAATGACAGCTTGGGAGTAGGCAGTTACATTTTTAAAAAAATACAATGTAAAATTGACAAGGGACAGCAACATAGTTTTATCTTTGTTCTTAAAAACTATGGGATAATGGTGTTGTGGTAACTTGATATCACTAGAAAAAAAAAGTCTTTGAAAATTTGTTTGCAATAACTCCATCATTATCACCAGCAAAGCAGCTTCATTATTATCCCATTAAAGAAGTAGAGAATATGCGCTGCATTTGGAGATTTCAAAATTTGCCACGTCACGAATGTTAATTCTCCATTACAAATGCTAGTTTACAAGACCACTTCTGATTCCGAGCATGCGTGTTTGTACTTTGGACTTTTGTCCGACGGACTTGTGTACACATGATTGGAAAGTCCGACAACACACATATGCTAGCACATATGCTAGCCAACATTTGTTGGTGGAAAGTCCGACAACAATTGTCCGATGGAGCATATACACGGTCGGATTGTCCGCCAACAGCCTGACATCCAAAATTTCCCACTGGAAAGTCTGATCGTGTGTACGGGCCTTTACTTCAGACAAATCCTGTGTAGGTGCAGTAAAATATTTCAAATTCTTTTTTCACATGATTGAATTTTTGCCACCAATGCAGTTCACATTAATTCTGGCTTCATGGGCCTTACAGTAAGCCTGTACCTAATTGTTACTAAATATAAAATAAAATGAAATTGTGTAAAGCTCCTATTGGTGTTAATTAATAAGCAGCTGGCATCAATTTTGGTGTGTTGCCAAAAACATGTTTAATTCCCGTGTTGATCGCTCGCTTGAATTCAAAATTTTAATACCCCAAAATGCTATACAAAAACAGACATACATATAAATAATCAACAAATCAGTGCATGAAATTAATAGCCACTAAAAGTCCTGTGAAAACAGATGACAATCTTCTACTCAGCTGCTATTACTGCGTGTGCATTAGTGATACATGCTCTCCTCACTTAGAAGTGCTCCTCATTAGAAATGTGCTCCCCCACCTGATGTAAGGGGACCACTCACCAGATGACTTTGGGCCACCAGGACCCTCACAGCTTATATAGTATATCTCTAGGTTGGTGTGTACTCGGCATGCATCTCCTTAGCTCCTACATTCAATGTCACCAGCAGGGATGTCCCAGAATGAAAAAGCAATAACGCAATAATCACACAGTACGTTTATTTAACCACTTGACCACTGGGCACTTAAACACCCTTAATAACCAGACCAATTTTCAGGTTTCGGTGCTCTCACACTTTGAATGACAATTACTCATTCATACAACACTGTACCCATATGAAATTTTTGTCCTTTTTTTCACACAAATAGAGCTTTCTTTTGGTGGTATTTAATCACCTCTGGGTTTTTTATTTTTTGCGCTATAAAAGAAAAATGACTGAAAATTCTGTAAAAAAATGAATTTTTCTTCGTTTTTGTTATAAAATTTAGCAAATTTATAATTTTTCTTGATAAATTTTGGCCAAAATTTATACTGCTACATATCTTTGGTAAAAATAAGTACAAATTGGGGTATATTATTTGGTCTTTGTGAAAGTTATAGAGTCCACAAGCTATGGTGCCAATATCTGAAAATTGATCACACCTAAAGTACTGACGGCCTATCTCATTTCTTGAGACCCTAACAAGCCAGAAAAGTACAAATACCCCCCAAATGACCCCTTTTTGGAAAGAAGACATTCCAAGGTATTTAGAAAGAGGCATGGTGAGTTTTTTGAAGTTGTCATTTTTTCCCACAATTCTTTGCAATATCAAGATTTTTTTTCATTTTTTTTTTTCACAAAATTGTCATATTAGCAGGTTATTTCTCACACACAGCATATGCATACCACAAATTACACCCCAAAACACATTCTGCTATTACTCCTGAGTATGGCGATACCACATGTGTGAGACTTTTACACAGCGTGGCCACATACAGAGGCCTAACATGCAGGGAGCACCATCAGGTGTTCTGGAGCACCCGGGCCATTTCTGACATTTCTCTCGTACATGTAAAAATCATCATTTATTTACTAGAAAATTACACAGAACCCCAAAACATTATATATGTTTTTTTAGCAAAGACCCTATAGAATACAATGGCGGTCGTTGCAACTTTTTATCTAGCACGGTACTTGCGCAGCAATTTTTCGAACGTGTTTTTTTTGGAAAAAAAATGTTTTGTGCTTTACAAAAAACAAAACTGTAAATTTAGCCCACTGTTTTTGCATAATGTGAAAGATGAAGTTACGCCGAGTAAATAGATACCCAACATGTCACCCTTCAAAATTGCACACGCTCGTGAAATGGCGCCAAACTTCGCTACTTAAAAATCCCCATAGGCTTTAATTTTTTTTACTGGTTACATGTTTTGAGTTACAGAGGAGGTCTAGGGCCAAAATTATTGTTCTCGCTCTAACGTTCGCAGCGATACCTCACATGTGTGGTTTGAACACCGTTTTCATATGTGGGCGGGACTTACGTATGCGTTCGCTTCTGCGTGCGAGCACACGGGGACAAGTACGCTTTAAAAATATATATATATTTTTATTGTTCATTTTACTTTATTTATTTTAGTTTGACCCTTTTTTTCCCCCCAAAAATTTTTTTGATCACTTTTATTCCTATTACAAGGAATGTAAACATCCCTTGTAATAGGAATATGGCATTACAGGTCCTCTTTACAGTGAGATATGGGGTCAATAAGACCCCACATCTCACCTCTAGGCTGGAAAGCCTGGAATAAAAAAAAAAAAACGATCCTGGCTTTGATCGTAGCGAGTATCGCAGGGTATTGTTGGGTATTGCAGAGTATCGCAGGGTATCGCAGGGTATGGCAGAGTATCGCAGGGTATTGCAGAGTATCGCCGAGTATTGCAGAGTATCGCAGGGTATGGTAGAGTATCGCAGGGTATCGCAGGGTATGGCAGAGTATCGCAGGGTATGGCAGAGTATCGCAGGGTATTGCAGAGTATCGCAGGGTATTGCAGAGTATCGCAGGGTATTGCAGAGTATCGCAGGGTATTGCAGAGTATCGCAGGGTATTGCAGAGTATCGCCGGGTATGGTAGAGTATTGCAGAGTATTGCAGAGTATCGCAGGGTATTGCAGGGTATGGCAGAGTATCGCAGGGTATGGCAGAGTATCGCAGGGTATGGCAGGGTATGGCAGAGCATCGCAGGGTATGGCAGAGCATCGCAGGGTAGGGCAGAGCATCGCAGGGTATGGCAGGGCATCGCAGGGTATGGCAGAGTATCGCAGGGTATGGCAGAGTATTGCAGGGTATGGCAGAGTATCGCAGGGTATCGCAGGGTATGGCAGAGTATCGCAGGGTATGGCAGAGTATGGCACAGTATTGCGGGGTATGGCACAGTATTGCGGGGTATGGCACAGTATTGGGGGGTATGGCACAGTATTGGGGGGTATGGCACAGTATTGGAGGGGATGGCAGAGCATCCATCCATCCATGCTCAGCCATCCCTCCATACCCTGCAATACCCCGCCCTACACTGCAGGCTAGTGCTGTGTATTGCAGGGTTGGGAGGGATGGCTGAGCATGGATGGATGGATCGGTGGTGGCAGAGCAGGCTGTGGGCACTACAGATCCCGCCCACAGCACTGCTGCCACCGATCCCTCCCCCTCTCCTCTCATACTGTACCGATCGGTACAGAGAGAGGAGGAGAGAGGAACCGGCGTCATCAAATGACGCCGGTTTGCTTACATGTGATCACTCCGTCATTTGACGGAGCGATCACGTGGTAAACGGCCGCGATGAGCGGCCGTTTACCGTGATCCATGATCCGCCGGGTCCTCTGGACCTGGCGATCATGGATGCTCTCGAGTGCGCGCACCAGGGGGCGCGCAAGAGCAGAATTCTGTGAGGCCGTTAATTAACGGCCTCCCAGAGTTAAGCAACCGCCCTGTAGCCGTTTTTCAGGCTATGGGCCGGTTGTTAACTGGTTAAACAAAATCCTAATTAAAATAGTTGCCAGTTCACTTACATTTTATTGTGCCGTATAGAGGCACCCACTGTACAACCACATGAAAACACTTAAATGAAAATTATTGAAAATAAAAATATTGAAAAAAATCTGTGTGGACAAATTATTCATACAATAAAGTCCAATTCAAACTAAAAGTGATGGTGACACAAAGAAAAGTTTATGGTGACATGTAGTTTCCAAAAACGTGAATGTGAAAGGAACTCCACCAAGTGATCTTAATCCACCACCGCTCTAATGGTGTGCTTACCAGAAGGCAAGCTTTGATAAGCCTGTAACTCGAAAGCCGTCAGGGTATAACCAAACCACTAGGTATCGCCTCTAGAACTCGTGTTCAGCTGGTGATAGCGACCAAAAATCCTGGATCAGGCAAATCTTCCCTTATAGGGTGTAAATGGGATCGAACTCCTCCAAAGGTATCAAGCCAGGGAACCATGCACTCTCATCATGTGAATAGATAAAAATGAGGGATGCTCCTGTACGGTGATGGGTCTTGTTATGTGGACTCGGACTGCCGTTGTCCTGAGATTTCCAGGGAGCTTTGCTGGCCAGCAGCAGCAGCAGGCGCGTCACACCTGATCTGGAGTCTTCTGCAGGTTCCCATTCAGAGCAAAACACAGACAGGCAAAGCCCCTCCAGACCAGCCAAGGTCAGACCCAGCAATCAGATCCTCCTAAAAAGGTCCTCCTTGGAGCACACTTGGAGTCAGCTTGTCCTCTTCGGTTTGTGAATTGCACATATCCTGCAGGAGATAGAAAATTTCTATCTCCTGCATCCCTCATTTTTATCTATTCACATGATGAGAGTGCATGGTTCCCTGGCTTGATACCTTTGGAGGAGTTCGATCCCATTTACACCCTATAAGGGAAGATTTGCCTGATCCAGGATTTTTGGTCGCTATCACCAGCTGAACACGAGTTCTAGAGGCGATACCTAGTGGTTTGGTTATACCCTGACGGCTTTCGAGTTACAGGCTTATCAAAGCTTGCCTTCTGGTAAGCACACCATTAGAGCGGTGGTGGATTAAGATCACTTGATGGAGTTCCTTTCACATTCACGTTTTTGGAAACTACACCATAAACTTTTCTTTGTGTCACCATCACTTTTAGTTTGAATTGGACTTTATTGTATGAATAATTTGTCCACACAGATTTTTTTCAATATTTTTATTTTCAATAATTTTCATTTAAGTGTTTTCATGTGATTTTATTCATATTATCACTTTAGCGCGGCTTTTTTTCACTGTATATTTCTGGTTTATGTGTATATCTCACATTTATTAGCTGCTGCTATTATTATTTTGTTTGTATTTGGGTATATACATATATTTTTATATAGGTATATTTATACAGTATTCACTATTTGTCACATTTAGGGATGAGCGCGGTGTTAGCTTTTATTTTTTCCACCCACTGTACAACGCCTGATCAGTTTACACTCCTCGCCATTTATCTCTGTGAGCCAGCGTGTGTTCCACCTGAGTTGGACGTGACTTCAACAAGACGTCTTGTTGACGTCACATCCGACATGAAGTCAGTAAAAGCAACCGTGGCGCTTAAAAAATATATTAAGTGTGTTCCCATTTAAGTCCTTATTTACACTTTGTTGACCCTAATCCACTCTATTTAACTCCTTCCTCCATTTCTTCTTTATATTTTTACTGCTGTTTTTTTTCTCCATCTTTTATCCTTATGTATTTAAACCTTTTTTTGTTCCTTAATCTTTGTGAACATAAAGTACAAAATTTAAAATGGCTTTACTGCTCTTTAACGTCCATGACTTTTTTTTTTTTTCTCTTCTCTTGAAAACAGGTTCATCCTCTGGTTTCACTTACATAACTTAACTAACCTAGGAGATCACTAACCAAACATTATCTAAGCGTTGCTTCCAATCCTGAAGGTACTACGGTATAAGATACAGCCCTCACGGGCACTACACTGCTTAACTAATGTCATGATGGTAAATGTGCTTTACTGAGCCCCCTCCCACACCCCCCCCCCCTTTTTTTCTCCTTTCTTCCCTTTTTTCTATCTGTTGAACAGAGAATCTACATGTATGTTATGTGTGGATACAGTATACTATCTGTTGTACCACTTTATTATGCAAAACCCAATAAATATTTTTCAAAAAAAAAAAAAATGGCTTTACTAAACTTTGTAAATGTCATGTTTTGTAATTGACCTATTTTAAATGTAACATAGGTCAAACTAGGAAAAAATACACATTTTTTTTGTTGAGTATTTTTGCAAGACAATATTGACAAGTAATTAGGGTTGAGCGAACCCGAACTGTAAAGTTCTGGTTCGTACCGGACTTTTGGGTTTTTGGGTCCCGAACCAGAACAATTGATTGTATGTTCGGGTTCAGGTCCGGTGTTCGGCAATGTAATGGCGCATTTTAAAAAGCTGCAGCGAGGCCAATCAACATTCGTTTAACTGGTGTTCCCTTAGAAGCCATCACAGCCATGCCTACTAATGGCATGGCTGTGATTGGCCAGTGCAGCATGTGACCCAGCCTCTATATAAGCTAGAGGCACACAGCACAGCACGTCACTCTGCTTTAGACAGTGTAGGGAAAGGTTCCTGGCTGCTGCTGCTATGAGGGAGAGAATTACATAGGAGTCCTGATTCTGAAATCTATTCTAATTACTCAGCGATCTACATAAATTTAGTTGTGTGGGTGCAGTGCACACGCTTTTTACACTGCCATGAGCCCAGAGAAAATATAACTTTTATCTGCAAGCTCATTGCACCAGCACTGCATATGTTACTGTGAGATACACCCTGTACATACTGTGGGTGTATTCTGCTATTCCAAAAACACCCATTTAGGGCAAAAAAATAAATTTTTCATATATTTTCAGTGTTTTAAAAAAAACTGCATATCTGTACATACTGTGGGTGTATTTTGCTATTCAAAAACACCCATTTAGGGCAAAAAAATATAAAAATATACACAATTTATATAGTGTTCTTCTATTGTGCTATTTAAAAAAAATTTTTTTTAGGGCAACAACAATTTTTTGGGAATAGCATTTTATGCATATCTGTAGGTGTGAGATACACCCTGTACATACTGTGGGTGTATTCTGCTATTCCAAAAACACCCATTTAGGGCAAAAAAATTATTTTGCAGTGTTTTCTGCATATCTGTAGGTGTGAGATACACAATTTGTATATAGTGTTCTTCTATTGTGCTATTCAAAAAAAAGATTTTAGGGCAAAAATCATTCTTTTGAATAGCATTTGCTGCATATCTGTAGGTGTGAGATACACCCTTTACATACTGTGGGTGTATTCTGCTATTCTAAAAACACCAATTTAGGGCAAGATCCTAACTTTGAAAAATATGAGGAGAACATCAAAGAAGGGATGTGACCCCGGTCGTGGTGCTGCTGGTGGAGCTCCTGTTGCAGGGGGAGGACGTGGTCGATCTGTGCCAGCTACACGCACAAGTGAAACACCTTCCTCAGGTGCGAGTAGGCGACAGAGCCTGCAGCGGTATTTGGTCGGGCCTAATGCGGCTGTACGAATGTTGAGGCCAGGACAAATACAGGCGATAGTAGATTGGGTTGCTGACAGTGCCTCCGGTTCCTTCACATTGTCTCCTACCCAGTCTCCTGATGAAAGATCAGAGTTGGCACCTGCAGCCGATGTCCATCAGTCTTTCACCTCAATGCACAACCAACAGGTCATGTTTTCAGGCTTCCCATTATTTTGCACAGGTGATTTGATCAGTTTCACTGCCTTAGTAATTGCCACAGCTGTTTCATATGAGGGAAGTCCTAAAAATATGACCTGTTGGGGCGCCTTGAGGACTGGAAACACTGCCCTAGGCCAATATTAGAGGACACGGTTTAGATACAGGAGACCTGCTTATTCATTAAACCAAATGAGCAATCCAGGGAGCAGATTTTCAGGATGTACTAATTGCCTGGAGGCTGCAGGTAGTGTCGCTGGAAACGGGGCTTTTATTTAGTAAAGGTTACCCATCATATTGGCATTTTTCAGAGGCTGCAGGAATAAATACAAATGTACAATTGTGAAAGTATGATTATACTTTAAAGAAAATGTGCCTTGTATACTAATATATAATAACTCTTCATCAAGCAGAGCTGAAATTAGGCATGTAAATAGGCCAAAGAGTGGAACTTTTTCTGCGATGCACCATGAATACAAAGGAACCATCTTTCATAACAAGCATCATTTAGAGCAGCATAAGCATTTTATTGTACTCATTAAACTTCAGTGATTTTATTATTCTGTAATTGCCTGAAGATTCAGAGGAGAGCTGGTAGAAAAAACACATTTTAGTAATTCTACTTACAATAAAATAATACATTTTAAAAAAGAAAAACCTAACCCAGCTTTCAGATAAAACAAAATAATTGTGCATTATTGAAGTTTGCTCATAAATCAAACAATTTAATTAAAAATATAAACAAAGATATGTTTAGTTTATCGATTTTTCCCGCTGTTATGTGACAGGGGAACATGTTGAGAATACAAATGTGACACAGCAAAATTTTACATATGGGTCTACTCTTAGCAGTAATTTCTGTATACCATTTTTCTGTTGCTTATTATTTTTTGGCCTCTTCTACTTTTCCTTTGTTCTTCTTCAGATCACAGATTCTCTGTGTTATAATCCACCAGTGCACACGCTGATCTCCATATTAAAGTTGAACTCCAGGCAGCTAAATACACAGATGTGATAAATTCTCATTTCATTCTTTTATTTTGGAAATTTGAGTTTTTGATTTTAGAACTATGACTATAACTGTTTTGCCTGCCAACGGATTTGTATTTCTCTCTATCCAGGCACAGGATTTACACAGCACTATTGCAAACCAAAATAAAGTAAATACTGACACCTGCTATAGGCTAATACAAAAATATTTATTTGTTTCAAAAAACATATATATAAATATTTAACAGTTCCAGTGTAGAAAACCTCGCCAAGAAGCCCCCTTCCCTCATTCCCTCCCCATGATATTGGCTCACCCTCCATCCTGGCCTAAATCGCACCTAACTCCTTGATACAGTGTCAGTCACATAGGACTATGGACTGAGCCCAATCTGGGCTATACAGTGGCTTGAAAAAGAATGAAATGCTGCCCCCCCAAAAAAATCACGCCCACCAAAAGGCCCCTACATCCATTATTTTATATCATGATAACTAAAGGGGACCCATCATGGCTCTATATATGTATAAAGGAGTATAAAGAGGACCGGTAATGGCACCATACGTGTATATATAAGTATAAAGAGGACCTGTCATGGTTCTATACATGTAAAGCGCAAAAAAATAAAAACTGCAGAAGTGATCAAATACCACCAAAAGAAAGCTTTATATGTGGGAACAAAAGGACTTAAAACATTTTTGGGTAATTGTCAGGTAAATTGACGCAGTGCTGTAGCGTAAAAAAGAATGATTGAAGTGCATTATTACTATTATTACATTGTTATATAAAATAAAATAGTTCAACTCACCATAATGCAGAATCAGTGGAGGCCCTGAGCATGCCACTTGTCAACATCACCTGCCTTCAGATGTGGATTGTCACTTGCCACGTCACCTGCCACCAGATGCGGATTGTCACTTGCCACACGTTGGATTGTCACTTGCCACGACGTCATTTACCACATATTGGGGATTTTCACTTGCCACGACGTCAGCTGCCACACATTGCCGATTGTCACTTCCCACAACATCACCTGCCACACGTAGCGGATTGTGGATTGTCACTTGCCACTTCACCTCCCACACGTAGCGGATTGTCACTTGCCACAATGTCACCTGCCACATGTTGCGGATTGTCACTTGCCGCAATGTCACCTGCCACACGTTGCGGATTGTCACTTGCAACGTCACCTGCCACACATTGCGGATTGTCACTTGCCACGACAGCACCTGCCACACGTTGCAGATTGTCACTTGCCACTTCACCTGCCACACGTAGAGGATTGCCACTTGCTGTGTCCCAGAGTGAAGGCAGGCAGCAGAGAGATGATGTCATCTCTCTGCTCCCCGCCCGCCGGCCCGCTGGTTGGCCAGCAAGCCCACTCACCTGCCGACTGGACCGCCCATTCACTCAGCCACCGACGCGCCCGCTGACTGTTCCCATGTTCTGCCCGCATGCTCCTGTCACCTAGGCACAGATCGGGCAGAACGGGCTGGCTGGTGGATGGCAATTTGCCGCCCCCCCCCCCCCCCTGAAAGTGTCGCTTGGGACCAATGGTATCATCGGGTCCCATGGTAGGGCCGGCCCTGCATACCCCTTAAAATGTTCTACATTTTGTCATGTTAAAACCAAAAACTTAATTGTATTTTATTAGGATTTTATGTGATAGACCAACACAAAGTGGCACATAATTATGAAGTGGAAGGAAAATAATAAATGGTTTTCTATTTTTTTTTACAAAAAAAAATCTGAAAAGTGTGGCATGCATTTGTATTAAGCCCCCTTTACTCTGATAACCCTAACTAAAATGTAGTGGAACCAATTGCATTCAGAAGTCACCTAATTTGTAAATAGAGTCTACCTGTCTGTAATTTAAACTCAGTATAAATACAACTGTTCTGTGAAGCCCTCAGAGGTTTGTTAGAGAACCTTAGTGAACAAACAGCATCATGAAGGCCAAGGAACACACCAGACAGGTCAGGGATAAAGTTGTGGAGACATTTACAGCAGGGTTAGGTTATAAAAAAATAGCCCAAGCTTTGAACATCTCACAGAGCACTGTTCAATCCATTATCCGAAAATGGAAAGAGTATGGCCCAACTGCAAACCTACCAAGACATAGCCGTCCACTTAAACTGACAGGATGGACAAGGAGAACATTAGTCAGAAAAGCAGCTAAGAGTCCCTTTGTAACTCTGGAGGAGCTGCAGAGATCCACAGCTCAGGTATTAATGAATGAATGAATGAATAATTTGTATAGCGCTACAATGCGAACTGAATCGCCTCAAGGCGCTGTATTCGTGCTAGGTAGGAGAATCTGTCCACAGAACAACTATTAGTTGTGCATTCCACCAATTGGACCTTTATGGATGAATGGCAAGAAGAAAGCCACATTGAAAGAAAGCCATAAGAAGTCCCATTTGCAGTTTGCGAGAAGCCATGTGGGGGAAACAGCAAACATGTGGAAGAAGGTGCTCTGGTCAGATGAGACCAAAATTAAATTTTTTGGCCTAAAAACAAAACACTATGTGTGGCGGAAAACTAACACTGCTCATCACCCTGAACACACCATCCCCACTGTGAAACATGGTGGTGGCAGCATCATGTTGTGTGGGGAAAGGGAAGTTGGTCTGAGTTGACAGGAAGATTGATGGGCAATACAGGGCAATCTTAGAAGAAACCTATTAGAGCCTGCAAAAGACTTGAGACTGGGACAGAGGTTCACATTCCAGCAGGACAATGACCCTAAGCATACAACCAGAGCTACAATGGAACAGTTTATATAAAAGCATATTCATGTGTTAGAATGGCCCAGTCACAGTCCAGACCAAAATCCAATTGAGAATCTTTGGCAAGACTTGAAAATTGCTGTTCATACTCTCCATCCAATCTGACAGAGCTTGAGCTATTTTGCAAAGAAGAATGGGCAAAAGCTAGTAAAAACACCCCCAAAAAGTCTTGCAGCTGTAATTGCAGTGAAAGGTGGTTCTACAAAGTATTGACTCGGGAGGGACTGAATACAAATGTACGCCACACTTTTCACATATTTATTTGTAAAACTTTTTGAAAACCATTTATCATTTTCCTTCCACTTCACAATTATGTGCCACTTTGTGTTGGTCTATCACATAAAATCTCAATAAAACACATTTACATTTTTGTTTGTAACATGACAAAATGTAGAAAATCTCGAGGGGTATGAATACTTTTCAAGGCACTTCAAGGCACTGTACATTTATCAGCTGTATTATTTGTGAAGTAGTCAATTTCAGATACACTATAAGCTGCTATTACATTGTATATCGCCAAGAGACTTTTATCCATCAATAGTCCAAGCAAGGTGTCCTTTTTCACATAAGCTTTGGGGTTTTATTTAGGGGAGGGAGTTCCAAAGGGGTTAGGTGGGACTTAGGTCGCAAAGCAGGGTGAACCAATATCATTGGGAGGGAAGGAGGGAGGGGGGCTTCTTTGGTGTTTTTTGCACTGGAATTGTCAAATATTTATGTATATGTTTTTTTAAATAAATAAATATTTTTGTATTAGACTATAGCAGGTGTCAAATCTGTATTTACTTTGTTTTGGTTTGCAATTGAGCTTTGGAGACCCCTCCTCAAATTAATTTGGATTCAGGTATGCCATTTTTATTTAGGTATTCCCTGACATATACACAACTTTTGTGATTTATATAACTCTGTTACAAAGCATAACCCTGACCTGCAGCAGGCCTGCTTTTTTTTCTTTGCTGCAGTTGGTAATAAACTCAAAACTTTAAAAATGTAAAATATTTCCGCTTACCAATCATTAGATGACTGCTTTCGTTTTCTTTTTTCCCGCTTTGTTTTCCCCTGGTGATCTAGCTAGTAACACATCTCCTGTACTAGGATGCCTACACTCTGGATAAAGAGTAACAGAGACATCTTTGGACAGCAGCATTGTTAGTCTGGGGGGGAGGGGGGTGTTAGATGCACTAGCAGATTTAGATACACCTAACAAATTGCAGCCAAACTGCAGCCAACACTTTGTAAGCAGTTACCACAAAAAAAATTTTTTCCTTTTTTGGATAAACTTTTTACATAAATAAATAAAAGTTGATTATTGTAAGCAACTGTCAGTGTCAGTTACTATGTGTCAGTTAATATGCATAGCTCTGCAGGCTACAACAGTGCTAATAGAGGCTTCAGTGAGACGGTTCCTCCCCATACTGCAGGGCTGGTCACATTGCTCTCCAACATGGAGCGCATCACATGAGCAGGCTGTGGGTGGGGAGGTGAGAGCATCACGTGACCGCAGGAGGTCTTGTGGGTGGAAGTTAGCTTGATCTGGAAGTGCAGGCATGTGCTCCAGAGGACTCAGCAACAAGGGAGCTATATACAGCAGCACTAAACTCAGAGGCATTGATCCTGACTGAAAAGTTCATTGTCAACACTAAGAGACACCAAAACAATGTATGCCCATCAAATAGTGGTACTAGATTGATTCCAACAAGCAGGACTACCAGTGGCGTCGCTAGGGGGTGGCTTTTGAGGCTATAGCCCCGAATCTGGGGCCCATAGCTCCGAGTCTCTGCAGGGGTCCCTCAGGACCTTGATGTAAGGGGGGGCTCTCTGGGGACCCTGATGTAAAGGGAGCTCTCTGGGGATCCTGATGTAAGTGGGGGGCTCTCTAGGGATGTACACACACACATATTACTGTATATACATGTGTATACCCGCCCAAGCATATGACTTTCTTTACTATGCTGCTATGGGCTCTAGCTCCAGATCTTTTGTAGACCTAGCAACGCCCCTGAGGACTACTATACCTATCACTTTTCACTATCACCATTCCTGGGGTATTCTGACATCAACACCTCCTCTACTACACATTAGTACAGATGCTCAATGAGTATATGGGATTTAAGGAGTATAAAGGTAGCTTACAATGCCATTTTTTGCATTTTGTTTCTCATCTATGTTTTTTCTATATTTTATATATGCGCATTTCTATTTGTGTGTATATGTATATGTACATAGCTGCCAACAGTCCCGATCACGGGAAATTGGCTTTGTCCCGATATTCAGTAGGCAACCCGTCACTGGCTGGCCACCAGCCGCAGCTTCCGGCTGTGAAAACATGGCCTCGGGATCTCCCTCCGGCTAGCAGGTCTCTTTCCGGTGTACAGTGGAAAGGGGAGGGGTCCATAACCCGGGCAGTTAATCGGCTCCTCTCTTCAGTGTACAATAAGAGCAATTCGCTTGTACACTGAAGCCGATTAGCTGCCCGGGACGGAGGCCCCTCCCCTCTCCACTGTACACAGGAAAGAGACCTGCTAGCCGGAGGGAGATCCCGTGGGCACCACAGAGCTTCCTTTCACCCCCCTTCGCCTCAATTCTTAGTGAGCTGATAGCCAGAGGTGCAGAGGGAGATTTTGCAGGCAAGTATTTGTACATTTATTGAAAATTTACTTTATAGGCACACCCGTACACATCATATAATCAGAACATCACATTGTGACAAATTGCCTACATAGCACTCGCACCACCAACAATTTTTTTTTTTAAATATTTTTTTATTTTTTGTGGAAAAAATAAAAACAGCATGAAATAAAAAATATGATCTTAGGCCGAGTACATATAGTTAATCAGAATTTAAATATAGTTAAAAACAGCATGTATACACATATAGTTAATCAGAACATCACATTGTAACAAATTGCCTACATAGCACTCGCACCACCAACAATTACATCAATAGTACCATATACAGGAATAATAAATGTCCAAGAGTGGACAAATGGTGTTCCAAGTATTTTGATGCGATTATGGTTGAGGCATATTGTAGGTTTGCGCTACATGTTGCGCGCGTAAACCGTTATTGGGTAATAAATGGCGCTTAACTGGCTAACCAGCGTCACCAGACAGTTATACAGTGATCACTGGTGAAAGGGTTAACTCTAGGGGCAATCAGGGGGTTAAAACCTTTATTTAGTAATATGGGGGTACCTGACCTATCATGTATGAAAAACAGGTAATGAGTTTAGCATCTATTAAAACAAATGAAAAAACAAACAATAAATAAAGCTAGTAAATGATATGGTCCATAACCCAATGGTCCATATGCAACATAGCCCGGCTGCAGAGAAACATTTGTTTTAATAGACGCTGTTTAACTATATGTGTATACATGCTGTTTTTAATGACATTTAAATAAACAACATTTAAAAAATATGATGTGTATGGGTGTGCCTATAAAGTAAATTTTCAATAAATGTACAAATATTTCCCAATATTTAGGATGTTGGCACATGTCTATCTGTGTATCCACAGTGCCACCCTGTGGTGATACAGTTTATCCTACTTTAAGAGATTCTGCAGGCACCACAGTTGCAGGTGAGTAGCCATGGAGTGATCTGCTGGATGTTCTGTGTGTTGGGGGGTACAGAGGTGTGTTGGGGGGTTAGAGGTGCACATCAAGTCCCGTACCATGTCCGCACCCTCTCTGACAGTCTCCTGTACCATGTCCGCACCTTCTCTGACAGTCTCCTGTACCATGTCCGCACCCTCTCTGTCAGTCTCCTGTATCATGTCTGCACCCTCGCTGACAGTCTCCTGTACCATGTCCGCACCCTCTCTGACAGTCTCCTGTACCATGTCCGCACCCACTCTGACAGTCTCCTGTACCATGTCCGCACCCTCTCTTACAGTCTTCTGTACCATGTCCTCACCCTCTCTGACAGTCTCCGGTACCATGTCCTCACCCTCTCTGACAGTCTCCTGTTCCATGTCTGCACCCTCTCTGACAGTCTCCTGTACCATGTCCGCACCCGCTCTGACAGTCTGCTGTACCATGTCTGCACTCGCTCTGACAGTCTCCTGTACCATGTCCGCACCCTCTCTGACCATCTCCTGTATCATGTCCTCACACTCTCTGACCATCTCTTGCATCACGTCTGCAGTCTCTGACAATCTCTTGTATCTGTTTGATGGCATCTGCCTGGGTTGATGGTGTTTGGAGTATCTTTATCTGCTGATTGTTAAACATTTTGGAATACACATATTGCAATTGTTGTGTAGGATCTGGGCCTGCTGTCCCTCCATCTTTTCTTTTTCTCTCTCTTTCTCCTTCTCTCTTTCTCCTTCTCTCTTTTTCCTTTTCTCTTTTTCTTTCTTTCTTTTTCTTTTTCTCTTTCTTTTCTTTTTTCTTTCTTTCTTTCTTTCTCCCTCGTTCTCCCTTTCTCCCTCTTTCATCTCAGACTCTAACCACACCCCATTTAAGCCAAGCCCAGTATTTCGTTTACACCACACCCATTTTTCCCCGTGGCATGCTATGCTTTTCCTATCTGCTAAGCCAGACCTACAAATGAATGCCCCACCCCAAATTAAAATAAGACTCCACCTACAAAAAAAGTGCCCCTATTAATTTTTTCAGAATGTTTGCAACTATGTACAGTGGTGTGAAAAAGTGTTTGCCCCCTTCCTCATTTCTTGTTCCTTTGCATGTTTGTCACACTTAAGTGTTTCGGAACATCAAACCAATTTAAACAATATTCAAGGACAACACAAGTAAACACAAAATGCAATTTGTAAATGAAGGTGTTTATTATTAAAGGTAAAAAAAAAAAAACCCATCATGGCCCTGTGTGAAAAAGTGATTGCCCCCCTTGTTAAAACATACTATAACTGTGGTTGTCCACACCTGAGTTCAATTTCTCTAGCCACACCCAGGCCTGATTATTGCCACACCTGTTCACAATCAAGGCATCACTTAAATAGGAGCTGCTTGACACAGTAAGGTCCACCAGAAGATCCTTAAAAGCTACACATCATGCCGAGACCCAAAGAAATTCAGGAACAATTGAGAAAGAAAGTAATTGAGATCTATCAGTCTGGAAAGGGTTATAAAGCCATTTCCAAAGCTTTGGGAATCCAGCGAACCACAGTGAGAGCCATTATCCACAAATGGCGAAGCCATGGAACAGTGGTGAACCTTCCCAGGAGTGGCCGGCCACCCAAAATTACCCCAAGAGCGCAGCGACGACTCATCCAAGAGGTCACAAAAGACCCCACAACAACGTCCAAGGAACTGCAGGCCTCACTTGCCTCAGTTAAGGTCAGCGTTCATGCCTCCACCATCAGGAAAAGACTGGGCAAAAATGGCCTGCATGGCAGAGTTCCAAGGAGAAAACCACTGCTGAGCAAAAAGAACATCAAAGCTCGTCTCAATTTCTCCACAACACATCTTGATGATCCCCAAGACTTTTGGGACAACATTCTGTGGACCGATGAGACAAAAGTGGAACTCTTTGGAAGGTGTGTGTCCAAGTATATCTGGCGTAGAAGGAACACTGCATTTCAAAAAAAGAGCATTATACCAACAGTAAAATATGGTGGTGGTAGTGTGATGGTCTGGGGCTGTTTTGCTGCTTCAGGACCTGGAAGACTTGCCGTGATAAAAGGAACTATGAATTCTGCTGTCTACCAAGAGATCCTGAAGGAGAATGTCCGACCATCTTTTCGTGTACTCAAGCTGAAACGAACTTGGGTTCTGCAGCAGGACAATGATCCTAAACACACCAGCAAGTCCACCACCGAATGGCTGAAGAAAAACAAAATGAAGACTTTGGAGTGGCCTAGCCAAAGTCCTGACCTGAATCCTATTGAGATGTTGTGGTATGACCTTAAAAAGGCCGTTCATGCTCGAAAACCCTCTAATGTAACTGAATTAGGACAATTCTGCAAAGATGAGTGGGCCAAAATTCCTCCAGGACGCTGTAAAAGCCTCATTGCACGTTATCGCAAACGCTTGGTTGCAGTTGTTGCTGCTAAGGGTGGCCCAACCAGTTATTAGGTTTAGGGGGCAATCACTTTTTCACACAGGGCCATGATGGTTTGGATTTTTTTTCACCTTTAATAATAAACACCTTCATTTACAAATTGCATTTTGTGTTTACTTGTGTCGTCCTTGACTATTGTTTAAATTGGTTTGATGTTCCGAAACACTTAAGTGTGACAAACATGCAAAGGAACAGGAAATGAGGAAGGGGGCAAACACTTTTTCACACCACTGTATATATATATCTCCATTTTGTTATTCATCCAACTGCTACATTTTCAAGGCATAAGAAAAACAACAAAAAAGGCAGGCTTAGTACTTATGTTCACCTAAACAAGTAGGGTGATTACTCATGGATCCTACACCGCATAGGGTGCTGTTGCCGTAACTAAACATATAGCAAAAACAAATGATTCGTTGTCAGTGAACTTCCAGTGTCTATTGGCCTCTCTTTTGAAGTTCATCAATCACTGCATTGTAAACAGGACACTTGTCCTCTTAAATCTACATTGATGGGCGTCACTCAACACAAAGAAATTCATGATATAAGGGAGTGCGTTGACGTCACCACGGTTCCATCATGTGACGCCGCCTCACCAAGCTCCCAGCGTTGAGGATGCTGACTACACGTGGAGACATCCAATCGTGACGGCACCCAGTTGGCTAAATAGGCAAAGCCATAGCCGGGTATACGCTGATATCAGTGCTTGGAGATCAGCGTCAGACCCACGGAGGAGACTATAGAGGACGGAGGCCATCAGCATATACTGTACATCGTATGAGTGGAAAAGTACCTCTAATACTGGGCAAAAGTTTTTAGCACACTACAGGTGATTAAAATATAGCATCTGAATACATGAAGCCTCACATCCCCTAACCTACCACGGTCTCATGATTGGCAATACCTGGAAGAGACTAAAAGTCTAACACACATCAAAGGTGTACACAGTACCGGGACTAAACACGGTCCTAATTAAGGATCTATTTGCCATCTTCTAAACTGTTGTCATCGGGACTTTTCAGGAAAAATCTTTTCATATGTATAAGATCTACACTTGTAACACTCTTACCAATACCTGGTTAAAGACTACTTAAGATATGTTCCCCTGTATGGAAAGATTAGAACTTATGTCTCCCAATACCATGCACTTTAGGGCACTCTTTGCTCCCTTATAAGTAATTTCCTAACCAGTCAGCCTCCTCTTTTCTTTCCCCTTTTCCCTAACCATTCCTTCCTGGAGCTACGAACAGGTTAAGCTGTCACTTTACATAGTACCCTCTTTTCTTGAAAGACATATCCATGATGAATTTCATCTGACACCTTAACCTGTCTGTTGCAATGCGGTGTCCGGACGCATCTTTTTAATTGTTACATGTAGTGTCTTATGTTTACGTGTATGTGTGATGCATCAGTTATAAATGTTTGCTTTTGGGTTTAATACAAATTTAAGTAACGCTTGCAGATCTTTTCTCTATCCCAGTCCTTGACTGGTCAGTAAAGGAGAAACTGTAGCTTGATGAACTTACCTCTGTGTTCTCCTACTATCATCTTGGCCTTTGTAAACACTGCAGCACATTTGACTGTGGAAACTTCACACTGGACCTCATGAAAGTTGGATTCTGTGCCTCTCCACTCCAGACTCTGGGACTTTGGTTTCCAAATGAAATGAAAACTTTTCCACAGTCCGTGATGATTTGGGGAGCCATGTCATTTGCTAGTGTTGGTCCACTGTGTTTTATCAAGTCCAAAGTCAGTGCAGCCCTCTACCAGGAAATTCTAGAGCACTTCATGCTTCTCTCTGCTGACCAACTTTATGGAGATGTTGATTTCATTTCCCAGCAGGACTTGGCACCTGCCCACACTGCCAAAAGTACCAATACCTGTTTTAATGATCATGGTATCACTGTGCTTGATTAGCCAGCAAACACGCCTGACCTAAACCCCATAGAGAATCTGTGGAGTATTGTCAAGAGGAAGATGAGAGACGCCAGACTCAACAATGCAGATAAGCTGAAAGCCACTATCAAAGCAACCTGGGCTTCCATAACACCTCAGCAGTGCCACAGGCTGATCGCCTCCATGCCACGCCACATTGATGCAGTAATTCATGCAAAAGGAGCCCCGACCAAGTATTGAGTGCATACTATACTGTACATGGACACACTTTTCAGTAAGCCAACATTTCTGTATTAAAAATACTTTTGTTTATTGGTCTTATGTAATATTTGGATTTTCTGAGATATTGCATTTGGGGTTTTCAGTAGCTGTAAGCCATAATCATCAAAATTAAAGGAAAGAAATGCTTGAAATATATCACTCTGTGTGTAACGCATCTATATAAATTATATGAGTTTACCTTTTTTAATTGAATTACTGAAATAAATTAACTTTTTGATTATATTCAAATTTTATGAGATGTACCTGTATAGCCAAAATGATGCCTGCTATCAAATAAGAGCTTGTAATTAAGATAGTAATTTCCTGGTCTACTATAAATATGCTGTAGAATTAAAGCCCAGAATCTTAAATTATTCCCAGGAGTTTTATTTAAAGATGAACCCAGTGTAAGAAATCACAGTATAATGGTTTGCAGACAACTTTAAATCAGGTGGTTCCTTATTACCTACAATTAAAGTCTTCAGTAGTAGCAAGGTGCCACTGTTTTTCAATACCAACTAACGGTAGTTAATTGCTTACTCCAAGATGAGTGGTTTCCACAACAAGAAGATATTTAGAAAGTATCTTCTGCACAAGAATCAGGCTGTACACAGTTAAGCTCTCTGCAAGGCTTATAAATTCTTAGGAAGATTGTTGTGGGGATCTTTATCTTTCAGGAGTTCAACTTATATGTATGTACCTGCTTATTGTATTGCCAGTGCTGTGTCACCACTCATAGGGCATATATGAACCTTTAGAATGACTGATTCCTTGCCCTTGGTGCCTTTCTGTCACATCTGCCATCTGAAACATGCAGAGCATCGGGTCAGGACTCAACACATACCTATGTCCAGCTGGTTATAGGCCTAAAAACTTAGTTATTTATGGCACTTGTAGTGGAAAGACAGCTAAAAAAAAAAGATCATAGCACAATAAATCATTTGAAGAGTGCTTTCGGCATAAAATAAGATGCATGTAAACAAAAATATAGCTACTTAGTTCAAAGTAAATAAATAGCATGATAAAGTACCCCTGAAAGACAAAACCAGAGACAATTCCCAGCTCAACTCACCAACCAGTCGGCTTACCAACCAAATTAACCTGTCCAACAGTCTGCATTAAAGTGGTTGTAAACCCTTAAAGACCACTTTGACCTACATGTAAGCCTAGATTAAGGATTACTTGTAGTTCCATGAAATATCTCCTAAACCTACACGGTTTAGGAGATATTTGCAAAAAGACAGGCACCGCTGTCTACGGCGCATACGCTGTAGGCAGCGGCGTGCAGGTGCACTGAGCTTGCTGCTGCTAACGGCGATATGCCGTTAGTGGCGGCTCCCTTGCGCATTCGCTGGAGTGACGTCATCGTGGTTCCAGCCTGTCACAGCACCGGAGCCGCGATATCCGGAAAGAAGATGGATGCCCCATGGAAGAGGGGACAACGGTGACATCGTTAGCTCCTGTGTCAGGTAAGTGACACATAATGGGCCCATTATGCTTTACCTTTGCAGGGAAACAAAGAGGAAGTAAACCCATCAGGGTTTACTTCCTCTTTAAAGACAGGGGTTTAGTTTGCACACATTTGCAAACGCATGCATAAGCAAATGTGTGCTAACTAAACCCCTGTTTTGAATGCAGACTGTTGGACAGGTTAATTTGGTTGGTGAGTTGAGCTAGGGATTTTCTCTGGTTTTGTCTTTCATGTGTTTGCCCTTCCACGTACTTCTTGTTGTGAAGGCCAGTTATAGGTGAGGGCAGGGGCCATCTCTCTTATAAATGACCCCTTCTTTCATGCTACCAGAACTAAAACCGTTTCAAATGCAAAGATGAAAGTGCTGAGGAGGAATATCTGTCATAGTTTATGTTGTCCTACAGAAGGCATATTCTTCTATAGCAGTATGGAGGAAAAAACGGATTGGTTACCTAATTGTTCACATAAATTGTTTAGCATAAAGTCCAGTTTGGTTCTTTGATCCCAGATTCTTGTTTTTATGTCCTTGAAATTAAAGTAAGATGTAGTTTATGACAAAGCAGTAGAACTCCCACATATGTAGACTGTTACATACTAGGTTACTATAAAAGACACAACATCCTACACACTGAATTATTAAATAGAATTGAACTAAGAGTACAAAGACCAAAGCATAATTGCAAAGTTCAGTAATTCAGAGCAGCAAATCAGATTTTAGTGTGATTTTCAGTTTGCTAAGAAATGGCTTTTGACTGGTTGCTATGGATTACTACACTCTCCTTTATCCTTGATAAATGTGACAGTGTCAAGTGAATGGCTTGTTGATTGTCATAATCAAACATGAACTGTGAATTGTGTAAATTCTAAAATGAGTGTGTGCAGTGCTGTAAGAATAGCTTAGCTGGAAGGTTTACCTCCATTATTTAAGGCTTAGTCCATCCTGATGTGTTGTTTTACTTTGAATATCAGTAAATGACTTGTCTGCTATTAATTTTTCTCAATGTCTGCTACATCAAAATCTGTTTGATGTCTTGATCCAAAACAGAAGAATGGATTGTTAGTTTTTAATGAGCACCTACTCCCTCTCGTTTCATCTGTTTTTCAGATTTTCTAAATGTTCATTATCTTCCAGGAAACCTGTAAAGCAAATGGGCTACTGCCAAGGTAATCCAGCTCTTAAAGTAGTTATAAAGCCTAAACATTTAAATGTTTAGGCATCAGTATCACCCCAAGCCTTTTTAACTTACCTAAGCCCTTATTCGATTCAGTGCTGTGCACATCTGCAGCTGCCCTCCCTTCCTGGTCTCCCTGACTTTGCTAAGACAGCTGGAGCAATTGGCCCTTATCGCTGTCAATCAAAGCCAGTGATTATGGGGGGGGGGGGGGGGTTGTCAGGGTGGAATTCTGCTGTGGTCTCAAAAGAGGCAGACAGTGAGGCTTGGGGGCAAGTCTGCATAAGTGTCCCTATAGAAATGGCTTCCTATGGGGGCACTTGCTGGAAAGGAGGAGCCAAGAGCACCAGTGGGGGACTTGAGAAGAGGAGGTTTACTCTGTGCAATGGAATAAGTAAAAACCTGTTATCTTTTTTAAATTGTATTTACAATGACTTTAATGTGTTAATTTCTATACACAGTATATGTCCTAGGTTGGAGGCTCACCTAGATTAGTGTTAAGGACCATACTTTGTACAGGTGCCTTTACTTGGCTGTGTGGCTGTTCGCACAGGTATCTAAATACTATGATGTCTTTTGAATCAAGACTCACACAACATTCCACCAAGATTCATCCAATTTTCTAATAGAATCTTTGGTAAATCTAGAGTTAAAGTTGTATCAGAAGCTAGCCAAGCTTCAAACAAAAACTGTCATTGCAGACTATCAAACAGAAGTGTGGCTAGCTTCTAATTTATCATTGCAGACTATCAAACAGAAGCATGGCTAGCTTCTAATTTGTCATTGCAGGTTATCAAACAGAACCTCAACATATGACTTGTCATTACTGGTTATCAAACAGATGCACATCTAGCTTCTGATATACCATTGTATGCCAACACAGAGAAACCAGCAATGTACTTTTTTTTTTTTTTTTTTAATAAAATCTTTATTTTCAATTTTGCAAGGAAAAATTACAGACAGTTACCCACCTAAATCAGAACAATCCATAGTGACATATAGTGCTCATCAGTCCATCCGTACCTGGAATGTGCATAATCATAGAGCTGCTTGTATGAAGAAAAGTACATCAGAAAAAGTGTATCAGTGTGTTTCAAACTAGAGACATTAACTTTATCCCTCAGCTGTATGACTGCGAGCAATGAAACGATTGAATAAGTTGGGAACACAATTTAACACCTACTCAGACATTGAAGTAGTATGTGAAGAACGTCCTGGTATTAAAACTTGAAACCCAACACCCAACTCTAAATGCCCCCAATAGTTAACACTGAGGTCGAAACATTAAGAATGCTAGATATACTGCAGCATACAAACTGAGCAACCCAACTGGCAAAGATGTATAGCATATGAGAGATGGGCTGGGGGAGCAAAGGCTCCATTTGACATTTGGAAGGACATAGTAAAATTATACACATTGTAAGTTTTTAAATAACATTCTTAAAAGCATTTAGAATTAAGCTATTGGTAACCCCCCTTCAAAATGGAGCCCTGAAAACTGAATAGTTTGCACAATGATGCTCTGCTGGATCTGGTAATCTCAAACCATGCAGAACTTATTACTAATGTTCAGATAAAGGAACACCTGGGTCACAGTGACCATAACATGATTGCATTTGATGTTAGCTGTAAGCAAGAAATACATACAGGAAAGATAAATACGCTCAACTTCAAGAGAGCAAATTTTCCAAGGATGAGGGCTGCTCTCCAGGACTTAGACTGTGAGGGTATATTGGCATAAATGAGCACAGAACAGAAATGGGAATTCTTCAAAAAGACTGTTTGGGACCTCACTGCAAAGTATATTCCCATGGGCAATAAGTTTAAAAGGCTTAAAATAAAACCTATGTGGCTCACAGTCAAAGTTAAAAAAGCTGGGGGGCGTGGCTACCGCGCTAGCTGATGGACGCTTAGATCGAGAGCTCCGCTCCAGCTACGGAAACACAGCGACACCGAGACGACCCTAACTTCTCAAAACGTTCCGTTTTGAGTCACCAGAGACCCACCACCCTCAGAGATGACCAGAAAGCGGCAAAACCCGAATCAGCCGAAGCGGCTGAACGATTTCTTCCCTCCCAAGGCTCGCGGCCTAGTCCAAGATGGCGCCGGCGGCAGCTCCCCGGCCTCCTCACGCGACTCCCAGCTATCCTCGCCAGGCCTGAGCTCAACACCGATCCCTCAACAGCGATCTCCGGAGGCATCCACCCCTCAATCGGGCAGCCCAGCCAAATCAAAACCCCGGATGACGCCAGGCCCAGGCGGCCATAAGGTCAGTGAATCAACCGCATCCCTAGAAGACACCAGGGAGATAAATGACACCATCAATGCCTTCCCCACCTCAGATCAGCCAATATCTGACACCACCCTAAAGGACATGTTTGTCTCGCTGCGCTCCTCCATGCATGCTGACATGATGGAGTGCATGCGAAGTTTTAAAACTGACATAGGAGAGTTAGGATCCAGGGTGGACCACGTGGAAACGAAAATGGGGGAATACGCCACTTCATACAACACACTAGTCGATTCCCACAACGAGCAGGCAGATGAGGTCACATGGCTAAAGGCAAAGGTCGCTGACCTCGAAGATAGATCGAGAAGGAACAATGTAAAGGTGAGAGGGGTCCCTGAATCCATCCAACCTGCACAACTACAACAGTTCGCCCAAGACCTCCTCTCGACATATCTACCCTCATTAACCGCATCTGACCTGGTGATAGACAGGATCCACCGGCTCCCCAAACCATCCCACCTCCCAGACAACGTCCCGAGGGATGTGTTAATGAGAGTACATTTCTATCACGTCAAGGACCAATTCATGTCTGCCTTTAGGAAATGCACTCAGCCCATAGACCAGTACAACAACATACAGATCTACGCAGATCTGTCGCAATATACCATGCAGAAAAGAAAATCCCTCATTACTGTGACTAAAGCCCTGCGGAATCACAACATCACCTACCGGTGGGGATACCCGACAAAATTGACTGTTACTTACAACGGGAAAACATCCGTGATCACTTCCCTCAATGATGGCTTGGCACTATTGAGAGAATGGGACATTCTCCCCGAGCACACCTCTGAGGACAACCCCCGTCCGCCCAAGGCAAACACTCTGGAAGAATGGCAGTTGGTCTCACATAAAAAGAAGTCACACAAATCCAATGGCCCTCGAATGTCATAACCAACTCACACCTACCAGTTTCCCCACAAGCTGGAGCGGAAAAACCACTTAGCTCCCCTAGCCAAGTTATGCGCAGTACAACTGCCATCAGACCCCGAAAGGGATCTACCTTTTTATTACAATTTTTTGTACTCTGTTTGAGTTTTGACATTCTGTTTTCTTTCACCCTATCTCCGCCCTCCCTGGACTCCCTTCCTTCCCCCTGGATGGACCGCTCACCGTGGAATAAATCGCCCTTCTGGATCGCCTCTGCTGCCGCAGACCCCTACCTGGCTCCTAGATCACTACAGATGGTGTATTTAAGGTATTTACCTCTGCACACACTACACCCACTATGGCTATTAAGATAATCTCGTTCAATGTCCATGGACTGAACCACCCAGCCAAAAGAGCATCAGTCTGGAAAGAAGCTCTTAAACTGCACGCAGACGTCGTCTGTTTACAAGAATCCCACTGGTCCTCTACGGCTGCCCCCCCCTTTCATCATAGAAACTTCCCTCACATCTATCACGCCTCTTCACCCAAGAAGCAAAAAGGAGTTGTTATTGCTATAAAAGACTCTGTGTCATTTTCTTTTCAAGAAGCACATACAGACCCTGAAGGTCGTTATTTAATTCTGATCTGCACACTCAACAATCGTCTCTACACCTTGATCAACATTTATACTCCCAACACACATCAAACACGATTCCTGAGGAAACTCTTCTATAAGATCAACCCTCTCAGGAAAGGAGAGCTTATTATCTGTGGAGATTTCAACGCTACAGTTGATCATAAAATTGATACCACTTCCAAAGCTAAGAGACCTCCTCCGTCCCTCCAACACATCCTACACTCCGAGGAACTGTACGATGTCTGGAGGTGCCAACATTCCACGGAACGTGATTACACCTTCCACTCCTCCAGACACAACACCTATTCACGGATAGACTTTATCCTCGTGGACAAGAACTTACTACAGAAAATCTCCTCCTCCGACATACATGACATAACCTGGTCAGACCACGCACCTGTTTCTATGGTGGTGGAGGAGAAATCTGCACCATCGCCAGCCTATATCTGGCGAGCCAACATTTCCTTGCTGCAGCAACCAGATCATGTGGCTTTAGTAAAGAAACACCTAACCGAATATTTTAGTATCAATAGAAACTCAGTAACTAATCCTTTTTCCCTATGGTGTGCCCATAAGGCGTATATCAGAGGTATTCTGATCCAGATGTGCTCCAGGGTAAAGAGGCAGAGGACGCAAAAGATTGACTCACTTTTATCCAAAATCAAAATGCTAGAAACTCAGAATAAAGTCACCCCTGATCCCATGGCAGCAAACCAACTTGATAGCCTTCGTGCGGATCTCAGACTCATGCTCCTTGAACAACATAATAAACATATTATGTACCTTAAAGCCAACCACTACTCTGCTGGTAACAGAGCAGGAAAACTCCTAGCTCAAAAATTAAAAGACCAAAAGGCCAAAAATAAAATACCCTTCCTCATTAACCCTAAAGACGGAAGCAAAACTTATAACCCGCAAAACATTGCTGACTTATTTGCTGACTACTACTCTTCCCTCTATAACCTAAAAGTAGACTCAACCACCCCCCAACCCTCAGAAGCAGCAATCAGCAAATTTCTAGACGATCTATCGCTTCCCTCCCTAACAACCTCCCAGCTAGAGTTACTAAATTCTCCTATCACAGAGTCTGAGATCCGCAAGACCATTCAGACATTACCTAATGGTAAATCCCCAGGTCCAGATGGCCTTCCAAATAGCTACTTCAAGATATTCTCTGATACCCTGCTTCTCCCACTGCAAGAAGTATTTACAGAAGCGGCGTCCTCTGCCTCTTTCCCTCCTGAAATGTTAAATGCATATATTGTCACCATCCCAAAACCTGGCAAGCCACCTGACACCCCGCCCAACTTTAGGCCCATCTCTCTTCTGAATACGGATGTAAAGATATATGCCAAACTTATCTCTCACAGACTCCTATCAATCCTACCCACACTGATCAGTCCTGACCAGGCTGGATTTACTAAGGGCAGACAGGCAGCGGACGCTACCCGTCGAGTAATAAACATCCTACATCACGCGGACTCCTGTCGGGTGCCTTCTCTGCTGTTGTCCCTGGACGCGGAGAAGGCATTCGACAGGGTCCACTGGGGCTACATGAAACAGACCTTGGAGAGATTTGGTTTCGCCGGTTTCATCTTGAACGCTATACTAGCCCTATACTCTTCTCCCTGTGCGCAGGTCTACACCTCAAACATGTTATCCCGACCCTTCTACATCACAAATGGGACCAGACAGGGCTGCCCACTTTCTCCCTCAATCTTCAACCTAGTCATAGAACCGTTAGCAGAAAAAATTAGAACCCACCCAGGAACCCCAGGTTTCAACATACTAGGCGAATCCCATAACATAAACCTCTTTGCAGACGACATCATTCTCCTCCTGACTTCCCCTCAAACCTCCCTGCGCCAAGCCCACAACATTCTGGTAGAATTTAGCCAAATATCGTACTACAAAGTCAACTTCTCCAAATCCCTCATCCTAGGTCTTAACCTTCCCACTCATCTCCAAAAAAAACTACAAAACGACTTCTCCTACACATGGAGCCCATCCAGCATACCCTATCTAGGCCTTCACCTAACAGCAGACCCCAATAAACTAGCAGAAGCCAACTATACTCCCCTAATCGCCAAGTTATCTCTAGCTACCCAGCGAATGTCCAAAACCGACCTCACCTGGTCTGGTCGATTAGCATCTTTCAAGATGCTGCTCCTTCCCCAAATCCTATACATATTCCGTACTCTTCCCATACCACTCAAGACGCCCCACATCAAAGCACTCAACCTTCTACTGAAACAATACATCTGGAACTCCAAACGCCCGAGATGCTCAAAACAACTCCTTATCAAACACAGACTAGCAGGCGGGATGGGACTAGTAGATTTAAAAGACTATTACACAGCAGCGATACTTGCCCAACTCAAATATTGGTTCCCCTCACAGATAACTACACCCTGGTCCAGATTAGAACAAGCAATGTGCCCAACACGCAACCTTTTCCACCTCTTACTTATAGACACATGGAAACCATTCCCCCTCTCATCACTACCACTCACTATCAAGGCAACTCTCATAGCATGGAGAGAACTTCGCAAACACAACGCACTGTCTACTACACCCTCATACCTTGAGATACCGCTTGAGGTCGTGAACAGCGAAATCCCACATGCCAATTTCTCTAGTTGGATATCACAGGGCATTCACCTACTATCCGACCTCTATAATAATGGACAACCAAGATCCTTTGAAGACCTGACTACAACACACACTATCCCTCTATCCGACCGCTATAAATACCTCCAACTGTCCCACTTCTTAAAGTCCCTGGGGGACACTCGCATCCCATTACAAAGTGACATACAAAAATTCCTAAGCAGTGACCCCAACTCCACGAAAGGCATAAAGCTTTTCTATAACTACTTCCAAAATAAGACACTATTTACCAAACTACCGCCATTCCTGAAATGGGAGCAGGAGATGGGAGTTTCCTTCACAGCTGACCAATGGAAGCTGGCACTTAAGTCTCTTTACAAAGCATCTAGATGTGTGAACCACTGGGAACTTTCACTAAAAATAGCTCAAAGATGGTACCTCACACCTTACAGAATGTCCAAATGCTACCAAAATAACTCCCCCCTCTGCTGGAGAGACTGTGGGGATGTAGGAAGTATTCTACATATATTTTGGAAATGCAAAAATTTAACTAGTTTCTGGAACAATGTCTTCTCATGCATATCCCGGATTACGGGTATACTCCTATCTCCTGACCCCGGAATGGCACTACTCAATCTCAATATTGAGAAATTCCCCCCCAACTACCGTACCGTAGTGACACATATCTTTCTCGCTGCCAGATCAATTATAACCAAAAACTGGAAATCAAAGACGTCGCCCAATATATCTGAGGTCCTAAATATCACACACTCGAATTACCTCTTCGAGTCAATGATAGCAAAAAAGGAAGGTAGATATCGGTCACTGATGAACCATTGGAATGTATGGTCTTCATGGTATAAAAAATGAAAACTGCTTGCTTGAAACAGGCCACTGCCTGGAATATTAATCTGCTCCACCCACGTGCGGTCCATCCCTCCCCCCCCCCCCCCCCCCCCCTTTCCCCCTCCCCTCATACCTCTGGTTATAATAGACCTACATGTATCTATGGGAAGAACCTCTTCCCCCCCTCCTCAGCTGTATACTTACTGTACGTATAATAATATCACACTTGTAATTTTGGTTAAACATCCTAACGCACTATGTAACCACCATTATTTCCTCTTATGTTTATTGTACACTGTTTATACCCTGTTTGTACAAAACTTTATTTTCAATAAAAACTAATTTAAAAAAAAAAAAAAAAAAGTTAAAAAAGCTATAAACAATAAGAAAAGAGCTTTTAAAAAATAAAAAAATGAAGGAACACTATTTTTTTTTAAATGTTACAAAGAATTTAACAGAATATGTAAAAAGGAAATCAAGGATGCAAAAATTCTAAACGAACGACAGAGTGCAAAAGATAGTAGGACAAACCCCAAAAAATTCTTCAAATATATTAATAGTAAAAAGGTCAGGTCTGAGTATGTAGGCCCTTTACAAAATAATCTACAGTGGGTGACTGAGGACAAACAGAAGGCAAATTTATTAAATACTTTCTTCAGCTCTGTGTATACAAAAGAGCATGGGGGAGCTTATGTCCATAATGGGGGTGGTATTGACGCAGCCCCGAATGATCCACAATGGCTCAAAGGTGATATGGTCCAGAAATATTTAGACAGAATAAAGGTGGATAAAGCACCTGGACCTGATGGCATCCACCCACGGATCCTAAAATAATTGAGCTCTGTAATTTCAAAGCCATTGTATTTAATTTTTAGGGACTCATTAATGACGGGAATAGTACCACTGGATTGGCGCAGGGCAAACGGGGTGCCTATATTTAAAAAGGGAACAAAGTCTTTACCAAGTAACTATAGACCTGTTAGTTTAACTTCTATAGTCGGGAAGATACTGGAGCGTTTAATAAAAGACCACAGACGAGTTCTTGCTGGAAAAAACATTTTAAGCAACAGACAGCATGGATTCATCAAAGACAGAAGTTGTCAGACAAACCTGATTTCTTTTTATGAAGAGGTAAGTAAAACCTTAGACAGAGGGGTGTCGGTGGACGTGGTATACTTGGATTTTGCAAAATGTTTGATACAGTTCCCCACACAAGGCTCATGTGTAAGGTAAGGTCTATAGGCTTGGAAATATCAGTTTGTAAATGGATAGAAAACTGGCTAAATGACAGAATTCAGAGAGTAGTGGTTAATGATTCTTACTCTGAATGGTCTAAGGTTATCAGTGGTGTACCCCAAGGTTCAGTGCTGGGACCCTTACTTTTTAATATCTTTATAAATGATATTGGGTCTGGGATCAAAAGTAACATTTCTGTCTTTTCAGATGACACCAAGCTATGCAGTGGAATAACCTCCTTACAGGATGTCTCCAATTTACAAGCCAACCTCAATGCACTGTCTAATTGGGTGACTATGTGGCAGATGAGGTTTAATGTTGATAAATGTAAAGTTATGCACTTGGTGGCTAAGAATATGCATGCATCATACATGCTAGGGGAGTACAACTGGGGGAATCTGTAGTGGAGAAGGGTCTGGGGGTTTTGGTAGATCATAAGCTCTATAATAGCATGCAATGCCAAGCTGCGGTTTCCAAAGCGAGCAAAGTCCTTTCTTGTATTAAGAGAGGTATGGACTCCAGAGAGAGAGAGATATCATCTGGAATATGCAGTTCAGTTTTGGGCACCAGTTCTCAAAAAGGATATCGGGGAACTGGAGAAAGTGCAGAGAAGGGCAACCAAACTGATAAGAGGCATGGAGAAACTCAGCTATGAGGAAAGATTAGAGGACCTGAATTTATTCACTCTTGAGAAGAGGAGAATACGGGGGGATATGATCAACATGTTCAAATATATAAGGTATCCATATAGTGAACTTGGTATTGAGTTATTCACTTTACGGTCAACACAGAGGACAAGGGGGCACTCTTTACGTCTGGAGGAAAAGAGATTTCATCTCCAAATACGGAAAGGTTTCTTGACAGTAAGAGCTGTGAAAATGTGCAATAGACTCCCTCCAGAGGTGGTTCTGACTAACTCAGTAGATTGCTTTAACCTCCCTGGCGGTATGATTCTGTCCGGAATTTAGTGCTGAAAGCGGTACAATTATTTTGCATGGAAATTTGGCGTTTTTATATTGTAGGCATGCAATTCTTATGAATAACTCACTTAAATCTGTCCGAACCAGAGTCTAGTAGACATCCCGGGTATGATAAAGTTTGAAACCCAAAATCATAAATTATAATATAATAAAAATATATATAAAAATGATTCAATAATGTAATCAAATCAAAAACACTGAAATTTGCTCAGTTGCAGAATAGTCGCTGTCATTAAATTTATTGTTTGATGATAAATTGTGATTCTAATTTTTTATCGGTGTTTTCTAGCTGGTCTAAAACCACTTTTGACATAAAGGGACACTTTTTGGTTGCTATGGACAATCTCCAGTTTCCAGGCAGAAAAAAATCTTTTTATTATATAAAATGATATGCAGGGCACTGGGCAGACCACTAGGGACAAAGGAGATGTGTATTTTTTGTATACAGTACTGTAATCTGTAAGATTACAGTAATGTATGTGTATTGTGTTTTTAAACTTTTTTGAATTTGGCGCCGATCTCCGCTCCCGTGCGTCGGAACGTCGCAGGGAACGGAGATCAGCGGCACTCGGGCACTGTGTGAATCGAGCGAGCGGACGGCTCGCTCACACAGCGGGGAGACATCGCAGGATCCAGGGGAAACGGTAAGTAACTTCCCCCTGTATCCTGCAACGCTAGCCCGAGGCTCGGGGTTACCGCTCCTGGTAGAAAAAACTCAACCCGAGCCAGACAGGGAGGTTAAGAAAGGCCTGGATACTTTCATAAATGTACATAATATAACTGGGTACTAACATTTATAGGTAAATTTGATCCAGGGAAAATACGATTGCCTCTTGGGGGATCAGGAAGGGATTTTTTCCCCTACTGTAGCAGATTGGAGCATGCTCTGCTGGGGTTTTTTTTTGCCTTCCTCTGGATCAACTGTGGGTATAGAATTGGGTATATTGGATTGTACGATATTTTTTATTTTTATTTATAATTTCTTTTTTTTATATTTCTTTTTTTAACAATATGAAGGCTGGCTACAAAAACATTGAAATATAAATCAAGAACATTTTCATGCATGATTAAGGAAATCACTCAAGAAAAAATACATGATTAGGAATGGTATAAGTGTTCTATTTTTGTAAAGTGTCATTATATAAGAGGTCATAGAAATACAAAGAAAAATACTTATAATGCAGCTTTAAAAAATAAAGAAGCTAGTTCAGCGGGGAATGCAAATAGAGTATTTCTCTCTTGTTAGTTTCTCAATCAGAATTCAATGGTTGATATTTGAACTTTACAGCATTGTCAGTGGCATGTATTTATTCACAAGCCTCTTTCTGTCAGGAATAGGTAATCCATATACAGACAGGCAATATACGTTCTGTACCCTCCTGTGACATTTGCATGACAGTTGACAGACAAGAACAATCTTTTTTGCTGACATATAATTTGGGAAATTTGACACTTCACTACCAAAACTCACTTAAAGTGGTTGTTAACCCACATGTATAAAAACATCCCATCTGCACTGTAATAAACCAGTAAATGTCCCTGTGCCTGTGTTAGGTAAAAAATATGCTTATCTGTATGTATAACAGCATGGCTCCCAGCGCTCAGCTGCCTCTTCGGGTCTCCTCTTATTCTGACTTAGGCCCCATTCACACCTGAGTGTTTTGTAGCTTGAAGCCTGAAGCTCCAAAACGCTGGAGGGGAAAAAATCAATTATTCTCTATGGAGATGGTTCACATCTCAACTCCAAAATGCCTAAAGCCAGAAGCTCCAAAATGCCTTAAGCTCAAACAAGTTCTGAAACTTTTTTTAGTCAGATTTGGGCATTTTTCTGTTTTTTACATTGGTGACCTTTTGACCTGTACAAAATCGCGGCAAAAATTCTGTAAAAAACGCACAACTTTCTGCCTGAAAACACTACGCTCAGGTGTAAATGGGGCCTTACAGCTCCATTGGCTGGGGCCGAGCGCTCCCGCTGATGTAAACCAGGGAGGAGAGGAGAGAGTGGGAGCCGCGTCAGCTGAGCGCTGGGAGCTGCGCTGTTATACATACAGATAAGCATTTGTTTTACCTTACACAGGCACAGGGACATTTACTGGTATATTAGAGCGCAGATAAAATGTTTTTTAATGGAATATGAGAGCAGCAGGAGCGGGGGGAGTGGGGGGCATGCGCTGACACACAGAGAGGGGAGGGGGGAAGGGGGACAGAGGAGACACAGACACAGAAGAGCAGGCTGCAGATGACAGAGGCACGCAAACAGACCATGATGTCAGGGGCTCAGCAGGCATGATTATTGTGGTCTGTATGCAGAGGGTAGAAACTGTCAGGATCAGCCAGGTATTACAGGTGTTACAGGGTGCCAAATTACACAGCACAAGCACTGTGCTGTATAACATGCTTTAACCACTTCAGGACCAGCCGTCGTAGTTGTACTGCGGCAGGTTGGCTCCCCTGCGCGAAACCACGTAGCTATACGTCGGCTCGCAGGGTCCAGACAGCAGGCGCGCATGCGCCGCCTGCACAACGGGGTTGCCGATGCTCGTGGCCGACGGTCGCAATGACCGCCAGCCACGAGCGATTGTGAGCAGGAGACACAGAACAGGGACAAGTGTGTGTAAATACACACTTCCCCGTTCTGTTCTGACAGGAGTGACAGATCATGTGTTCATATTAGCTAGGAACCACGATCCGTCACTTCCTCTAGTCAGACCCCTCCCCATTCAGTTAGGATCCCCTCCCAGGGGACACAGTTAACCCCTTCACCGGCCCCTGACATTTTTAAAGTAATCAATGCATTTTTAATCACACTGATCGCTGTATTAATGCCAATGGTTCCAAAAATGTGTCAAAATTGTCCGATGTGTCTGCTATAATGTCGCAGTCAGGATAAAAATTGCAGATCGCCGCCGTTACTAGTAAAAAAAGTAATAATAAAAATGACATAAATCTATCCGCTATTTTGTAGACGCTATAACTTTTGCGCAAGCCAATCAATATATGCTTATTGCAATTTATTTTTACCAAAAATATGTAGAACAATACATATCGGCCTAAACTGAGAAAAGATTAGCTTTTTTTTTTTTTAAATGGGTATATTTATTATAGAAAAACGTACAAAATATTGTGTTTTTTTTTTTTTCAAAATTGATGCTCTTTTTTGTTGATAGCGCAAAAAATAAAAACCGCATAGGCAATCAAATACCACCAAAAGAAAGCTCTATTTGTGTGAAAAAAAGGACGTTAATTTTGTTTGGGTACAACGTCGCCCGACTGTGCAATTGTCAGTTAAAGCGACGCAGTGCCGAATCGCAAAAAACGCTCTGGTCAGGAAGGGGGTCAATTCTTCCAGGGCTGAAGTGGTTAAATGAACAGAATCTGTGTTTTTTTTTGGGTTAACAAACGCTTTAAAAAAGATGACTTTGTTACTTATAGTTCATATTACAAGCTACCACTCTCTCTCTAAAAGCCCCTAAAAGTTCAAGTTACATAGCCATTAGACCCTGTGTCTCTCATTGATATCACTGCTGTTTCATCGATTTTTTTAAATTAAGACACATGGACTATTAGGCTAAAATGAAGCGAAAATCTAGAGGGGGCCATGATAACATTTGAGCCTAGGCATTGATTTTAATAAATTAAATGCTAAGCTTTCTTTTAAAAAGAGTACACTTGGAAAAATAACTGTTACTTCTCCGCACGCACATGATAATGTCTTGTCACAGTTGCATGATGATAGATTTTGGATGATGTATATTAGTGCACAACTCCATGATTGTTTGTTTTGTAGTTTAAATTCATCGTCTAACAGACAATAGAGACTAAAACAGAAAAGTTGCATTACTCCCCTCAGATTCATTACTCTGGCCACCACAAAATGTTTCCATTGAATGATGCCCAGCTTCATCTAGCCCATTTGCTATGAGCCCAGGCTGTCGTGGTCACTGTCCGGAGGAGCATAATCTGCATGAGCCTAGGCTCATAGAACTCTTGGGCAGAGTGGTACTCTTGCGTTAGTGTCACTCAATTCAGGGAAAAGGACCACCCACCCCCGCCTCTAAAAATGAAGGGACCCGTGATGTCATCAGATCAGCCTGAAGGTTGTGGAATAAAATAAAATGTTTAAAGAGTTTAAAAAATACAGGTAGTGGGGAGCTATCAGTCAAAGCAAGCCTATAATACAGAACTCATGCTGTTAAAAAAAAAAAAAAGTATTACTGAAGCAATAAAAAAAAAAAAAATAACTTTCCTGCCTTCAATGTTTGCATCCTTACTTTCAATCAACTTATTCACAGTCATCAGCGGGGACCCCAGAAGATGACTGAGAACCATTCAGAGTGGCTCCCAATCATCAGACCATTATGTCAGATCTGATATTGTAATCATCTGCAGGCTGGGGTTTCATTAACAAAAATAAATAAATTTGCATATTGGATGAAAACTGCAACCTTCAAGCTGCAGGTATTATTTGTGGTGCCATCTATTACTTGCACATCTGTCAGAATCAGTTGTAGTATTAAAACTAATAAGAATATAACTTACATTTTTTGTCTATAAAAAGGTACAAAGTTTAATCAAAACAGATCTAAATCCCTTAGTACACTGGCCTTAGGCACATTGACAGAAAAAATTCCACTTTTAGCAGCACTTTATTTTATGCCCTTAAACAATGCTCAGTATTAGCCAATGTGTCAATGCACATTCTGGCATTTATTCACATTCTCTGCATTCAGAGAAAAGCGTACTGGCGTAATTTACCTGTATGCCCCTAATTTCAGCTTTAGAAATAGAAAAAATTAATGTTCTAGCCAAAGGAATGAAAACACGCGCATAGATTTTATGCACATGAATGTATGTACATACGTGCATTAATGCGTGTAAATACACAACAGATCGAGAATTGTTTGTATAGGATTTTTTTGCCAGCTCCAGGCAAAAAAAAAAAAGCTTAAATTGACATATTTAATACCCCTGTGTGCATGAGACTTGAAATAAGAGTCAAAGAATTCTCATTTAATTTCATAATGTTTGTCTTGTACCAATGAATGGCTATAGCAGAAATATAAAAGACAGATTGCAGACAAAAATTTGAGTAAACTTTAATTTGCCCTATTGAAAGACTATAAAGATGACATGATGAATGTGTGCTAAAGCAACCAATCAGTTCTCATCTATAATTTTTTTTTTTTTCAAATATAAAAATGAAGAACGGATTTTGATTGTTTGACATTGGACATTGTAATTTGCAAACTCTGTTTGCAGGCTTTATTTATAAATACATTATACCAATGCCAATATGTATTTCTTTAAATCATTTTTATTGGCAAATCAAAAGAGTTTTGTCTTTTCTGCACATATTATCAATTAAATCAACATAGCAAGTAAAAAATATAAGAAGCATTCCTATTTAACCCCTTGTTAGCCTTTAGTACACAGCAGCAAGCCCTGATTTACGATTCACAGCTAATCTTGCTAATATTGTACCTATCCACAATAAGGGTAGCAAGGAAGAGGCTGGCAACTACAGGCCAGTGAGTTTAAAATCCGCAATGTCCGCCGGGCACCCGCGATTGCCCGGTAACACAGCGGGACCGTGGATCTGTGTGTGTAAACACACAGATCCACGGTCCTGTCAGAGGAGAGGAGCCGATGGTGTGTTCTCTGTACAGAGAAACACGGATCGGTCTCCTCCACTTGTCAATCCCCTCCCCCTACAATTAGAATCACTCCCAGGGAACATGTTAACCCCTTCCCTGCCCCCTAGCGGTTAACCCCTTCCCTGCCAGTCACAATTATACAGTAATCAATGCATTTTTATAGCACGGATCGCTGTATAAATATGAATTGTCCCAAAAATGTGTCAAAAGTGTCTGATATGTCCACCGCAATATCGCAGTCATGATAAAAATCGCAGATATCCGCCATTACTAATAAAAAAAAAAAATAATAAAAATGCAATAAATCTATCCCCCATTTTGTAGGCACTATAACTTGTAGAAAAATATGTATCGGCTTAAACTGAGGAAAAAATTTGTGTAAAAAAAAAAAAATGGATATTTATTTTTATAAATGGATAATTATATTTATAAATTTTATTATTTTAGCAAAAAGTAAAAAATATTGTTTTTTTTCAAACTTGTTGCTCTTCTTTTGTTTATAGCACAAAAAATAAAAAACGCAGAGGTGATCAGATACCACCAAAAGAAAGCTCTATTTGTTTGGGAGCCACGTCGCCACGACCGCGCAATTGTCAATCAAAGTGCGACAGCGCTGAAAGCTGAAAAATGGCTTGGTCAGGAAGGGGGTGAAAAATGCCCTGTACTGAGGTGGTTAAAGAAATAAATAAACATGGAACATTGTTTGAGATACTATAAGATGCACTTTATAATCAATACAATACTGGGGTACAGTGTTGGCCAGAACTACAGGGGGAAAAGATTTTACAGGTACTTATTTCAAATGATTACATACAGTGTTGTCTGACAGTGGGGAAAGTAATATTTGGGGTGCATCACTAGAGGGATCACTAGCAGAAGGAAGGAGGTCTGAATTCTCCTATATAGAACTTTAGTTCTGGAGAAATTAGTTACAAAAGAATATTGATAAGATGGAATGAGTCTGACTAAACTTATGCGGCGTACACACGGTCGGAATTTCCGATGGAAACAGTCCAATGGGAGCTTTTCATCGGATTTTCCGACCGTGTGTATACCCAACGGTCTTTTTCTGTCGGAATTTCCGACGGACTTTGAATTGAGAACCTGTTCTCAATTTTTCCGACGGAAAACCTTTCTCTCGGATTTTCCGATCGTGTGTATGCAATTCCGACACGCATGCTCGGAAACAATTCGACGCATGCTCGGAAGCATTAAACTCTTTTATAGTGCTGTCGAACGTGTTTTATGCCGCTGTGTTATTGACGTCGGAATTTGGTGTGATTGTGTGTAGGCAACAAGCTTGAGCAGAATTCCGTCGGAAGAACCGTCTGAGTTTTTTCCGACGAGAATTCCGATCGTGTGTATGCGGCATTAGGCTTTAAATTTGTAGGCACATTTATGCTTAGGTGCACTCACATATCAGGAAGATTTTTCAGGAGAAATTCAAGACTAAAGTAATTTTTTTAGGGGCACTGCTTAGCCACAATTAACATGTTGCTTATAACATAGCAGATTTGTTTTTGAATTCAGGTTCCCTGTAATGCCTTGCCAGAAACCTGGCTGACCTTGTGTGCTCGTTGGCTAGCATTAAGTGATTTTAGGTTGCAGATCTGCAGATCTGACTGACACAGGAAGATCAGAAGCATTTTTGATTTAGATTAGTAGTATTAGCATGTTTGGATAAATTAGCAATTTTAATGCATAAAACATAATGTAAATCATGTTATGCATAAATGCTCTGCCCTCATGTTTATCATCTAGTAACTGAGCTGAATTCAGTTTGTGCAGCAAAACAAAATAGATTACCGTAATTATTATTTTATACTAACACATTTATCCAATCTGATATTTCAGTTTTTGACCTTTGCTTCAGATCATTTTAGATCTGCTGATGGTATTAAAATAGGTATTAGAAAGAAAATATGAAAGGAAATATGAATCTATCATTGACATTCCTTCAAAATAAAGCCTATATTACTTCTGTGGTCCTTTCCTTGTATTCCTCAGAACAACTGGAATTGAAAATGTAATACTATACATGAATAAGGTCTGAAAGCAATGTTGGCCTGGGTATGTATTTAATTTGTACAGGAAACTTTAGAAGATTATCTTCTAAGGCATCACTGTATAGAACAGAATGACTGACATTTAGATTGATTATTTTTATTAAGAAAACAAAAAGACATCTTTACTCAAGAGTGCACTAATCTATGTTGGAGCATATTGTGTTTCTAAATACAGAAGTTTATACCATGACCATTTTATTACCAGATGATTCTTCTGACTCAGGATTTGTAGTCTTTATTGAATCCTTTTAATGTGTTTATATTTTGTCACAATAATGTAGTCATATTGCATTTCATGAATTCAGTGTGCTGTGACTAGATAGAAAATATCAAGTTAAGATACACACCAAAAAAGAAACAATATTTATCTTGTGGTAAAAATGATGAAGAACCTTGAAAAAAGTACATAGTTACATAGTAGGTGAGGTTGAAAAAAGACATCAAGTCCAACCTGTGTGTGTGCTTTTATGTCAATATTACATTACATTGCATTCATATTTTTGACACCCAAATGCATTATTTTAAATTTTCTACATTAAACCTCATTTGCCCACCCCGATAATTTGTTCAGATCTTCTCGCAAGGTTTCCACATCCTGCGGAGAAGTTATTGCCCTGCTTAGCTTAGTGTCGTCTGCAAATACAGAGATTGAACTGTTTACCCCAACCTCCAGGTCGTTTATGAACAAATTAAACAGGATTGGTCCCAGCACAGAGCCCTGGGGGACCCCACTTCCCACCCCTTTTTTTCACAGTAGGTGGCGTGGCTGACGTCTGACGTCACTGATCTGCTTTCCTGATGACAGGGAACAGCCGATCAGTGACAGGCAGTGTAGGAAGCGCGGGGAGAGGTTTGTTTACACAGACCTCTCCCCGTTCTTCAGCTCTGTGACCCGATCACCAGCGGCGATCGGGTCCGCTGGTCCTGCGGTCACGGAGCTCCTGACCGGGTCGTGAGCGCGCCGCTACCAGCGCGCGCGATCCCACGGCTAGGCAATTAAAGGGGACGTACCGGTACGTGCTTTTGCCTAGCCGTGCCATTCTGCCGACGTATATGTGCAGGAGTCGGTCGGAAAGCGGTTAAACAATAAGCTTTTATTGAATCTTAGATATAACAATTGTACAATAATACTAACATTTATGTAGCCAGTTTTCAATCCATGTAATCACCCTATGGTCCATGCCAATGGACTTTAGTTTGTACAGTAAACGTTTATGGGGAACTGTGTCAAATGCTTTTGCAAAATCCAGATACACTACGTCTACGGGCCTTCCTTTATCTAGATGGCAGCTCACCTCCTCATAGAAGGTTAATCGATTGGTTTGGCAAGAATGCATGCCGATTACTGCTAATGATACCATTCTCATTACTAAAATCTTGTATATAGTCCCTTATCATCCCCTCCAAGAGCTTGCATACTATTGGTGTTAGGCTTACTGGTCTGTAATTCCCAGGGATGTATTTTGGCCCTTTTTAAAATATTGATGCCACTTTAAGAGGAATGCTGAAACTCCTCAAAATTATGGGAAATCGAGCCATTAGGGGATCAAGGGAAATGGCACATTTATAATCTCTGAGGTGAAGTTTCTTAGCCTCCGATAAGATATTTGAGATATCACAACATCCATTATATTTAATTCCAACATCTGTTACCTCAGTTTGCAAAGATTTTACAGTCAGGATAGATATGCCCTTAAAATAGTTAGGAATATGCAAAACTGTATATTTTATCAAAGATTTTACAAAGGTAAAAGTTTTAAACCATTAAATGTGTTTATTAAAGATAGATTATATGTGGATTATATTTTTTAGCAGATCGAACTCTGGGGAGCTCTAAATTTCAAAGTCAATGCATGGAAATTCCAGAAGAAAGCTTAAATTGTTTTCATATTGTGATGTTGGATATTGTATATTTTGCTAGATGCAACAATGCTCAAAGACAAAGTGTGGTATGGGGAGAGCGCTTTATAATTAACAAACTATGAACATAAAGAAAGATATCAACTTTACCCAATAAGTGTGATGATCTCTGCTCTTTAACCCCAAGTGGAAGAGGTGCAAAATAGAGGATTGCTGTGTTGGCCATCAACAGCTTACCTGTTTACCATGGAGGATCTTCTGCACGTATATCTCGACAAGGTATGCTATACATTACTGTGTATTCCACTTCCTTAGTATTGCAGAGCAGTAAAGTAGAAGGATGTCAGTCCTGCCTGTACAGCTTTAGCTACTTCATTGGCCATGGGATCAAGGTATTCAGAATACAGGAGATGGGGATCTTCCAGAGTGACTCCTTAATCTGGGAACACCGCAGTGGCTCACAGCAGATTTACTCCCTGATCTATCCAAAACTGACTGCTATTACACCCAGCGAGATGTTTTGCCCCCGCAAACTTACAGACTTATTTTCTCCTTCGGACTGCCCTCCTCACCAAAATGGCGCAGCCTTGTGTGCTTTCCTATGTTATTTAGCCAGTGGCTCACCCAGCAAAGGGAAACACTCAGCTCACCCTGCAAAGCAGCAACACTCTCACAGAGACACAGAGCCAGCTGAGACTTCACCTCACAGCAGCCCTCAGAAATCTACAATAAAGCAGCTGAATGCATGGAAGGCTGCAGATGAGCACAGCTTTGTTTGCAATTCATTAGATGATACCAGAGAGCAGGTGGACCCCATAGAGAAGGGCTTCACTAGTGGCCAACCTATCCTGGATGCCATGCTTAAAGATATGCACCCTACAGAAGGACATGATTTCTTTGATGACTTAGGGGATAGAATCAACCATATTGAAAACAAGATGGGGGAATACGCCACTGCTCAGAATGAGCTTGTAGTTGCTCATAATGAAGCAGATGATGAAATACACAAATTAAAATGGAAAATAGCTGATCTGGAAGATTGATCTCATAGAAAAAAATGTAAGCTCCGGGAGTGGCTGAAACAGTGCCTCCTAGTGATCTGAGCAGAATACATGAGACATTGTGAAAAAAAAAAACAAGCATAGACAAATACTTGTATAAGGTCTCTTTCCCATTGGCCTAGCTGCTAGCCACACTAAAATCCCTATTCACCATGTTGCAACTGAATGCATAGAATGCAGTTTCATCATAGTCCTGGGGCAGCTCCATTCACCTCTGTGAGACATGGTGGCAGGTGGTATAACTTGCTAAATATGACATGCCCTATTTTTTTAGCAAATGTGTATAAAACTGTCCAGCACCTGTTGCCTTATTTTGATAGAGTTAAAAATGCTCCTCAAACACCTGGTTCTGTTGTCTAATAGTGTCTATATGATAATTATATAATTAATGTTGCTCTGTCATCACCTGCACAGACTGGTAGTAGCTACATTGGAGAAAGAAGCTGATTTGAATCTAATTGAGTTAGAAATAATTTCTTGAATCATACAGACTAAATAAAAAAAAACATCTTATTTAAAGGGCTTAGTTTGTTTAAAAATTCCTACGCTAAAATGCTCACTTTAATCTATGGTTATGTGAAGCACTGTCTCCTGAGTCTTCTATCTTCTCTACTGCAGAGGAGGGTCTTCCTTTGGGTTTCCACATCGCTGTGGACAATTTGGGGCCGATTTAAAAAAAATTTGCAGTGCTCTGCTCTTGTCGTTGGATAGACAATAGAAAGAGGACTATTTATAAAAATATTGCTCTGTGAATAGTCTACAGTGTTAGACAATTTTCTATATTAAAATTAAAAAAGCTGCGCTAAAGAGTCTCAATTAAATGAGTCCACAGAAACTGGCATAAAAACAAGGAAATCGATTTTGAACCACTTGAAAACTTTAAACCACTGCAGTGTGCACACACAAAGAAAAAAAGTGACCGACCACCATAGCTGTAGATTCTGCTTACCAGATGGCAAGCTTAAACGACAGATGGCCATAGCCCAGCCTTTAAGCTTGCAGATGACCACAATAGGGACGGTAAATAGTATGGTGCAGATCGCTTCCTCTGTCCCGCTAAAGTGTCCGTATACACTCAAATGGATGCTCAGAAAAAGAGGAAACTCTCCTCCATGTGTTCACCTTAAGGTTATTTATATTTGATTTTCTGTGTTATCGCACTGTATGCTGCTGCTTTCTTGCGAGTTCTGTTTATTTTTAATCATTTTCTAGCGCGGTATCCCCCCTTTTCTGCTTGTTACAATTTTCTATATTGATTGAACATACTTTGCCTCGTCTGGTTGAGCGTTCTGAAGACTATTTTCTCTTGGGGAATGAATGTTAGGGAATGTTGCATTTAGGCAACAAATAATTACTGACTTTCTCATATATTACAAACTTTAGGGGGATTATTTGTGACTTTCAGAAAATGTTAAAAATATTCACACAGTAAATTTTTAATAGACCCCTTTCAATTGGTGTTGAGCGACAGGGCCCTCTCAGGCTGCAGAGCACGATGATATCACAAAGTGGTGACTAGTTACATAAGCATAGATTAGAGTGCTAGATCCCCTGATCGTCACTCCCAGAAGGGAAACTGGTGAGAGATGAGGACCATGAAGTTAGGTGGATAAAAAAGTGCTTTAGATGATGTATTGTTTTTTTTTTTTTTAAAGCTACTGAATAAATGAGAGGGGGTGGGAGAGGGAGCATAGCAGACAAACCCACACTGGCAACTGCATGGGCACATTTATATCACCATGTGTCTTATGTATGTGTATATATATATATATATATATATATATAATATAAATATAAATAAAATCATGAATTGCAACATACATAACTAATACCAGAAAATCTATAAATAAAATCTGTGGAAGAAAAAATAAGTGCAATAAACATTCCACATGTTTCAATCTCTGTATCACTTGCTGTGCATCACCTATTGTGCTGATTATATTTCCACAACAACCATGTGCACACTTCTACTCCTCCACCTTGAATGCTTAATCCCCACTGGATGTGCTCTTACCTTATTTGACCCATAAAATGCAAGGTCAAAATAGGCAAATGTCCCCTTAAATGGGATCCTCTATGCTCTGTAAATGTTGCCAGTGATCTTCCTTTGGTGGAATCTCTTACATGAAATGGCTAACAGTTCCAATGAACCCTCAGTTAATTTCGGCACCAGCTCCCCTTAAATGACTCTTGTGTGCTCAGGCCTTCCACTTATCTCCTCCACAAAACAACTTATCTCCTCCACACAACAGCATAAAAAAACAGAACACCCTATAGTGCTTAATCTTTAAAACAACTTTATTGACACACTCTACTAAATACCACTTACATTTGATGGTGTGTATTGCACCACTATATACAAGCATCAGTAAGTAGAACCACTAGCCCAGCTCCAGCTGACTATAATAAATATTGCCCACTCCAGATACTCTGTGCATGATGACATCATCCAAATAGCCCCACTCTTACTTGTTTCCTCACTGGGACATGTGACTTTCGCTACACCATTTTTGTTTATGTGTTCGGTGTACAATTGATTGAATCAGATACCTTCTATGAATGTCTAGCACAGACATGAATTCTAAATCTGACTGTTTCTTTCTGACCCATGCCACCATGGGAAATCCTAAGCAAATATTTCTATAGCTATTCTCCTATACACAACATGAGTAAATAACATTGTAAAAAAGAAAAATGCAGCGCTGGATGATGAATGTGTGATAATAACTAACAAGTGACAAAAAACATGAGTGCTGTCATAATCAAATATTGTGAATAAGAGTGTAAACCACATATAAAAAAAGGAAACCAATATTCAAAATTATCAAATATATGATTCATAAACTAAAATAAAACCCAAATTAGTGTAAAAAAGCAATCAAAAATATTCAAATTATTCAAAAGCAAAAGCAAAAGTTCATAAGTGAAAGTCCAAGTGGAGTTCAATACTAAGTTAGCCCACCCTTTGCAGCTATAACTGCTTCAACTCTTCTGGAAAGGCTGTTCACAAGGTTTAGGAGTGTGTCTATGGGAATGTTTGACCATTCTTCCAGAAGTGCATTTGTGAGGTCAGGCACTGATGTGGACGAGAAGGCCTGGCTCACAGTCTCTGCTCTAATTCATCAAAAATGTGTTCTATTTGGTTGAGGTCAGGTCTCTGTGCAGGTCAGTCAAGTTCCTCCATCCCAAACTCACTTACCCTAAACTTATGTCTTTATGGACCTTGCTTTGTGCACTGGTCCAAACCATTTGGTGGAGGAGGGATTATGGTGTAGGGTTGTTTTTCAGGGGTTGTTTTTCAGGGGTTGGGCTTGGCCCCTTAGTTCCAGTGAAGGGAACTCTTAAGGTGTCAGCATACCAAGACATTTTGGACAATTTCATATTCCCAACTTTGTGCGAACAGTTTGGGGATGGCACACCAGAGCACAAAGCAAGGTCCATAAAGACATGGAGTCCTGACCTTGTGGACATCCTTCCCAGTTGTTGAAGCTGTTATAACTGCAAAGGGTAGGCCAACTCAATATTGAACTCTGCAGACTAAAGCCCCATACACACGGTCGGATTTTTGCATGGATTCTGTCCGATCGGACAATGTTGTTGAAAAATCAGACCGTGTGTATGCACAATCGGACAGTGTACGTCGGATTGTCCGACGGACAAAGTCCTATCTCCTGCTGGATAGATTTTCCAACAACACGGTCCGATCACACCAAATCCGATCGTGTGTACGGTTGTCCGACGGACAAAGTGCTACGCATGCTCAGATCACATTACAAGACCAAAGCTATTGGCTACTAGCCTCTACGTAGTCCCGTCGTAGGCAACAAACGTCACCACGTTTAGAATGATCGGATTTTCCGACAACTTTGTCCGACCGTGTGTACGCAAAACCAACATCGGACAAAGTATGACGGACATGATCCGACGAACCTGGTCCTCGGATAATCCGAGCGTGTGTATGGGGCTTAAGACTGGGAGGCCATTAAACTTAATGTGTGTGTAAAGGCAGGCGTCCTAATACTTTTGGTAATATAGTTTATATGGATCCAGTGTAAAGTTACAATCTGACCCTAAGCTACTGTAAACTGTTTTGTCAAGTCAAATTGGTCAATATCCTTTTGTAAACACATTCTTCAGACCTATTGCAATACAATAAATACATTCAATATTTAAAAATATACCTACCTCCAGCAATATGTAGAGCTATCTTCTCGTGAGATTTAGCATTCCTAGCATTATGGCTTGAAGTCACCTCTGGTGAGGCCACAGATGTGGTACCCAGGGTGTAAGGCAAGTATATTTTAAAACATTTCTCCTAATGTGTGTGAGCATTTGTTTATACATATATATGTAACGCCGGGCTCCTAATGAGCATGCGCTATATTTTTTTGTAGATTTAGTGTTTCTAAAACCACAGTTGGGTTTTAGGGTTAATTGCTCTAAATTATGGCCTCAGTACCAGTTTGGCTGGATTGCATTGTGTTCTGCTTGGCCATAGGTGTTGGTGTCACCTCTGGCAAGCACATGAACGCAGTCAGTTTGGACGCATTGGGTGCCAATCTCTCTCGAAACCAACCAGTTAGTGCGTTGTCTCGCTGTGCATTCTGGGAGAAGGTGCTTAAGGTACTGAGGTCATGTGCTTCTGGGTTTCCGAGTCTCGGGGCTGGCTAGCCTGAAGCGCAGTAACTGCCAGGAGGATTCCAAGGTGGTCCGGTGCCGTCTCGGTTTTAGAGAGGCCCAGCAACTGAACGCAACCAGGGGAGGACTCTTCAGAAGAGGGCCATGCACAAGGCTGGCTGCTCGGCAAGAGCCTGGAAGTTAAGTTGAAAGGACACCAGGTAAATCCACCTCGTACAGTATCGCTGGACCAGCTGCAAGATACTGGTAACGTATGAGGGTTCTCTAACTTCATATATCCTTCAGTTACAACCAAGTCTGTGGCAGAGACTTTTCAGTTCCAAGTCCTACAACCAAGTCTGTGGCAGAGACTTTGCTTTATCTGAATCACCTATCGGCTGCTAAATCTGCTGAGAGAAGATTTATCCGATAGCTGTAATATCCAGTTGCGAATGGCTATTCCCTGGATTTCATAGTGAGAGACATTCAGTTTCAAGCAGTTCCAAGTGTACCTGAACTTCCTACCTATGCCCTCTATTCCTTTATTGAGAGACTGTGATTTGTCTACCATTTTGCAAAGAAAAATCCCTAAAGTGGATCCAGTGTCAGATTCTGCAGTTCTTTGGGCCATCTACCTCGGGAAACCCCTAGATGCATACGAAGTCAAGAAGGTAACGGTAAGCCCAAAAATAACCAGCAGCTCCTTCGGGGGTTAGTGCTACATATATACATATTGTTGTGCTCATACCCTGGCAGAATTTATGATTTCTTGGCCATTTTTCAGAGAATATGAATGATAATACAAAAACATTTCTTTGACTCATGGTAAGTGTTCGGCTGAAGCCATTTATTATCAAACATATCGTGTTTGCTCTTTTTAAATCATAATAAACAGAAACTACCCAAATGACCCTGATCAAAAGTTTACATACCCCATTTCTTAATACCGTGTATTGCCCCCTTTAACATCAATGACAGCTTTAAGTCTTTTGTGGTATTTGTAGGCTCTTTATCTTCTCAGATGGTAAAGCTGCACCTTCCTCTTGGCAAAAAGCCTCCAGTTCCTGTAAATTCTTGGGCTGTCTTGCATGAACTGCATGTTTGAGATTTTCCCAGAGTGGCTCAATGATATTGAGGTCAGGAGACTTAGATGGCCACTCCAGGACCTTCACTTTATTCTGCAGTAGCCAATGACAGGTCAACTTGGCCTTGTGTTTTAGTTTATTGTCATGTTGGAATGTCCCATGCGCAGCTTCCTGGCCGATGAATGCAAATGTTCCTTCAGTATTTTTTGATAACATACTGCATTCATCTTACCATCAATTTTCACCAAATTTCCTGTGCCTTTGTATCCCCAAAACATCAGCAATCCACCTCCGTGTTTCACAGTAGGAATGGTGTACCTTTCATCATAGGCCTTGTTGACTCCTCTCCAAATGTAGCGCTTATGATTGTGGCCAAAAAGCAAAATTTTGGTCTCATCACTCCAAATTACTTTGTGCCAGAAGGTTTGAGGCTTGTCTCTATGCTGTTTGGTGTATTGTAAGGAGGATACTTTGTGGCATTTGCATAGTAATGGCTTTCTTCTGGCGACTCGACCATGCTGCACATCCTTCTTTAAGTGCCTTATTGTGCATCTTAAAACAGCCACGCCACATGTTTTCAGAGTCCTGTATTTCACCTGAAGTTATATGTGGGTTTTTCTTTGCATCCCAAACTATTTTCCTGGCAGTTATGGCTGAAATTTTAGTAAGTCTAGCTGACCGTGGATGGGTTCAACAGAACCACTCATTTTCCACTTCTTGATTAGCGTTTGAACAATGCCGATTGGCATTCTGAATTCCTTGGATATCTTTTTATATCCCTGTCCCATTTTATACAGTTCAACTACCTTTTCCCACGGATCCTCTGACAATTCTTTTGCTTTCCCCATGACTCAGAATCCAGAAACATCAGTTCAGCACTGGATGAAAGATGCAAGGGTCTGCCAGGAGACCAGAAACGCATTGACCTTTTATACACACACACTAATTACAAGCAAACAGATCACAGGTGAGGATGGTTACCTTTAATAGCCATTCAAACCCCTTTGTGTCAACTTGTGTGCAAGTTATCAGGCCAAAATCACCAGGGTATGTAAACTTTTGATCAGGGTCATTTGAGTAGTTTCTGTCGCCATTATGATTTAAAAAGAGTAAACACCGTAGATTGATAATAAATGGCTCCAGCCAAACACTAACCAAAGTAGTAAAGTAAAGTAAAAGACATATTTTGTGTTATCATTCATATTATCTGAAAAATGGCCAAGAAATCATAAATTCTGCCAGGGTATGTAAACTTATGAGCCCCACTGTGTGTGTGTATGTGGGTGTGTGTATATATATATATATATATATATATATATATATACACATACATGGCTTTTTTTCTCTAAGGTGCAGGAACTCAACCACGAACCTCCAACCCCCCCCCCCCCCCACCCACACAGCCCCCAAGCCATCCATCCAACCTCCATCAAATGGTATGGTCAAATTTAATTTATAGTGGAAGGGTCTTAAAGGGGCATTAAATACCAGGAGTGCATTACGTACAGAGTGCTGAGTTGGGGAGGGTTTACACACAGAGTGCAGAGTTCAGGGGTGTGCTACGTACATTGTGCAGAGTTCAGGGGTGCACTTCGCCTTCTTCTAAGGCTGCTTACTTTTGCACCCCCCATCCACATCTCAATTTTACCCCTCTTCAGCTCTGGTCTCTGCATGTAACCCCCCTTCCACTGCCCCCATCTTCTCCCTCCCTCCTTAGAAGCTCCATCATCTTCCACATGTCTTACTTGTGTTGCTGTATTAAGTTGAAGCACCCAGCTGGCTCTATTACCTCCCTGCACACTATAGGTGGCTCTGCCTCTATCACTTTCAGGGAGATCATCCAGTAGGGGTTTTGGAATCTGCACTGCACCTTGGGCACCTTCATCCCCCTTGTTCCCATCCTGCACTCAGTGGGAGCCACTTTAGGAGATCAGATCTGTGGGAGCTGTTGGGAAATAAGCTGTCATTGATAATAAGCTGGACAGCTTTTTTTACAAGTGATAGTGGGGACTGGTGAGAAGGGAACAACAGGCCTGAGCCAGAGGTGGTGGAACTGAGTTCCATCAAGTTCCAACTGAAAAAAAGCCCTGTGACTATATATATATATATATATATATATATATATATATTATATATATATATATATATATATATATATATATATATTTTTTTTTTTTTGTTTTTTCAGCTGATTTGTGCAATAGACATGTGCACTGCCAAAAAAATCGTTCATTTTCGTTTTCGTTTCATTCGTTTTTTTTTTTTTTTTTTTTTTTTTTTCCGTTTTCAGGTCATTCGTTATGATCCCAATTAGTAAATTAATTCATTCGTACATTTGGAAATTCGTATATTCGAACATTTTTACATTCGTACATTTGTACATTCGTACATTTGTAAATGCGTAAATTCATTCATTCGTACATTCGTTTAGGGCTGCAACTAACAAATATTTTCATAATCGCTTAGTTGGCTGATTATTGTTTCGATTAATCGATTAATCTGTTAATAACCTTAAAAAAAAAAGTGTGGTGTATAATTTAGTTAATATGTAAAGTTTAAAAAAAAAGGCAATCTATTCTTAAATACTGTATCTCTATGCAGTGGTAAATATAAACAACCAACCATGGTTAGGGAGCAAAATATCGAATCCACTCTGAGAATAACAGACAGAAGCGATATACTGTATATACGCAATTAGAGGAGATATACTGTATATACTATTAAAAGAGGCACTGTTTTTTGGCCAATTTGTTGTTGGGCACATTAAAAAACACAAATTGCTGCAAAAAGTTTTACATGCTTTTCTGCAGCTCCTCCATTGGAGTATATTGAACCAAAAAAAGCACCGTTTTGCGTTAAAAAAAAAAAGTCCCTGACCCTTTCCATATACGCAGCGGCTGAAAAAAAAGCGTAGATGTGAACGAGTCCCATAGGAAACCATGTTAAATGTAGTGTGTTACTGCAAAAAGCACCAAAAAAACACATACATATGAACCAGGTCTAAGACATTTAGTAACATAATGGGGTTAAAAAAACTAAAATGAGCCCTTTTATAGTACAAAAAAAAAAAAGCAGATAATCACTACTGTAAGGGGTTAATTTTTTTAGCGATTTTCTCTTTGTGTACTATAAAGGGCTCATTTTTTTTTTAACCCCATTATGTTACTGGCCGATTAATCGATTATGAAAATAGTAATCGATTCATTTCATAATCGATTAGTTGTCGATTAATCGATTAGTTGTTTCAGCCCTACATTCGTTCATTCGTACATTCGTAAATTAGAAAATTTGTACATTCCTAAATTAGAAAATGAAAAAATTTGGAAATACGAAAATCCGAAAACCCCAAAAAATAGAAAATCTGAAATAGTGACTAACTATTAAATTATAGGTATTGTATTTCCTTTCAAATTTGGCTGTTAGTGAACACGAATTTATCTGAAGTTACGAATTATCCAAATAACGAACGCCGCGGAACAAATTAATGAAAAAACAATAATAATAAAACGTTTTTTATTATTATTATTGTTATTTATTATTATTAATGCATTACGAACGGATTCGTTATTTCAGATAATTAACTGATAAAAACGTTCACTAACAGCCAAATTTAAAAAGGAAATTAAACCTATAATTTAATAGTTAGTAATAGTTAATTTATTATTAATTATAAATCGTACTTTTATTATTTTATTGCGATTGTTTTGTACGAATTTACGAATATTCGATTATTTTTTTTTTTCGGAATTTCCGAATTATTTGTCGATATTCGTTCGAATTCGGAACGAAACTAATTCCACATGTCTATTGTTAACCTATAATACGGCAATTTTAAATCACTACTGCAAGAGCAGGAAAATATTTGAAATATGACACTTGTATAAAGTGGAAATTTGTAAAGCCATATGCCTTAATGAAACCGGCAATTCCTGAGTCAACTTTGTTTTTATGTTTAGAAGTGTATTCAGAGAACATTAAAGAAAAAATAGCTACGTTACCAAATCCATATAAGACTGTTTGAAAGATTTGGACCGGAAATTACATAAAATGAAATTCTGGATTACAAAAATAGATTCCACAAAAATAAAACCTCTCATTGAATTTAATGGTCGGAGTTAGATAAAAGAAACACATAAAACACGTCACAAGACTAAGTTGTGCCCTGGCCTGCTGTATGAGCCCTATAAGCCCTAATTACCTACAGTAAATGGATACCTGTAGAGAAGGATGTATTTCAGAATTTATGAACACAGCCTGTAAATAATTACAGGCCACCATGCGAATGGTCGGACCCTCCGAATATTAAACGAAACAACATAAATAGACCTGAAGTGTGCGAATATGGTGACTGGCGAAAGCCCTGGTTATATGCGAGAAGGGCGCAAAAGACTGTGGGAGGTAATTTGGTATTGTGTGAAAAGCAAATGTGTGATGGGAGGTCTCCTGTTGTCGCCCTGGAAGGCTAGTTTCCAGGCTGACAATAGGCCTTTAGGGCGAGAAAATAGATTATTATATCGCGAAGGTTTTTGTTCGTTAATTCGGATAGTTCCTGCCGGTTAACGGGTAATGTGACGGCTAGAGTATTGTTTGTCTGGGATGTAGACCGATCAGAGGACCTCTGATTGGGTGCTGTGGGGATAGTGGCACCGGCCTGTGCGGAAGGCCATGATGGCCAGCGACTTGGACCTATTTATAATACTGGCTGTGGCTTGGTTGTCTGTGGTAAACGACCCTGTTTGTCTTGCCGACCTGGTGACCCCGCCCCCTCTGACGCACGGGGACGTCATGTGGAATTCCCTATGGCTTTCCCCATGACGTCAGAGAGGGGGCGGGGTCACCGGGTGCCTTCGTTATACAAGACCTGTCACCCGGAGCGGAGCCTCACAGAGCGGGAGCCTCCCATTGCGAGGAGCTGCCTGCGAGAAGAGACGACGATGCCGGACGAGAAGGACGACGCCGGACGAGAAGGACGAGAAGACCGGAGGAAGAAGAAGCGAATCGAAGGAAGAAGAAGATGGAAGAAGATGAAGGAAGGAGAAGATGAAGAAGGAAGACCAGAAGAAAGAAGAAAGAAGATTTTAATAAAGGAATTGTCAAAGACTGTCTCCTGTCATTTTTACAATTTTTGACGCTTTTTTGGTGAAATGGTAGGGGTACTTTTGTACCCCCTTACCATTTCACACAGGGGGGGGGCCGGGATCTGGGGGTCCCCTTGTTAAAGGGGGCTTCCAGATTCCGATAAGCCCCCCGCCCGCAGACCCCCACAACCACCGGCCAGGGTTGTGGGGATGAGGCCCTTGTCCTCATCAACATGGGGACAAGGTGCTTTGGGGGGGACCCCAAAGCATCCTCCCAATGTTGAGGGCATGTGGCCTGGTACGGTTCAGGCGGGAGGGGGGGCCGCTCTCGTCCCCCCCTCCTTTCCTGCGGCCTGCCAGGTTGCGTGCTCGGATAAGGGTCTGGTATGGATTTTATGGGGGACCCCACGCCATTTTTTTTTGGCTAGGGTTCCCCTTAAAATCCATCCCAGACCTCAAGGGTCTGGTATGGATTTTGAGGGGGACCCTACGCCATTTTTTTTTTTTTTGGCTGGGGTCCCCCTTAATATCCATCCCAGACCTGAAGGGCCTGGTTATTGAATTTGGGGGGACCCCTACGCATTTTTTTATCAATGACTTCAATGAATGACAGTTCTCTGTATTACGGATCCAACAATTCATTTGCCGGCAATAGCTGCGACTCGATTTTAAATAGTTTTTTTTTCTGCAAAAATGACACTGCAGGAACAGTTCCCTATATTAGATATACTGAATCTCGAATCATTCGAAGCATTCGTTATAGCCGCTATTATCATTTCTTTCATATTAGTTGAAATTACATATTTGTTAGTTACAATACAACATTCGAATTGTTCTCTGTATTGCAGGAATCGGCAATTAGCCGCGAGTGATTTTAAATGTCTTTTTTTCCTGCAAAAATGACACATTGTACAGAGAGAGTTCTAAACACAGGAAACATGACCCCCTTCATAGACATACTATATAGTATATAGTATATAGAAGGGCGCAGGTTTCCTGTGTTTAGAACTCTCTCTGAACAATGTGTCATTTTTGCAGGAAAAAAAGACATTTAAAATCACTCGCGGCTAATTGCCGATTCCCGCAATACAGAGAACAATTCGAATGTTGTATTGTAACTAACAAATATGTAATTTCAACTAATATGAAAGAAATTATAATAGCGGATATAACGAATGCTTCGAATGCTTCGAGATTCAGTATATCTAATATAGAGAACTGTTCCTGCAGTGTCATTTTTGCAGGAAAAAAAAAACTATTTAAAATCACGAGTCGCAGCTATTGCCGGCAAATGAATTGTTGGATCCGTAATACAGAGAACTGTCATTCATTGAAGTCATTGATAAAAAAATGTGTAGGGGTCCCCCCAAATTCAATAACCAGGCCCTTCAGGTCTGGGATGGATATTAAGGGGGACCCCAGCCAAAAAAAAAAAAAATGGCGTAGGGTCCCCCTCAAAATCCATACCAGACCCTTGAGGTCTGGGATGGATTTTAAGGGGAACCCTAGCCCAAAAAAATGGCGTGGGGTCCCCCATAAAATCCATACCAGACCCTTATCCGAGCACGCAACCTGGCAGGCCGCAGGAAAGGAGGGGGGGACGAGAGCGGCCCCCCCTCCCGCCTGAACCGTACCAGGCCACATGCCCTCAACATTGGGAGGATGCTTTGGGGTCCCCCCCAAAGCACCTTGTCCCCATGTTGATGAGGACAAGGGCCTCATCCCCACAACCCTGGCCGGTGGTTGTGGGGGTCTGCGGGCGGGGGGCTTATCGGAATCTGGAAGCCCCCTTTAACAAGGGGACCCCCAGATCCCGGCCCCCCCCCCTGTGTGAAATGGTAAGGGGGTACAAAAGTACCCCTACCATTTCACCAAAAAAGCGTCAAAAATTGTAAAAATGACAGGAGACGGTCTTTGACAATTCCTTTATTAAAATCTTCTTTCTTCTTTCTTCTGGTCTTCCTTCTTCATCTTCTCCTTCCGGCATCTTCTTCCATCTTCTTCTTCCTTCGATTCGCTTCTTCTTCCTCCGGTCTTCTCGTCCTTCTCGTCCGGCGTCGTCCTTCTCGTCCGGCATCGTCGTCTCTTCTCGCAGGCCGCTCCTCGCAATGGGAGGCTCCCGCTCTGTGAGGCTTCGCTCCGGGTGACAGGTCTTGTATAACGAAGGCACCCGGTGACCCCGCCCCCCCCCCTCTGACGTCATGGGGAAAGCCATAGGGAATTCCACATGACGTCCCCGTGCGTCAGAGGGGGCGGGGTCACCAGGTGCCTTCGTTATAAAAGACCTGTCACCCGGAGCGGAGCCTCACAGAGCGGGAGCCTCCCATTGCGAGGAGCGGCCTGCGAGAAGAGACGACGATGCCGGACGAGAAGGACGACGCCGGACGAGAAGGACGACGCCGGACGAGAAGACCGGAGGAAGAAGAAGCGAATCGAAGGAAGAAGAAGTTGGAAGAAGATGACGGAAGGAGAAGATGAAGAAAGGAAGACCAGAAGAAAGAAGATTTTAATAAAGGAATTGTCAAAGACCGTCTCCTGTCATTTTTACCATTTTTGACACTTTGTTGGTGAAATGGTAGGGGTACTTTTGTACCCCCTTACCATTTCACACAGGGGGGGGGGCCGGGATCTGGGGGTCCCCTTGTTAAAGGGGGCTTCCAGATTCCGATAAGCCCCCCGCCCGCAGACCCCCACAACCACCGGCCAGGGTTGTGGGGATGAGGCCCTTGTCCTCATCAACATGGGGACAAGGTGCTTTGGGGGGGACCCCAAAGCACCCTCCCAATGTTGAGGGCATGTGGCCTGGTACGGTTCAGGCGGGAGGGGGGGCCGCTCTCGTCCCCCCTCCTTTCCTGCGGCCTGCCAGGTTGCGTGCTCGGATAAAGGGTCTGGTATGGATTTTGAGGGGGACCCCACGCCATTTTTTTTTTTTTTTTGGCCGGGGTTCCCCTTAAAATCCATCCCAGACCTGAAGGGTCTGGTATGGATATTTGGGGGGGACCCCACGCCATTTTTTTTATTTTTTTTTGGCTGGGGTCCCCCTTAATATCCATACCAGACCTGAAGGGCCTGGTTATTGAATTTGGGGGACCCCTACGCTTTTTTTTTTTCTGCAAAAATGACACTTTGTCATTCGAATTCATTCGTTATATCTGCTATAATAATTTCGTTCAAATTAGTTGAAATTCGATATTGGTAGTTGGATTTACTAACGATTCGTAACTATTCATAACGATTCGTAACGATTCGTAACGATTCGTAACTTGAAATTGAAATTCGATATTTGTAGTTGGATTCGAATTGTTCTCTGTGTTATGAGAACCAACAATTCATTAGCCGCGTTAACGATTCGTAACGATTCGTAACGATTCGTAACTTTACTAACGATTCGTAAAAAAAAATTCGTATTCCGTACGGAATTCGTAAAAAAAAAAAAAAATTCGTACTACAGATTCGTAAATTCGTACGAATTTCGAAAAATTCGTACGAATTACGAATTCGTACGAAACGAATCGCACATGTCTACAGGAAAGGAGGGGGGGACGAGAGCGGCCCCCCCTCCCGCCTGAACCGTACCAGGCCACATGCCTCAACATTGGGAGGGTGCTTTGGGGTCCCCCCCAAAGCACCTTGTCCCCATGTTGATGAGGACAAGGGCCTCATCCCCACAACCCTGGCCGGTGGTTGTGGGGGTCTGCGGGCGGGGGGCTTATCGGAATCTGGAAGCCCCCTTTAACAAGGGGACCCCCAGATCCCGCCCCCCCCCCTGTGTGAAATGGTAAGGGGGTACAAAAGTACCCCTACCATTTCACCAAAAAAGTGGCAAAAATGGTAAAAATGACAGGAGACGGTCTTTGACAATTCCTTTATTAAAATCTTCTTTCTTCTTTCTTCTGGTCTTCCTTTCTTCATCTTCTCCTTCCGGCATCTTCTTCCATCTTCTTCCATCGTCTTCTTCCTTCGATTCGCTTCTTCTTCCTCCGGTCTTCTCGTCCCTCTCGTCCGGCGTCGTCCTTCTCGGCCGGCATCGTCGTCTCTTCTCGCAGGCCGCTCCTCGCAATGGGAGGCTCCCGCTCTGTGAGGCTCCGCTCCGGGTGACAGGTCTTTTATAACGAAGGCACCTGGTGACCCCGCCCCCTCTGACGCACGGGGACGTCATGTGGAATTCCCTATGGCTTTCCCCATGACGTCTGGGGGGGGGGGCGGGGTCACCAGGTGCCTTCGTTATACAAGACCTGTCAGCGGAGCGAAGCCTCACAGAGCGGGAGCCTCCCATTGCGAGGAGCGGCCTGCGAGAAGAGACGACGATGCCGGCCGAGAAGGACGACGCCGGACGAGAGGGACGAGAAGACCGGAGGAAGAAGAAGCGAATCGAAGGAAGAAGAAGATGGAAGAAGATGAAGGAAGGAGAAGATGAAGAAAGGAAGACCAGAAGAAAGAAGATTTTAATAAAGGAATTGTCAAAGACCGTCTCCTGTCATTTTTACCATTTTTGCCACTTTTTTGGTGAAATGGTAGGGTACTTTTGTACCCCCTTACCATTTCACACAGGGGGGGGGCGGGATCTGGGGGTCCCCTTGTTAAAGGGGGCTTCCAGATTCCGATAAGCCCCTCGCCCGCAGACCCCCACAACCACCGGGCACGGTTGTGGGGATGAGGCCCTTGTCCTCATCAACATGGGGACAAGGTGCTTTGAGGGGGACCCCAAAGCACCCTCCCAATGTTGAGGGCATGTGGCCTGGTACGGTTCAGGCGAGAGGGGGGGGGCCGCTCTCGTCCCCCCCTCCTTTCCTGCGGCCTGCCAGGTTGCGTGCTCGGATAAAGGGTCTGGTATGGATTTTATGGGGGACCCCACGCCATTTTTTTTGGCTAGGGTTCCCCTTAAAATCCATCCCAGACCTCAAGGGTCTGGTATGGATTTTGAGGGGGACCCTACGCCATTTTTTTTTTTTTTTTGGCTGGGGTCCCCCTTAATATCCATCCCAGACCTGAAGGGCCTGGTTATTGAATTTGGGGGGACCCCTACGCATTTTTTTATCAATGACTTCAATGAATGACAGTTCTCTGTATTACGGATCCAACAATTCATTTGCCGGCAAATAGCTGCGACTCGTGATTTTAAATAGTTTTTTTTTCCTGCAAAAATGACACATTGTACAGAGACAGTTCTCTATATTAGATATACTGAATCTCGAAGCATTCGAAGCATTCGTTATATCCGCTATTATAATTTCTTTCATATTAGTTGAAATTACATATTTGTTAGTTACAATACAACATTCGAATTGTTCTCTGTATTACGGGAATCGGCAATTAGCCGCGAGTGATTTTAAATGTCTTTTTTTCCTGCAAAAATGACACATTGTACAGAGAGAGTTCTAAACACGGGAAACATGCCCCCTTCATAGACATACTATAGAGTATATAGTATATAGAAGGGGGTCATGTTTCCCGTGTTTAGAACTCTCTCTGTACAATGTGTCATTTTTGCAGGAAAAAAAGACATTTAAAATCACTCGCGGCTAATTGCCGATTCCCGCAATACAGAGAACAATTCGAATGTTGTATTGTAACTAACAAATATGTAATTTCAACTAACATGAAAGAAATTATAATAGCGGATATAACGAATGCTTCGAATGATTCGAGATTCAGTATATCTAATATAGAGAACTGTTCCCGCACAGTGTCATTTTTGCAGGAAAAAAAAACTATTTAAAATCACTCGCAGCTATTTGCCGGCAAATGAATTGTTGGATCCGTAATACAGAGAACTGTCATTCATTGAAGTCATTGATAAAAAAATGCGTAGGGGTCCCCCCAAATTCAATAACCAGGCCCTTCAGGTCTGGATGGATATTAAGGGGGACCCCAGCCAAAAAAAAAAAAAAATGGCGTAGGGTCCCCCTCAAAATCCATACCAGACCCTTGAGGTCTGGGATGGATTTTAAGGGGAACCCTAGCCAAAAAAAATGGCGTGGGGTCCCCATAAAAATCCATACCAGACCCTTTATCCGAGCACGCAACCTGGCAGGCCGCAGGAAAGGAGGGGGGGACGAGAGCGGCCCCCCTCCCGCCTGAACCGTACCAGGCCACATGCCCTCAACATTGGGAGGGTGCTTTGGGGTCCCCCTCAAAGCACCTTGTCCCCATGTTGATGAGGACAAGGGCCTCATCCCCACAACCGTGCCCGGTGGTTGTGGGGGTCTGCGGGCGGGGGGGGGCTTATCGGAATCTGGAAGCCCCCTTTAACAAGGGGACCCCCAGATCCCGGCCCCCCCCTGTGTGAAATGGTAAGGGGGTACAAAAGTACCCCTACCATTTCACCAAAAAAAGTGGCAAAAATGGTAAAAATGACAGGAGACAGTCTTTGACAATTCCTTTATTAAAATCTTCTTTCTTCTGGTCTTCCTTCTTCCTTCATCTTCTTCCATCGTCTTCTTCCTTCGATTCGCTGCTTCTTCCTCCGGTCTTCTCGTCCTTCTCGTCCGGCGTCGTCCTTCTCGGCCGGCATCGTCGTCTCTTCTCGCAGGCCGCTCCTCGCAATGGGAGGCTCCCGCTCTGTGAGGCTCCGCTCCGGGTGACAGGTCTTGTATAACGAAGGCACCTGGTGACCCCGCCCCCCCTCTGACGTCATGGGGAAAGCCATAGGGAATTCCACATGACGTCCCCGTGCGTCAGAGGGGGCGGGGTCACCAGGTGCCTTCGTTATAAAAGACCTGTTACCCGGAGCGGAGCCTCACAGAGCGGGAGCCTCCCATTGCGAGGAGCGGCCTGCGAGAAGAGACGACGATGCCCGCCGAGAAGGACGACGCCGGACGAGAGGGACGAGAAGACCGGAGGAAGAAGAAGCGAATCGAAGGAAGAAGACGATGGAAGAAGATGACGGAAGGAGAAGATGAAGAAAGGAAGAAGGAAGACCAGAAGAAAGAAGATTTTAATAAAGGAATTGTCAAAGACCGTCTCCTGTCATTTTTACCATTTTTGCCACTTTTTTGGTGAAATGGTAGGGGTACTTTTGTACCCCCTTACCATTTCACACAGGGGGGGGCCGGGATCTGGGGGTCCCCTTGTTAAAGGGGGCTTCCAGATTCCGATAAGCCCCCCGCCCGCAGACCCCCACAACCACCGGCCAGGGTTGTGGGGATGAGGCCCTTGTCCTCAGCAACATGGGGACAAGGTGCTTTGAGGGGGACCCCAAAGCACCCTCCCAATGTTGAGGGCATGTGGCCTGGTACGGTTCAGGCGGGAGGGGGGGCCGCTCTCGTCCCCCCCTCCTTTCCTGCGGCCTGCCAGGTTGCGTGCTCGGATAAAGGGTCTGGTATGGATTTTGAGGGGGACCCCACGCCATTTTTTTATTTTTTTTTTGGCCGGGGTTCCCCTTAAAATCCATCCCAGACCTGAAGGGTCTGGTATGGATATTTGGGGGGGACCCCACGCCATTTTTTTTTTTTTTTTTGGCTGGGTCCCCCTTAATATCCATACCAGACCTGAAGGGCCTGGTTATTGAATTTGGGGGGACCCCTACGCTTTTTTTTTTCTGCAAAAATGACACTTTGTCATTCGAATTCATTCGAATTCATTCGTTATATCTGCTATAATAATTTCGTTCAAATTAGTTGAAATTCGATATTGGTAGTTGGATTTACTAACGATTCGTAACTATTCATAACGATTCGTAACTATTTATAACGATTCGTAACGATTCGTAACTTGAAATTGAAATTCGATATTTGTAGTTGGATTCGAATTGTTCTCTGTGTTATGAGAACCAACAATGCATTAGCCGCGTTAACGATTCGTAACGATTCGTAACTTTACTAACGATTCGTAAAAAAATTACGATTCGTCCGAATTTCGTATTTCGTACGAATTCGAACGGAATTTCGTACACGAATTACGAATTTTTTTATATACGAAACGGGACGAAACGAAACGAAACGAATTTTTTGACAGTTCCCATGTCTATTAAGGATTTGGTGGGGGTCTTGTACCTGGAAGAAAAACACTAAGAGGCGGGAGGTAAAGGATCGCCCCCGGGTCTGAAGAAAGAATGGTGATAGTCATGGAATGAGCACCCTGCGTGCTAATGACCTAGATCCATGCTGTATGCAGATACGCGTCCACTTCTACCCTCCTGTTGGGGTTGCCCTGCATGCGCGTCTCCGACTGTCCCTAAGGCACAGCGCAAACTCTGAGACAGTGAGCGTGCGATTAAGTCAAGGGTCTCTGGCTATCAGGATGATGGAGACGTTTCCCCCTCTAATATGATTTGTTCTCGGCCAAGTTGTGTGCTGCTATGAGGAGGGATGCTAAGTTAACGTCATTATTGTCCCAGATGTGTGTGTTTTTTTTTTTTTTTTCTTTGTAAAGCTCTTCGAGTTTGAAAGACAGGAGAAAATATATAGGCGTTTGTAGCTTGGGGAAAAGGGGGGGGGCAGAGCAGGATACCTGTGCGACAGGTATGGGGACAAACAGGGGTTGCGCGCGAGCGCTGAGTGGGATGTTCCTTGGGCCTATATGTAAACTCAGGGGATGCGTGACACACGAGGTGAGCCAGGAGGTGACTGGCCGGGTAGCCGATGCTCGGGTGTCCGTCTGTGCTCGGCACGGACTGGTTAACCAGAGCCCCCCCAGGGCGGCACTGGGGGGAGTGGCTACTGATTGGTTGCTAAGTAGGAATGTTTCGATCTGTAGCAATTTGACGTAGGTTCGGTCAGCTAATACTTGCACTGCCAGCAAGTCATGAGATTAGGTGACCTTGTCTGCGTAGTGAAGGCTTGTGCTTCGAAAATAGAGTGAGATGCATAGAAGTATGTGACAGTTACTAACGCCTGGAGATTTTAGCCAAAACTATGGTGTTCTGCATGGATTGGGGAGGGGAGATGTGGGAAACGAAGCAGGATACCGTACGACGGTATAGGGACAATCGGGGATTGCGCGTGAGCGCTGAGTGAGTTTGTTTCTTTGGCCTGTTTGGAAACTCAGAGAATGCATGACAACCGAGGTGAGCCAGGAGGTGACTGGCCAGGTAACCGATGCTCGGGTGTCCGTCTGTGCTCGGCACGGACTAGTTTAACCAGAGCCCCCCCCAGGGCGGTACTGGGGAGAGTGGTTGCTGGTTGGTTGCTAAGTAGGGATGTTTCGATCTGTAGTAGTTTGACGTGGGTTCAGTCAGCTAATACTTGCACTGCCAGCAAGTCATGAGACTAGGTGACCTTGTCTGCGTAGTGAAGGCTTGTGCTTCGAAAACAGAGTGACATGCATAGAAGTATGTGACAGTTACTAACGCCTGGATACTGAGCCAAATATGTGCGTGAAACGAGGATATGTAGTGAAAGGTGTGTAGAGAGAAAGGAAACTAAAATAACAACAACCTATGCACCTGCTTGCTACCCTAGTGCTAGAGTCTCTGTTGGGGTCGAACCTGGTAGACCTGGTACCTACGATCGGGTGACATGAAATTTTTTATTTTTTTTTCCAAAAAAGATGGGTTGCAAGAGCTGATTCGGGGCCATAGCTGACCCCCTGGTGAAGAGATGCAAGCCCTCGACATTTTTTTATTTTTTATTTTTTTTACCTGGGAAAGAAAGAGATGGTCTGATCCTGTTCGTAGGAGACCAGGGGCGACTTACTGACCTAAAAAAGGTGAAAAAGGGGGTAAAGAAAACGTATGAGTGGCCGTGTTGCTACTGGAGATGATGGGCGTTATGCCAAACGCGGCAAGATGTACGAGTAGCCGTGTTGCTACTGGAGATGACAGGTGTTTAAGCAAAATGTAGAAAGACGTATGCGTAGCCGTGTTGCTACTGGAGATGACAGGCGTAATGCCGGATGCAGCAAGATGTATGAGTAGCCGTGTTGCTACTGGAGATGACAGGCGTTTATGTAAAATGCAGCAAGACGTGTGGGTAGCCGTGTTGCTACTGGCGATGACGGGCGTTATGCCAAATGCAGCAAGACGTATGAGTAGCCGTGTTGCTACTGGAGATGACGGGCGTTATGCCAAATGCGGCAAGATGTATGAGTAGCCGTGTTGCTACTGGAGATGACGGGCGTTTATGCCGAATGCAACAAGACATATGAGTAGCCGTGTTGCTACTGGAGATGACGGGCGTTATGCCAAATGCGGCAAGATGTATGAGTAGCCGTGTTGCTACTGGAGATGACAGGCGTATTGCCGGATGCAGCAAGACGTATGAGTAGCCGAGTTGCTACTGGAGATAACGGGCGTTTATGAAAAATGCAGCAAGACGTGTGGGTAGCCGTGTTGCTACTGGCGATGACGGGCGTTTCTGCCAAATGCAGAAAGACGTGTGGGTAGCCGTGTTGCTACTGGCGATGACGGGCGTTATGCCAAATGCAGCAGGACGTATGAGTAGCCGTGTTGCTACTGGAGATGACGGGCGTTTATGCTAAATGCAGCAAGACGTGTGGGTAGCCGTGTTGCTACTGGAGATGACGGGCGTTATGCCAAATGCGGCAGGATGTATGAGTAGCCGTGTTGCTACTGGAGATGACGGGCGTTATGCCAAATGCAGCAAGACGTATGATGTGGTGGGTTTGCAGTGTTTGCAAGGTGTAGGAAGACTTGCAGCGTATTGATGTGTGTGTAGGATTTATCGTGCGCAACGGGATGTATTCGTACTTTCCGATGTGACTTTAGTCTTATGAAGAACTCGACTTGTTTGAGTAGGTGATGGGACGGAATTTGGTGCGACTGCTTGTTGCGTGTTTCAGGGAAGACTCGAATCGTAGCGCCGATGCTGCGACTAGATTCGAATCGGCTGTAGATGCGAGGTGACTAAGGGGCTTGTATGCCACATCTGAACCATATCGCTGATGACATGGCTGGTTCGGTTTTGACGGAAAGGTGATGGGGGGGGGGTTTGAAGGGGGCTTGTGATTGCCTTGAGGATCCGAACCATAGAAGCAAGGTTTAGCGACTAGGCTAGAATCGGCTGACGGTGAGTGTATGCTATCCGGTAAGAGGTGAAGGGGGGGTCGGTTGCGTCTGGCTCGAGTGCGTTGGGTAGAAAGTATGACAAAACATGAAAGATGACATAGAACGACTTGTGAAGCCGAAAGTGCGACTTTGCGACATGGACATGATAACGTAATGATTCGAGTTTAGTAGGAGTGGTAACGACAAAGTCCTACCTGCGACAGTGAGTGTGTAGCGATAATCGATGAAAATATATGACCGATCTCGTGAGCCCAACTGTATGGACATGTGTGGGTAGGCAGAAACAGTCTCTGCGATGCATCTGATGTGGATCAGCTTGAAAAGGTATAAGATGAGTCCGATGTAAATCGGTAGAATCTGATACAATTGGTTTGTAGGGTGTATGCCATCTCTTCCTGTGACCGAACACCTGACCACACCCATCCCCCAAGCTAGCCAGTGCAGAGAAGGCACCAGGTGGTTTTAATTACACCTCAATCAGCCACAGGAATCCATACAAACAAAAAACATGATAATCTCAGAAAATGAAAAAAAAAAAAGGCAATCCCATGGACAGTGAATTTGTAACAAGTGAATCCTATGAAAGTCATATCGGAGAACGACCGATAGCTGCTTGGAGGCTCGGGTCAATAACTCAGAGGTAGCTTTGTGAAGGGGTGCCAGATAGTAAGCATGATAAGCCACAAGTTTGCACATGATATGAAAGGTTTGGCTACTACTTATCTGCGACCATGAGCGGGAACCGCCGACGAAGACCCCGAATGAAGATGCCGAAGTGGGCCTGCGATTGGACGCATAGATAGACGACCGTGAGGGAGCTGAGAAGAGTCGGCCTCTTGATGTGCAGTACCTTGCACTGGAACCGACACAGCCTGTTGTGGGTGGTCTGGTTAAATACCCTCCGGGCTCCTCCCATAATTACAGGCCACCATGCTGGCCTTCTTATATATCATAGTGAATCCCTATTACTGCTGGGTCAAAGAGGTGGACGTTTCGCTTTATGCTTCCTCAGAACCTTATTTCTTTGACTGCAAACAGAGGGGTTCTGTGTAGAAGAGAAAGGAGGAAAACATCATATTCCAAATCAGATAATAAATGCAGCATAACATTTAATAATATAGTCCCCATATGTAGTATGGAGAACAGTGTACTAGGAGTGCCACTCACAAATCAGAGAGAGCCCTCATATATGTAACATGCTATGTGCTATCCAGAGGCACCTAGATCAGCTTTATCACCTCTAGATCAGTCAGCCAATAGACCAGAAGGCCCCATTCTAAAAGGCGGGACAAGAGGAAAATCAGCCTCCAAAAGCAAAATATAAGCATAACAATCACTAACTTCCAACCATAGCCATAGTAATACACTACTTACTGGTCAGAAAAAAAAAACCCAGAGTCACTACACCGGGATGTGGATTAATCACCAGTACACAATATCATTTAATCTGGCTACTTATCCAATTAGCTCCTAACGGGAGCTTAAAATACATGGAATGATCAGTATAGCAGATGGCCGAATCTCCTACCTAACAGTGGAAGTCACTAAAGTCAAAGAGATAAACAGAACCAAATACCTTGAGGGTATTAAGGTAAGAATTAATGATGAAGTGGCTTATTGGAACTTTAGATATCCTCCACAGAGAAGACAATGGATAGAATGGAATCTAAAAATAGAGATCATAATATGTTATCAGAAAAATAATGTCAATCAGCCACCAACTGGTTGCAAATTGAAAGGCTATTCGGCTTATGAACAACGTTCAGCTGCAACCTTACCAGTAGATCAGTGTGAGAATTAGCATTGATTGAGATTGAGATTACCATGCATTACCATGCATTGCACAGCCACTGATATAACCCACATTCACTGGCGACAGCATTAGCAAAATAGTCTAGGAAAACAAATATAGATGCAAATAGTCTTCTGTTACAAAGCACACTTTAATCATGCTGATAAAGATCATCATCATCACAGTCAGCTCACATAGACTCGCCTAACAGTGTTCCCCCTGGGTAATGCCACAGCAACAATAACTGCAAGCATTGTCAGCCTTAAAAAGGAGGAAATAGTGGTGCCAAAACCTGCCAATTAATTACTGACTTCAATCAGCTGTGAGGACACACACACAGGAGGCTGGGATAGAGGGCGTTACCCTGTATGATGTGTCTGGATGCCCCTACGGCACGAATGAACAGCGCCGCAGCATGCCGCACATGCGCCGTAAGGACTTTAGAGCCTGTATCAAAATCGAAAGTGCGCGCATGTGCAGTGGCTAGCAGCAGGTATTTAGAGAAATAGACTGTGAAGTGACAAACCTCCGATAACAGCAGTACTCCACAGACAGCTCTGACATAATGGAGGCGCTTCTGACCAAATGCAGATACCACATCATCATGTAAGCTACTCGCAAGGGGCTAAACTGGTAACAGGCACAATATTATACCAACAAAAGCCTTTTGCTTGTAAATAATAATAATAAAAAAAAGAATGTCTATACAATAAATGCTTGCGGGGGGATTCCCCCTACTCCAACCCCCGCAACACCACCACCATGGACATGCAGAGGCCATGAATAAGCCAACCTGCTGCCAGATTTATACGATGCAGGGGCTCCCCTTTAGAATATAGAGGGAAAGAATCCCTGATCAAAGCCACATACAGGAAGCCCAATGGCACCTTACAGAAATGTACATTTAACAGAGGTCTTTAAAAGCAAAGGGAAAGATGAACTCGTCCCATGTATAAGATTAAAAATGTAAAAATATGCATTAATTATCCAAGCCTCCAAAAATCTTTTTTTAATACTTATAATATCAATTCTCATTAATAGAAGTTTAAGAATCGTGTGTCATAAACTACTATTCATGAGAACTGTATGTGTGGGGGACTGTTACACTGGAGGAAAAGAGAGATCATGTTTCAGATCTCTCCTTTGCTTCCTGACAGTGGTTTGCCTTGTTTACACACACCGCTGATCTGTCTCTCAGAATGATCGTGAGTCACGGCAGCCATCGCAGCTGCCGGACCCGGTGATTGGCTCCCGCTGTGTTCAATCACAGCAGGAGTGGCACTCTGGCGGTGCACATGTGCCCCCTACACTGCGTGCACAAAATCATGTACAGGTGTGTGATTTTGCGCAGCTGGGCCACCCTGCTGCAGTATATGTATGTTGGGTGGTCCGGAAGTGGTTAAAGTAGAACTATAGACAAAACATTTTTTTGGATAGAGTAAGGAAGGGTTATAACCCCTGTCAGATTTTTTTTCACCATCTGTGTCCCATTATGTAGATTTCTCTTCACTTCCTGTCCTATAGCCAAACAGGAAGTGAGAGGAAATCCCTGAAAATTAAGGGAATTCCTTGGGGACCCCCAGGTCACCATAACCAATAGGATGATTTCCCGTCTATTACTTTTCTGTGGACTACCCAAAATTTTAGATTTTCTTATTTTCTTTTACTTTTACTTTCAATAATAATGGTAAACAGAACAGATAGAGAGGGTGAATCTCCTTAACAGGGGCACAGACAGCAATAAAATATGACAATGTTCTAATCCCTCTGCACTCTGTCCAAAACTAAAAATCATAGTGGATTAATTTACCAAAGGAGTGGGCCATGTTCATTAAAATGAAGCTATCAATTTGACTACCGTATCATGTACAGGAGAATTATGTTTCGCGCATGATTTAATAATTGAAGTGAACACATCTTCACAATATCCACTAAGCTAAGTAAACATTCACTTTGTTAGGTGAACATTTGCTACTACTTTAGTAAATGAACTCAATTGTGTAATTATAATAAACTGAATTGTATGCAATCTCATGCATATAAACAATTACATAATTATATATTGAACTTTGTGTCTTTTTATATACATCATAAAGGTAAGCAGGGTAAATAAATTAATAGGAAAAGACAGTAAAGCAGTGTTTTAATTTATAATTACAAGTGATTGCTTATACTAATTTATAAGTAGAGAATTTAGAAAGAGTTTCCATCTATCAATAAAATCAATATTGGAAGATTAAAATAAATTTCTTAATTAAACTGCTTATTTTAAGTGATTTAGATAAACCATCTTTTATGTCCAAAGTGGGAGCGAATACATTTTTTTATATAGTATTACAAAGTAGCTACTTTAATGACACAGAAAACATAGGTAATACATATATGAGTGTACATTTGTGTATAAAGGAAGAATTAGAACATTGGCAAATAAAATAAAGTATAGTAATTTGTTTTTTTTTTTAAGAAAAAATATAATGTTTTTTGTACTGTATATATGTTTCTTTATTATGTCCAAGACTAAAATATATTTTTAGAATTAATGGCAGTTTGAAAAATTAGATATTTGTATTTTATATTTTCCTATGCAGTCAGCGGGTGACACTGTCAGCTGCTTTTTACGTGTTTTTTGGAGGTTCCTAATGCTCTTTATTAAAAAATGCCTGTTCACTTTGAAAGAGAACTTTCATTTAACTTAGTGAATGTTGGGAAAATTGTATGTGTTTTTTTTTTTTTTTATAAACATGATTGGATGATGAAAGTCAGCAGAGATTTACTTCATTCACAAAGCCCAGTTCATAAAGTCCCTTGCAAAGTAAAACTTCTGTTGTAAAGTCAACAGCATATTTGCCCTTAGGCACACTGGGGCGGTGCGGGTGGCGGCGGTAAAGCAGCGCTATATTTAGCGCTGCTTTACCGTTGTTTTAGCAGTGGTATTCGGCCGCTAGCAGGGCAGTTTTAACCCCCGCTAGCGGCTGAAAAAGGATTAAAACCTCCCGTAAAGCGCCGCTGCAGCAGCTGTTTGCCGGCGGTATTGCCGTGCTGTCCCATTGATTTCAATGGGTAGGAGCGGTATAGGAGCGGTGAATACACCGCTCCTTCACCGCTCCAAATATGCTGCTAGCAGGACTTTTTTTACCGTCCTGCTAGCGCACCGCTCCAGTGTGAAAATCCTCCAGCTTTCACACTGGAGTGTAAGGACCCGCTTTTTTCAGGCGCTATACAGACGCTATTTTTAGGTGTGAAAGGGGCTTTAGTAAATCAACCCCTGATCTCTGATAGATATTAACCACTTGCCGCCCACCATATAGCAGAATGACGGCGGCAAAGTGGATTCAATATCCTGACTGGGCGTCACATAACGTCCTCAGGATAATAAGCCGATGCGCGCCCCAGGGGTGCGCATCGCGGTCGATCGTTGTTGTGGTGCAACATCTGACGGAGACTCTTTACCACGTGATCAGCCATGTCCAATCACGGCTGATCACTATGTAAATAGGAAGAGCCGGTGATCGGCTTTTCCTCACTCGCGTCTGACAGACGTGAGTAGAGGAGAGCCGATCGGCATCTCTCCTGACAGGGGGGGGTCTGTGCTGATTGTTTATCAGTACAGCCTACCCCCCTCGGATCCCGCCCAGGACCACCATAATGCGGCCCAGGACCAGCAGGGACACCACCACACTGGACCACCAGGTATGCCCCCCTAGACCCCCAGGGAAATGCACACCTGTGCCCAGGCATCTGCCAATCAATGCTAGTACTAGTATCGGTATCGGGACAACCCTACTCCAAACCATACCCCTCTGACCATGCCAATTAACGCAAAATGAAGTTGGATCCAGGTCCAAATTTTCTAAACTATAGCAGCCGTTCTTTTCTGACTCCAGAAGATAAATGAATGTCCCAATATCCACACCATGCAACGATTATCTGAAACAGGGAAACAAATTAACCACTTCAGCCCTAGAAGGATTTGCCCCCTTAATGACCAGGACATTTTTTGCGACGCTTTAACTGACAATTGCGTCGCTTTAACTGACAATTGCATGGTCATGCAACGCTGTACCCAAACAAAATATAAGTTTTTTTCCCCCACAAATAGAGCTTTTTATTGCTGGTATTTGATCACCTCTGCGGTTTAAATTTTCTGCGCTATAAACAAAGAGCGTCAATTTTGAATTTTGTTTTTTAAATTTTTGCTATAATACATATAAAAAAAATATAGAAAAAAACAAATGTATTCATCAGTTTAGGCCGATATATATTCTTCTACAAATTTTTTGTTAAAAAAAACACAATAGGCGTATATTGATTGGTTTGCGCAAAACGTATTGCGTCTACAAACTATGGGATAGATTTAGGGACTTTTATTTATTTTTATTGTTTTTACTTCTAATGGCAACTTTTAGCAGGACTGCGACATTGCGGCGGACAAATCTGACCCAAAATGACACTTTTTGGGGACCAGTGACATTATTACATTGATCAGTGCTATAAAAAGACAGTGATTAATGTAAACATTACAAGGGGTTAACTGTGTGTCCCTGGATGTGTTCTAACTGTAGGGGGAATGGGCTGGCAGGGACATGACAGAGATCACTGTTCCCGATGACTGAGAACAGTAGATCTCTGTCATATCATCTGTCAGAATGGGGATCCGCCTTTACAAGGGCAGATCCCCATTATACCTCTGTACTAGGCGATCGTGGGTTGCCGGCGGACATCGTGCCTGCACGAGCTGCCGTACTGCTACGCCGAATTGCACAGGAGAGCCGACCAGCCGCCGTATAACGACAGTGGCTGGTTGGCAAGTGGTTAATAAGGATGAATATACAATTGATAAGAGTCTGAACTCCATCTTCCTATTTTTTGTCATGCTTTTAGCTTCTAGACCAATCCGAGCAGCCTCCGTAGCTGCTCCGATTCGAAAAGAATGTGTCGTGATCCGCAAATGGCTTAAATTGAAATGGTACAAACATCTTTTCAAAACCACTGTAAATTGATAACCTGTTAAAGGTGAACTGTCACTGTGAATGAATAATAAATTAGATAACTCCAGGTTAATAGTAAGATACGACCTCAATGCCTTAACTGGACAGATACTTTCATCCCGTCACTTGTTTAACGATATCCAAGAGCCAAGACCCAAAGAATCAGTCTTGCTAAATTGCAGAAATATCCTTAACTGCTTGCTGACCGCTGACTGTCTATTGACAGCCAGGCGGCGCAGCTCCTGTGGCGGGAGGGCGTCATATGACGGCCCACCATGGGGCGCGCGCGCCACCAGCGGAACACGCGCGCCCACCGCCAGTGGGACACGCGTGCCCGCCGTGTTACTGGGGACTCAGAGCACGTGCCCGGCGGCCGCGGCATCCGCCGGGCCCCCGTGATTAACACATCAGGACCGTGTATCTGTGTGTGTAAACACACAGATCCATGGTCCTGTCAGAGGAGAGGAGACCGATGGTGTGTTCTGAATACAGAGAAACACTGATCGGTCTCCTCCCCTTGCCAATCCCCACCCCCTACAGTTAGAATCACTCCCAAGAAACATGTTAACCCCTTCAGCGCCCCCTAGTGGTTAACCCCTTCCCTGCCAGTCACATTTATACAGTAATCAATGCTGTTTCATTGCACGGATCGATGTATAAATGTGAATGGTCCCAAAAATGTGTCAAAAGTGTCCAATATGTCCGCCACAATATCGCAGTCATGATAAAAATCACAGATCGACGCCATTACTAGTAAAAAAATTATAATAATAAAAATGCAATAAATCTATCCCCTATTTTGTAGGCACTATAACTTTTGCGCAAACCAATCAATATATGCTTATTGCTATTTTTTTTACCAAAAATATGTAGAAAAATACGTATCAGCCTAAACTGAGGAAAAAGTGTGTTTTAAAAAAAAAAAAAATGGATATTTATTATAGCAAAAAGTAAAAAATATTGTTTTTTTTTCAAACTTGCTCTTCTTTTGTTTATAGCGCAAAAAATAAACACTGCAGAGGTGATCAAATACCACCAAAATAAAGCTCTATTTGTGGGAAAAAAAGGATGCCATTTTCGTCGCACGACTGCGCAATTGTCATTCAAAATGCGACAGCGCTGAAAGCTGAAAAATGGCTTGGTCAGGAAGGGGGTGAAAATGCACTGTATTGAGATGGTTAAACTATCTTCCCTTAACAGCACATTAGATAACAAAATACCTGACCTTCCTGACCTTGATGGAGGCAATAATTCTGAAACCCTGAATGCGGCAAAAAATGCCAGTGAGAAATCTGTATTGAACAGAATAGCTTCATACACAGATGAGCATACTAAATTTGTGATACTGCATAATTTTGATAGTATCTCAGGTGTAATAGGAGATCTATTACCATTAATCAAATGTGCCTTTCTATATCCTTTCATGGCCTGTATTACTGAAAAGAAACTTTGACAAGCTGGAAATTTGTAAAGGCGTAAGAAAAAATAAAAGCCAGATAGAGTTTTGTTAATGTGAGACCAAGAGTATCTTTTCTCCATTAGCGAATGAAGAAATAGCAACACTAACTGTTCTGAATATGCAGAAATGTTAGTCTTTAATGCAGATAGAAAGGACAACCACAAAAACCATGAAGAAGAAGAATTCTTGCACATAGAAGTAGCCACCAAATGCTGAATGTTTGCAAAAATCGAATCAATTCCCACAAATGGGGCGGGCATGAAGCCCTGACTAGGTCTGCCTCTGGCATCAGGGAGAAAAATTGGGCCATCTGCAGGCGAAAGCGAGTGCCAGCTATTATGTTAACCTTACCTGGAATGTATTTAGTCTTTAACCAGATGTTCCACTTCAGACAAAGAAAAAAACGGAATGATGCAAAAAGGAGATCGGCTGTGGAGACTTGGAGGAAAGACAACTGACAGCAAAACACACACACCTTTATTGTCGGTACTTAATAATATTCTCCTATTAGTAAACTGAGAACCCCAAAACTCCAAAGAAACAACCACTGGGAATAATTCCAAAAGTACTATATTTCTGCAGAAGCCATTAGCAATCTATCTACTAGGCCATGTAGATGCACACCAATGGTTCCTCCAGATTGACCCAAAACCAATTGAACCTGCCACATCTGTTGTTAAGCGAAATTCACTGTCTTAAATAAAATCCTCCAGCCACAGAGTTTTTCCATTAAAATGCTACAGAAAATGTAGCCAAACCAGCAAGTCTTGTTTAATCTCCGATGTTAATCTGATATGTGATGATGGGTTCTTTAAACCTGAGATAGCGGTATACAACCTCCTGGAAAAAACTCTCCCCATCGGCAAAACCCCTGACGCAAATGCAAATGCTAATTGACCCTAATTGACCCAAATAAATTCTTTCTCCTTATAAAAGATAACAGCAGCTGCATCAGCTTATATATCTCATCACTAGGGAGAAGAAACTCACCTGCTCCAAGGTGAGGCCAAAAAATTCTATAGTGGTCGTCGGAAAAACAATTTTCTCTTCCACCAGCAGGATACCAAAATAATTACAAACTGAAAAGAATGACTGCAGTAAATGAAGAAATTAGTCCATCTCCCCCGCTCCTATGAACAAAAATTCACCTAGGTAATGGATCGAGAATTTGGAACCAGCCACTTAATTTACTATTCATTCAATAAAGGATGAAAATACTTCAAAATACAGACAAGACATTGTCTGGAGATGCGAAATCTGCTCCAATCACAGGGAGCAGAGATCTGCGTCACTAGTTGCTAGGCAGAACGGGGAGATGCGGAAATAAACAGCATCTCCCCGTTCTGCCTAGCAACTAGTGACGCAGATCTCTGCTCCCTGTGATTGGAGCAGAGATCAGCATTCACTAGCTGACAGCCACACCCCCCCACAGTTACAACCACACCTCTAGGTACATGTAACCCCTACACTGCCACCTAGTGGTTAACCCCTTCACTGCCAGTGTCATTTATACAGGAATCAATGCATTTAAATAGCATTGATTGCTGTATAAATGACAATGGTCCCAAAAATGTGTCAAAAATGTCCATGTGTCCGCCATAATGTCGCAGTCACAATAAAAATCGCTGATTGCCGCCATTACTAGTAAAAAAGAAATTATTAATAAAAATGCTATAAAACTATCCCCTATTTTGTAAATGCTATAACTTCTGCGTAAACCAATCAATAATCGCTTATTACAATTTTTTTTACCAAAAATATATAGAGGAATATGTATCCGCCTAAACCGAGGAAAAAAAAAAGTTTTTTTATATATTTTTGGGGGATATTTATTATAGCAAAAAGTCAAAAAGAATGCATTTTTTTTCAAAATTGTCGCTCTTTTTTGTTTATAGCGCAAAAAATAAAAACCGCAGGGGCGATCAAATACCACCAAAAGAAAGCTCTATTTGTGGGAAAAAAAGGACGTCAATTTTGTTTGGGAGCCACGTTGCACAACCGCGCAATTGTCAGTTAAAGCGACGCAGTGCCGAATCACAAAAAGGGGCCTAGTCCTTTGGCTGCAAATTGGTCCGGTCTGAAAGTGGTTAAAGAGGAAGTAAAGGCTCCCTGCAAAGTAAAAGCCTAATATTATAGTATGCATTGCATACTAGCCCATTATGTGCCACTCACCTGCAAATGAATGAATGTCCCTGATGTCCCTGCTGGTAGCCAAGTCCATCTTCACCCCTCTTCCTTCCCGGACAGTGGACTCTGGCTCTGTGACTGGCCGGAGTCGCATGACCTCACTCCCGAGCATGCGATCAGGGCATGGGCCCTTTCTTCAGTGTGCAGGTGCCGATGTCATCGGCGCAAGCTCATATGGTAAATATTTCCTAAACTATGCAGGTTTAGGAGATATTTCCAGTACCTACAGGTAAGCCTTATTATATGCTTACCTGTAGGTAAAAGTGGTGTGTAAGGGTTTTGCAACCCTTTAAGCAATTTTTGAACACATGAGGACATTCTCTAACCAATTTCAAGTTACTAACTAACATACATCTTGAGCCTTCAAAAGGAGATAAATTAAAACCCACCAAACCTTCAGTTAACAGTGAAGCCGTCTGCTGGTTTGGAGCATTTTTTGTATAATCACCGGCATTACAAATTTTGGGAAAATTGTCTTTTTGACCCAGCTGTAGCTTCCAAAAACTTTTAGAAACAGGGTGAGCACCTGAACAAAAGGCACATTCCTACCTATATTTGCATTCCATCAACCATTTACAGTGACTGTTATTGAAGGAAAACATAACCCCTTTTCTATATATATATTCGCTGCATTATTGGTAGTAGCCGTGCTGGTCCGGCGAACAAAAGGTTGTTTTGTGGCAAAATCGAATTTAACCAAAGACTCACATCTTTGGTACCCCACTGAAGTGATGGTTGAACGGCTCATTTGTGATAAAAAGACTCATCATAGGATACCCATGAAAAACCACTGAAGTTCCTATAAGCCTCAAGGATGATATCAACGTGCTGGAATAGAGCGGAACTCTTCTCAGGATATTTCTCACATAATATGGTTGCGTAAATGCAGAAAGCTTGAAGCTAGCTATAAAAATACTTTTAAACTGGTTTACGTTTGTCATCATCCATTTTTTCATCTTTCCTGTCATATCTGTGAGAAAAATCCCTTTAAAAGAGAAAGAACTGACACTAAATCTATGTAATCTCCTTGCCATATTTGTTCTTTTCGTGTAGATGAAAGGTGAAAACCCAATGGGGAAAGAACGCACACTAGCCCTTTCTTGCACCTGTTTAAAGGAAAGAGAGTCTAATGTTTGTTAAGCAGCAGTATAACTCTGAGCCAGAGACTTAAGGGGTTATATACTAAAACTAGAGAGTGCAAAATCTGGTGCAGCTCTGCATAGTAACCAATCAGCTTCCAAGTTTTATTGCCAGAGCTTAACTGAACAAGCTGAAGTTAGAAGCTGATTGGCTGCCATGCACAGCTGCACCAGATTCTGAGTGCACCATTTTTAGTAAATCAATCCCTTAGTGTCATTCAGAACTGCTGACCAACCCCCTGCTGCTGCACTACTACTCTCCCTGCAGGACCAGACTGAAATTCAGTGTTATTACGAATAACATGAATCAATTGCTCTAAAGAGGATGATAATACAGAAAGCTTGCTAATGGTGTCACACACCATTATTTCAAGCTGCGTTGTTTGCTTGGACTAATTGATTGGAAACAGGACACGCACACCACACATGAATTAAGCTGCTGGCTTGTTCTGCCCCTGCTTGTGACGCTCCCCGAGGCTGCTCTTTCATTTGCCTGCAGCCCTGGGTGGAACCCAGCTCTTTGACATTGCCATGGTGATGTTCCAATGCCTGGTGATGAGCCCACCTCTTCTTTCCTACGATGCCTCTGCACCTGCACGTCTTCTGTCCAGCGCTGAGGCCGGCCTTTCTTTGCTGACTGCTGGGGTAGCAGGCATGGCCGGACTGAAGCTCCTACTCTGTTGGTGCCCCCTCTTGCTGGTCCTCCGACCTTCTTGTTCCTCGCTTCCTATGATGCCTTCCGACCTCCTGGAACCTCTTCTTTTAAAGGTCACCTGACCTTAATAGACCAATCCCCATTTAACCTCCTAACCTTCTGGAAGATTCTATGTCATGTGACCTTGTCCCACCTATCAGAATAAGCCCCATTTAAAACCTTTTATATTAATAAAATAGCTGATGCTGCAACCCCATGAGGCAAAGGGGGGCCTAAATATGCTACGCCCTTTTTACACACATTCTCTAAAAAACAATAGATTTACTTTACTTTAACTCATGACTTTAGATATGTTTAAAATCCGGAAATCGCATAATAGAAGGCCAGGAACAGCTATTCTCTCAGAAAATTTGCAAATAAAAATGTATTATGTTTCAAAATACTTTTTTGAAGGTTTGTGAAGAAAAGTTGATTTCCCAGTTCCTTAGACCACATATACGAGAGATTATTAAAATGGAGAAGTTGACTTTTTTCATAAAGTAGTTTGAGAACATTAATAACATTGTTTTAATCCCTTCTTTGAAAATAGAAAGGATTAAGGGTTCTAATTTGTTAATCTTAATAAGGGTAACAAACTGAGCTTTTATTATGTACAGCTTTTTGTAAAGCTTTGAAAGATAAATAAAATGTAAAATATGGAATAAATATGTAATACCTCCTTAAGTTAAAAGGATTTTCTTTGTAAGCATTTTGTAAAATGAAATGCTAGTTTAAGCACTCTGTGTATTTTATAATGGGTTTTGTTTAATGTTAAGCAGTTAGAATGCAGCACTGTTATTAACCCCTTGACGATGACAGAACACATACCTGTATATGCGGCCCCACTGCACTGGGCTTTCTACCGTGTGGCCGCATAATCTTTCTATGTGCTGGGAGAGTGCCGCACAGAGTGCTCCCAGCTCAGAGACCGGTGGGACTCAGAACTCGTGATTCTGGGTCACCTGATCGCTCTGGTAGCCTCTGAATGGCTAACACAGTGATCAGTCACTGTGAAGCCTGCCTCTGTGTTTCTCTCTCTCTGTGCATGGAGAGGAAAGATACAATTTAAAAATAAAAATAAATAGAGAAAAAAATAAGTTTTATCTAGGTCAGTTCCAGGGTCAGTTTTACATTTTTTTTAATTTAAAGGGTCATTTAGTGTCAGTGTGTTTTAGGACAAAAAAAAAAATAAATAAGGACTGTATTATGGGTACAAACAACAAATAACATACACATATGTGGTATTGCTGCAATCATCAGGAGCAGGAGAATTTATTATGTGCTGATCTTTGGTGGTATATTATGGTAGTAACAAGAAATATACAGCTAAATTAAAAAAAATATATATTTTGGGCCAGTTTTCCTTTTCATAATAACAAAAATAAAGAGATATCCATAACAATTTGCTACCAAATGAAAGCCCAGTTTGTCCTGAAAAAATAAGGTATAATCCACCTGGATACACAAAGTAGTGATGATATGTTTTATTAACACGTGTCAAAGTTGTAAAATTGTGTTTAGGCATTATGATTTGTTTTACCCTTAGAGATGAAGGGGTTAATCAATCAGTTTATGAATTTAGGTTTTTATGTCTGTATTGGTGAGATAATATTTGACAGTTATCAACTCAATATAGTATCTTAAACGCTACATGGTTGCAAGATGGTCTGGAATGTTTCATGTTGTTAATAAGAATCAGAAAATGTTATTGTCATTTTACAATAACAATCTTAAAATTAAACAGAGTTGTAGCTTTCACATTAAAACACAATTCTACGCCCATAAAAATGAAATTCCACGCCCATAAAAACAGTTAACCAAAAACAGCATACATACCGTAATAAATACATACTATAACTCCCAATCCATTTATTCGTCAAGACCTCTAGACCTCTATATGGCATGTAAAGCTTTAGCATAGGTTATTTTGGACCACAGAATCCATCAGATTTAATGCAAAGAGTCGAAAAGATATTAAAAAACCTTTAAACCTAAGTTTTTAACCACTTTGGCTCTCAGATATATATATATATATATATATATATATATATATATATATATATATATATATATATATATACACCTTCTGGACCAGATACATTTTTACATTTCTACTATGTGGCCTATTGATTCAGTACTTGCTATAACAAAATAATACATGTTTATTTTTTAGGGACAAACAAGACTTTATTTTGGTGAAAATTTATTTTAAAAATGATTTTGTTTCAATGCAATCTGCAGAAAAAAAAGACAACAAAACTAAAAACAATGTTTATTTCTAATTTGACCAGTGTTCTTTAAAAAACAAATTGTATTACTCTAGATAAAGAAGTATTTCGCAATCCTTTGTGCCACTTAAATTGACACAAAAATTATGATTCTAGTACAAAGCATTGCAACTGTATTTTTTTCTTCTCAATTTTTGCATTTTTCGATACGTATTCTACATATTTTTGGTAAAAAAAGATTGCAATAAGCATTTATTGATTGGTTTGTGCAAAAGTTATAGCGTCTACAAAATAGGGGATAGTTTTATGACATTTTTATAAATATTTTTTTTTTTTTTACTAGTAATGGCGGCGACCAGCGATTTTTATCATGACTGCGACATTATGGCGGATACATCGGAAAATGTTGACACATTTTTGGGATCTTTGGCATTAATACAGCGATCAATGCTAAAAAATTGCATTGATTACTGTAAAAATGTCACTGGCAATGAAGGGGTTCTGCTATGCAAGCCTCACGAGATCACGTAATATAATGTGATTTTGCACAGTGGAGCCAACCTGCCGCAGTAAAACTGCCGCGGCTGGTCCGCAAGTGGTTAAAGAAAGGTCTTATAAAGTTAGTTCTCACCATAATTATTAAACAATAGGCAGCGGAATTTTGAAAACTAGGAAACTCTGCTCATGACTAATTTTCTTATAGGTTGTCTTAAAGTAGACCTAGCATTAGATTTTTTTTTTTACATCAAAAGTTTATTGAAGTCACAATCAATTCTACAAATCAAAGCATATAACAAGGATGGTGTAACTGCACAGTCAAACATCTTAAAGTGTTCAAGATTCAGACATAGTGTATCAAGATGGTTTTATAGCACCTAACATATCAATCAATTCAACATCTCTTATTGCTCAAAAACAGTAAGAACAGTAAGTATTCATAGTAGTGTTGAGATTATAGCAACCTTAAACCATAATATGGTGATTGAGTCAGTTATTACAGTTTTTTAATGATGAATGCTGGTGGATCTAGCTTTGATATCCTAAATATAGGCAATGGATAAAGATCCGAAAAGACGACTAAAGGTAGTGAAAAGAAAAAAGAGGTATAAAGTCGTGGTCAAGCAGTACTCAATTTGCAATTATTCAGACTTTGTGCAGGTTAGAAACTATATTGCTAGTGTCCTGAAGACTGTCCTCAGTCATTGATTCATTCCATTTTCATAGGCATCTGAGCAGTTAAAGGAGAACCATGGAGACCAAGTTTTGTGGTATCTCTCTACTTTATCGGAAGTTTGAGCTAGTGTCTCTTCCATCTGACAAATTTCGGAAACTTTTTCCAACCAGTCCTGTATAGATGGGGGCCCAGGTGCTCTTCCATAGAAGCGGTATTAGGGCCTTGGCAGCATTTAGTAGGTGCTTGGTCAAGTACTTCTTGTAACGTCTAAGTGGAAAATTTGAGATATGGAGCAGGCAACAGACTGCATTCAGTGTGAGTCTAGTTTCCGTAATTTGTCATATTATCGCCCTGACTTTGTTCCAAAAAACAGTCAACACCGGGCATGGCCTCCATATATGCAGGAGGGTGCCTACATCTTCCCCGCATCTCCAGCAACTGTTGGAAGTATGGGGGAACCATGTTTTAGCTTTGCAGGGGTGGTGTACCAGTGTGTCAAGAGCTTGTAAGCCATCTCCTGTATTTTAGTGGTAATGGAGCATTTGTGGGAGAAGATACAGGTTTTTTCCCATTGATTGTCAGTAATATCCATCTGCAGAGCCCTTGACCATTCCCTCCTGAATCTATCCTCAGTAGTGGCCTTAGACTTTTGTAACCAAGCATAGGTGACTGACATCGCCCTTTTGAAATTGTCACCCCTGGCACAAGTTGATTCTAGATCGGTCAGAGATCTAGAGAACAATGGTTTTCTTTTATTGTCATTAGCAAAGCTTCAGATTTGAAAGTAGGACCAAAGGGGTAAATGTGTAAGCCCATTATCGCTCTTTAACCACTTAAGGACCGCCTCACGCCGATATACGTCGGCAGAATGGCACAGCTGGGCACAATCACGTACCTCTACATGGCCCTTTAAGAGCCCAGCTGTGGGTCATGCGTGCGCCACCGGCGGCGCGCTTGCGACCCGGTCATGAGCTCTGTGACCGCGGCCGCGGGACCTGTGGACCCGATCGCCGATGGTGTCCCGCGATCGGGTCACAGAGCTGAAGAACCGGGAGAGGTCTGTGTAAACAAACCTCTCCCCTTGCTTCCTACACTGCCTGTCACTGATTGGCTGTTCCCTGTCATCGGGAAATCCGATCAGTGATGTCAGACGTAAAGCCACGCCCCCTAATGTAAAAAAAAAAACACACACACAGACTTAACCCCTCCCCGCCCCCTAGTGGTTAACTCCTTCACTGCCAGTGTCATTTACATAGGAATCAGTGCATTTAAATAGCACTGATTTCTGTATAAATGACAATGGTCCCAAAAATGTATCAAAAATGTCCGATGTCCACCATAATGTCGCAGTCACAATAAAAATCGCTGATCGCCGCCATTACTAGTAAAAAAAAAATATTAATAAAAAATGCTATAAAACTATCCCCAATTTTGTAAATGCTATAACTTTTGCGCAAACCAATCAATAATCGCTAATTGCGATTTTTTTTTTTACCAAAGATATGTAGAAGAATACGTATCGGCCTAAACTGAGGAAAAAAAACTTTTTTTTAATATATTTTTTGGGGGATATTTATTATAGCAAAAAGTAAAAAATATAGAATTTTTTTCAAAATTGTCGCTCTATTTTTGTTTATAGCACAAAAAATAAAAACCGCAGGGGCGATCAAATACCACCAAAAGAAAGTTCTATTTTTGGGGAAAAAAAGTACGCCAATTTTGTTTGGGAGCCATGTTGCATGACCGCGCAATTGTCAGTTAAAGCGACGCAGTGCAGAATCGCAAAAAGGGGCCTGGTCCTTTGGCTGCAAATTGGTCCGGGGCTTAAGTGGTTAAAGTAAAGATGTCTTTAATCCGACCATTGAGGAAGTAGTCCTTCACTGTGAGCAGTTGCTTAGGGTCCAAGGTTTTGAACACTAAATCCCAGGAGTAAAGTTGGGGTTGTTCCTCAGAGGGGTTAGGGGGCTGAGTGAAGAGGTTAAATAACATTTTTTTTGTTACAATGTGGAACATATTTATGGTAGCTCCTGTCAGTGGGTGTCGTTTTTTGGATTGTCTATGGCTCGCCCATTGGATCCAGGGGAACAATTTCAAGGGAATAGGGCTCAGGGTTGCCTCTAGTGTGACCCAATCTTTGGAGCTGCCATGACAGTGCCAATCGGAACGGTAAAACATAAAAATAAACAGTAGAACATAGAAAGACACAGCCTCTAGTGTGCTAGGCAGGTATCTTGGGTCTATGTGAATCGACCCTGCATAAGCTATATAATAAAGGCCAAACGGATTCTTTACAGCAACTTTGGTTATAGGTTAGCCCCAACTGTGGTTATATCTACTTCTAGTGATGAGCATTCCAGGATCTTGTATCAGAAATAGACTAAATCAAGGGGGAATCAAGTTTGTCATCGGTCATTAGTTCCAAGTGAGTTCCTGAGCTCAGGGGTCCTCAGGGGTTATAACCCTGTTCATAATCACGTTGCTGCCTCTCATGGAGTCACTGACCCAAAAAACATAGGGCAGGACAGTACCCAAAAATTTGGGTCAGTAGGTACAGGCAGTCCATAGAGTTCTCTGACCTCTCAAACCAATCAGTCCCAGCAGCATTAAGGTAGGAGCCCATTCAGAGGCACAAGGTGGTGTTAACAAGTGAACCACACAGCTGAAACCAAAATTCCTAAGGCTGTTAACAAGTATGGGTCATAAACAGATCAACGCTGTACCAGTACATCATGTGAAGAGAACAAGATCCGGGTATTTGTATTCTGTAGTCACAGTTTCTGTCTGAGCGAGTTCTTTGTATAGAATCTGGGTAAACGAAGCCGAATTACTCAGCTTTATGAGACCTGGAAGGGGTAGGCCATGAAGTGGGCGTCCCCATATGTGAGCCACCACCACGACCGTGCTTCATTTTTTTGGACTGACACTTTTTCTTTGAGGAGAAGGGAGAGCTGGGAGGACTTCTGTTGAGCGGTGGTAAGGTGAACTCCTGGTACCATTCAGGGAGTGCTATCAATTCTAGGCCCAGGGCCTCACAGAACTCCGGAAGTTTAGAAGGAGAATGTAAGATGTGGTGTTTCCCTGCGTGAGTGACAATCAAAGCAAAAGGGAAGCGCCAAGTGTATCTCATATATCTTTCTCTAAGTTAGTCTAGTAGAGGGCGTAGCGCCCTCCGATTTTTCAACGTGATTTGAGAGAGATCTTGTAAGAGCATGATATTTTCACCATTAAAACTGACACTATGGTCGTTACCCTCACGCTTTGTGCATAATGTCCTCCTTTAGTGGATAATTCTGCAGGCAACAAATGATATCGATTGGGGGAGCAGAGTCCGGACCTCAATTTCTGTATCCCAATGCCATTCCAATAAGCTATTGAAAACTCTCTGCGGGGCAGGAATGATCTGTTCAGTGTCCACAGTCTCAGGGATACCCCTTACCCTAATGTTGTTCCTGCGTCCTCTATTGTCCAGGTCCTCCAGATGTCTGTTCATTTCAATAACGTGGGAGACATGGGAATCCGCTACCTTCTCTCATCTGCGTACAGCTCTGTCTCTGTGTTTGCCTGTGGCTTCCACTGCCGCCATCTTTTCAGTGAGGACTAACAAGTTGGACTTCAGATCTGTTATGGCTGCAAAGTAAGTGGATTTTATATCTGCGGCGAACCCTGACATGTCTGCATAGGTGAGGGGTTTGCTAATGCATGCACGGCCCCTACCTGTGTCCTCTGCAGCTGACTGAGAGTCCTCACTGAAGTCCTCCTCCTCATGCTGAGTCCACGCCATCTTGTGCCCCGCCCCGCTGCCTCATGTTGCTGGCTGGGCTTTAAACAGATCGGAGATGTTCCTGGCTGAGGATGAAGCCGGTCTGTGGAGGGATCTGCAGTGTGGGGTCTGATGGAGCAATTTGCACATTTCCAGGTTGGAACAAGCAGGGTGTCAGGCTGTAGGCTGTGTCATTTACGAAGCTCCATTAATGTGCTTCCATTCTAGCCATGTGCCGAGCCACGAACCTCCTTTTTTTGGCACTTTTAAAAATAGTAAAGAGTAAAAATCTGTATTTTTTGCTAGAAAACTTTTTTTGGTCACTTTTATTTCTATTACAAGGAATGTGAACATCCCTTGTAATAGAAATATATTTAAAAAAATGAATTCCTCTTCATGGAGCAATCTGGGGTCTATAAGACCCCAAATCTCCCTCTACCTTTGAAAGCAAAAGATAAAAAAAATGTATTTTGGCCTTAGATCGGAAGTGATGTTGTGACACCGCTCTGGTCCTTCAAGATCACAAAGGTGATCACAGACGATCTGGTCTCTTTTTCATCTTGCCTGGAGAAGGATGATGATATTGTCCCAGCTTCTAGGACTGTTAATTATAATGGTAATGTATTTTATGTATGTGTGTGTGTGCATGTGTGCACATGCACGTGTTGGTATCTGACAAGACAATAATGTAATCATGCACAATGCTTAAAATTTCACTTTCTGACATACAGAGACCCTAACAAGTCCTCATAGGGGAGATTATTTTAAAACAAGTGGTGGCAACTATGAAAAAACATCCAAGAGTGGACTCTCACATTCTGTTGTATCTCCAAGTGCCGGTTCACACCAGCGTGATTCCAATGTCGGTTACCACAATGCATATAACTCACAGGCAGTTCGCATTGCCCTATGTGAACCGCTGCCGTTGTCAATAGAAAGTTAATGACAACCCCAGATCGGTTTGCATATCGCACTGCGAACTGTGAATTAGGACAGGAATCCGATCACATGGGTGTGAACACCCATGCGACCCGATTCTGGTGCAGACAAAAAAAAGGGTCCTGCATGATTTTGGTCTATACAATCTGTATGGCTGAATTTGCATCAGACATTGCATATGATCTGCTCAGCAGTGCGGTGTAAATCACATGTGATGTCTGACACCCCTATAATGTGAAACGGCACTCATGTAGGAAATATAAAGAAATCTCCCCAATGGGACGCATACATTTTAATGCAGTGTTTTAACCAATCTCTACTTTATCCAAAATAAAGCAAAAAAACAAACCAAAAATTTAGCTTTACATGTACCTTAAAGGATTAGTTCATCGTTTCCAGGGTGGAACATGTAACATGTTCCCACTGCCGCAGCCACTGCCCGATCCTCGCACTCCGTGTTGCAGCAGTACAAGGAGAAGTTCCCCGTACTAGCTGTCACTTTCTAAAATCAGCACGGCCGTGTACAGCTCTGCTCATACGGCCACGTCATTCATTCACACAGCTCTGTGTGTAAACAAACTACAAGCCCTGACATCCTTTGCGGCTGTCTGCTTGTAGTTCTCAATGAAGCAACACGGCGGTGCTGTGGAGCACTGTGGTAATTTATTGATACTTCCTGTCTGTGTATCTTCTTGCCCGTACACAATGTATGGGCACACAGATACACAGAAAGATCTGCAGGAGACCTGCATGGCACCAGAGATCTGCTGATTGATGGTGCAATACTTTGCTAGCTCAAAAAAAAGAAAAAAATTTGAATGCACATTTTTTTACCTGCAAAAAAAATGTGCATCTATTTTTCTTTTTTTTAAATAAAGTTAACTTATCCTTTAAGCAAGATTTTAGTAACAGAAATTGCAGCTTTGAAAAGAATATACCTTTCCCAACATTATGTAAAAATACGCTTCTTTACCTATTTGAGATCTAAAAATTATAATTAAATAAACTCAAAGTATTAATGATGCCTTAACATTGTAATATTATCAAACATATGATAGCCACCAAATTTCTTTATAGGAAATCTCATGTGCAATCCAAAATAAGTTTGACTGTTCCTCTCCGATAAGCAGTTTTACAGCAGTTATACCAGAGAAACTTTATTGCTTAGTTCACCAGAGAGAACATCTCTTTTTTCCGAACATCCATCTCCGGTAAAGTAATAAAGTCAGGAGTCAGGTCAGGTTACATGGATGGAATTCTAAAAACAGAATATTGAATCAAAATCTTTTTACATCCAAAATCATTTGAAATAAGTGACAGGTCCACAACCAGACTTCTCCAGAACACTATAGGAAAGACCGAAAGCCAAAAAGGTTATATGTACGTGAAAAACAGTAACATTTGTGGTGCATTTAAACGTCTGTGTTGTTGGGAAATGTTTCAAACAAAGGTAAATGCATAATGATTTCATTTTTGTCAGTTTGTTGAATAATTTATCTAATTACTAGCATAATCACACCCATAGAGGTAATATATATTCTTTGAGTAAAAATAGGTAAAGGTATTATGCTATGTACAGTTACCTGTAATCATTGTTATAAGCTACATAGACTGAGATTTTGAACCAAACTCACAGTTGGAGTACCCTCACTAGTTGCTGGAATTAGAGGTTTGATTGATGTTCCATTTTCAATTTATTTTGGATTTTTAATTCCTAAACCATTTTTACACCCTGTTATAATTGACACCCTTGATTCAGCTAGCTGTCCAAATGTCTGAGATTTATATTTTAATAACAACTACTTTTTAACATGCAACTGGGCAATGGCAGGGCAATACAATAAACTGGAGAAGCACTAACTTCAAAAACAGAAACAAATACACATTTCTATTTTTGCTAAACGAGCTTTGGAAACCGTTTTTTTGCCTGATCTTTCTGAACTGTAGAGGATAAATGCGCATGCTTTTTGGTCTTTATCCCCATGTAAAAGTAACAGGTTTAATTATTTTTAGGATTAAATAAAATATTACATCAAGTACCTAACCTTTTGAAGGGCACTAGAAGTTAACAAAGATTCTGCATTTTATATAAAATATAATCCTGTTTCATTTGTAAAATCGCAATAAAGACAAAAAAATGTACATTTATGTTTGAAGCCTGTGGAGAAACAGTAGTCCGGTTCATCATGAACAATTTTCTATAGTAAATAAATCCACCAATGTGAATCACTTAGAGTGATATTAAAGTCTTACTTTTTTTTATTTAAAAATTACAAACATGTTATACTTACCTGCTTTGTGCAGTGGTTTTGCACAGAGCAGCCCAGATCCTCCTCTTCTCGGGTCCCTTGGTAGCACTCCTGGCCCCTCACACCTGCCGAGTGCCCCCACAGCAAGTAGCTTGCTATGAGGGCACCAGAGCCGAGCCGCTGCTCTATGTGTCCATTCTGACCCGCCCCCTCTCTCCTCATTGGCTTTAATTTGACCACAGTGGGAGCCAATGGCGCCCTCTGCTGTGTCTCAGCCAATCAGGAGGGAGAGTCTCCGGCAGCCGAGGTTCTCATGCAACTCTGGACCGAAATGGGGCTCAGGTAAGTATTAGGGGGGCTGAGGGGGGCTGCTGCACACTTAAGGTTTTTTATCTTAATGCATAGAATGCATTAAGATAAAAAAAACTTCTACCTTTACAACTATTTTATTTCTCCAAGTGCTATCCCACCACCTGCAGAACTAGCGCTCCCCACATCAAAATGGCCATCTGCACAAAAGTGAAGCTTATTCTACTATGTTTTGCCTCCCCTGGTTCCTCCTTTTCCCCCTATTCAATATGCTAATGACATTTTATTTTGGGTCTCTGTGTTTCTCTATGCAATCCAGACAAATCATGGCTGGCGGGATGGGCTAGCTGACTACGCTACATAGATTCCTAAAAATATCACAGCATCCTGCCTCGGTACTCCTCTTGAGAGCCCTCAATCCTGATACAAGCAATGGAATGGCACTTGGCAGGAGTTATGCATATATTAAAATACTTTGATGGGTGGATTTTAGTCTGAAGGAGTGGGTGTTCATAGGCAGGCTTCATTTGCATGCAGAGTGCCATAGGTAATGCCTACATATAATGCTGAGCCTCCATGATTGAAAGAACTGAAATTCAATAAATAAAAAAGTGCTGGCCAGGGACAGTAAAGCTATGTAGGAAAGTGTAAGATGATGCTGGATGTTCTCCAGCCAGGAATTGACTTGCTTTATCTTCTATGCTCACTATACTTGGTAGGGAAACCTAGTAAACTATGCAAGACTGAAGGTAAGTCTGAAGTTCAGTTTTAGGGCTCAATGCACACTAGTAGCTGTGGTTGTATGACCATAAATTATGTTGTATTTACCCACTTTGTTGCAGCTTACATTCCATAGAAAACAATGGTTGTATGTGGGTATGAGCAGGTACTTACATAAATATATGGATGTACACCCCTGGGCGCAGACAGTCTGCATCCAGGGGTAAATGTCTGCACACATGTGCATGTTTATACAAGTACTGGTGTACGTGCATTCATTTATATACAAGTACCGGCGTACCTGCATTCATTTCTATAGGGGGCTGTACACAGCCCCTGTGGCTCTCGGGCAGAGATACCATCCAAATTTGACATAATAAGACCCCAAGAACCTATGTGCAGGAGGCCTAAAGGTAAGTTATAATGCACTTAATAATTTCTTCTGTATGGAATCAAACTTACTTCTCTTTGTCATTAATTCAGTATAGATGGATATCAAACTAACAAATCAACACATTTTTGTACCAGTAATTACCTAAAGAGGGGGACTGGGTGGGACTTTGGCAGTATTAATTTGACTAATAAAAGAAAAGGTTGCAAAATATACACTTTATTAACTAAGATTAAACATTACCATACACCAAGAGTATATAACAACCCTTGCATCAATAAAAACCCTGCATCATGTAGTTCCATCCATTAAGATGTCATTCAGATGGCAACAAATAAAAATCTACACATTTCAACTCATAAAGAGGTGAAAAATGGTATATTCTAAAATGTAAATATATATACTGTAAGTATCCATTCTAAACCAGATTTAGAGTAGTAGTGCAGGAACCTTTTCCAAAATCCCACCTTTCTGAGTTGCATTGATTAGAATGGGCAACATTGAAAACAAACAAGTTCCATGGTCAGGCGATTCTGTGCAACTCAAGTTACATCAGAAGCCACACTAATGTGAACCAGGCCTAAGTAATTCCCCCAATGTGCCACTTAGCAAGAAGCAGTACCCCCATTTGTTTATACAGTTTAACAGTTCTGTTGTAGACTGCGGTTACAGAATGTTTTGGGCTATCTGCATACTTTATAAAAAGAAAGAAAGTCTTTTGGAAAAGAAACAAATTGCTATTTACTAATCTCCTTTAGAATGAAGCAATTGAAACAAATGTTTATGTGCAAGAGAGATCTGAAAATGAACAAGTTCAGCAGTTAACACATTTATGCTACAAAAAAACAAACAAATTAACAATTGTGTGCAGTTAGAGCCTAAATTACAGGGCTAACGAACTATGCCATAGTCTTTCTGTTTTGCTGATTCATTTACATTTTCATTCATGTGCTTACAATATGGATATGTGCATGAGTCGACAAATGCATGTTCTGGCTTTGCACAAAAAAACGTCTAGCATTCCCCTTAATGAATTTTATTCAGCTTGCATTGATTGCACTGGATGGGAGAAAATATGGCTGCTTCCCAAGCATGTATTCAAATTATGTTATTGTGTGGGATGAAGGAAGAGAGCTATTAACAGCAATTAAACTTGAAATAATGTCTGGGATTAAAATGTATAATAGAACTATGTGCAATGTGCCAATTAAAGAGGAACAACATACAAAACCAATCAATGTATAAAGCAATGGCTCTGCTAAAAATAGGTATATTATAGCTGTGCTGCTGCTGAAAGCAACGCTTTATCTTCTGACATAGATTACTTTGAAGTAAAAGCAAATTATACAAGGCTGCCTCAGTTTTGAGCTGTGAGTCAACACATCAGGAGCTGTAAAAGGCAGATATTCTGGCAAATACACTTCCCAACAATATTTGCCATTATGTATGTGATGCATGTTTTTTTTATAACTGCAACAGAAATACCCTTATTAGGGATGAGTGAATCTATCTGGGTTCAAATTGAAGGGGGTTTACTGAATCCAGTCCAAAATCTGTTAAAACCCAAATATAGCAATAAGCCCCATTGAATACTATAGGGGGCAGGGCAATCTAGATACTGATTGCTGCCTTTTCAGAGAGAAGATCATATATCTAATGTCTGCAGTTTATTGACCAGTTTATTCAGATTGATAGAATTAAAAGAAAAGGTTGGCTTTTAAAAAAAAAAAAAACATACTTACATAGGTGGATGCGGCATCAGTCCGTTGCTGCATCTGTCCCCCACGGACTCTAAAGCCTCGTACACACGATCGGATTTTCCACAGACAAACCTATGACTTTTGTCCGAAGGCGTGTGCCTGCATTTTGTCTTGCATACAAACGGCAAGGAATTGACAGCCAACAAACACGAACATAGTGATGTACTACATGGTTGTTCAGCTCTTTAGCGCCACCCTTTGGGCTCCTTATGCTAATATTGTGTTAGTAGAAGTTTGGTGAGAGTTGATTCACGCTTTTCATTTCGCGCTTTTCAGTTTGCGCTTTTCATTTTGTGCTTTTCAGTTCGTTCCTGAACGGCCATTTATCAACCAGACATGTTGAGGAATCGGAGGAGATAACGTGTTATTTATTATTGGCCTTGGAGTTATTGCTTTGACCCATGTCCAGTCCAGGAACAGGAGGAGGAGGATTTCTTGGACCAAAAATTGGTTGCTTTATTAATCGTGACCAATTATGTCATATGCCATTGCTGCGGGAGCTCCAGGAGAGTAATCCAGATGATTTTCGGAATTATCTCCGGATGATGGGCCCCTGCTTTCACCAACTCTTGGCATTGTTGACCCCTTATATTAAGAAGCAGGAGACATGCATGATGCTTTTATTTTATTTTTTGGTTGAATAATAATGATTTGATTTGTTACATTTTCTATATTTTTGGAGGAATAGAATGCACTTTTTGGTTAAGTTCTATTGACACATAGCATGTCTAATTGTATTTGTTTTCTTTTTTTAATGCACAATAAAAAAAATTGTGGAGAACAATACTTGGCTATGTGTTATACTTCAAATGACAGTTTGGGAGTAGGCAATTATATTAAAAAAAATACAATGTAAAATTGACAAGGGACACCAACATAGTTGTATCTTTGATATTAATACATTTTTTTTTTGCGCTATAAACAAAAAAAGAGCGAACATTTAGAAAAAAATGTATTATATTTTTAACTTTTTGCTATGATAAATATCCCCAAAAATGTTTTTAAAAAACAAATTTCTTCATAAGCTTAGGCCAATATATAGTCTTCTACATAAATCGCAATAAGCGTATATTGATTGTTTTCATGGCAAAAATGTATGCTATTTTTATGGCATTTTTATTATTATTATTTTTTTTACTAGTAATGGCGGTGATCTGCGATTTTTAGCAGTACTGCGACATTGCGGAAGACCGATCGGACACTTTTGACACATTTTTGGGACCATTGACAGCGATCAATGGTATAAAAATGCACTGATTACTGTGTAAATGTCACTGGTAGGGAAGGGGTTAACACTAGGGGGCGATCAAGGGGTTAAATGTGTGTTCCCTAGGTGTGTTTTAACTGTATGGGGATAGTACTGACTGGGGGAGGAGACATATTGTTTGTTCCTACTTAGTAGGAACAAACAATATGTCTCCTCTCCCCTGACAGAACAGGGATTTGTGTGTTTGCACACACAAATCCCCGTGCTGGCTCTCGTGCCCACGATAGTGCCCGCCGGCCACGCGCATCGGGTCCCCTGCCACGCAGCAGGCACACGCGCGCCCTCTGGTGCCTCTTAAAGGGGACACAGTACCCATACAAGGTTTTGCCCAAGAGAGACATTCTGCCGACGTATATCAGAGTGAGCCAGTCAGTCATTTGAGTTGGTTTATTAACCACTTCAATACAGAGCACTTTCACCCCCCTTTTCAGCTTTCAGCGCTGTTACACTTTGAATGACAATTTTGCGGTCATGCAACGATGTACCCAAACTACATTTTTATAATTTTTCTTCCCACAAATAGAGCTTTCTTTTGGTGGAATTTTATCACCTTTGAATTTTTCTTTTTTTGCTAAACAAATTAAAAAATACCAACATTTTTGATAAAAAATGGTTTTCTTTGTTTCTGGTAAAAAACTTTGTTTTCTCCTTCACTGACGGGCCCTGATAAGGCTGCACCATTGGGCACTAATGAGGCAGCACCAATACAGTTCACATTTCTGGATCCCAGTATCGGTAGTCATCACTTGTTCTGGATGTAATAAGTCCATAATAATAACAGAAAAATCATATGATAAATAAAGAGAAAAAATAAAAACACACCCCAAAAAAAAAAAAAAAAAATGAAGGGGGAAAAAAATAATTAAAAAAAATAAAATAGAAACATGAGGATCCTTGTTCTCAACTGTCCAATAATAATGAAAGTCCATAATGTCAATCTGGTCATGTTGCCCTTGCTTCTGGGACAGCCTTCCATGGTGATTCCAGTTGGATACAGCATACAGTAATGGCCTTTGGAACAGCTACCTGGGCTTTCTAAGATTATACTTTATTAATGTGGACAGAGGTAGAGAAAGAGATACACAAGTACATTTGGGACATATGTATTCAAATGAATGCTTGTCTGGTAAGTCTGAGCAGTAAGGACCTTTTAATTGCCATAGATATACTGCAACATAAAGTGAGACCCTTTTCCCAGTGACATGTGTAACAATTTTAGGTTTAGGTTTTAGGTTTACGTCATTATGCCAGGTTTCTGATTTCACCCCTCATCTTTCTTCCTCCATTGTCATATGCCTGCAAGTAACTCTGCTCCACCTTCTGCTGAATACCACTGTGTGTGTGTGTGTGTGTGTGTGACACTTTAAGTGTCCAGGGTGGTCTTGTTGCCATCGCAACTCACCACTAGCTCCTTTTACTGCAGCTATGTTCAGTGCTGGTGCCAAACATTTGGGCATATAGCTCCGTCCTTGGCTACCATGGGTAGCTACTGTACCGTCCGGCCTTTAGCAGGCTACAGAAGAGGTCACCACTATGAGAGTTCTATGTGCAGATTAGGCAGTGTCATCTACGCAGCTAAAAATAACTTGATTTCAGAATATGGATAAGTGTGATGTCACCAGTCACTAGTGGCTTCAGGAACAATCAAACTAAAATACTTTTAAGTACAAATGTACTATACTCCCTGCTAATTGCCAATCACTATGAGTCTCACCAGTCCCAGTATATCTATATTATATTCACGCAATGCTCTTTGACTTATTCTGGCACACAAAGGAAAACCTGACCAACAAAAAAAAAACAATATCAATGACCACATCTGATAACTGCCCAATTGTTAGAACTGTAGAGAGGATTGTATGTCACATTTACACAGAAAATAGTCACATGACTGTTGTTCAACCCTAATATTACTAGTGTCATGATAAATAGCTACCATGATCTAAATTCATTTAAAACGATTATCCCATGTCATAAGAGAAAACTAACACCTGTTGGGACTTGGCCCATCCCCAAAATGCTACAGGGAAGCCTCAATATTCTATATCAACATTTCTAATCGCTTTAAATGTTCTCCATGTAGTGTTCCCCATACTCACTCCCCTCTTTTTTTTTTATTTGACCATAGTCACGCAAAACTGAAGAATCACCAACAAAAAAAAAATAAGGTGATATAGGAAAGAAATAAAAAAAAAAAAAACAAACAAAAAGAAATAAAAATCCTTTCCCTTAAGAGAACGAAAGAAAAAAAAATAGATAAAAAAAATAAATAAAAATTAAAAATTACAATTAAAATAATAAAAAAATAAATAATAAAAAAATAAAAAATAAAAAATACAACAAAATAATAAAACCATACAGATTGAATGCTGGCCCAAACTTTAACTTTGTTGAAGAGGCTTAAATCTGTGTCTTGTTAATCCAAAAAAACATTTAAAAAACTGCCTTTAGCATTGTAGCTATACTAAAGGCAACCCCCTCTCCCGGTTGTGATTAACATATTAATTGACTCTCAGTGCAAACCCATTTTCAAGTCAAAAAGGCCACAAAAGTTGTTTTTAGAGAGGGTAGGACGTCTGTTTATTGAAACAGACTGCCCCAAACCAGTGTTTAGAATTTAGCTAGGCCTGTAATTAATTATATTTAAGGCTTCTCCTAAGAACATACAAAAAAAAAATTATGTTCCTTAAGGTGCTTATGTGTATTTGGGTACACATCTGGGTCCAATCATCCGTCCTTGTTTGTGCATTTATCCTATAATACAAAACTTAAAAATCATTAATAACATCTCACTGTACCTCTCTGAGAGGTTCATACTGGCCTAACTAGTAGTGGATGCTTGGAACCGCCTTCCAGCAGAGGTAATGAATCCATCAACCGTAAGTAAAGTCAAAAATGTACAGGACCCACCCCATATCTAAACTCTGATAGACAAAAATTATAGGAAAAATCTGTAGGGTTTATAAATACTTACATTCTAAGAATACAACATGTCGACCTATAATCTTCACATGAGTGAATTTGGAAGGGAAAACAACACGCAACACAAGACCTACTGAATGCCTAAGATGCCACAATGTGCAAAGTAATGTATCATGTAGTTTCCAAGTGTCAGAGTGAATGAACCTTCACTCTAAGCCACCTGAAAGGACATAAAAAAAAAAACGAACGAAGGGAAAGCAACAAAAAAAAAAATCTCATATCTGTGCACAGGTTATTTATTCGCGAATACATTTAAACTTGTAAAACCAAAATTTATAAATTTAAACTGGTACCAGTATTGAGCTCCTTATAAACGGGAAAAAAAACAAATATTTATAAAATAATCATAAACAGTACAACGCATGTGCATTAGTGTGATCACACTTATTGATGGCCATGAAACAATGTTGGGTGCACCCCCTATCACAAAACAAATCATGGTTTACACATGGAAAGTTCCTACCCATGCATTCCCTCACTCACACGTATACATTCATTTCAAATGCATCCCATACATTCTGGATAAAGCTTTGGTAATTGCAAATGAATTGCTAGGCGTTTCCGACCTCTGGGAGAATACAAAGTAAAGAAGAGAAGGAGGAAAAAAACAATGGGACTTTATACCTTACCCTCTTGTTAGGGGCGTATTTTGCATCTGTACAGCTAAATGATATGCACATATCATTTCTGGAATTCACTTAACCTGAAAACAAATAACTTTATAGACAACAGTGGTTAATCTCTTCCCAAATTTTTTCTAACCTATTTTAAAGCAAACAATACATAATTTATTTTAATAGATTGGAATGTATAGCACTTTATCTTTTGTAAAGTAATAAGGTATCCCTTAACAACTGGTGTGGTTTTAGGTTTATTGACCACCTTTCCTGTCTTCCTAAGAGATCTAGGGATATTTACCCCAGAGCTCTCACCTTTCAAGGAGTTGTTAAAATTAACACCTACTCCAGATGGAATGATTGCATTACAATCTATGGTATGTGTAGATTGCCCACACTGCCCTGTGCTAGAAGATGCCTTATTCTGGTCACTAAGACTTCTCACACCTATGTGTGCATTATTTGTCTTGCTCCTAATTCTGTGACCATGGTGCATTCTCGATTTTCTTGTGGCTCTGCGATTTCTCCCATCGCCACAGGAAAAGTAGAATTAGGATCCATATCCTCCTTTCCCCCATACTTTTCATATACGTTATTGTCCCCAATTTCATAGGCACAAGTAGATGCCGTAGCATTAAGCATTTAAGAATTGAAATTGTTTGTAGCAACTGTGACATTGTTCTGTTTAAGAGTAAAAGTTGCTACGGACTTCTAGATGGGACATGGCTGCCATTACCAACAAATAATATGCACAATTTGTAAGCTAGTTAAAGCTTAAGTTAAATGTTGAAAACAACAAACAGCTCCGTGCTTAGGGACAAGTAATCCAGGTATGCAGCCTTTCCAGAAAAAAATTACCCCCTAAGAGGCAAATTTAAATGATTGGTACAAAATAGGGAAAATTGGCGCTTCCTGTGAGTCCAGGATATTAGAATGTACTTGACTAGACCATACGATAATGAAGAGAGAGGGGTGGAAGTAGACACCTAATTGCTGGCGGTACTACCATATACCTATCACCCCCTCCTAGACAGTGTATTATAAACCCAGAGCCTATACTGAGATAATAAAATGAGTGTAAGGGAGGGCAAACCCTCGGGGTATAAGCATCCATCCCTAATTTGCCAGTCTCCAATATCCACTGATAGATATGTGCAAATATGTATGCAATAAAAAAAAAATGTGCACGGGGTGAGAGAGAGTGTACCCTAGGGCGGCTATCCGAATAACCTATATCCTCTACCCACCCGTCAATATTTAAGTTAAATGTTGCCCTGTACTATACAGTCCTTTTTAGATTACTGTAACGAAGTTGGGAAAACGAACATTAAAATCGAATAAAATCCTGAAAATACAGTAAAGTGGAGTGGAAAGGAGAAAAAAAAAATAAAAAAAAAATAAAACTAAATAACATATATATATATATATATAGATATCTATATATAGATATATATAGATATATATAGATATATATCTATACATTTTCAGCTTTCAATAAAGCAATCTTTTAGATTACTGTAGACACCCCAAATCCACTCACAATAGCCTGTATTTTACCTTATTTTAGCCTACACCCCCTAAGCAAAAGGCCCAGGGGACAATAGGAACAATAGTAGGGCCACAAGTATCAAATAGGGTGAATAACCCTCTTGGTTTACAATAGAAAGGTAAACACATCCGTGTTTACACCAAAGTTCACCCATTCAGTTTAGACAAAAAAATAAAAAAATCTAGCACAAACTCAGAATATCAAATTTGTGGTAAGGTTTCATCCTAAAAAAAAAAAAGTCAGGGTATAATACAGTATGCTAAATGCACCTTATTTTACCCTATACTAATAATCTTTCTCAGATATTAGCTTCAGCATTCAGCAACAAGACTTCCACAGTCCTGTACTTTAACTGACAACAATGAGAATATTACTGCTCTCCTGTCCTATACACAAATATTATGCATTTAGTGGACAGACCATTTAAATTAAAAATCTGTTGAAACTTTTCAACAGGAAACCAAGACCCCACTCAATTGGTGTCTTTCCAATGCTCAAACAATGGTTAGAGAGAGCAATTAAGCTTGGTGAGCATTTAAAAAAAATAAATAAATAAAAAAAGAAATAATAATAACACTTTTTCCCGCCAAGTTGCTTCCTCCCCACAACATAAAACCGGTTTGTAAATGGTACATCCAAAGAACTTGTTCAATTAAAATTTACGGGATATTTATGCAAAACAAAATATGTGGTGTATCCTCTCTCATTTTTAGAGTTAATACCCACTTTTTTTTTTTTAATTTGCCTATAGTTTTCCCTAGATAGATTGAACAAACTGACTCAATTTAAGTTCAATCTACTAAGTACCTTCAGCAAAACCACAATTTTTAAACCACAAAAAAAAAAAATAACATTTACCTACAGTTTCCCCTAGATATATTGAACAAACTGACTCAATTTAAGTTCAAGCTACTAAGTACCTTCAGCAAAACCACAAAAAAAAATAATAATAATCATATAATATATATATAATACAAAAAATATATATAACTAAACTACAAAAGAGAGAAAAAGAAAAATATTTACCTATATTTTTCCCTAGATAGATTGAACAAACTGACTCAATTTAAGTTCAACTACTAGCCTTAATCTCTAATACATCGATTTTGATATTAGATTCAAACACCTTGCGTCCTGTACTGGTTTCGTGGCCGCCATCTGTAACCTCTAAAATCTCTATTTCTGATTTATTAATCACAAAATATGATATGGGTTAAATGAGAGTTCTATTGACCAGGAGGAAAGGCTTTGAATATAATACCATTTATTACAGGTAGCTAAAAGTCAAGCTAATACACAAATCCCTAGCACATCAAGGCAGAAAATGCTAGGTTGAAATAAAATATATATATATATGAAGGAATATAGATTATATTCCTTCAGACCGTGATCTACAAGCATGTTTAGTTACAAGTAGCAGGGCATACCTTCCCCTGCTACTGGAGAAATTACCTTGGGTCCATCTCGCTTGCTGGTTCTCCCGGAAAGGGCCGAGCTGCCTCCCCTTTCCCCAGAGTAACCAAAAACCAGCCTGATTTCTCATTGGCTGGCTTAGAGTCTAAGCCAGCCCCCTTACGGGCCACTCCCACCAGTGATGTAAAATATACTTGAATGGTCCCGGTGTGTTTAAGTATGGAGCTTGGGGTGAGACTTACTTCATTAATAGTAAATAGGTGACAAACAATGTTAATTGGCTCCCCATTGTCCTTCAAGTCTCGGCGCCGCAATGTCTGCAGTTCACAAAAGCTGGGAGGAGGGCTTTTGCCCACCTTTCAGCTGCAAGCAAAAGAGATATATTCATAATATTTCACAGATATTAATGGAAATTTCACATAACCGCATCAGGCAACAATGTCCAGTGGGATGTGTCAATATAAAGATAAACGCCAATAGTGTAAAATCCTGAAAAATCGTCTTTCTTTGAGTAACGCATAACATGCCATTATATGGGTACAATCTTCCTTGGTTCAAAGACAAGGACGTTAGTTCAAACCAAATGTGATTACAGGAGATAGACCTTTTACCCAAGGTTTATCCCAAGGGTAAAAGGTTTATCTCCTGTCATCACATTTGGATTGAACCAACATCCTTGTCTTTGGACCGAGGAAGATTTTTTATTTTTTTTATTGTTCATGTCCTTGTTCAGATTTATTTTATTATTTATTTTTTAATAAAGGATTTTTCAAAAACTATCTCTTGTGTTTATTACTTTTTTACACTTTTTTGGTGAATGGGTAGGGTTACCCATTCACATGGGGGGCGGGATCTGGGGGGCTTATAGATTCCGATAAGCCCCCCCCCCGCAGACCCTGACAACCACAGCCCAGGGTTGTCAGGAAGAGACCCTTGTCCCCATCAACATGGGAACAAGGTGCTTTGGGGCAGGGCCCCCCTGCCCCAAAGCACCCATCCCCCCATGTTGAGGGCATGTGGCCTGGTATGGTTCATAAGAGGGGGCGCTTGCCCCCTCCCTCTCTTTGGCCTGCCGGGCTGCCTGCTTGGCTAAAGGTGCTGGAAGTGCAGTCGCTGTAGATCTATGAAAGGACAATAAAAAACATAATTTTTGCTTGTATATGATTGGATAAAAGAAATCAGCAGAGCTTCCCCTCATTTCAGATCTTCCACTCAGATCGACAGCTACTGCACTTTCAAGTGCACTTGCAGTGTATTTGTAGTGCAAAGAGGATTTGCCTTTAGTAAATTGGATCATCCATTTTTTTTTTGCAAATTACGGGTACGAAAATTCTCATATGAAAGAATACATGTTTGCAAGTGATGTATTGTAATGTAATCTTTCGTTTCTGAGCGTGCAGTCTTGGTTACTCAATTTTTTTTGTAGGTCAAATACTGTACTGATTAAACAAAATCATTAATTCTTGTATTCTACGGGAACATTTTCGTGCTTGTCCCTATGGATAATTTCATATGAACTGTCGTGATCAGCTCTCAATAGCTTTGTACTAATGATCAGATTATTGTACGATCGTTCCAAATTCTGTATTTTTCGTCTGATTTTCTAATTATGTGTACTAGGCATAAATATATGTTGTAAGCCTTTTGTCTGTCTCTGCCCTTTGCAACAGCCAGTCAGAAGGGGATGTTTCATGAAGCACAACCCTTAAATACAAATATATCAGTGCAAAGAGTTTTGTAAGTGCATTGCAGCTATTTATATCTGTTATTTATATGTTAGACAATTCAATGCCATATTACAGACAACAGGATTGTCTTATAGCATGCATTCTCATCCTCAGCAGTAGCACTGCAGCAAGTGGCTTTCACAAAATTGTCTCACTATTCATTTACAGGACAGTTAATAAAATTAATGGCCTGAGAAAACATTACTATATTTTGCTTATGCATTGTTAACACAAATACTGTTCTTTCACCCTTGACACTCCAGTATCAGTGGAAATTCAAAAACTACACATCCCCTTATGCCCCATACACACGGTCGGATATTCTGATGGAAAAAGTCCAATCGGATTATGTTGTCGGAAAATCCGATTGTGTGTGGGATCTAGCGGGCTTTTTCTATCGGAATTTCCGACAACATAATCCGATCAGACTTTTTCCAATCGTGTGTAGAGAATTCCGACGCACAAAGTGCCACGCATGCTCAGAAGACATTTGGAGATGAAAGCTATTGGCTACTGGCCTCTACGTAGTCCTGTTGTACGTTTTGTACGTCACCTCATTCGGAGCGGTCGGATTTTCCAACAACTTTGTCCGACTGTGTGTGTGCAACACAAGTTTCGGTCAAAATTTGTCGAAAAAAATCCGACGGATTTTGTGGTCGAAATGTCTGACCATGTGTACAAGGCATTACAGTACATGGGGCTATTATGAGGAACAGTATCAAATACTTTTGCAAAATCCAAATATTAACATTAATGCCATTTGCAACATTCCAATTTGAACTTACCTCCTTATAAAATCTGATCAGGCTAGTTAGAAACAAAATGACCCAATGCGGATTCACTGTTAGGTGGTAATTCTGAATACCGTATTCCATATGACTTCATGACTATATCAGGGCTCAAAATTTCAAGTCCTGAGCTACTAGCCAGGCCTCAAGGGTTACTCGCCACCAGTTGCCCCGCCCAACCCTACCCTGCCCCGCCCCCAATCCCGCCCCTAAACACGCCCTCATAAATGATCTCATGAAATGATTTATGCAGAATTAAGTTGTAAAAATAAATATTAACAACAACTTTGTCCACCAATGCAGCCAGCCTGTGCCCCCCCCCAAGTGCAGCCTGTGCCCCCCCCCCAGTGCAGCCTGTGTCCCCAGTGTCCCCCCTGATATTAATACATTTTTTTTTTGCGCTATAAACAAAAAAAGAGCGAACATTTAGAAAAAAATTTATTATTTTTTTAACTTTTTGCTATGATAAATATCCCCAAAAATTTTTTTAAAAAACAAATTTCTTCATAAGTTTAGGCTAATATATAGTCTTCTACATAAATCGCAATAAGCGTATATTGATTGTTTGCACAAAAGTTATAGCGTCTGCATGGGAAAAATTTATGCTATTTTTATGGCATTTTTATTATTATTATTTTTTTTACTAGTAATGGCGGTGATCTGCGATTTTTAGCAGTACTGCGACATTGCGGAAGACCGATCGGACACTTTTGACACATTTTTGGGACCATTGACAGCGATCAATGGTATAAAAATGCACTGATTACTGTGTAAATGTCACTGGTAGGGAAGGGGTTAACACTAGGGGGCGATCAAGGGGTTAAATGTGTGTTCCCTAGGTGTGTTTTAACTGTATGGGGATAGTACTGACTGGGGGAGGAGACATATCGTTTGTTCCTACTTAGTAGGAACAAACAATATGTCTCCTCTCCCCTGACAGAACAGGGATTTGTGTGTTTGCACACACAAATCCCCGTGTTGGCTCTCATGCCCACGATAGTGCCCGCCGGCCACGCGCATCGGGTCCCCTGCCACGCAGCAGGCACACGCGCGCCCTCTGGCGCCTCTTAAAGGGGACACAGTACCCATACAAGGTTTTGCCCAAGAGAGACATTCTGCCGACGTATATCAGAGTGAGCCAGTCAGTCATTTGAGTTGGTTTATTAACCACTTCAATACAGAGCACTTTCACCCCCCTTTTCAGCTTTCAGCGCTGTCACACTTTGAATGACAATTTTGCGGTCATGCAACGATGTACCCAAACTACATTTTTATAATTTTTCTTCCCACAAATAGAGCTTTCTTTTGGTGGAATTTTATCACCTTTGAATTTTTTTTTTTTGCTAAACAAATTAAAAAATACCAACATTTTTGATAAAAAATGGTTTTCTTTGTTTCTGGTAAAAAACTTTGTTTTCTATTTCACTGACGGGCCCTGATAAGGCTGCACCATTGGGCACTAATGAGGCAGCACTGATGGGCACTGAGGTGGCACTGATAAGGGGGCACTGATGGGCACTGATGAGGCAGCACTAATATGCAGCACTGATAGGTGGCACTGATATGCGGCACTGATATGCACTGATAGGCAGCACTGATATGCAGCACTGATGGGCACTGATAGGCAGCACTGACATGCAGCACTGATGGGCACTGACAGACGGCACTGATGGGCATTGATAGGTGGCACTGATGGGCACTGATAGGCGGCAATCATGGGCACTGATAGGTGGCACTGATGGGCACTGATGGGCACTAATAGAGGGCACGGATAGGCAGCACTGATGAGGAGGCACTGACAGTCATTACTGATTGGCACTGATTGTCAACAGTTCTTCTGTTCTATATTCATAGGCAGTTGACCAATAGGTTATTCTCTGGTTCTATTCAATGTTGTCATATGCGATGTCATGTGCTTGCTTTTACTGATTCGTTTTATTTTTGATATTTCTATTTTTCTATATTTCATAAAAAACTTTGTACTTTTGTATTATGTATAGCAAAATATAAATATACATAGAAATATAAATGTAAAACAACGAGTCCATGTGTCTTTCAACTGACATCAGTGTAATGCCTTCACTTTGATAAAAAGTGCACGAACGATTGTTCATTCAATTCCTACACCTTGTGATAACCACCACCATAATAAAGGATGTACTTCCATCCACGCTTGCTGTTCCACATCAAAGAACAAGAGGAAACGTCCAGCAGTCACCTCTGGGTGGTACTCCTCTGGCCCCAAAGCAAGATGTCCAGTGGGATGTGTCAATATAAAGATAAACGCCAATAGTGTAAAATCCTGAAAAATCGTCTTTATTTAAGTAACGCATAACATGCCATTATATGGGTACAATCTTCCTTGGTTCAAAGACAAGGACGTTGGTTCAAACCAAATGTGATTACAGGAGATAGACCTTTTACCCAAGGTTTATCCCAAGGGTAAAAGGTTTATCTCCTGTCATCACATTTGGATTGAACCAACATCCTTGTCTTTGGACCGAGGAAGATTTTTTATTGTTTTTATTGTTCATGTCCTTGTTCAGATTTATTTTATTATTTATTTTTTAATAAAGGATTTTTCAAAAACTATCTCTTGTGTTTATTACTTTTTTACACTTTTTTGGTGAATGGGTAGGGTTACCCATTCACATGGGGGGCGGGATCTGGGGGGGGCTTATAGATTCCGATAAGCCCCCCCCCCCCGCAGACCCTGACAACCACAGCCCAGGGTTGTCAGGAAGAGACCCTTGTCCCCATCAACATGGGAACAAGGTGCTTTGGGGCAGGGCCCCCTGCCCCAAAGCACCCATCCCCCCATGTTGAGGGCATGTGGCCTGGTATGGTTCGGAATAGGGGGCGCTTGCCCCCTCCCCCTCTTTGGCCTGCCGGGCTGCCTGCTTGGCTAAAGTGCAGTCGCTGTAGATCTATGAAAGGACAATAAAAAACATAATTTTTGCTTGTATATGATTGGATAAAAGAAATCAGCAGAGCTTCCCCTCATTTCAGATCTTCCACTCAGATCGACAGCGACTGCACTTTCAAGTGCACTTGCAGTGTATTTGTAGTGCAAAGAGGATTTGCCTTTAGTAAATTGGATTATCCATTTTTTTTTGTGCAAATTACGGGTACGAAAATTCTCATATGAAAGAATACATGTTTGCAAGTGATGTATTGTAATGTAATCTTTTGTTTCCGAGCGTGCGCAGTCTTGGTTACTCAATTTTTTTTGAAGGTCAAATACTGTACTGATTAAACAAAATCATTAATTCTTGTATTCTACGGGAACATTTTCGTGCTTGTCCCTATGGATAATTTCATATGAACTGTCGTGATCAGCTCTCAATAGCTTTGTACTAATGATCAGATTATTGTACGATCGTTCCAAATTCTGTATTTTTCGTCTGATTTTCTCATTATGTGTACTAGGCATAAATATATGTTGTAAGCCTTTTGTCTGTCTTTGCCCTTTGCAACAGCCAGTCAGAAGGGGATGTTTCATGAAGCACAACCCTTAAATACAAATATATCAGTGCAAAGAGTTTTGTAAGTGCATTGCAGCTATTTATATCTGTTATTTATATGTTAGACAATTCAATGCCATATTACAGACAACAGGATTGTCTTATAGCATGCATTCTCATCCTCAGCAGTAGCACTGCAGCAAGTGGCTTTCACAAAATTGTCTCACTATTCATTTACAGGACAGTTAATAAAATGAATGGCCTGAGAAAACATTACTATATTTTGCTTATGCATTGTTAACACAAATACTGTTCTTTCACCCTTGACACTCCAGTATCAGTGGAAATTCAAAAACTACACATCCCCTTATGCCCCATACACACGGTCGGATATTCTGATGGAAAAAGTCCAATCGGATTATGTTGTCGGAAAATCCGATTGTGTGTGGGATCTAGCGGACTTTTTCTATCGGAATTTCCGACAACATAATCCGATCAGACTTTTTCCAATCGTGTGTAGAGAATTCCGACGCACAAAGTGCCACGCATGCTCAGAAGACATTTGGAGACGAAAGCTATTGGCTACTGGCCTCTACGTAGTCCCGTTGTACGTTTTGTACGTCACCTCGTTCGCAGCGGTCGGATTTTCCAACAACTTTGTCCGACTGTGTGTGTGCAACACAAGTTTCGGTCAAAATTTGTCGAAAAAAATCAGACGGATTTTGTGGTCGAAATGTCCGACCATGTGTACAAGGCATTACAGTACATGGGGCTATTATGAGGAACAGTATCAAATACTTTTGCAAAATCCAAATATTAACATTAATGCCATTTCCAACATTCCAATTTGAACTTACCTCCTCATAAAATCTGATCAGGCTAGTTAGAAACAAAATGACCCAATGCGGATTCACTGTTAGGTGGTAATTCTGAATACCGTATTCCATATGACTTCATGACTATATGACTCAGAACAATCTCAAATAATTTATACACTAAAGAAATCAAGTGTATAAGTCTATAGTCTTGACCTAATCTAGCTTTTTATCTTTATGGTACCACCAAAGACTTCAATATTACTAAAATGTAATTAATGGGTACTATTAATACTATATTAATGTTTTTTATGTCCTATGGAGGTTATTTGGAAAAAGGACGGTCACAGTGTCTTATTTGCATCTGCTAGAGCACTCTCTGAGTAATGCCGTGTACACACGATCGGAAATTCTGCCAGCAAAAGTCTGATGAGAGCTTTTGGTCGGAAAATGCCACTGTGTGTATGCTCCATCAGACTTTTGCTGGTGGAAAGCAGGTTTTCAATTTTTCGGTCGGAAAAAGTTTTGATCGGAAATTCTGATTGTCTGTACCAATTTCAACACACAAAATTCCTACGCATGCCCAGAAACAATTTGACGCATTGCTCGGAAGCATTGAACCTTATTTTCTCGGCTCGTCATAGTGTTGTACGTCACCGTGTTCTTGATGGTCGAAAGTTCAGCAAACTTTTGTGTGACCATGTGTATGCAAGCCAAGCTTGAGCGGAATTCCGTCAGAAAAGCCATCCAAGATCCGCTTGTGTGTACGCGGCATTAGATTCATTCATTAGTAAAGTGTAATGTACTATTTAAGTTAAAAAAACTATTTTGTGAAGAACCGTTATTGTCTTGTAAGTAAGAATGTGGGAAATCTAAAAAAAAGCATATTTATACTTTTTTGACAGTACATATGATTTATTTTGAAATTGAAAAGCATTGTTTGAACATAAAATGTCAGTATCCTCTCTAGAAATAAGACTAGTGTATATGACAGAAAGAACTTTCATTCCCATGTCACTTTCACCTACAATACAAATGTAGAAGCAGAAGGGAAGGTCAGAAAATGCCAGCAGTGAGACTAGCAACACTAAGCTTATCAGCAACAACAGAAGTAAGGGAAGTGACGTTTCATATATTGTTTCAATGTTCTAGCAGTCAAATTAATTTCAAAAAGCATCTGAAATTGTCAGTTGTAGATCTCATTCACCTCTGGGGTTGTAGCAGGAAGATAATGATGAATTTGAGCCAATGTGTCACTCAATCCTTCCACAGAGGCACGAAGGGAATCTCCAGAGACACGATAGGGCTGAGTCAATGGCGAATAGTGGAGATTGTAAGACATTGAGTGCTAGTCACTTTGACAAATAAACTGAATATATTTGGCAGCAATTGTTCAAAATGAGAGAGGGTTTAGGGCATGTGATACCCAAAACACAGTTCTGCACAAACTCCATTGCCCACTCCCAGCTTTAGAGAATAAAAGCCTTTAAAGTTTAGTAAAAATAAAAAAATAAATGGAACAGAATCAGCAAAGATACTTATCATGAATAAACAGTGCCCCGTGTGCTGGTTGTTGCTATGATCTTGAAGACCTTTGCCCCGGATATCCCCATGGAAGTGATCTTCCAGCGCTGTGGTCAGATGCAGTCAGATGCAGTCAACACAAAAATGTTTGGATCCGTGAGGGATGACATGGCTTCTACCTTTAAGGATCTTAAAAAGTTTATGTCAGAGGTTAAACCTCCAACAGCTCCCTCCGGAAGTTCCTCTCCCATAGCCTTGCCAAGATCAGTCACGTCAGGGTGGCAGGAGATGGCGAGGGAACAAGCGGGTAGCAGTGTGGCTAGCACAATCGCCATCGACAGCTCAGATTCGGAGCAGGAGGATGGGGGGGAGGAGAAAAAGGGGCCCAAGTACAAATTGTCCTTAGAAGACGTAGTGGACCTACTTGGGGCCATATATGAGACTTTGGAGATTGAGTAAGAAAAAGAACTTCCATCAAAACATGACCTGATGTACCAAGGTCTTAGGAAGAAAAAGTCCAAAGTATTCCCGGGTCCACCAGGTGATGTCGGACGTCCTGAGGAATGAGTGGGCAGACCCAGAAAAGAAGCCCTTCTTTGCAACAAGTCATAAGAAGCGGTTCCCTTTCAGTGACGATCCACAGGAAGTGTAGAATAAAAATCCTAAATTGAAGACCCTACCGATTCTCTCTAAAGCAGTCAGCTACATAGCAGATGTGTCTGCAGAGTCTGTCAAACTGGCAGCAAGATCAGGAGGCCTAGCTGTGGAAGCCAGATGGGCTATTTGGATAAAGACCTGGTCAGGGGACCCTGCATCCAAAATGAGACTATGCAACCTCCCATTCTCTGGAGACTGTTTGTTTGGGACAGGCTTGGATGAAGCCCTTGAAAGAACGGCAGACAGGATGAAAACCTTCCTGAGCGAAAAGTGCAAACTTCCACAAAAGAGTTTTTTTCATGGACGAAGAGAGCGTCCACAAGAAGAAAAGAAAGACTATGCCAAAAAGAACTGGACCGGTCAAAAGGGAAGCCGAAGAGTAACCTCCTCTTTGGCTCTTCTAACCGAACCCCAAAGCAATGACGACAGATCGCTAGTAGGAGTAAGGCTGGCTACTTTCCTACCTCAAAGGCAGAAGAGGACAGCCAATCAATTAATTCTAGACATCATCGCAAGGGGTTACTCCCTGGAAATCAATTGTCATCCTCCGGGGGGACTTTTATTAACAAAACTTCCCAGGGATCCTGAAAAAGCAAGGGCTCTCCCATTGTTGCTGGGGGAAATGGTAGACCAGAAAGTCCTTACTCCAGTCCCTGAGGAAGAAAAATGAAAGGGTTTTTACTCTCAAGTTTCAATTGATATTAAATCTAAAACCCCTGAACCAAGCGATACAATACAAAAAATTCTGCATGGAATCTATATTCTCAGTCAAAAATATCCTTCAACCAGGAACTTTCATGGCGACCATGGATCTCAGGGATGCCTATCTCCATGGATCTCAGGGATGCCTATCTCCACACTCCCATACGAGAAGAGTCTCAGAGATACCTGAGGGTTGTCGGTGAAGATAGAGGCAAAGCTGTATCATTTCCAGAGCAGGACTCTTCTTTTCAGGCTATCCTCGTCACCAAGGACATTTACCAAAGTCCTAGCAGAAGCACTGGCCCCTCTGAGGTTGAAGAAGATGACTGTAGTACCATACTTAGAAGACCTACTATTCGCAGCGCCTTCAGAAGTACAGCTGGCAGAAGCTCAACTATGGTTAAAGTCACTAGGCTGGATTTTAAACATCAAAAAATCCAACCTATGTCCAACGCATAACATCTGGTTTCTGGGATATCTTTTCAACTCCATAGAGCAAAAGGGAAAAGAACCCGCTCCAGGTGTCTGGGTGACAAAAAATCTCAACTCCATAGAGCAGAAGATGTCCCTACCGGAGGAAAAGATCCAAGGCCTCGTCAAGAGAGTAAATTCTGTATTGATCCCAATGTGGTTCGTATATACAACATTAGTGTTTTTCATACCAAACAATCAAATATTTTAAACTATATTTATTTTCCGTTTCCATTTGCAAATCTGGAGAAAGACCTGGCGTTTTATCTATGTCCCCAAATGAGCAGTTATAGCTATGATGGCTTCCGGGACCTCTTCCTTTCTTTTAGTGTCAGCAAGGTAGGTCCCACTGTGAGTCATGTGTTTTAGCTGGTGGGGATGTCTTCTAAGCTGGAGGCCGTCCTCAGTCGAAATCGAGGCTTGGTTTTCATCATTGCCTCGCCGAGACTATACAGTGGTGCTACGTCACGCCACTCAGACACGGCCGTCCGCTCTAATACTAAAGCGAGGCTTGGTTCAGTCTAAGCTGACACAGAAACAGAGCGTCCTATCACGGCCACTCTTAGCAAATCCACAGTGAGGCTTGGTTTTTAACAGGCCCTCACATGGACGGAGCAGCAGTGACACAGTGACGTTGCCCAGCCATCCATGTACACACACGAGTCCTGTTCCAGAGCAATCATAACTGGTGTTTATTTTCACATTTGGCAATATACAGTACTCTAGTAAAGTAAGTACCAACATCCACCATTTATCTACAATAATTACTTTACACTTGTAAAATATTGCAGGACCGGAAGTGAACTTCCGGTCCACAAACTCGCAATTCATTTTGGGGTCACACTGTCTATTTAAGCGTGCTGCTGGTGCTTGCAGTCCACACCCCAGACGACGTCTAGGAGGACGAAATGCGCCGGGTGGACTACAGCAACAGCACCACGCCATTCTGCAATTCTTAACAGGCCTGTTTTTTTTCTTCAAAAATGTGAGTGTTTTTAATCTGTTTTTACACTATTAAAAAACATCCAAACGTTATTACACTATGCAAGCTTTCTTTTACCATGATTCAACATATGTTTGAACACTTGGAGTATTGACGCTCATTCCCCACCTGCTGCCCATCTTCCTGCTGCCCATCTTCCTGCTGCCCATCTTCCTAGTAACGCTACATTGAGTCAAGCCTTGGAGCCAGCCTGTGGAGCAGGGACTCATTAGTCCTTCATTTAAAGCTTATCATGACTTGCGAGCCGTACGCCTTCCCAAGTCTGTGATATCTGGTAAGCCTCACTCCTATAGGCGTTGATGCCGACAGACAACAATCACTTCACCCAGAACACTGTTGAGTGTCACCGGTTGATCACAAGTTATTTGTCACCCATATATGGACTTCACTACTATACACACACGTGTATAGTCTGGTTGATCTTCACCAATCACCATCCTATTTCCTATGTTTTAAACATTATAATATTTATGCTTTGATTATTCACCATATTTATTGTTTTGAATATTGCCACTTTATATCCGTCACAGGATCACCCACTATAAATTAATGTTTATTTATTTTCTCCCGTGTTTTTAGTCCACATTTGAAAATATTTATTGTATCTCTTATTGTATATATAATTTTAAAATTTATATGTATATAAGTGCTTCTTTTTTTTATATTTTCTTCCATCCATCTTAAATTTATGGTGCATTCTCATAACTTACGCACAATAGCACTTTAGTGCAACATACATTTTCTTTTCATAATCAGACCGTTCACAGTAAAATTACGGTTAAAAGATTCACCATTACTCTAGTCCTATTTTTAAACCTGTTGATTAATTCTCTTATCCTGTATGTATTTATGAGCCACCATACTCATACAGTGAATGAATTATTTTGAAATTGTATTCATAAATTAACAGTGTCATTTTATATATCATAAGGACTATTTAAGCATATTCGTTTTTTAGAGCTACATTTTTACTTTTACAATTTTCCCTTAACCGATAGTCTTTCGGCAATGTCAGCTGCTCCTTCTACACATTAATTCACAGATACAGCGCAGTATTCCCCTTCCTTTTCGAATTCTGTACAGAACAACCTCCCGATATCCATCAGGGAGCTGATGTCAGTTCTGGGTCTGATGACATCAACGATACCAGCAGTACAATGGGCCAAATATCATCTAAGGCCCCTGCAAGTCTTTCTTTTAAGAAATCAACAAGAAGATCTGGACAGGATGCTCTTACTCCCAACCTCCATGAAGAGGTTGCTCTGGTGGTGGGGGACCCACAGAAATTGAAACCAGGGTCTGGCATGGTCTTTCCCAATCTCACAGAAGTTGAACACAGATGCAAGCGCAGTTGGGGATGGGGAGTCCACCTAGCAGGGCAACCTGCTCAGGGGAGATGGTCCCCAGAAGAAGCCCAGGCATCTTTGAATTGGAGGGAGCTTATGGCAATATCCAATGCCATAGAACACTTCCAAGACCAACTAAGGAGTCATCACACCCTGATCCTGTTGGACAACGCCATGGCAGTGGCTTATGTAAACAAACGAGGGGTCATGAGGAGCCTCTCCTTAGGTCACATCTCCAACCAGATATGTCGATGGGCAGAAGGGAACCTATTGTTGTTGGGAGTGGACCATCTAAAAGGGGGAAAACAATCAGGTGGTGGACTTCCTCAGCCGCCAAGAGATCTCCCAAGAGGAATGGGTATTACACTCAGAGGTGTTCAGGGATATTACAGCCTGCTGGGGAGTACCAAATATAGATCTGTTTGCATCCTGGAAAAACACTCAGGTGAAGCGTTTCTTCTCGCTAAAACTGCTAGACCGGCCTCTAGGGATAGACGCACTCCAAAACCCATGGAATTTCAAGATGTGCTACACCTTCCCTACGGTACATCTGATTCCTCGGGTGGTGAGGAAATTCCTACAAGAGCAAACAAAGCTCATACTGATAGCACCATATTGGCCCAAGAGAGCTTGGTTCTCTCAGCTCCTCAGTCTCTCAGCAGAAAACCATGGCTACTTCCTCACAGGGACGACCTGGTGTGTCAGGGACCCCTAACAGGCCTAAGACAAGAAAGCTTCAAATGGGCGGCCTGGTTACTGAGGAAGACATCTTGCGATCGAAAGGACTCTCAGATAAAGTGTTGGTGATGCTTCTGAGTGCTAGGAAGCCAAACACCAGGGCCATCTACAGAAAGACCTAGAAAAAATTTAACAGCTGGTGTGCTGAAAATAACAGACAAAAGATGGATACACAAAAAATCCCTTTGAGCCGCTACAAGAAACATCTTTACGCCTGCTGACACTCCGTTTTCTTCGTGGCTTTCACTACAACACGTAGGATAGAGGAAATCCAGACTCTGTCTGTCAGAGACCCTTTTCTAAAAATTCATGATGATAGAACCGTCCTTCAAACAGATCCGGGATTTACACCAAAAGTGACGTCAACTTTTCATAAATCCCAGGATATGATACTACCTTAATTTTGTAATTCACCATCTAACAGCAAAGAGCATGAACTAAGCCTTCTAGATTTTAGAAGATGTCTCCTTCGGTATCTGGAAGTCACCAATGAGTTCAGAGCATCAGACACTCTATTTGTCCGGTATGCTGGCAAACCGAAAGGTAAATAGGCGTCCAAGAAAGCACTATCCAGATGGATCAAGGCAGCTATACTGGAATGCTACAGAGTTATGGAGATAACACCGCCAAAAGATCTAAGGGCTCATTCAACAAGGGCTTCAGCAGCCTCGTGTGCAGAGAAGGTGGGAACCACTCCGGAGCAAATTTGCAGGGCAGCAACTTGGTCAAGATTCTTGACATTTGTTCAGCGTTACAGGCTGGATCTGATATCCAGCCAGGACCAGGCTTTTGGAAGGAAAGTCCTCCAAACCATTGTCCCACCCTAGTCTGGTGAGTACTTGGTTATCCTCTCAGGGGCTGACCTGGAAGATGACTGGGGGAAAAGCAAAGTTAGTTCTTACTGGTAACTCTATTTCCAGTAGTCTTCCAGGGCAGCACGATCCCACCCTAATGTCTAACATTGTGGGGTTGTATTGTGTTTTATGTCTTTCAGATTCTGGCCTTCGGTTGTCTTGGATGACTGACCAGGGAACTGAGGCCTTTACAAGAAATTAATGGCAATGTGTTTCCTGTATGCGAGGAGGAGCTCCATCTCTCAAGGGCTGCCCCGATAGTTGAGCAGTGATTTTTAAATTGAATATTTGTTGGGATTATAGTGCACACAAACACAATATATTACCCAATTTTTGGTAAAATATAAAAGATGATGTTACACTGAGTAAATAAATACATAACATGCCACACTTTAAAACTGTGCACACCCGTGGGATGGCAATAAACTACAGTACATTAAATTATCTATAAAACCTTTACAGGTTACCAGTTTAGAGTTAAACAGGAGGTCTAGTGCTATTAGGATTGCTCTTGCTATGACATTTGTGCAATAAATCACATGTGGTGCAATCATTACTTACATAGGCGTGCTTTCGGGACCTACATATGCGTTCACATTTGTGCATGAGCATGGGTGGACAGGGCACTTTACATTTTAAAAAAATATTAATTTTATTTATATTTTTTACACTGTCCTTTTATTTTTTTGATCAACTTTATTGCAATCACAATGAAAGAACAACTTTACTTGTGATAGTTGGGGGCAGCGACATCTACTCTTTACTGAGAGATCTGGCGTCTATTAGACCTCAGATCCCACCTTTGCCCTGAGATCGGTTTGATCAGATGCTTTATAAGCCGGTAATTGCTTATAAACAACAAACTGAAAACAGAAGTGGCAAAATCCTTGTTGCTTTCAGTTCCTTACATCATTGGGGGTAAGAATTTACATTCCTCTGCGTTTACTGCACAGGACAGGTAGGAGTGATCCCAGTCTCCCCAATCGCAATGAAGAGCACAGGATTGGTGGAAGGAGGGGGGGGCCTTTCCGAGCCCTGTATAAGCGATCGGGTGCAGAATATTTCAGTATGACCACTTCAATCTGAGGACGTACAGATACGTCCTAAGGGCGTGAAGTGGTTAAAAGTAGTTCATTTGCACATTATGCCTCATGATGCATGTACCTCTTCATACGGCAGGAGTTCTAAGGGCCTGTGTGCTGGTGCGCTTTTGTTCATGTCAAACATGTTTTACATTTCTATACAAATCTATAGCCATGCAAAACCTATTTTAGGGATAGCAAAATCAGGCCATGAGGAAGTTAACTGCAGATCAAATTTGTAGCAAGTAACCAGTATTAGCCTACTGGCTCATGCAGTCATAGGGATATTAATCCTTATACCTTGGTTTGTATTACAAATGATGGAGACAATTTTTTATAAAAGTAAAAAAAAAAAAAAATTGCAGTGCTGCTTCTATTACATGAACAGAATACATATATTACAAATAATGGATTACACCAGATAAACTCTTTAAATTTGCTGGATTTTGTGCCATTTTTTTAAGATGCACTTTGATTTTACTGCATGAATTTTTGATACTTTAAATTAAAGTGAAAAATTACCAACAATATACAGAGAATTACTAGTGAAGTTCAGCAAAGCTATTACTTTTCTGATCTTTAAAACAGTGCCCCATGCTTAATAAATACATTCAGGCAAGCATAATCATTTTCCAAATAGTAGGGAACATTTAGCTCCTCTGAATGTACATTGATAGAGACAACATACAAGCCAATGCATTTTCTGCTTGCATTAAACTTAACGGCAACATGTCAACTTATGACAAAATTTTGGAATATATGTCTGGTTCTGCAGGAAAAACGATCTGTTTGTCAGACTGTTTTTGGTCCTTACTTTCTGTTTCAGACATTTTCAGATATTGTTTTTCAGTGTGTACAGTATGTGACATTTAATAAACACATCTTTGTTTTCAGGGCAGTTAAGCAGTTGTATTAAAGTAAATCCCTACTTTGAAAAAAAAAAATCCTCTCTATACATAGCAAGAGGGTTAGCAAGCATCAGTGCAGAGTACTAACTGCTGCTGTTCGATTGAAAATGACACATGGGCTTTAGTATCCTTTCTATTTCCTGAGCACTAAGTGGGAATGCCTGATTGCTATATTCACATGATTAATCCCAGTGTAAAAAAATAAATAAAATAAAACTCTAGGGAAAGCAGCATTGCCAGCTGATCTGTTTATTTTATCTGCTCGATTGGTGTTAATCCTACAAAAAGCTTTGGTAGCTGGTAACTCCCTATGTTCTCTGCCAGTGCTGAACTTATATCAGTTAACATTGCTCCCAGCTTTCTCTCTGTGAACTACAGAACACAGTCCCCCAAAGGTACTTGGAAGAAAAGAGGAGGAACTTGTATGTAGTCCTAAAACACTTTAGAGAAAAAATATTACCAGATTAAAAAAAAACAAAGTCTGAAAAAGGAAACAAATGCAGCCACCACATCTAAGGACTAGTAAAATGCAAAATATTACAGTTTAATTTGTAGGTTTAGGTAAGCTTGAGAGCAAAATGAACAAAACAAACAATTAAATAAATAATTATAATTAATGGAGTTGTAAAGTCTCATGGTTTTTCACCTTAATGCTCTCTATGCATTAAGGTGAAAAACCTTCTGTTCTGCAGCAGCCCCCCAGAGCCCCCCTTTTTCTTACCTAAGCCGATCGTTCCAGCGACGAGCCCAGCAGCTCCAGCCACTGTCTCGGGTTCTCATTGGATAGGCTGATAGCAGCAGGAGCCATTGGCTCCTGCTGCTGTCAATCAAATCCAGTGACATGGGAGCCGGGTGTGGGGCCGCGAGGCTGCGGAGAGGCAAGATCCGTCACCGGCTGTGTCTACTAAAGAAACTGAATGAATCAGTTTCATTCAGTAAAATTGGTTGCATATACCAATGAAATTCACTGGTATAACCAATCATAATGTGTAAAAAAAAATCCTAATCACTTCCCCAGAGTAGTACAGTGTTAATGTGGTGTGTTAAAAAAAATCATCAAAAAAAACAGTGTAATAAAAAAGAAAACATTTTTTTTTTTTTTTTTACATACTGTCACCAGTTAGAGTCCCTGATCCCCGCCACATCAGTTATATAATAACGCTGTACTTTACTGGTGACAGTATGTAAACAAAAAAAAAAAATTATTTTTTATTTCTTAATTTTCCAAAAAAATTGACCAAAAAGTACTGCCATGCCTCTTACTAAATACATTGGACTGTCTCCAAAAAGGGGCCATTTAGGTGTATTTGTACTGTCCTGGATTTTTGGGCCACAAGAAATGAGATAGGATGTCAGTACATCAGGATTGATCAATTTTCATATATACTATATATATATATATATATACCATAGTTTGTGGACTCTCTACAACTTTCCTACAGACTAAATAATAAACACTGATTTGGGTTATTTTCACCAAGGAAATGTAGCAGAATACATTTTGACCATAAATTTATGAAGAAAGATTATTTATTTCCAAAATTCTATAACAGAAAAAAAGAAAATGCCCCCTTGTGACGTCATGGACCGATGCATGCTTTGTCAGTGACATCACAAGAGGGCGAGACCGCCAGATGACATAGCCAAGTGGCCCTGCCCCTTAGCTATATAAAAAATGTCAAATGGCAGATCCTGCAGTAGGCAGCTAGCCTTCATGGATGGCGGGAACGTTATTTTTTTTTTTTTAGATCAACGGTGCGCAGGCGGCATTATTGATGATGGATTTACATCGGGGGACACTGTTTTTTATTTTTTAATAAAGGAATTGTCAAAAACTGTCTATGTGTTTTTATTCCCGTTTGCCAATTTTTTGGTGAATGGGTAGGGGTACTATGTACCTCATGCTCATTTACATACAGGGGCAGTATCTGGGGCCCCTTCCTAAAGGGGGCTTTAAGATTTCAATAAGCACCCTGCCCACAGACCCCCACACCGGCCACAGTTGTGGGGATGAGGCCCTTGTCCCCTTTAACATGGGGACAAGGTGCGTTGGGGTGGGGGGGAGCTCGTCCCCACCCCTTTCCTGACCTGCCAGGCTGCATGCTTGGATAAGGGTCTGGTATGGATTCTGGGGGGGAAACCACATTGTTTTTTAAAAAAGATTTTGGCATGGGGTTTCCCTTAAAAGCCATACCAGACTCAAATGGCCTAGTATGGATTTTTTTAATTGTCTGCATTTTTTTTTTACATTCAGCTGTCAGCGGGGAACACGCGACTGACTTCCCGGTCCGCTCCTTAGCAACTAGCTCACTTCGGTAAATTACACACAGTACATTAACCACTTGCCGACCGCCCCCTGTATATATACGTCGGCAGAATGGCACGTACAGGCAGAACCACGTACCTGTACGTGCCATTCTTCCGGCGGGTGGGGGGTCCCACCGCCCCCCCCCCGGCCGGCGGGGACGGTCGGGATCGCTTCAGGAGCGATCCGGGATGAGGGGACGGCCAGTGGTTTCTGGCCACCCCCTCGCGATCGCTCCTGGCGAATCAGATGCTTCCTCTGTCTGTGTCAATCAAAACACAGGCAGAGGAAGTGATGTCACGCTCGGTGCGCCGGTCTATGTGACCGGAACGCCGAGCTGTGAACATCTAAAGGTTAGTGCACAAACAGTACACTGACACCAGTACACATAGGCACACAAAACACCCCCCTGTCACCCCCTGATCACCCCCCAGATCACCCCCTCCCCCCCCAGTCACAGTGTCACTAATTGCAGTGATCATTTTTTTACTGATCACTGCATTTAGTGTCAGTGTGACTGTAATAACTGTCAGGGCAGTTAGTTTTAGGTCCAAGGTAGCCCCCCACCCCCCCCTAATAAAGGTTTAACCCCTTGATTGCCCCCCAGGTAACCCTTTCACCCCCTTTTGCCAGTGTCACTAAGCGATCGTTTTTCTGATCGCTGTATTAGTGTCACTGCTGTCGCTAGGTAACCATTTTTTTTTTTTAGGTAACCGCCATGTTTATATAGGTTCATAAATAGGTTTATAGGTCAGGTACCCCCATATTACAACCTAAATAAAGGTTTTAACCCCCTGATTGCCCCTAGAGTTAACCCTTTCACCAGTGATCACAGTATAACTGTCACTGGTGACGCTGGTTAGCCAGTTAGTTATTTCGTTATTTAGGTTCCCCGTCAGGTTTTTATATAGCGTCAGGTACCCCCATATATTACCTAATAAAGGTTTTAACCCCCTGATTGCCCCTAGTTAACCCTTTCACCCCCTTTTGCCAGTGTCACTAAGCGATCGTTTTTCTGATCGCTGCATTAGTGTCGCTAGGTAACCATTTTTTTTTTTTAGGTAACCGCCATGTTTATATAGGTTCATAAATAGGTTTATAGGTCAGGTACCCCCATATTACAACCTAAATAAAGGTTTTAACCCCCTGATTGCCCCTAGAGTTAACCCTTTCACCAGTGATCACTGTATAACTGTCACTGGTGACGCTGGTTAGCCAGTTAGTTATTTCGTTATTTAGGTTCCCCGTCAGGTTTTTATATAGCGTCAGGTACCCCCATATATTACCTAATAAAGGTTTAACCCCCTGATTGCCCCTAGTTAACCCTTTCACCCCCTTTTGCCAGTGTCACTAAGCGATCGTTTTTCTGATCGCTGCATTAGTGTCGCTAGGTAACCAGTTTTTTTGTGTATTACTGTTACGGGTGACGCTGGTTAGTTAGCTTGTTTTTTATACTGTCAGGGCACCCGCCATTTATTACCCAATAACGGTTTAACCCCCTGATCGCCCGGCGGGTGATATCAATTAGGTTTTAGGGTCAAATAAGGTCTGCGTCGCCCCAGGTTAGTGCCAGTACCGCAAACACCCACGCACAAAGCATACACCTCCCTTAGTGGCACAGTATCTGAACAGATCAATATCTGATCTGATCAGATCTATACTAGCGTCCCAGCAGTTTAGGGTTCCAAAAAAAAACGCATTGTTAGCGGGATCAGCCCAGATACCTGCTAGCACCTGCGTTTTCCCCCTCCGCCCAGCCCAGCCCACCCAAGTGCAGTATCGATCGATCACTGTCACTTACAAAACACTAAGCACACATAACTGCAGCGTTCGCAGAGTCAGGCCTGATCCCTGCGATCGCTAACATTTTTTTTTGTGGTAGCGTTTTGATTCAGTCGCTTCAGTCAGGAGCTTTTTTACCTGTGAATCTCAAAAAAATAAAAAAAAATAAAATAGTTGTCGTTTTATTGTTCTCTCTCTCACTCTATTCTCTCTCTATTGTTGCTCTTTTTTTACTCCATTCTATTCTGCAATGTTTTATTATGTTTTATTATGTTTTATTATGTTTTATCATGCTTGCTTTTCAGGTATGTAATTTTGTTTACTGTGTGTTTTAGTGTTGAGCATTTTTTTGTTTTCAGGTGCGCCATTCAGTTGCAACGCGGATTTATTTATCTTGACAGCAACAGCGTTTGCTCCCACGATACATAAAGCCGCGACTCCAACGCTGTAGGAGGTGATTTCACCACCACAGTTAAAAAAAAGAGCATATATGCCGAAGCATGGGGGCAGCAGGGGGGGGGAGCGATTGGCTCCTAATGCCACGTACATACGGTCGAAATTCCGACCGTGTGTACACGGCATAACTTTTGCGGGAGGATGCCCCCATGCATCGGCATATATAAATGGTGCATGTATGCCCATCATTAGAAGTGGGTGGATGAAGGGAGGTATTCTAATGGTGGGCATACCCACCAATCAATCTCTTTTTTTCGTTCAGCCAAGAGGCTGCATGAAAAAAAAAAAATTACAATATATGTCCAGTATGTTGCTGGACTTTGAATGGTTATACCAGAATGATGCCTGCAGGTTTAGGTATCATCTTGGTATCATTCTTTTCAGCCAGTGATCGGCTTTCATGTAAAAGCAATTCTAGCGGGTAATTAGCCTCTAGACTGCTTTTACAAGCAGTGGGAGGGAATGTCCCCCTCCCGGATATAAACCGCGCCATTGGGAAATTGGGAAAGCATTTTATCACACCAATCTTGGTGTGGTCAGATGCTTTGAGGGCAGAGGAAAGATCTAGGGTCTAATAGACCCCAATTTTTTCAAAAAAGAGTACCTGTCACTGCCTATTGCTATCATAGGGGATATTTACATTCCCTGAGATAACAATAAAAATCATAACAAAGAAAAAAAATGGAAGGAACAGTTTAAAAATAAAATAAAAAAGCTAAATAAATAAAAAAAAAAACAAAAAAAAAAAAAAAAAGCACCCCTGCCCCCCTTCTCTTGCGCAAAGGCGTACACAAGCGTTGGTCTGGCGTCATATGTAAACAGCAATTGCACCATGCATGTGAGGTATCACCGCGAAGGTCAGATCGAGGGCAGTAATTTTAGCAGTAGACCTCCTCCGTGAATCTAATGTGGTATCATGTAAAGGCTTTTAAAGGCTTTTAAAAATGTATGTAGTTTGTCGCCACTGCGTGTTTGTGCGCAATTTTAAAGCATGTCGTGTTTGGTATCCATGTACTCGGCCTAAGATCATATTTTTTTATTTCATCAAAAATTTGAGCAATATAGTGTGTTTTAGTGCATTAAAATAAAAAAAAGTGTATTTTTTCCACAAAAAATGCGTTTGAAAAATCGCTGCGCAAATACTGTGTGGAAAAAAAAAATGCAACACCCACCATTTTAATCTGTAGGGCCTTTGCTTTAACAATATATATAGTGTTTTTGGGGGTTCAACGTAATTTTCTTGCAAAAAAAAAAATATGTTTTCATGTAAACAAAAAGTGTCAGAAAGGGCTTTGTCTACAAGTGGTTAGAAGAGTGGGTGACGTGTGACATAGGCTTCTAAATGTTGTGCATAAAATGCCAGGACAGTTCAAACCCCCCCAAATGACCCCATTTTGGAAAGTAGACACCCCAAGCTATTTGCTGAGAGCAATGTTGAGCCCATTAAATATTTTTTTTTTTTGTCCCAAGAGATTGAATAATGAAAAAAAAAAAATATATATATTTTTTTTTTTACAAAAAGTTGTCACTAAATGATATATTGCTCAAACATGTCATGGGCATATGTGGAAATACACCCCAAAATACATTCTGTTGCTTCTCCTGAGTACGGGGATACCACATGTGTGGGACTTTTTGGGAGCCTAGCTGCGTACGGAACCCCAAAAACCAATCACCGCCTTCAGGCTTTCTAAGGGTGTAATTTTTTTATTTCACTTCTCACTGCCAATCACAGTTTCGGAGGCCATGGAATGCCCAGATGGCATAAAACCCCCCAAAATGACCCCATTTTGGAAAGTAGACACCCCAAGCTATTTGCTGAGAGGTATTGTGAGTATTTTGCAGATCTCGCTTTTTGTCACAAAGTTTTGAAAATTGAAAAAAAAAAAAAAATTTTTTTTTTTCTTTACTTTCTTCATTTTCAAAAACAAATGAGAGCTGTAAAATACTCACCATGCCTCTCAACAAATAGCTTGGGGTGTCTACTTTCCAAAATGGGGTCATTTGGGGGGGTTTTGTGCTATTTTGGCATTTTATGGCCTTCGAAACGGTGATAGGTAGTGAGGAGTGAAATCAAAAATTTGCACCCTTAGAAATCCTGAAGGCGGTGCTTGGGTTTCGGGGCCCCGTACGCGGCTAGGCTCCCAAAAAGTCCCACACATGTGGTATCCCCATACTCAGGAGAAGCAGCAAAATGTATTTTGGGGTGCAATTCCACATATAACTATGGCATGTGTGAGCAATATATCATTTAGTGACAACTTTTTGAAAAAAAAAAAAATCTTTTTTATTTTTGTCTTTATTCAATCACTTGGGACTAAAAAAAAAAATATTCAATGGGCTCAACATGCCTCTCAGCAAATAGCTTGGGGTGTCTACTTTCCAAAATGGGGTCATTTGGGGGGGTTTTGTACTTCTCTGCCATTTTAGCACCTCAAGAAATGAAATAGGCAGTCATAAATTAAAAGCGGTGTAAATTCCAGAAAATGTACTCTAGTTTGTAGACGCTATAACTTTTGCGCAAACCAATAAATATACGCTTATTGGCATTTTTTTTACTAAAGACATGTGGCTGAATACATTTTGGCCCAAATGTTTGACTAAAATTGAGTTTATTAGATTTTTTTTTATAACAAAAAGTAGAAAATCTCTTTTTTTTTTTCAAAATTTTCGCTCTTTTTCCGTTTATATCGCAAAAAATAAAAATCACAGAGGCAATCAAATACCATCAAAAGAAAGCTCTATTTGTGGGAAGAAAAGGACGCAAATTTCGTTTGGTTACAAAATTGCATGACCGCGCAATTACCAGTTAAAGTAGTGCAGTGCGAAATTGAAAAAAGACCTCTGGTCCTTTGGCTGCCAAATGGTCCGGGCTGAAGTGGTTAAATAATGCGGTAATTGCCGCTAAATTAAACAAATACTGCATTTGGTATTTAATGCAACTTTCTTAATGAATTGAACATTTGCACAATTGTTACCGAGTGCAATATTTTACTGCATTTTATTAGCAATTATTTAACTTAGTGAATGGACCCCTAAATAACATACACTGATTTGAGTATTTTTTCTCTTGCCAAATAAATGTAGCAGAATACATTTGGCCTACAATTAGGAAGAAAGATTTTTTTGCTAAATTTTATAACAGAAACTTAGAAAAATGGGTCAGAATTTGCTGTATTTTTTTCGCTTATATAACAGAAAATGAAAAACCCAGTGGTGATTAAATGCCACTTAAAGAAAGCTCTATTTGTCTCAAAAAATTATAACAATTTAATTTGGTTACAGTGTTGTTTGTCTGAGTAATTGTCATTCAAAGTGTCAGAACACTAAAAGCAGAAAATTTGCCTGAGTAGGAAGGGGGTGAAAGTGTCCGGTATTGAGGTGGTTAAAGAACTAGTTAGCTATGTTTGCCCCCATCCCCAGGGGGAAGCTTGCCTGTGCGAATGACTTGGATTACAAAAAATATTATTAGATTGGATGCACATCATAAAGGCTATTATAATATCTATTATTCTTCTATCTCAAGGGCGTTTCTGGATGAATAGCATTCCAACTTGTCAAAGTCTTTGTGTAAATATGTCTGTGTCATCTCTCCTAGTGGGTGTGTGAAGAAGAAGTGTGTCTCTCTTTATCTAGGGCCGCATCTCCACCAAAATGTTAGGAATTTGTTTCATAGTAGAAATTGAAGAATCCTTAGTTCGTACAATACTTCAAGAAAAGTTGTTTATTCTTCAGAAAGATAAGTAGAGACAAGACTTACATAATGACAGCTGGTAACATATGGTAAGGATTATGGCTTCAAACGGAGGAAGGAGGTATCATATGTTATGTTCTCCTCCATAGTACAGGGTTCCTTCCCTCTGTTCCTCCTCTCTTCCTTCCTAGCCATTCAACCCTTTTGGATTCTTATACTGTTTTATATGTTATGTCAGCAATTCACTAGAGTAACACCCATTCTTGCATATATGCTTATATGGCTTCAGTCTATAGTTAAGTTCCATAACTCCACCCATTGTCCTGACAGTAACTCAGAATAGAAGTACCTACACAGCAAAATCACTTCTCTGCGTCCTCTGTCAGCAACCTTCAGAAACCAACACTACTATTACATTATAACATTCATGTGTTTCATATATTTTTCAGAAACTTTTATCACTTAAAATAGTAATAAACTCAAAATCTCATATTTTACTTTCTGGGGCAGATTTCTACCCTGGTGTGAAAGAAGCAGCATGGCCAGTGATGGCACCAAGCTGCCCTTACATTGCGCTGGTGACAGGCAGTGACACACTCTTATGTGTAATAAAAGGTCACTGACTTCTACTCTGCCTGCCAGTGCCATTTATTCTTGTCCATTGTTGCTCCATTGTACATTGGTTGGTACATTGGTCTTGCATGTTGTACATGTATCTAGAGGTTATCCACTCTTCATTGTTTCACCTTAAGGGATGTATAGCGTTACCAAGAGAGTGCATACTAACTCTTTCAGCTTCCCTACAACCATATCCAGCATGCCTTTCCCCAGATAGCAAGAATAACTTAAAAAAAAAAACAGATTTACATGGTGCACTCCAGATATGGCTGTAACCGTAAATAAAATAATGTCACATACTAAAACAGTTTTAGTTAGTCCATAGTGGTAATTAGTTCATGAATAGAAGATCAAACAGCTATCCTTAGTGGCTGCCGACTCGGAGAAGAGCTAGAAGGGACTCTGGGGTATAGAGGGAGACAAAAAGCAATAAATTGTTTGCATGTACACTTCAAGTATCATGTGGAGTTTAAAGAAGTAAACATACATTTTCTTTTTTACATGATTGTACAATTCAAGTAAATCTTCACATGATTTATTGCCGGAACATTCATTGCAACATTCATTATTCCTGGAACATTTATTGCTGCTCTTTTGGTAAGGATTGCAAGCTGAAAAGCCAGGCTTTCTACAGAGGATATCCACAAAGCCTGATTCACTTTTAGTATAGAAAAAAACTCTCTTTTTACAATGTATCTGCTTAGTTTTTGGCATGACTTCAAGCTTTCTTTTGAATTATCAGCACAGACATAGGATATCACATAAGGGGAATTGAGTTTTAATCTTACCTATTTACTTTGCATTTCATAACCACAAGTTTTGTTATTATGTTTAATTATGTAATCACCACATTTGCAAATGTACCTCATGGATCAATCCATCAGTCTTACAGTCAAAATACACTTAATCTTCCCATCAGAGCACTGAGTCACACACCTGCTCTTTGTACCTTTTGTGGTAAACTGTAATATAAGTGATTTATGAAATACATCACAGATTAAATCTGAAATTGTGCTCATAATTCATTTATTTAGCTTCCTCCCACTTATCTTTCTTCTTGGCCCACCACACACATTTTATCCTCTTGGCACTGCCGCTGCCTCCTACATTCCTGCTGGCCAGACTTTTATCTTACCCATTTAATTTTCACCATTAGTATGAGGCTTCTGGCTGTTCAGAATGCATGAAATGTGTTCATACTCATATTTTGTAGTTTGTAGAGTCTTGTTTATGAAAGACGTTTGTGCTACATCAAGATCAGCAGATTGTTTTCTGAATATTAAAATAGGATATTCTGGGAAGCCGTTTTCTAATTATGTTAATTTGTGCTTCTAGTTTTCTTACAGTCCTCTCACATTTTTTATGAAAAAAAGACAAACAAAACATCCTTGGGTAATTCTTGTATGCTGTCAGGTACTGATACATAGGTGATGCCATCCTAGGGGCAGTAGATACAGGGAATTCACTTTCCTTTTTCTGTTATTAATTTGGCTTAAACCTCAACTCTAGGCAGAACAAAATTATTCCTTGCTGTGGAGCTTTACCCGCATTGCAAGGTTTAAGAGCTTGTTTTGTCCAGGGTAGAGGAGAAACAGTTTTATGTCCCTCGTCCACATGTCCAAGCCAGGATGTCAGGACCCTAGACTACTAAAGTATGGGGGTGCAGAACGGGGGGGGGGGCGTCCATTAAGGGCGCATGGGTGCCACCCACCCTATATGGTTAATGGACTTCTTGGAGGAGGGGAGGAGATACACGGTGGAAGCCACCATGATCTCAGAAGAGAAGAGGACACAGGAGACGCTGCCATATGCATGCCGCAGCCTGTCCCCCTGCCTGATGTGCCCGCCGATCCTCGATGTGCCTGCCGATCCTCACCGCCGATGGGGTAAGTGCCGGTGGACCGGCAGACAGCGCAGGGGGGTTGAGGTGCCGTGGGGGGGGGTTGTTTGTCACCCCCAAACAAAAAAACACCAGCCGCCACTGGTGCAGAAGCTGCAGGGGCTGACCTAGCTGCAGGGAGCAGAGGAGGATCAGGCAAGTATATTTCCTTATATTGTTCCCCCAGACATAAGCAAGCAACTAACACTTGCAGTGTAGGCATAGTGGCACTGCAAGGGATGCAAGGGATACCTTTTTAGTTGTGCTTTACCTTAGAGGAACATCAGCAGCCATAAAACTAAAGAATATACATATTAGTATCAAATGCCTGTTACCTGTACATAAGATTCCTCACTGAAACAATGTAAAAGTGTTATTTTTTTAATGGTTGAGGTTCATGCTATATCTGAACTAATCCAACAGCATTGAACACAGGTATTGCGCATTGACACAAATACAATAAACTGCACTTTGACTGTAAAACGTTTTAAATGTTGTGCCTTTACAATGATGTTCTCATATACACATGCTACAAGTTTTATGTTGCAATTTTATGCAAGAAGTAGTGTTGTTGCTAGTGGTTTAAAGGTTTCGGGCTGGGTTTATTCTCAAGAGGAGTAGTGTTTGGCAGGCATGGTAGAGCATAAATTAGCTGGTGAGGCACAGCAATTTGGCAGACGGGAGTGGATTGAGTGACTGGAGCATCAACGGAGAGCTTTACCAAAGAGAGGGAAATGTTTGGTTCAGTTAATGAAGAGGAGTAAAATTTGTATCAGACTTGGCCATTGGTGGGCACAGTGGTGTAAACAGAAGCAGATGGGTGAGGTGGTGGACACAGTAGAGGTGGGCAATAATCAAGAGATGAGGCAGCTGGTGGTGAAAGTATTAAGTAGTAGGAGGTGAAAGTAAAGATGAGAAAACTGAGTGATTCAGCTAACAGGGGGATTTTAGAGTTGTTTGATGATGGCAATCAAAATGTAGAATAGACAGGATGATTTTGTATTGCATTCTCTTGCTGTAATTAATTATGATTATATGTGCATTTGGAATTTATTCCAGGAAACACAATGCATTCCCACATCCAACATACTCTGGAGTGGTGTTGGGGTTCAGTACACATACAGTACTTCTGTGGTTTGCAGGACAAATTTGTATCTTCTGTTTGTTCTGATGATTACTTACTTGAGATTGCTTTAAAACATAGATGAAGAGTTTTAAGATATACAGATTTACTAAAACTAGCACACACAGAATTTGGTGCCGCTGTGTATAGTAACCAATTAGCTTCTAGGTTTTATTGTCAAAGCTTAATTGAACAAGCTGAAGTTGAAAGCTGATTGGTTACTATGCACAGCTTCACCAGATTCTGTGTGTGCTAGATTTAGTGCTCTTTCACACGGACGTGTCTGTGTACGGAGCCCGCTCTGCTCAGCGGGAGATCGCTCCCTCAATCCCCACTGAGCAGGCAGGCAGACACATTGTGCAGGGACGGACCTGTCAGAGCGCCGCTCTCCTCTATGGGGGATCGGATGAAGACGGACCGTAGAGTCCATAGTCACCCGATCCGATCCTCAGACGGATGGAAAAGTAGGTTTTTCCTCCGTCACACTTTTTCGGATCGGAGTGGGTTGGATGTCAGCGGACATGTCACCACTGACATCCGTCCCTCCATAGAGGTCTATGGAGCATCCGTTCAGGTCCGCCTAAAAAACTGACAGGCGGACCTGATCGGATCGTCCGTGTGAAAGAGGCCTTAGAAAAAATCTTACACAGTATTTCGAAGCAGAGAATAAATTGGAGTTGAGATCTTACTCACTTACTGCCTAGCTACAATGGCAGAACACAGCAAAGATAAGTAAAATACTTCTTCTATCCTCTGAAATCCAAGTGAGTAATGTTCAAGTTAGAAGATAGTTGGAGTTAGAGATAGCTGGAGTCATGCAGGAATTATGCACTGTTTTAAGCAAAAGGGGGAACTTATCAACAGCATTGGGTAAGCTAACAATAAATATGGGTGTGGGTGAGGTAGAGGCTTCCATTACAACTAGGATTGAGGATTACAAAATGTCAGTTAGCCAAGCCATTTGTCTTTGATCCTGACATTTTCTCTTGTTGCCTATTATGTATAGCTGTTTCATTTAAAAGAAAATTCAGGCCAAAACTATTTTGGCCCTACTACTCCTTAGCTCTATACTTTTGTGACCAGTTTTCAGTCGACAGCAGTCTAAAATGTCACAGAGTCGGTCTATGCTCTTCAGGGATCCTGACTTTAATGTCAAGAAGCCTGACTGGCAGATGGCTCAGCCTATTAGCGCACTGCTAAGAGACTGAACCAGCTTCTTATTTTCCGTCCACAGTCCGATGCTCCAGTGAGCCCTGGAGGGACAGAGTAGAAAGCCGGTGAGTGACATTTACCAGCTCTCTGCTCACTGAAGACCGAGAGCTGAGCGATCAGCTGTCTTTTATCGATTAGTTCTCAGTGTAGAGGCGGCGGGGGACAGTTTAAGCTGGGATTGGTGCTGCAGCCATCTAGGTGAGTATAATTGTTTGTTATTTTTAATTCCCACACTTCTCTTTTAAAGTCAAATTTACAGTAAGTCTGACATAGTTTTATCCCTTTATAAGCCTATACTTATATGTTGATGCGTGACAGATTTTTGTAGAAAAATGTTAGGGGGAATGCTTTAATAAAAATGTTGCTTCTTGCACTTCTCTAACATTATGCTGGAATAGCTGAGTAACAGCCACTCCCTTCCGCACAGGCTTTCTGGAACATACTTGTATTCCTTATATTTCTAATTCCTAATATTTAGTGGGTCTTATTTGACTACCTAACTGATTGTATGTTTATTTTTGTGACTTCAATTGAGCTTTAATCCGGCCATAAATAGATCAAATCTTAGCAGGTTCAGCAGGGACCGGCTTTTATTCAAACCCTCTTTGGGCAGGCTGGTTGTACTGAAGTTGATCCATCGATTAACTTCAGTTCAACCAGCCTGTCTGGGTTTTTTTTGCATATGATTACTGCCGATGGTTATAGCCACCAACAGTAAATATTGAGTTCCGGCTCCCAACTGGCAAAACAGAATAGCACTGCAGGAAGGACTCCTCCATCAACACTGACTGACTGCAAGAAAGAAAATGATATCATCTATTGCTTGCCTAAATCCCTACTTGCCTGCATACCATACTGTATTCAATTCTTATTAGCCAGTGCTCTTTTGGCTTTCTTGGTTAATAATTATAAAAAAAGTGGCATTTAAAGAGGACAACTCATAAAAATGTTTTTTAAATAATAATATTTATTAACCACTTCACGCCCGCGCTATAGCCGAAAGACGGCTACAGCGCGGACGCTAACTGCCGGGAGGGCGTCCCTGGACGTCCTCCTGTTTACTTCCGCAATGCGCGCTCCTGAGAGCGTGCATCGGGGAAGTTCTGTTCTGGCCGTGTCCCTTGGACACAGCCAGTCACAGATCGCTGTAAACGGCCAATCACAGCGGCCGTTTACAGCGCGATCAGCGTGTCCAATGAGAGATGATCTCATATGTAAACATATGAGATCATCTCTCAGCGCCGCTCTCTCTCCTCACACAGAGAAAGCGTGTGAGGAGGGAGAGATGAATGGCTGCAGTGGCCGTAAGTGCAATAAAAAAAAAAAGTAAAATAAACTGCCATCTGTCCCCACTGCCATCCGTCCCCACTGCCACCTGTCCCCAGTGCCATCTGTCCCCAGTGCCACCTGTTAGTGCCATCTGTCCCCAGTGCCACCTGTTGTCAGTGCCATCTGTCCCCAGTGCCACCTGTCAGTGCCATCTGTCCCCAGTGCCATCTGTCCCCAGTGCCACCTGTCCCCAGTGCCACCTGTTAGTGCCATCTGTCCCCAGTGCCACGTATAAGTGCCATCTGTCATCAGTGCCACGTATAAGTGCCATCTGTCATCAGTGCCGCATCAGTGCCACGTGTCATCAGTGCCACATAGTGCCACCTATCATCAGTGCCATATCAGTGTCACGTGTCATCAGTGCCACATATTAGTGCCATCTGTCATCAGTGCCATCTGTCATCAGTGCCACCTGTCAGTGTCACGTGCCATCTGTTATCAGTGTCACATGTCATCAATGCCACATATCAGTGCCATCTGTCATCAGTGGCACGTGTCATCAGTGCCACGTATTAGTGCCATCTATCATCAGTGCCACGTATAAGTGCCATCTGTCATCAGTGCCACGTATAAGTGCCATCTGTCATCAGTGCCGCATCAGTGCCACGTGTCATCAGTGCCACATAGTGCCACCTATCATCAGTGCCATATCAGTGTCACGTGTCATCAGTGCCACATATTAGTGCCATCTGTCTTCAGTGCCACTTATCAGTGCCATCTGTCATCAGTGCCACCTGTCAGTGTCACGTGCCATCTGTTATCAGTGTCACATGTCATCAATGCCACATATCAGTGCCATCTGCCATCTGTCATCAGTGCCACGTATTAGTGCCATCTATCATCAGTGCCACGTATTAGTGCCATCTGTCATCAGTGCCACGTTTTAGTGCCACGTGTCATCAGCGCCACATATAAGTGCCATCTGTCATCAGTGCCACATATTAGTGCCATCTGTCATCAATGTCACGTGTCATCAGTGCCCCGTATTAGTGGCATCTGTCATCAGTGCCACATCAGTGTCACGTGTCATCAGTGCCACGTATCAGTGCCATCTGTCATCAGTGCCACGTCAGTGTCACGTGTTATTGTCCTGGTGCTCCAGGGCCTTCAAAAGTGTAATAGGTAGTCAACAAGTTAGATGTGTATTTTATGCTCCTAGAACACGTGACGGTGCTCCCTGTATGTTGGGCCTCTCTAAGTGGCCAGGCTGTGGAAAAGTCCCACACATGTGGTATCGTAGTACTCAGGAGGAGTAGCAGAATTTATTTTGGGGTGTCATTTGTGGTATACACATGCCATGTGAGAGAAATAACCTATTACAATGAAAATGTTGTGGAAAAAAATAAAAAAATCTTAGTTTTGCAAAGCATTGTGGGAAAAAATGACAACATCAAAAACCTCACCATGCCTCTTACTAAATACCTTGGAATGTCTACTTTCAAAAAAGGGGTCATTTGGGGGGTATTTGTACTTTCCTGGCTTGTTAGGGTCGCAAGAAATGAGATAGGTCACCAGTACATCAGGTGTGATCAATTTTGTATGATTTGCACCACAGCTTGTAGACTCTCTAACTTTCACAAAGACCAAATAATATCCACTAATTTGGGTTATTTTTACCAAAGATATGTATCAGTATAAATTGTGGGCAAAATTTACGAAGAAAAATTAATAATTTGTTAAATTTTATCACAGAAACAAAGAAAAATGCGTTTTTTTTCAAAATATTCGGTCTTTTTTCATTTATAGCGCAAAAAATAAAAAACCCAGTTGTTTTGACACCAAATACCACCAATAGAAAGCTATATTTATGGGAAAAAAGGACAAAAAATGTATTTGGGTACAGTGTTGCATGAGTACTTGTCATTCAAAGTGTGAGAGCACCGAAAGCTGAAAATTGGTCTGGGCAGGAAGGGGGTTTAAGTGCCCTGTAGGCAAGTGGTTAAGAAATATCCCTATTTTGCCCATGATAAATAGGCAACAAATATTAATCCATGCCAATATCCAATTGCCATTACAGCACACCATTTGTCTTGGTTTTCCTTTTTTCTGGCAAAGTTAGTAGGGGAATATATGTACAATCTATATTCTTAGTAATATACAGTAGTGTTAATAAAACCACAATGATCACTTCCAGAAAATGTTTCCTCTTAACATACGGGTTGTGTAATGTTGTACAATGATTACAATATTGGATAACATAACCCACATACTTCCATTACTAACAAATGCTGATTGGAGTCTAAGCGCACAAGCTCGACAACAACAGTGCACTGTGCTCCCATTAACTTTTCACACCAGATAGCAGCTGCTTATGTTTTGACTGCAGGCGATTTTTTGATGGAAAAGTAATTTATCACAACATTTTTCATGTTTCTTGTCTTTTATGCCCTTGTCTTCCTAGTGGTTTACTTTTCAGACATACCTATTCATAGCGTCATATAGTTTTCCTGATTTTTCCTTGTTCTTTCAGTTTTTCTTCCTCAGGGATACACAGTTCTGCTAGGTTCTGTTTCCTTCTTGTCTGTTTTTATGTTTCCTTTTTTTATGATTGATATGATGAAATACCTTAAGGCTCCATATTATTTATCACCTGTTAGTAGATAATTACCTGAGAAGAGAAATAGAAATTACACCACCGTATTGTATTGAGGTACCTTTTCTATTAAAGCATCACATAGTAAATAAATAGAAAAATCTATATTTAAGATATTGGGGCTGTGTTCTAATTCTCTGGCTGCAAGAACTGTGTAAGATAGCTTGCTGAGCATAGAAGAGTAACATTTCTGCAAACAGCACAATCCGCTTAATATATTTTGGTATTTAAAATTGATAGCTCTTATAGACTAACACTTGGCTAAAGTGTTTTTCAGATGTCAGAGTGGCATTTTGCTCTGCAATCTTTGATGATGTTAAAAGCTAAGTGACTCATCCACTGCAGATGTTAGTCATTTCTCCAGAGCACAGCAATGCTTAAACATGGTGGTCCGTCAATTTAAGTACATGCTCCTGTAAACTGAAAATAAAACAGATTTTTTCAGAGAATACACACACACACACATACAGTAAAAAAAAAGTGAGTACACCCCTCACATTTTTGTATTTTGTTATATCTTTTCATGTGACAACACTGAGGAAATTACACTTCGCTACAATGTAGCCATTAATGTCTTAACCGCTGGCAACAAAAGTGAGTACACCCCTAAGTGAAAATGTCAATATTTTGTGTGGCCACCATTATTTTACAGCACTGCCTTAACCCTCTTGGGCATGGAGTTCACCAGAGATTCACAGGTTACCACTGGATTCCTCTTCAACTCCTCCATGACGACATCAAGGAGCTGGTGGATGTTAGAGATCTTGCGCTCCTCCACCTTCCATTTGAGGATGCCCCTCAGATGCTCAATAGGGTTTAGGTCTGGAGACATGCTTGGCCAGTCCATCACCTTTACCCGCAGCTTCTTTAGCAAGGCAGTGGTCATCTTGGAGGTGTGTTTGGGGTTGTTATCATGTTGGAATACTGCCCTGAGGCCCAGTCACCGAAGAGAGGGGATCATGCTCTGCTTCAGTATGTCTTAGTACATGTTGGCATTCATGGTTCCCTCAATGAACTGTAGCTCCCCAGTGTCGGCAGCACTCATGCAGCTCCAGACCATGACACTCCCACCATTATGCTTGACTGTAGGCAAGACACACTTGTCTTTCTACTCCTCACCTGGTTGCCCCTGACACACGCTTGACACCATCTGAACCAAAAAAGTTTATCTTGGTCTCATCAGACCACAGGACATGGTTCCAGTAATCCATTTCCTTAGTCTGCTTCTCTAGAGCAAACTGTTTGCCGCCTTTCTTGTGCATTATCTTTAGAAGAGGCTTCCTTCTGGGACGACAGCCATGCAGACTAATTTGATGCAGGGTGCAACGTATGGTGTGAGCACTGACAGGCTGACCTCCCACCCCTTCAACTTCTGCAGCAATACTGTCAGCACTCATACATCTATTTCCCAAAGACAACCTCTGGATATGACTCTGAGCGCGTGCACTCAACTTCTTTGGTTGACCATGGAGAGGCTTGTTCTGAGTGGAACCTGTCCTTTTAAACCACTGTATGGTCTTGGCCACTGTGTTGCAGCTCAGTTTCAGGGTCTTGGCAATCTTCTTATAGTTTAGGCCATCTTTATGTAGAGCAACAATTCTTTTCTTTTTTTCAGATCCTCAGAGAGAGTGAGAGCGATAACACCAAATTTAACACACCTGCTCCCCATTCACACCTGAAACCTTGTAACCCTAATGAGTTAAATGACACCGGGAGGGAAAATGGCTAATTTTGCCCAATTTGGACATTTTCACTTAGGTGTGTACTCATTTTTGTTGCCAGCGGTTTAGACATTAATGGCTGTGTGTTGAGTTATTTTGAGGGGACAGCAAATTTACACTGTTATACAAGCTGGACACTCACTACTTTACATTGTAGCAAAATGTAATTTCTTCAGTGTTGTCACATGAAAAGATATAATAAAATATTTACAAAAATGTGAGGTACTGTACGTTTTCCATTTTATGTAGAATTGTCTGTGTTTAGCTATGCTGATAAGTCAGCATGCCAGCAATTAAGCTAGAAGTCCATTCTGGCCACAGGAGTGTACAGCCAGTACTCAGTAAATACCGTATTTATCGGCATATAACACGCACCTTCATTTTAGGAGGGAAGTTTCAGGAAAAAAATAAAATTTTAATTAAAGAACTTTGAAGCAAAATAAGAGTCAGTGCCCATCAATGCAGCCTCACCATTGCCCATCTGCAGCCTGATCAATGCCATCTGAAGCCTCACAATTGCCCATCAATGCAGCTTGATCAATGCCCATCTGCAGTCTTACAATTGCCCATCAATGCCCATCTGCAGTCTCATAATTGCCCATCAATGCCCATCTGCAGCCTCACAATTGCCCATCAATGCAGCTTGATCAATGCCCATCTGCAGCCTCACAATTGCCCATCAATGCAGCTGGATCAATGCCCATCTGCAGTCTCACAATTGCCCATCAATGCCATCTGCAGCCTCACAATTGCCCATCAATGCAGCTTGATCAATGCCCATCTGCAGCCTCACAATTGCTCATCAATGTAGTTGGATCAATGCCCATCTGCAGTCTCACAATTGCCCATCAATGCCCTCCAAATTGCAGTATTGGCGTATAACACGCACACACTATTTGCACTCGATTTTCAGGGTGAAAAAGTGCGTGTTATACGCCAATAAATACAGTATGTCTCATCATTTGTTTTTCACAATGAAAAGTCATTTTGTAATGAAAAAGCTGCTCAGCTATTATATTCTCCACAATGGAGTTTTGCCTCTTTGGCCAGGACTAATTCCAACTAAGCGTGTGGAGGTTCCAGGTTAAAGGTGATAGCAGGTATGGTTAGTGATCAAAATATTAATCAAAAGAGAGGAGATTATAAAGGAAATTTGTAAGTTCTGTATATAATTGTATTGTTTTGTATGTATTGCACACTGCCCTCACTGTGCACACGGCACTAATAATGTTTTCATTACATGTTTGCATTCTTTCGATTAGAATTAGTCTGCCTATGTTATGCCCCTTGTTACCATAAACGTACTATTATTGTGATACCTACGTAATCATGTGTATAAAAACCTTCAATTGCGTCATAATAAAGCAGAACAGTTATTTGGAAAGATGCTGAGTGTATCTTTTGTCCCTGTTCCCTACTGCAGTAGTTATTATTAATTTGGAACCACTAATCAATATGAGGATAGGAGTTGCCTATCTATAAATGTCCATGTCAGTGCCAAATGTGGCACTGGAGGGGGGGAGGAGACAGATAAGAAGAAGTTCCACTTTTGGGTGGAACTCCGCTTTAAGTGTTTTTTGCTGCCCTGGGGTCCCTGTGTGCACCCTTATTCCTTCCCCTATTTGGGGCTTGACTATTTTTAGCACTCTTTAGAGAATGAGCTGCAAATGTCTGATGAATGCTCATTGAAAATGTTGAGAAATACATCTCATAGTCAGTCATTATTTTAGATAAGTCAGGCTGTGTTCGGTTTGGAGTGTGATGCATGTAGCTGCTGAAATGATCCGAATAGGTCAGAACAACGATGTAAATAATGAATCGTAGGGTATGGTACGAACCGATACGAATCGGTGCATGGGATGCGAGTGATGTGAACCGTTGTGCCGCTTGTGTGACTAGGTTCAGTTTGGAGTGTGGTGCATGTGGCTGCTGATGTGATCCAAATTGGTCAGAACAATGATATGAAAACAAATCGTAGGGTACGGTACGAACCAATATGAATCGGTGCGTGGGATGCGAGTGATGCAAACCGCTGTGCCGCTGGTGCGACTAGGTTTGGTTTGGAGTGTGATGCATGTAGCTGCTGACACAATCCGAATTGGTCAGCACAATGATATGAATAACAAAGTTTGGGTATGGTAGTACCACTACGATCGGTGCATGGGATGCGAGTGAAGCAAAGCGTTTTGTGCCGCCAAGGCGACATAGGCTTGAATCGGTGTGATGCGTATGGCAAGTGATATGGACTGGTGAGTGAAACAAGGAAACGTTAGTAGGGTATGGGGGTGAGCAGTATGAATTGGTGCAGGATGTGTCCAATGCGAACCGAAGTGCTGCTGATTTGACTAGGTACGAATCGGACTGTGGTAAGTGTGCCATGCATCCGTGTGAATCGGAGAAGAAACAGGGAAGAAACAGGAAGGGCCTACGAACGATTAGTGAGCTCCACGGCAGAACCGAACAAGAAATGGGGAACAAAACGAGAAACAAGCTGGTTGAACATGATACGACAAGGGGGGTAACAAATCCTACCTGTGACAGCGAGCAAGAATTTGAACGACAAACCATGAATAAGCAACCGCAACATACTGTATTCGCAACAACAGACTCACGAACATGCAGTGAGCTGAAGAGTCGGCCTGGTGATGTAACAAATTGCGTACTGGAACCGACAGATAGTGAGGGCAAGAGAGAGTCAAATACCCCCTTAGGTCGTAATATAAGAAAACATGAAGGCAATAGTTTTCTAGTTTCTTACTCTACTTTTTCCGCTACATTGTAGAGAGTAGGGGGTGTAAAAATAAAACCTCAAAACTTCTAATAAGGACACTCCTATAAAAATCATTTCCTCTGTTACTCTTTGTAGATTCTGACACTCTACTTCTGATAACACTTTTTACTGTGGCCTTTGCAGTAGCATTTGCCACTGGACATCCAGAAAACATGTCCATACAAACAAAATGCATACTTGTAAGATTCTGATTTGGGCATATCTTTTTGTAATCTCTGGAAGGGATGTTCAGCTTTTGGTAACACCTTTGGTAACAGGTAAAACAAGAAGTGGTATGTTTTAAAAACAACTGTGGTGAACCCTGGCTCTATCCCATGCTCATTTGACCATAACTGCTTGTTACTGGTGACAAGCTGGAGGGAAAAGAGTGGCTGGCTGACATAAATATTCACCTTTTTCCAAAGTTCTGTTTCATAAGAAGTTGCCCCCTGTGGACAACTTGTTCTTCTCGTTCTGGGGTCCTTAAAGTTGAATTAATAATCCCAGCTATACTGGGCCAGAACTAGGGTGGAATATGTGAGTTGTACCGATCCAGCAAGTGTCCAGGGCTGTAATGCAGCATCCTTATGCCCCGTACACACGGTCGGATTTTCCGATGGAAAATGTCCTATCGGACCATGTTGTCGGAAATTACGACCGTGTGTGGGCTCCATCGGACTTTTCGTCTGATGGAAATTCCGACGGAAAAAGTTTGATATCCTGCTCTCAAATTTTCCGACAACAAAGTCCTATCGGACTTTTTCCGATCGTGTGTAGCGAATTCCGACGGACAAAGTGCCACGCATGCTCAGATCACATTACAAGACCAAATATATTGGCTACTAGCCTCTACGTAGTCCCGTCGTACGCAACGAACGTCACCACGTTCAAAATGATTGGATTTTCCGAAAACTTTGTCCGACTGTGTGCATGCAACACCAGTGTCGGACAAAATCCGTCTGAAAAAATCTGACAGATTTTGTGGTCGGAATTTCCGACCGTGTGTACGGGGCATTAGAGTCGCCTGAGTTTTAAAGTTAATATGGCTACCTCAGCAAGAAGCTAGAAGGCTGAAGACAGTCAATCAATTAACTTAACATACTTGATTGGTTCACCTGCCAAAGTAAAAACAAACTTCTGGCCCTTGAAATGGAACCAAAAGCTATTTCATTCTCTACTATCTACTGTATATAAATATATATACTCTTTTTATAACTCACAGGCTTTGCTAAAACATGGAGCTCTGCTTCTTGAGCTGGGAAAAAAGGATTCAATGACTCTAAATACAGAGTATGCTTCTGGGTGATAAACTGCATACTCAGTATAAAACCGGGATCAACTCTACAAAAAATCTAATATCTTCAGGGAGTGTGTCCTGCACTGGACTCACAGCAGCTGATTCCTACGTCATCAATTTAACACATGTGGTTTTTCTTTGTCTCCAGCCTCCTCCAATAGAGGCAATAAGGTGGCTGGATTCAAATGTACGCATTTTTCATTGTTAGATTTGTACATAAACAAATAAAACAAATTCATATTTTGAACCTTTCATTAGACAAACATTTAGTTAGCTATATATTTGCTGCGCAGAATGTGGGACCATTAAAAATTAAATATTTGACCAAAATAATGTCTGTAACTTTGTCTAATAGCACCTTTGCATAACGCTTCTGCTCTGATATATCGGGGTGAACCCTTCGATACTGGGTCCAGCATGCATAAATATATTACAATGGCTTGTTTTCTATCATGCTGTTTGTGTAAGAACTTCAGTTTTATGTTTCAAAAAGACAACTTTTTCCTGGCAATATTATAATTTCTCATTGCTCTGTTGTTAGTTTTAGCTAGATAACACAAGTCCTTAGTTTCCATCTGACCTTATTTTCCTGATGTCATAACATAATAAGTATTCTTCTGCTTATACCACAACACTTACAAGGAAAATGGGGCACATCATTTCACAATCCACACATTCTGCTTTGGATTTCAAAAATAAAAATAAATAAAAAGAAAAGGACCAACAATCTGTATATGACAGAACAGAAAGCCCTCAGCCAGATCAAAAACTAGAACAACTGGCTGCAGGTGGCATCTACCCTAACAGGGTATGTGGACTTGATGTGATGGGTCTGTTATATTTAAATTGTATTTATTATTGCTCTCACATCATGGACCGCACATCAAGTTATTATCAGACGTTTAGATTTCATCTTTGTAGAAAAACTTTTTATGTATCCCATCCATCTTGGCTTTGTTAAATATTATGGCAGCTGTATTCCAATTAACAACCTCATCTTAATCTTTTTTTTTTCTCTCAAAAAGGGTTTATTGTATGAATGTAAAATTCCAAAATTGTTATCTTAATCTAAACTAATCCCATTTACAAATTTCCCCAATAACCTGGATTTAATTTCCAACCAAAGGTTGTCTAAACCAGTTACAATATATCTATATTATTAATAAAATTGTGAAACTCATATCATAAATTAATACTCAAGTGATAATCTCAATATCACACCCTAATTCTAATATACAGTATATACACAGATATATTTCCTTAAAGGAGGACATTTTACTTAATTTCCCTTTTTTAAATGCCCTGTTTCCACTATCAAAGGATATTCAATTTGTGTAATACACGGTTAAATGTAACCTTCATTTTACCATGTTTGGAAAACAGATTCAAAAATAATTGTGATCACGTTGTTTATCATTAGAGTAATTAACATTTTATTATTAATGTTTTGTCTAAAAAAATGAAATTGGCATGGTGCCCTTTCAGCTTATTACTGATCTCTTATCCCAGCTACATTCTTTCATGAAAGCGCAAAGGAGGAGGTCACATCTGCATGCACGAATATCTCTCTAAAATCACTTACATTTTCCCTATTTGTACACAACACATGCATATCATTCTCTCACTTTCTTTTAACTCTTTAATATTTCCCTGCATAAATTCTGCTTTCCTCATTTTGTTCTGATATCCTTTGCCTCCCATGTATTGTAATTCCATACATCACATACTCTAGCTTCTATGATTCTATGATCAGACAGACAGCCATAGTGCTCATCCCATCTTCCCTTTCTGACAAAATATAAAGTATTCTGTTTTAACTCTCATTTCTCTGTTTTAACTTTACTAGTTTTAGTGCCTGACCCAAAATTCATCCCACAACTTAACTTCAAAATGTCCCTTTCTGTCTAGTGTTAATTGTCACCCTTCATCCATCCTGCTCAAATAGATAGCTGTTTATCTAGCTGTTTACTCTGCATGATTCTTAGTCCCTGTGGACTTTGGTAACCCAGTTACCCATTGTAGATCCCTGTCCACTCTAACCATTTATCTAGGGGCTCAGTATATATTTCATATATTCATATATTTCAGGGATATGCAATTAGTGGACCTCCAGCTGTTGCAGAACTACAAGTCCCATGAGGCATAGCAAGACTCTGACAGCCACAAGCATGACACCCAGAGGCATAAGCATGATGGGACTTGTAGTTTTGCAACAGCTGGAGGTTTGCTAATTGCATAGCTCTCCTCTTGCGCTGGGCATTTTTTGAGGGTCTCTTACTATTTTCTTTCTTCATTTAATGCCCATAATGACTGGCCAGTCTTTTTCTCTTCTCTACTTGCCTATGCCATCTTGCCACTAAACTACTTTATCTAGCAGATGTGTACTACATATACCTGTGAACAGCACTATTTTTCCCTTTCTTAACTATAACACTCCGATGGACAGTAGACAGTGACAACATAACATATAACCACCAATCAATACAGTTTGATTAAGGGGAGTAAAATAGCTACCCTTTGTCCCAAAAATGCCTTATCGATCAAGGAAGTCTAATAACTCAAATGTAAGCAAAAGGCTTACCTCAGCCGGCTGATTATCAGAAGTTCCTGGATCGTCTCAAGCGCCTCGTTTCGGATTCTTAGGGTCACCTGTAAGTCCCCTCCTAGGCAAAGCTCGCCATCTGACATGGAAATTTATAGATATCCTTATATTGATTAGTGGTTCCAAATTATTAATAACTACTGCAGTAGGAAATAGACACAAAAGATACACTCAGCATCTTTCCAAATAACTGTTCTGCTTTATTATGACACAATTGAAGGCTTGTATACACATGATTACGTAGGTATCACATTTATACATTTATATTACAATAGTACATTTATGGTAAAAAAAGGGCAAAGGCAGACTAATTCTAATCAGAATGCAAACATGTAATGAAAACATTATAAGTGCCATGTGCACAGGGAGGGCAGTGTGCAATACATACAAAATAGAATACAATTATATACAGAATTTACAAATTTCCTTTACAGGCACCTTTCACCTCCTCCTTCCTCTGCCGCTGGGCCAATTAGAAAGCACTGCATACTTCTCACATGTGCAGTAGGGAACCAGCTGTGAAGCCAAAAGGCTTCACTGCCAGTTTCCCTTACTGGGAATGGCGGCTGTGGCAGCACCCGACAGCCGATCAGAAAATTGTCTGGGGTGCTGACAATGCGGGAACCCTGGACAGGTAAGTGTCCTAATATTAAAAGTCAGCAGGTACAGTAATTGTAGTTGTTTTATGGGGGGGGGGACGCCTCTTTAAGCATCAAAGCACAGAGATCTGTTCTGTGGCATGTTGGACAGCATCAATCCAACAGGGAAAGGATTGCTAGTGCTATTTTTTTTCCTGCACATTTTCTGGAATATTTTGAAACATTACCTAATAAAAATTTAACGATTGCCTATGGAGGAAATGGATGAGAACATCTTTAGTAACATACTGAGGCATCTGGCACTGGTGGGAGAAGGCTGAGTGTCCCTGTTTGATTAGCGGAGGTGAGGGTCCCTAAAAGAACCAAGGTGCAAAGCTTAATAAGAAATTACCTGGTCATCTCCAAAGCACCCGATAGGTTTCTCTGCTGATGGCTCCCAGTTTATGGCCCTCTAATTCACCCAAGCAGACGGCTACCTAGGAAAATTGTGTATACATAAAGAGTTTGTTGTAGCACAGGAGTGCTGGGATCACAGGTCAGTAGGGAGTAAAGTTCAGGTTGGCAGGGGTACACGGGTTCACACTGAAAGCTGGTAGGTGTGCATGGGGTCACTAGAAGTAAGCTGGTGTGCACAGACACAGCAGGGATCAATAGGTTAAAAAACACTTGTGTTTTTGATAAACGAATAGCAGGTGAAAGCAGCTGTGCTAAACTCTCTGTTAAAGGGATATGACCATATACTTTTCTACAAACAGTTATAATTGCTATTAACTACTATTAAGCTACTAACTGTTTATAGAGAAAAATCTACAGCAGGAATCAAACTGGGTGTACCCAGGGAAACACTGAAGTAGGCAGTACGTGAAAGATGGCTGGGTTGTTGTGGTGCAGAAGGAAGTCATAGGTACAAATACACTGGAGTGCTCAGGGGGTAACACAGGTTCAGGGATTCCAGTTGCAGGCAGGAACACAAAGGAGGACACTGGAAATCACTGGGAGGAGAATACTAGACATCATAGTAGCATGATGGATACTAGAGGTAATAGCAGCACAGAGGCGCACATAGGATGACTGGGAATGTATGGAGGCACCAGGGTGTCCAGATACTTATATGGAGATGCATTGCTTGAACACAGAGGAACAATCACACTAGCTCTTTAAGATTTTGTCTGACAGCAAATTGACTGTGATGCCATCAGCCGCTGATTGGCAACAAAACATAATTCCTGAATGGCAGCAAATCAGTAGCAGAAAAGTGCTGGTGCTGGGATAGTGCAGGTACTGAGAAGTATGACATTACCACCCCACCAATCTTTTAGGGGCCACTCCACCCATCAATTTCTAGGTTTCAGTGAAACACAAAGATGGAACCTCTTTACCAAAAGAGGGAGGGGCTGAAACATTATATTCTTGGACCCAGGACCTTTCTTCAGGGTCGAAGCCCATCTAATCAATCAAGTACAGAATCTTTCCACAGGAGAATATAGAGTCCAGGACCAACAGCTTGAGGACAGATACATGGAATGATTTTGGAATCTTTAGGTGAGATGGCAAGTGAAGTTTGTAGCAAATCAGGTTGATTGTTGTGGTGATGACATAAAATCCATTGTAATGGAGAGTGAATATTTAGAGAAGGAACCTTGAGATGGGTATTCTTAATTGCTAGCCAAACCTTGCCACAGTGTTAAAGTCTAGGAGCTTTTCATTGATGCCAGTCAAAGGCAGGGATGGAAGAGGTAAAACATTTGCCATCTTGACTACTACCCAAACCACAGTACAGTCCACAGATGAGAGTAGGTCAATAATTAATTCCCTAATGATATGGCCCCAGGGCTCTTCTGGAATTGTCAGTGGAAGGAGAGGACCTCTGGGACTAGAAAACTGTCTGAACACTGGATAGGCTTTCAAATACCCTTCCACATAATTGTGGAGGCTATCAGTACTGGCGGGGAGTAAAACAAAGGTTCTGTGCACCCTGGATGTACAGAAGACGTATAATCATGGGCCTAGTGGATAAGTTTGATGAACAGCTCTGCAGACACAAATGTTTTGCTTGGATAAAGGTCAGATCCAGGACTTGGGTAGGAGTAACGTTAAACTCAACAGGTATTTTTTGTAATTTTAAGAAATAGAAAAGAGCATCTTCAATAGAATTGGCTGCCCCTGGTTTGAAAAAATAAAAAATAAATGTTGACAAAATAAAATTGGGAAATAAATAAAGTCCATCAAGCTAGTCTGAGGTTTAGAAAGTGCAGTCTTTCTTTTCAGAAAAGAACCCTGGTCTGGTGGGGGAAGATGATTTATGAATAGAATCCTTGCCTTGGTCTTAGGTAAATTGAAGACATATATCTGACCTTTAAAAAATCTGCCACCTAGGATCAGATTAATAGAACAATTATAGGGCCTGTGGAGTAGAAAATGATCTGCCTTAAATTTAGAAAGAACTTCCAAAAAGTCCTCATAATGAGCTGGTACAAGATAGGAAGCCTTGGAGAAAGCAAAAAATCATGATTTCAGGGGCTTCGCCTTAACTGGGCCTTTGGAAGGACAGGATGGACACCAGGCCAACCAGTTTGAGGTGGCCCAGTTGAACACCAGATAATGCTGCTGTTGCCAGGGGAGAAAAAGGACAAGCTTAGAGGTGGCTTGGGATAGTACAAGAAAGGAGATGGTCCCATGCTGTAGTACTCCTATAGACCCATTACAGGTACACAGCTCCTAATAGCCTCTCTACAGCAGAGAAAATCCACTCCTACGGGAGACCTCAATCATGTTACTCACATAATGTCCCATAGTCCAATCCTCTGCACAATGAAGGTGATCCCACGTCTGCTCACAATCCAGTACACTCATCTACTTTCCTTAGCTCCACCTACCTGTTTGATTATATTCTATCCTTACAGGGCTAGAATGACAAGCCAATTACACAGTGTTAGAATTGATCAAAATTGAAATCTATGCAGCTTTGATATTAACTAAAAATATGTCTTCTAATGGAGACACTTATAAAAGGATTTGTAATAATGCAGATGAAGACTGTAAAATCAACAATCAACAAAATTATTTTATGAGCAGTATTTGGCAAGGGGACAGTATGCCCCCTTGCCAACACCTGTTTCATATTGAAGTATGCTTTCTGGAGGAAGAAGCATTATAGCTATCATGTGTCCAGTGTTATCTTGGTCATCAAGTGATTATCTCTTTGAAAACTCGGCTCTGAGTCTGGGACAGGAATTAACTTTTATGGACAACTTTTATGGCCTTCATGTGTCATGTGTTATCATGGTCATCGATTGATTATCTGTTCAAAAACTCAGCTCTGAGTCTGGGACAGGATTTAACTTTTATGATGCAAGATTTCTATAAAGCTGAAGGTTAGTATAAAATTTAAAAGGCTAGCCTTATCCCTTTCTATCAGCTGATGCACGCCATGTATACATTTCCTTATAAAAATGTATAGTTTAGAAAATATACATGTTTTAAATTTTCAGCAACATCTCTGCACTAGTTGCTGATCTTTGCAGTGCTTCTTCTTCCTGTTCCATGGGAAGAGCCAGAACTGCATACTCTGTCTTTGCTTTAATCAACTCAAATGGTGCATGGGATTATTCTAATTTTGGGTACAGTTATAGGCAGGATGGTAGGCATTACCTGCACAGACTGCACAGACTGTATGCGAAAACCATTATCCTCCTAGCTCCCTTTCTTAGCAGCATGTACACAGCAGTAACATTGCTAGGAGAGGTATGGTATGGCTTATATGACACTGACTTTAAATATTGAGTACAAGCTATTTAAAAACAATGGTGACTATTGCAATAAAGTCTGCCGGTGCTGAATTAGCCATGGCAATGACACAATCATGACCTGCAGCAGCAGCCACATCTGTGTGCCAGAGTACCCAGACAAACATACAAAAAATATTAGAATATATATGAAAACCATGTGACCATGTGGAAATAAAGTCTCCCCTCTCCTATTAGTGTTACTGCTTTGTAAGGTAGTTATGAGTGCACGCTGCTAGGAGAGGGAGCCTGGGCATTCCTGAACTGATTTTTTTTTTTACTACAGTCTGTGCAGGTAATAACCACCAAGTAAGAGGAAAAAAGAAATGCCCACAAATATTGCAGACAGAATTCGCTTGTTTAAAGGATAAGTTCACCTTTTGTTAAAAAAAAAAAAAAGTACATTTCTTTTTGCAGGTAAAAATATTAGCATTTATTTGTAGCACCATCCTAGGTAGGTGCTAGGAGAGAGTATAGTTGTTGGTCTTTCTGCTTACCAGGAAGATGGTCAGGTAAAACATAGAGTGCTCTCTGCCTACTAGGGAGCAGGATCTATTGGTTAGGTCTGCTCATTGTGCTCAGGTGCAGCTCAGCTTGTTTGTCTGTCCCTCACTGGTTCAATAGGGAGGCATATTGGACAGTGGGAGGGGACCTGATAAGTGAGTGCACAGGCTTGGTTCCAGTCCTGGCAATTTGCAGAGGAAAATTGCTGCATTGCATGTTGGGATACTGTATAAAAGCCCAGGGTACATGTGCTCAGAGTTAGTTAAGTCGGAGTCCAGGAGGGAGGAGGCACCTGTCCTCTCCTCCGCGGAGGTGGTTGTGTGGCCTTGGGTGGTTGACCCAAGGGCCTAGAGAGAGAGGCTGAACCCAGAGGTCCTGCAGAGCTGACAGGAAGGGAGACACCAGGAGGGATCTGCTTCTGCCTACTGCGAGTATACATTTGTGTATTTGGGGCCTGTCAAGTGAGGGCCACCCCCTTCAGCTACAAGAATCAGTGGACAGGTGTCAGTAAAGGGGATGCTAGAGAGTATACCAAGGATAATGTAGTGCATCAAGTCTGCTGCAAGTGAGAGCAAGAAGACTTAATTCCTCCATACATGTGGCAGTATGGTTAAAGCTTTGTGACTGCTTCCACAAATAATCCGGTGAGGCCAAGTGAGAGTTGTCCTCATCCTCTGTGAATAGTTCCAGTTGGAGTATCCCACTAATCCCTTCTCCCATCCAAGTTCCAAAATAAAATAAACCCAAATTCACTGGACTGGTCATTAAGTGGCGAGCAAGCGGGAGTAAGGCCCCTTTCACACTGGGGTGCTTTGCAGGTGATACAGCGCTAAAAATAGTGCCTGCAAAGAGCCCTGAAACAGCCACTGTTGTGTCTCCAGTGTGAAAGCCAGAGGGCTTTCACACTGGAGCGGTGCACTTGCAGGACGGTCAAAAAAGTCCTCCAGGCCGCATTTTGACATCCGCAACTCCATAGAGGTGAATGGAGTGTCTGATCAGGTCCGCCTTAAAAACTGACAGGCGGACCTGATCGGAGCACCCGTGTGAAAGGGGTCTTAGTCATTAGTCTTGGCAAAGCATCGGCATGTGTGCATTATATGTAGACTACAGTGCCTACTTTCTTATCTTATCCTCCTTCATATGTAAGCTGTGACTATTATACCTTGCAAACTTTGTAGACCAAAGCTTTTCTTGATTTAAATGACTTATAAAATATAAAAGTCTGGAAATCTTAATTCACATTACAAACACAAGTGACATAGAACAAAAGTCAGCTAAACTCAAGGGCACTATCCTTTTTATTGTTACAAATTTTATCTCAGCTGTTCCTGGGGCTCCTTCCTTGACCCTTGTTTCAAGAAAAGATAAGTGCCATTCGGTAAGATAAATGCTCTAGAGTAATTATAAAAAGATTGCCATTGCTTTTGCACTCAAAAATACCCTCTGAAGCTTTTAACCTTTTAATGTATAAGTCAGAAAAAATGTTCAGTACTAAAAAGCTTTGTTTTTAATGCAAGTATCAAAAGTCACATCATATATTACAAGCTTGTAGTCCTTCACTGGTCAGCTATGACGCATTACTAAAAGAATAAACCTTATTTCCACTACTTTCAGAAAAGATGCAGAGAGGCGGTATGCTCACAGAAATGGTAAGCTTACTTTAATGGATTGGGGGAGGGTTAGAGTTATACTGTCCACCACCAAAAATTGGGGAAGGGAGACATGCATGGTGGGGAGGGGGACATGCAGGAAGGGGAGGGGTGCGGGCGCCAATGCCACCACTATCACCCAGGCTTTACCGGTGTTCTTCGATAGAACACTGGCACCCGCCGTGGCCACATCATCTCTTATCTCCCAGGCCGCTCTGTGTAACAGAGCCAAGGAAGCTTTCACAACACTCCTTCCTCAGCTCTATCATCTCTCGTGAGTCGTGACAGACCACGAGGATGAAGTACTCTCCTGCCTGCATCAAGCCGCACTACATCTGAAGTCTGTGTTGACGGGAAATTTGAGGGGGATATTGGAAAAATTATAGTGACATTGATATGGGTGGGGGGGGGGGGGGGGGGGGGGGGGTTGTGATGGCAGGGGAATAGGATTACACTAGATGGAGGGATGTCCATTCTGTCAAGGATGGGAATGAGAGAACTCTAGTAGGGGAGGGGGGAGATTTTGTGGGGAAAGCAGGAGTCAATTTTGGTTTAAGGTGGCGCACCACTAAACACACCACTCTGTACACAACGCACCCCCAAACCCTGCACTCTGTATGTAGCGCAGCCCTGAGCTCTGTACATAGCGCACTTCTGAACCCTGTAAGTAGCGTACCTCTGAACCCTGCACTCTGTACACAGTGCACCCCTGAACCCTGCCATGCACTCTTTGCATAGCACACCCCTGGACCCCACACTCTGTACAAAGCACATTCCTGAACCCTGTATGTAGCACACCCCTGAACCCTGTATTTAGCGCACCCCATGTGGTGGAGGTACACTGTCGTCGAGAGGTGTTTTTTCATAATAACTCACTTTATGTGCCATATATGGACTATTCATTACTTACGTCATTTATACACAACTATTGATTTGGACTAATTCATTTTTTTATTTTTCATTTTACACGTATTTGGTCATGGTTCTTTTCAGCTCAGCTACTTTGTATTATTTATCTGTTTCTGTGTGTATCTCACGGTTTTAGCAGGCATTCATAGTGTTCCAGCTAGGTTCTACAAGCATGAGTGTGCTGGAGTGAAGAAGAGGAGCTGTAGATAGAGACTGTACATAGGAATAGTTGTCCCTAAAGTTAATGTTGAAGTCAAATGGACATCCCATAACCTCCCATCCCTATGCACATTATTACCCTCAATACCTCAGTCTCAGACTGTTCTCTGACTCCGAGTGTCTGTGAAAATGTGGTGTGCCTGGCTGTGCAGGGTGGGGGATTCCAGTATATTTGCGGCTCCTTAGGGGGTGTGCTACACCTGTAAATAAATAAATCATCAAGTCACATGCAAGACACAAAAAGACTCAGGTATACAATAATTTAATTCACACTACTGTGACAAAAGTCTTACTAATGGGAATTATTCAGGTTTATAATGTAAACATTATTCTTGCTTTTTAAGAAAATAGATTGAAGTTCTACCTTCACTTTACTGAGAAGAAATAACTCCAATAAATGTAATAATAATATTAAATATGCTAATACAGTGATGATAAATAAACCCTTCGAGGGCATGTGTACTGCAATACATATAAAAAGTTAGAAATTCTACTACAGCTGACATTCCTCCCTCCCTGTTTCTACCCAGAATTTGCATTTTATGGAAGCAAAAAGAAGAACATTGAAAATATATGCGCATTTTCCTTACACTAATTATGCATAGTGAAAAGTTCCCTTTCATGGTTACTCATTTAAATTCTGTTGCTAACTTGTCTTGTCTTAAACCACATTCATCTTAACTGGCATTAAAAGAGAATTAAAAGAAAATAAGCTTGCTGTATTTAAGAATCTTATTTTGCTTTTTATACTTCATGCATTGTATTTTTATTCTTTCTGAAGTATTTCCATAAGGCTTTGTAATATGTATATCTACAGTCCCTTTAGAAATATTTAGCATTATCAGTTATGATACATTTAAACTCACAATTTACATAGAATTACTACCGTAATTAAAGTCACATATATGCAGCACATATAATTCTGCTTGCAGAGTTATGCATTTAATGCTTTAGCTGTTAATTTGTTAATCCTCTTAATCATTTAATCGTTGATACAACACCACAGTCATCAACTTAATAACCACAAACAGTTTTTTATACCATTTTTTTTTTATAGAACTTTTAATCAAACCTCTTGTCTTTTTTTGTTTTTCATTAATCATAAAGGCAGAACCTAGATTCTAGAAAACTCTATGTACAGTGTAAGAATGGTTGTTTGAAGCAACCTAAATCTGGCTTAAAAAGGGTGGTCTCTCACAGTGTAGTCTCTAAGACACTGCCGTGTAGAGACTGCCAATTGAGTGACAATGAATTGCTCTGAAACTGAACTGCTAAAGATTGAAAGTCTTGTGGCAGCCTCTGGCAGGGCAGTCTTTCACAAGGTGATCTAAATATACTGAATATATACTAAATATACTGGATAAAGGCACGTATAAAAGCAACAGAAGGTATTTTTTACACATAGTTGACATGGATGACCAAGTATCAACCATGCCTGTAACCAGGATTTTCCAGGGTGTTTTTAACCTTCCCATGCCTCCTTAGTTTGTATTAACACAACAAATGCAGGTGACCTTTAAATCACAATAATGTCTTGATGAAGTCTGCTGTCATGAAAAAGTTGCTTTCCTGGCAGACTCCATGGCAGCATACGTTTGGGTAGCCCCGTCCTCTCTCCTACCCCATAGGACCCGACTCCCATAAATGTTCAGGCTCAGCCAGAGGCTGCATTTCTTTTTTGCCCTCCCCACTCATAGGACCATTTCATATGAAGTTTACTACCTTTTGGAAGATGTGTCGACCGGGGTCTCCCGTGGGACAGCCATGTGGATATTGGGAGCATCTTGTGGTGTCCAGAAGTTTCCAGGATGGCTCCAGTAGTCACCGAGAATGTCACCACCCCTGAAAGCTGGCTGCAGCGACCTTAACAACCGATGAGTCATCAGCTGTCAATGGGTTTCCCCGCTAACAGTCTAATAAATAAAAAAATGTGCCGGTAAAAAAAAAGTAAAAGAACAGAGTGTTTTCAATGGTTTTTATTCAAAATGTTGAAAGTATACAAAGCCAGCAATAGCCGTTATGTCATTTTGTTGCTCAATTGCTTGTTCCTGCGCCCGTTTGACTCTAGATGCTATTTGTATCAATTTACCCTGAATTGTTGCCTTGTGGGCTTCCCAGGTAATACTTAACGATGTGGTGGAGGAGGGATTTTCTTGAAAATAATGTTTCAGCAAAGTTTCTATTTCTTTAAAGATGATGGGGTCATTGAGCAAAGAAGCATTCAGGCACCAGATGAGGGCTGTGGTTTAGTCCACAAGTCTGTTAGCGTAATTTGAACTGAGCAGTGATCTGACCATGCCATGGGAAGAATGCTAGATGATGATCCAAATGAAAGTAATGGAGATAAAGTGAATAAATGGTCTATGCTCGAGTAGGTTTTATGTACATGGGAATAAAATGTATAGTCCCTAGTGGTGGGTTGGGCATCTCTCCATATGTCAGTTAAGTCATAGGAGTGTAGTATTCATGCTATTTTACCGCTTTTCTTAGGAGTGTGTTTTAAAATCGCCTTGTGCGGATTGGATTTGTCTAGAATTTGATCCGGGAGGTAATGCTATCTCCACCCAGTATGAGGTGGCCCACCGCATGGGGCATAACCACCTCTAACATTGACTGGAAGAAATGTACCTGGCCTGAATTGGGGCCAGAGAATGAAATTAATGTAACTGCATGTTCATTGGTTTTCCCCGCCACCATTAGGTATCAACCTTCTTTGTCTCTGATGACTGTGTGTAAATGGAACCATCTTTGTCATGCAAATCATCACCCCTCATTTCTTGTCTGAAATATTTGACTATTTTTATTTTTTAATAAAGGACTTATTTTTTTGAATTTTTTTGGTAAATGGGTAGGGGTATGATGCAGAGCCTCACCTGCCATGAACATAAAAAAAAACTAAAAATGATCTTGCTTCGAGGGTCGTAGCTCAGTGACCTGGGGTCACAGAGACTCCAAATTTGAGGGTAGATTGCCAAAGTCCTACCCCACCACTGCTCAAAATTTGGGGCTCCTGGGACCTATGGTTCCTGAGATTCCTTATGCAGCATGTCAAAAGCTACATACAGCGCGGCCAGTTTAAATACAAGCTGGCACACTCTATTTGAGAGGATGCTGCTTAACCACTTCAGCCCCGGACCATTTGGCAGCCAAAGGACCAGAGGTCTTTTTTCAATTTCGCACTGCACTGCTTTAACTGGTAATTGCGCGGTCATGCAATGTTGTACCCAAACGAAATTGGCGTCCTTTTCTTCCCACAAATAGAGCTTTATTTTGATGGTATTTGATTGCCTCTGTGATTTTTATTTTTTGCGCTATAAACGGAAAAAGACTGCAAATTTTGAAAAAAAAAGATATTTTCTACTTTTTGTTATAAGAAAAATCCAATAAACTCAATTTTAATCAAACATTTGGGCCAAAATGTATTTAGCCACATGTCTTTAGTAAAAAAAATGCCAATAAGCGTATATTTATTGGTTTGCGCAAAAGTTATAGCGTCTACAAACTAGAGTACATTTTCTGGAATTTACACCGCTTTTAATTTATGACTGCCTATCTCATTTCTTGAGGTGCTAAAATGGCAGGGAAGTACAAAACCCCCCCAAATGACCCCATTTTGGAAAGTAGACACCCCAAGCTATTTGCCGAGAGGCATGTTGAGCCCATTGAATATTTTTTTTTTTAGTCCCAAGTGATTGAATAAAGACAAAAAAAAAAAAAAAATGTTTTCAAAAAGTTGTCACTAAATGATATATTGCTCACACATGCCATGGTTATATGTGGAATTGCACCCCAAAATACATTTAGCTGCTTCTCCTGAGTATGGGGATACCACATGTGTGGGACTTTTTGGGAGCCTAGCCGCGTACGGGGCCCCGAAACCCAAGCACCGCCTTCAGGATTTCTAAGGGTGCAAATTTTTGATTTCACTCCTCACTACCTATCACAGTTTCGAAGGCCATAAAATGCCAAAATAGCACAAAACCCCCCCAAATGACCCCATTTTGGAAAGTAGACACCCCAAGCTATTTGCTGAGAGGCATGTTGAGCCCATTGAATATTTTTTTTTTTAGTCCCAAGTGATTGAATAAAGACAAAAAATAAAAAATAAAAAAAAAATAAAAAAAAGTTGTCACTAAATGATATATTGCTCACACATGCCATAGTTATATGTGGAATTGCACCCCAAAATACATTTTGCTGCTTCTCCTGAGTATGGGGATACCACATATGTGGGACTTTTTGGAGCCTAGCCGCGTACGGGGCCCCGAAACCCAAGCACCGTCTTCAGGATTTCTAAGGGTGCAAATTTTTGATTTCACTCCTCACTACCTATCACAGTTTCGAAGGCCATAAAATGCCAAAATAGCACAAAACCCCCCCAAATGACCCCATTTTGGAAAGTAGACACCCCAAGCTATTTGCTGAGAGGCATGGTGAGTATTTTACAGCTCTCATTTGTTTTTGAAAATGAAGAAAGTAAAGAAAAAAAATATTTTTTTTCTTTTTTCAATTTTCAAAACTTTGTGACAAAAAGCGAGATCTGCAAAATACTCACAATACCTCTCAGCAAATAGCTTGGGGTGTCTACTTTCCAAAATGGGGTCATTTTGGGGGGTTTATGCCATCTGGGCATTCCATGGCCTCCGAAACTGTGATTGGCAGTGAGAAGTGAAATAAAAAAATTACACCCTTAGAAAGCCTGAAGGCGGTGCTTGGTTTTTGGGGTGACGTACGCGGCTAGGCTCCCAAAAAGTCCCACACATGTGGTATCCCCGTACTCAGGAGAAGCAACAGAATGTATTTTGGGGTGTATTTCCACATATGCCCATGGCATGTTTGAGCAATATATCATTTAGTGACAACTTTTTGTAAAAAAAATATATATATTTTTTTTTTTCATTATTCAATCTCTTGGGACAAAAAAAAAAAAAAATTAATGGGCTCAACATTGCTCTCAGCAAATAGCTTGGGGTGTCTACTTTCCAAAATGGGGTCATTTGGGGGGGGGGTTTGAACTGTCCTGGCATTTTATGCACAACATTTAGAAGCCTATGTCACACGTCACCCACTCTTCTAACCACTTGTAGACAAAGCCTTTTCTGACACTTTTTGTTTACATGAAAACATATTTTTTTTTTGCAAGAAAATTACGTTGAACCCCCAAACACTATATATATTTAAAGCAAAGGCCCTACAGATTAAAATGGTGGGTGTTGCATTTTTTTTTTTCCACACAGTATTTGCGCAGCGATTTTTCAAACGCATTTTTTGTGGAAAAAATACACTTTTTTTTATTTTAATGCACTAAAACACACTACATTGCTCAAATTTTTGATGAAATAAAAAATATGATCTTAGGCCGAGTACATGGATACCAAACAGGACATGCTTTGAAATTGCGCACAAACACGCAGTGGCGACAAACTACATACATTTTTAAAAGCCTTTAAAAGCCTTTACATGATACCACATTAGATTCACGGAGGAGGTCTACTGCTAAAATTACTGCCCTCGATCTGACCTTCGCGGTGATACCTCACATGCATGGTGCAATTGCTGTTTACGTATGACGCCAGACCAACGCTTGTGTTCGCCTTTGCGCAAGAGAAGGGGGGGCAGGGGTGCTTTTTTTTTTTTTTAATTTTTTTTATTTATTTAGCTTTTTTATTTTATTTTAAAACTGTTCCCTCCATTTTTTTTTCTTTTGTTATCATTTTTATTGTTATCTCACGGAATGTAAATATCCCCTATGATAGCAATAGGCAGTGACAGGTACTCTTTTTTTGAAAAAATTGGGGTCTGTTAGACCCTAGATCTTTCCTCTGCCCTCAAAGCATCTGACCACACCAAGATCGGTGTGATAAAACGCTTTCCCAATTTCCCAATGGCGCGGTTTATATCCGGGAGGGGGGACATTCCCTCCCACTGCTTGTAAAAGCAGTCTAGAGGCTAATTACCCGCTAGAATTGCTTTTACATGAAAGCCGATCACTGGCTGAAAAGAATGATACCAAGATGATACCTAAACCTGCAGGCATCATTCTGGTATAACCATTCAAAGTCCAGCAACATACTGGACATATATTGTAATCTTTATTTTTCATGCAGCCTCTTGGCTGAACGAAAAAAAGAGATTGATTGGTGGGTATGCCCACCATTAGAATACCACCCTTCATCCACCCACTTCTAATGATGGGCATACATGCACCATTTATATATGCCGAAGCATGGGGGCATCCTCCCACAAAAGTTATGCCATGTACACACGGTTGCACTTTTCCACGGGGCAAGGCTCCGTCGGAATTTCGACCGTATGTACGCAGCATTAGGAGCCAATCGCTCCCCCCCCCCCTGCTGCCCCCATGCTTCGGCATATATGCTCTTTTTTTTAACTGTGGTGGTGAAATCACCTCCTACAGTGTTGGAGTCGCGTCTTTATGTATCGTGGGAGCAAACACTGTTGCTGTCAAGATAAATAAATCCGCGCTGCAACTGAATGGCGCACCTGAAAACAAAAAAATGGTTAACACTAAAACACAGTAAACAAAATTACATACCTGAAAAGCAAGCATGATAAAACATAATAAAACATTGCAGAATAGAATGGAGTAAAAAAAGAGCAACAATAGAGAGAGAACAATAAAACGACAACTATTTTTTTATTTTTTTGAGATTTACAGGTAAAAAAGCTCCTGACTGTTAGCGACTGAATCAAAACGCTACCACAAAAAAAAACTGTTAGCGATCGCAGGGATCAGGCCTGACTCTGCGAACGCTGCAGTTATGTGTGCTTAGTGTTTTCTAAATGACAGTGATCGATCAATACTGCACTTGGGTGGGCTGGGCTGGGCTGGGCGGAGGGGGAAAACGCAGGTGCTAGCAGGTATCTGGGCTGATGCCTCTAACAATGCGTTTTTTTGGAACCCTAAACTGCTGGGACGCTAGTATAGATCTGATCAGATCAGATATTGATCTGTTCAGATACTATACCACTAAGGGAGGTGTATGCTTTGTGCGTGGGTGTTTGCGGTGCTGGCACTAACCTGGGGCGACGCAGACCTTATTTGACCCTAAAACCTAATTGATATCACCCGCCGGGCGATCAGGGGGTTAAACCGTTATTGGGTAATAAATGGCGGGTGCCCTGACAGTATAAAAAACAAACTATCTAACCAGCGTCACCCGTAACAGTTATACGGTGATCACTGGTGAAAGGGTTAACTAGGGGCAATCAGGGGGTTAAAACCTTTATTAGGTATTATATGGGGGTACCTGACGCTATATAAAAACCTGACGGGGAACCTAAATAACTAACTGGCTAACCAGCGTCACCAGTGACAGTTATACTGTGATCACTGGTGAAAGAGTTAACTCTAGGGGCAATCAGGGGGTTAAAACCTTTATTTAGGTTGTAATATGGGGGTACCTGACCTATAAACCTATTTATGAACCTATATAAACCTGGCGGTTACCTAAAAAAAAAAACTGGCTACCTAGCGGCACCAGTGACACTAATGCAGCGATTAGAAAAACGATCGCTTAGTGACACTGGCAAAAGGGGGTGAAAGGGTTAACTAGGGGCAATCAGGGGGCTAAAACCTTTATTTAGGTTGTAATATGGGGGTACCTGACCTATAAACCTATTTATGAACCTATATAAACATGGCGGTTAACCTAAAAAAAACTGGTTACCTAGCGACACTAATGCAGCGATCAGAAAAAACGATCGCTTAGTGACACTGGCAAAAGGGGGTGAAGGGGTTAACTAGGGGCAATCAGGGGGTTAAAACCTTTATTAGGTAATATATGGGGGTACCTGACGCTATATAAAAACCTGACGGGGAACCTAAATAACGAAATAACTAACTGGCTAACCAGCGTCACCAGTGACAGTTATACTGTGATCACTGGTGAAAGGGTTAACTCTAGGGGCAATCAGGGGGTTAAAACCTTTATTTAGGTTGTAATATGGGGGTACCTGACCTATAAACCTATTTATGAACCTATATAAACATGGCGGTTACCTAAAAAAAAAAATGGTTACCTAGCGACAGCAGTGACACTAATACAGCGATCAGAAAAACGATCGCTTAGTGACACTGGCAAAAGGGGGTGAAAGGGTTACCTGGGGGGCAATCAAGGGGTTAAACCTTTATTAGGGGGGGGGGGGGGCTACCTTGGACCTAAAACTAACTGCACTGACAGTTATTACAGTCACACTGACACTAAATGCAGTGATCAGTAAATAAATGATCACTGCAATTAGTGACACTGTGACTGGGGGGGGGGGGGGGGGGGGGGGTGATCTGGGGGTGATCTGGGGGTGACAGGGGGGTGTTTTGTGTGCCTATGTGTACTGGTGTCAGTGTACTGTTGGTGCACTAACCTGTGTGTGTTGACTCCTCGGCGTTCCGGTCACATAGACCGGCGCACCGAGTGTGACATCACTTCCTCTGCCTGTGTTTTGATTGACACAGACAGAGGAAGCATCTGATTCGCCAGGAGCGATCGCGAGGGGGTGGCCAGAAACCACTGGCCGTCCCCTCATCCCGGATCGCTCCTGAAGCGATCCCGACCGTCCCCGCCGGCCGGGGGGGGGTCCGATCGGACCCCCCACGCGCCGGAAGAATGTCACGTACAGGTACGTGATTCTGCCTGTACGTGCCATTCTGCTGACGTATATCTACATGGGGCGGTCGGGAAGTGGTTAAAAGGTACTGTTTTAATCAACCTAAATCATAGATTATGCTATATGTTATAACATAATAATTTATTATTTATCTATTTACTGTGACATTACTGGTTTGAAGTTATAACTTCAAACGTAAGTAATTTGTCTGTTAAGCCACCTACAGATTTTGAAAATATAGTAAATTACCTTAAAAACAATATATACTAATTATTTGTATATTACTTACATATGGTAATTAACCCCTTGCCACCCAGGCGAATTCTGACACTTCTCTCCTACATGTAAAAATCATAATTTTTGTGCTAGAAAATTCAGAACCCCCAAAAATTATATATATTGTTTTAGCAGACACCCTAGGGAATAAAATGGTGGTCGTTGCAACTTTTTGTTACATGGTATTTGCGCAGGAATTTTTCAAACATGTTTTTATTTTTAATGAAACTGTTTCATGAATAAAAAAAATAAAAACACACATTACAAGTTAGCCCGATTTTTTTGTATACTATGAAAGATGCCTAACATGTCACGCTTGTACACTTGTGGAAAGGCGTTAAACTTCAGTACGTAAAAATCTTAGAGTTACAGAGGAGGTCTGGTGCTAGAATTTTTGCTCTCGCTCTAACATTCGTGGCGTATGTAACCTGTGTGTATCTGGCTCTGATACTAGCCAGTGTCTCACCAGCCACTGACCTCACCGCACATCCCTGCCTATTTCCAACTCCCAGAGCTGTCAAGATGTCATGCAGCATACTGTAAATGTCTGGTGGTTGGGTTCTCGATCCACCCCTCCTCTAGACAGGAATTCCTGCCAAGTATAAGGAGGAAGTTCTCAGAACTCTACAAGTTCAATAAGGGTCATGTGACTCCTATGCAAATCCTTGTGTATCTGAGAACTTAATCCATCACGGTTCAGGATACATAGTTGTTACCACTAGAGCATGCTGATGGTAGGATGCTGGGTAATCCTGGCTTTCCTCTCTTCACCTTCCAGCATCTCAATACCTGATGATCAGGACCATGGTCTTTCCCATTCCTATATTGATGTGTGCTTAATGGAAATGGGAGAAACTGCCAGTGGAACTCCCTTGTTGGAAAGTTGTTTTGCCAGTAGAACTCCCCTGTTGGGAAGTTATTTTGAATATTATGTTTTTTTTGGCAAGCTCTTTCATGTTCCCTTCACCTTTTGTCACCTGACAGCAGGCTTTTTAGTCTCCAGTGAGGCTGAACAACATCACAGTGGTATCCTACATCAGGGGGCAGATCAGAACCTGCAGGGTCACTCCACTGAGAAGAGGTAGAGATGATTGTCATCTGGGTAGAGTAGAATCTTCGTTATCTTTTTTGAGTCTACATAGAATTTCTTGGAAGAATACATACTCTGTGGCCCAATTGGGCAATATGGTTCCTACATCCAGGTTCCTACAAGTGGATTTTATCTCTGGACAAGATGTCAGAGTTGGATCTGGTAGCATCGCCTTACTGTTACAAGCTAACAGTACTAACGGGGCACAGCAGGGTTAAAAGAGCAACTTATTCTGGTTACAGCATGATTCGTATTTGCAGTGAAAGATTAGTGGTTGCTATTGGATACCACATTGTGTGGATAAATAGTTTCTGTTGGATACAGCACTGAGATTTACACTTACCTGGACTTCACTTTGTAATAGTAGTTGCTACTGGATTCCACATTTAAAGTTAACAAGTGTTTGGATTACACTTATTGCACTTTGCACTTTTGTTTATTTACTTACATATCTATGGTACACATATGTGTGATATACAATAATATGCTGAAGAGATTTACAGTGTGTTCATTGGAGGAACAAGGATGAGCTTTTATTATGTTTAAGATGTTTCACATATGTTCTTATTTTATTGCACATGGATTGTATATATTGATAGCTTTAATACTGTACAATATTTCATATTTAACACATATTAATTGCAGATATAGCACAACAGCTTAGTACTAGGGATGGGCGAATGGTTTGGCCCAAGCATAAGTTCGGGTCGAACTTTCACTGTTCGGACGTTCGACGAACAGCTGAAAAAAATGTGTTCGCCCCTCCCCCCCGAACCAACCACAATGCTTTACGCCGCAGAACAGTGCATTGCAAGCCCTGTGCACATTAGTGGTAGTTCAGCCTTTAGCACAGTCATTTTATAATATAGATTACTACTATAGTGCTACTTTTTCCAGCTGGCTTTAATACACTACCTCTGACTAAACAAACTTGATGTGTGATGACACAATTGGGGGGATATACTAAAACTGGTGTACACAGAATCTAGTGCAGCTGTGCATAGTAACCAATCAGCTTCCAGGTTTTATTGTCAAAGCTTAACTGAACAAGCTGAAATTAGAAGCTGATTGGTCGCTATGCACAGCTGCCCCAAATTCTATGTGCACCCGTTTTAATAACCCCCCCGCCCCACGATGCTACTTTGCTTTACTTTACTACTTCTGCTGGCTTCAATGGACGTTTGGAGTAAAGCCTCATACGCGCGATCAGATTTTCCGACGGAAATTGTGCGATGACAGGCTGTTGGTGGAAAATCCAACCTTTTGTACGCTCCATCTAACAATTGTTGTCGGATTTTCCGCGGACAAATGTTGGATGGCAGGCTTTAAAATCTTCCAGGGACAATGGTCTGTCAGATTTTCCGAGTGTGTTTACACAAGTAATGGAGAATTAACATTCGTGATGCAGCAAATTATGAAATCTTAAAATGCAGTGCACATTCTCTTCTTTAACCAGGCCGTCATATGATGGCCTCCCCTGTGCACGCTCCCTGCGCGCGCCCTACAGGGTGCGCGCGGAGCACGCTGTGATCACCGAGTCAATGAGACTAGGGTGATCACCGATCCAAGTAAGGAGCCGGTCCCAGTCCCTTACCATGTGATCAGCTGTCAGCCAATGACAGCTGATCACATGATCAAAACAAAAGCTCAGTGATGTTTTTTTTTTCTCCTCACGCTGACAGCGGAAGAGAAAAAAAAGACGATTACTGGCTCATCTTAAAGGGACATCGGTCCCGAAAAGGAAGAGGCAATTATGCCTCATTTATGCCATCTAACAGTGCCCACAAGTGCCACCAATCATTGCCCACAAGTGCCACCTATCAATGCCCACAGCGCCACCTATCAGTGCCACCTAGAAGTGCTGTCTGTCAGTGTAACTGATCAGTGCCCATCCTGCCACCCATCAGTGCCCATCACTGCCACCCATCAGTGCCCATCACTGCCACCTATCGGTGCCCATCAGTGCCGCCTCATCAGCGTACATCAACGAAGGACAAAAATTACCCATTTTTAAAATTTTATAACAAAATATGTGATATTAAGAATAATATTATTATGCTTGTTATTTTTATTTTGGTGCAAGTTACCACAACACCATTATCCCGTTGTTTTTAAGATCAAAGATACAACTATGTTGGTGTCCCTTGTTCATTTTACATTGTATTTTTTAAAATGTAACTGCCTACTCCCAAACTGTCATTTGAAGTAAAACACATAGCCAAGTACTATTCTCTACAATTTTTTAATTGTGCATTAAAAAAAGAAAACAAATAAAAATAGACATGCTATCTGCCAATAGAACTTAACCAAAAAGTGCATTCTAGCATCTAAAAATATAGAAAATATAACAAATCAAATCATTATTATTATTATAATTATTATATCACCTTTAAAGCAATTTTAATTATTACAAATACAAGTCACTTTTAGTTCACATTGGAATGCTGAGCATGGATTTAACAAACACCCACAACTGTGGAAAATATAGTGGGCTATGGAAGACTTCAAGGACACTGACAAACTGGTATTGTGGAGGGTAGATACAGAAAATGGGGTTCTTATCACTATGCATAGGTAAATGTGAAACAATGAATTGTACAGATTGTTTACTTACAGTAATAATAATACATCATAGTTATAAGTTTCCACTTACACACAGTACACACACAACAACCATCCAAAACCACTAAAACCAAGGACCTGTCCACAGATGTAGAATAAAGACTGGTTCACACTGGTGAAACATGAAAGTCGTGCGACTGTCGGTCCGACTTTGCCCTGCAATTTCGGTCTGACATCGATCTGACTTCCATGAGACTTTAATGAACGTGATCTCATTTTGATCTGACTTTGAGATGAATGCAACTTTGGTCTTGAAGGGAAACCCCACCCAAAAATAAAAATAAAAAAATAGAGTCCATACCAGGCCCTTTGGGGGAACTCGCTTATCCCCCCTCCCCCCTTTCCTTGCCTGCCAGGTTGCATGCTCGGATAAGGGTCTGATATGGATTTTTGGGGGGGACCACATGTTTTTTTTTTTTCAATACATTTTGCATTGCTCATATTGCCTCTTAGCACATGTTGCATGTCACAAGTCAGATCATTTAAGACGCTGATCCAACTTGGATGTGACTTCCTTTAAAATTATTGGGCTGAAATCAGACCCAAGTCAGACCAAAGTAGTGCAGGAACCTTTTCAAAAGTCGGACCGACACAAGTCGGAACAGTTAAGACGGCATTTATAGGGAAATATTGATTTTTACATGTCATGCGACTTGGGCTTTCAAAGGCCGAGCGCTTGTTGCACCAGTGTGAACTGAGCCTAAGGCTGTGGTAGATGGGCACCTGTTCAAAGCATGTCATACTGTTGTGTTCAGAAAACTGTGAGTTGATTTTTTCCAGCTTTTAGAAATTGAATTTAAAAAAGCTTGCTTAACGTGTTACTAAACCCAGTAATATGAAAATAGTTCAAGCCCCCCCCCCCCCCCCCACAGTGCCCACCGTTTATAAATCTTCTTTTTACATTAAAATACTGCCACTATATACCTTTGTTCGCTGATCTGTATACCACAATTACATGATAAACTGTACAGTTTATCCAGTGCTAAGAGTTCAGGTGGGTGGAGAGTTCCCCTGCAGCCTGTATACACGCCCACATGTCTGATGCCAATATCATGTGACCTGGGAACAAGTAACTATTCTCTCCAGCATAAAATACACAACTGAGCATGTGCAGGTTGGCTAGTGCCTGTGTGTTAGCTGGCCTTCCCAAGCTAGACATTGCAGGAGGTTCCACAGTGAGTATAACAAGCATGCTATGCCGCATATACAGACTGATTTTACTGTTGTGGGTTTAGTAACACTTTAATATGTAGTTTTGACTTATTTTAAAATGAATGTACAGTGTTATAAACAGGGCTTTTTTTCTCAGAGAAAAGGTGGTTGAACTCACCCCCCCCCCCCCCCAGTCATGCCCCTACCCACCCCCTAGGACTGCCCCCTAGAACCGCCCCTTTAGAAAACAGGGATACAAGTAAAATTTGGGGGGCTATACAAGTGATGTGCAGCAGAGAGACATTCCCAAATGTGCAGCAGGGAGACATTCCCAGTGCATTAGATACAGCCACAGTCCAGCAAAAAGACCACCCAGTCTAGCAAAGAGACCACCCAGCAAAGAGACCACCAGCAGAAAGGCCACCCAGCTTAGTCCAGCAAAGAGACTGCCCGGCCCAGCAAAGAGACTACCCAGCAAAGAGACCATCCAGGCCACCAAAGAGACCTCCAGCAAAAAGACCACCCAGCTTAGTCCAGCAAAGAGACTGCCCAGCCCAGCAAAGAGACTGCCAGCAAAAAGACTGCCCAGCTTGGCAAAAATACAACCCAGCTTAGTCCAGCAGAGAGACCGCCCAGCTTAGGCCTGCGGTTCACTCGGACCAAAGCATGCACCCCCATATATTGAGCAAAGAGACATTCTCAAATGTGCAGCAGAGAGACATTCCCAGCAAAGAGACCACCCAGCTTAGTCCAGCAAAGAGACCGGCCAGCCCAGCAAAGAGACCGTCAGCAAAAAGACCGCACAGCTTAGTACAGCAAAGAGACCACCAGCAAAAAGACTGCCCAGCTTAATCCAGAAAAGAGACAGCTCAACGGAGACCGCCCAGTTTAGTCCAGCAAAGAGACCACCCAGCCCAACAAAGAGACTGCCAAGCTTAGTCCAACAAAGAGACTGTCAGCAAAAAGACTGCCCAGCTTAGTCTAGCAAAGAGACTGTCCAGCCCAGCAAAGAGACCGCCCGGATTAATCCACCAAAAAGACTTCCCAGCAAAGAGACCGCCCAGCCCAGCAAAGAGACTGCCCAGAATTATCCAGCAAAACGATCACCAGCAAAAAGACTGCCCAGTAAAGTGACTGCCCAGCAAAAAGACTGTCCAGCAAAGAGTGCCCAGGAAAGAGACTGCCCAGCAAAGAGAGCCCAGGAAAGAGACTGCCCAACCCAGTCATGAGACCACCCAACCCAGTCATGAGACCACCCAACCAAGTACACAACAGCACAACCCCATTCAGCATTTTTTTTACACCACACAGACCTGAGGCTAGTGAGGAGGAGGAGGAAGACCGCCTGACAGGCTACCGTAACCTACCACTATCCTCGATCCATCATCCAACACACGGCGCCAACCTGATCTCCTGCACAGCACTGAGTGGTGGGGCAGAGCCACGAAGTACAGATCACTCCGCCTTCCGCTCTCACAAGCTCCGTTCGATCCCTTTGGGCAGTGCGCAGCAGACGGCATAGGAGGTGGAGGAGGAGCCGGGCGGGACTATACAGATACGGTGGTTTTGTTTGATCCCTCCGGGGGAGGCAGGGTGCAGGCTATACAGTTAGGATTAGGAGGAATGCCTGGCATAGGTGGCGGAACGGCGTTCCGGTGCATTCCGCCAGAAAAAAAGCCCTGGTTATAAATATGTTTTCTTATTGATGTATATTGCTCAGGAAAAAGAAAATGTTTTCATACATTCTTATTTTCTCTTTTTTTTGCCAAATAGATATACAATTTTCAGTCAGCAGGTAGCAAGTGCAAATCTGATAATTCAGGGTTTGGCCAGCTGGCTTACTAATATGCACCAACATATAGAATCTCAGGCTACACACATAGCAAAATTAATTAGCTAAATAACTCACCCCTTCCCTTCACCAAGCAGAGGTAGTGCCATCTAGTTCTTCTGTCCACAGGAGCAGTCAAAAAATACAAAGCTAGTGCTGGGCTTTCTTATTAGACAGCCCAGAATGCACTGCACACACTGAAGAGTAGAAGCATTTTTGTTAAATGTTTATTTCTAAAATAAGAGTTTTACACAATAAAAAATATTTATTCAAAAGTCCATTTCAACTTTTGTAAAAAAAGAGAAGATAAAACTGACCAGAATACTATACACTTCGAAGTGATATTTTATACAATGTATACACAACAGGTAGGCAGCACTTGTGGGTATATGTATTTGAATATTCTTGAAGGTTTGTTTAATTGATGTGTAACTACAATACCTTCACCATACAAAAGTTCTGAGTGAATACAGCATTTACTCTGTCAACAGTAAGTACCAAACAAAAAAAAATATTCAGTGAACTCAATTTACATTTGTGCTGCCATGGGCTGTGGTATAATATTATTTCTGTCAGGATACCACATTATCTCTAAAACACAAGGTTGAGGATCAAGGACTGGGATGACAGTTCTGATTCTCAACATGAGATTTTGACATTAAAGGATGCATTATTGTGGCTACAAAGGTCACCTTATTTAAATGTTAAGTCACTGCTGAAAAGATGCACTGTCAACAACAAATGGGCCATTAAATCTTAAAGACAGTTTTGAATAGGCTAGCATGTATCAACAAAAGCAAATACTCAAAATTAAACAATACACAGAGAAAGTAATAGGTAAAAAAGGGAAATTACTTTTATAGTATAAATCTATTAATTATGAAAGTTAGTAACCCCAGGGGGTTAATGACTATCTAGTGATGTCCTTAAACTCAGTGAAATGTGTGGTTCAGCTACTCTCAATTCAGATGGAAACTGTGCCTCTAATTGAAAATAGCAGTTAGTAGACTGCAAATCTTTAGATGTGTACTTTTTAACATGTGTTTATTCCGCAGAACTGACAGTTTAGTTTTCTCACAAAACACAAAATATAGCAAGTAGCAATTAGCAAAGGCTGTGAACCCATTTTGGCTCAACCTAGTGACCCCCAGAGCCCCCAGGCACACACAAAATTGATAGTCCAACAGGCAATTGTCTGTTTTTTCAGCTGAAACCATAAAAAAAAACGACCGAGTAGTATATGGTGCAATTGGTTTAAAGTGAACCATACTGCAATGTAAGTTGTAACATGTGAATGACTGCCAGGCTGACTAAACAAAGTATGGCAAAACAGTTCCAAAAATGCAGTTCACAACTAGATTTCTGACTCCCTGGTGTGCCCACCTAGGTTCCCAACATTTTACTAGCTGAAAATTTGTGTGTCCCAGAGGGGGAAAACCTATAATTGTATTTTAGAATAGGATACCATTGAACACAGATCAGATGACTGCTGCACTTCACTCCCACAAGTAAGAACAGAATAGGGTTGCCACCTGTCCGGTTTTGACCGGGACAGTATGGGTTTAGAATGCTGTGCCCGGGTTTCCCTCTGCCTGACACCCATACACCAGTGTCGCTGACAGGGGGTACCGTGGGGCCTCCTGTAGGGGCCCCAGAACAGAGGGGGACCCAGAGAGCGGGGGGATTGGAAACATAAGCTAGAGAGAAAGGTCTCAGGCAACTTCTGGTTCGGTAGTTTTTAATAAATTAAATGTTTAAAAACAATCCACTCACTCTCCATTTCAAAGCTGTAGGCATGTCAGTCTGTGAAGTCCGCTGCCCCATTCTCCCGATCTACGCTGCTGTTTAACTGAATCTCTGGAGGAAGCCAAGGATACAGATCCGCGGGAAAACTGCGGTGAGCTGTGAGATAGCCTGGGACGCTGTGACCAATCAGAGCTTTCCGGAGGCTTAACCACTCCTCAGAGGCTGACAGTTCACACGAGTTTCCCGTGGCTCTCTTTTTCCTCCAGCAATTCAGTGATGATAGCAGCGTGGATCGGGAGAATAGGGCAGCGGACTTCACAGACTGACATGCCTACAGCTTTGACATGGACAGTGAGTGGATTGTTTTTTAACATTACCTTAATTAAAACCTACCGCACCAGCAGCTACCGGGCGCCTCTCTCGCTGCCTTATGTTTTGACTCCTCTGTAATTGCCCTCTCCGATCCCCCTGCTGTCCGGGTCCCCCTGTGTACTGGGGCCCCTACAGGAGGGCCCATGTTACCACCTGTAGGCTGCCATGAGGTTATTGGGGAGAGGGGGATTTGTGCTGGTAGGGGAAGAAGATTTGTAATAGGAGGGGATGGTGATAATGGCACCCTAATTGCAAAGCAAAACTTATTTTGGGTGACAGCCATCCCGCGATTCTGTTTGCACGATTTTCCGCGATTTGACGGGTGACAAACGTGGCAAAATCATGCCGCGGTTGGGGTGCCATGCCGTGCGCTGCTAAAGTGTGCGGGATTGGCTTGAAGAAAAGGTGTCAACCCTAGAACAGGGTCTATCGAGAAGGACTGACAAATGACAATAACCGTGGGCATCTGCTATGCACGTTTTTGTAATCTGGAAAAACATTTCAATTGTGTTAGGGCCTCCCTAACACATTACTTGGAAGGGTCGCATAAAATAATTTATTTTGAACAGGTATCCCTCTCTTTAAATGTGAATAGAGTTGGAAAGTGCTAAAACCACTTGCCAGGTTTTCATGCTGTGTTTGTTGTGAGGACTTTTTCTTAATTCCTGTTCCAAACACCAATGTATGTGGGACAGCAATACATGTAAAATCTTCCCAATAAAGCATTTATCTTGCCCCAAAATTAAAGAATATTTTTTTTTATTTTTTCCATCTGCAGGGGCTTGGGATTAGGGAATCGGCAGTGTGAGAAATTTATGCTCTGGCTCTGGCATCTGTAGAAGTTTAGATATGGCACCATTCCTATGCATATATTTCTCACACTTTTTCAGCCCACATCCTGATCGAGCATTTAATAGGAAGCAATGAAGCTTCTGACATACACTAATTTTTGTTCATTCACTGTGTGCTTCAAATAAATTAAAAGTGAATATTGTTGTTTAAGAGGAAACAAGCATACAGTACATAGCAATGGCACAGCACAACATTCACTGCAGTTAGCCACTCATCAGTATGTATTGAGTAATTACCATTTTCTGCATCAGCACAGCCCAGTGAAGGTTAAAATGAGAGGTGAAATGTTCTATGACTATCCAAATATTAAGTCTGTTCCTCACTATGGATATATTTGATTCTCCAGCCACAACTCATATTAAATAAAGATAATGTATTCTGGCTTTCAAGATACACAGTTTGGACTGGAATTGATCTATTTGCATATTTTGCAGAACAGAGAAACGTCAAGAACATAACTTTTATCTGTACTCAGAACAAAAACGTTATTTTTTTTGTATATGCACTTTACATATTAATCTATTTTTTGCAGCCATTTTTCAACTTAATGCACTGAAAATGTTGTACGCCTCTTGGCTTTTCCTGTGAATTGTATTTTTTTTTGGTAAAAACATTGTGATTTTGAGCCACATCAATTCTGGCATTTGGATTGCTTGGAGCAAAAAGTGTGAAATGTAAATCTTAAGCAGATATTACTGGACACAGAATCGGAGTCTTAGACCATGAGTTATGGAGTTGCCTTTAGGTGACTGAACAGTGGTAAACAAAAGCTGTAACGACAGTCCAAATATTACCAATTGGAGGTCTTTTCTATGCTCTCAAAGAAGCAAAACATTTCCTTGGATTAATATACACTCCTAGCAAGATTGCTAGATGCTACATCCTTTACCCCTTTCCAGATCGGTGTATTTGGACCCCACCAGCAAGAAAATGCTGGGCCAACTAGACATGTGCAGAAGAGAAAAGTTTGTTTAATTTCATATCAGATAGATTCGTTACGTTACTAATTTAATTTTGTAGACTAGTTTCAAAAATCATTTTGTTTCATTTAGTTTTGTTTCGTTTATAAATTTTCTAACAATTTCCAAATTTTCATAACGATTCCGAATTCTACGTGAAGAATAGCTGGTTGTTAAGGAGCGGGAGGGAAGACAGCTGCAGCATCCTTAACAACTGAATGTAAACAGAAGCCCCGGAACAAATAATGTAGAAAAAAAACAGTTTTTTAAACCCCCCGCCCCCAATCCATACCAGGCCCTTCAGGTCTGGTACAGATTTTAACCACTTGTCGACCAGGCCTTTTCTGGCATTTTTTTTTACAAATTTTAAGTCCATATCTTTTGCTAGAAAATTACTTAGAACTCCCAAACATCTAACATTTTTTTAGCAGAGATCCTAGGGAGTAAAATGGAGATTATTGCAATTTTTTATGTCATATTTGCACAGTGGTTTTTCAAACAAAATATATACCCCCATTTTTTGTAAAATATGTAAGATTAAGCAAGTAAATCGATACCTAACATGTCATGCTATAAAATTGCGCATGCTCGTAGAATGGTACTTAAAAATCTCCATAGGCAAAGTTTTAAATGCCTTTACAGGCTACCTGTTTGGAGTTAAGAGAAAGTACATTCGATCATGTGCACTCGATCAGCTGAATAAAGAGAGAGTGGGTAACTAGAACAGTCTTTCACACCGAGTTCATGTGGAGGGGTACATTTGTGGCACAAGGACAGTTGAAGTCTTCTTAGATAAGCTGACTGTGGATGGCTGCCAGCTCGCGACAGGCTAGAAGTAACTCTGTGGGTGGAAGGCAAAGACAGAAGGAGAGCAGCACCATCTAATGCAGCATTATTAAGACATTTTATTCCATAAAAGACAATTGGTAACTCACAAGATGAAGGAGCACGCATGCTCCGAACGCATGCTCCTCCCCGCTCTATCTCCAACCGGAAGTGATGTACACCGCTGTCTGTGAGCCATCTTGAGTGTCTGGAAGCGCTGGGAACCACCAGCATCCCTGGACCCATCAGCTGCCTCTTTACCAGGGAGAAGATCGTCTTTCCCACGAGATAATGAACTACATTATTAATCTCACATGCGCTGACATCTCATACATCTTGTGAGTTACCAATTGTCTTTTATGAAGTAAAATGTCTTAATAATGCTGCACTTCTTCTGTCTTTACCTGTTCGGAGTTACAGAGGAGGTCTAGCACTAGAATTATTGCTCTCACTCTAACGTTCGAGGCAATACCTCACATGCGTTCGCTCCTGCACACGAGCATGGAATTTTTTTTCTTATTTATTTTGCTTTTTATTGTTACATTATACCTTTATTTTTATTTTATTTTTTAAATTGGACATGTCTAGGGCCAACCTGTAATATTGCTATGGGTGCTGGAACTGATTACCTAGGCACAGGCGCTGAGTTACCACCAAGTGCTATACAGGTCCAAGGCCGCTGTCCATCCACAGGTGGAACCCTGTCCTTAAAGAACAGGTGGTATGACCATAAGGGAGACAAAAATTTGAAAGGAGCTTGGTTACTAACATCCACTCTTGGCTGCTGGGAGAATCACAGCACTGCTACGGTAAGTCAGGGCTGCAGTTATATCTAGGGCCCCCAGACTCATGTTGCTCCAGTCCCTAATTGGATACATATAAAGGATTTGCTGCAATTGGGCCACCATTGGCCTGCATTGCCTTCTCATGGGGTTTCACAGTGAATACATACTCCATTTTAAGTAAATGCACACAACAAGCTTCTCCTCTTCTCCTTGTCTCACCACTACTAGACGTGCAATTCGTTTCATACATTGTGACAAATTTTTGCCTATTCTGAGATTTGGTTGTATTCAAATCTCCGAATGAAATCGTAAAAAAAATTAAAATGTCATTTTCATTCATTTTGTTTTGTTTATCCATTTTCTAACGAGTTAACATTTTTCAGAATGATTCGAAAAGGGGCGGGGAGGGAGCTCTGCCCCCCAAAAGCACCTTGTCCTCATGTTGATTAGGACAAGGGCCTCTTCCCCAAAACCCTGGCTGGTGGTTTGCTGGCAGGGGGCTTATCAGAACCCAGATCCCACCCCTATGTGAATGAGTATGGGATACATTGTATCCCTACCCATTCACCAAAAAAGTGTAAAAAGTAAATAAAAACACATCACAAGTTTTTGACAAGTCCTTTATTAAAAAAATGTCCCCCGGTGTAGATTCATCGTCAATCACTACTCCCGCCACCACCGCCGACCGAAAAAAAAACTCTAGTCCTGACAAAGGCTACCGCCATCTGACAGCTCCTAAATAGCTAAGGGGCGGGGCCACCCCTTTGTGACCAGGTGACCCCACCCCTTTGTTACATCATCAACCGAGGTGTGCTGTGTCGAAGACATCACAATGTGGCGGGTCAGCTTACCACATGATGCCCCATGCCACATTGCACCTGCATCTCCCTTGTTCCCACCATGAGTGTAGGGCAGGCATGGATCTGGGAGAGCCCCCAAGAGGAAAGCTGTCCTTGTAAACTCAGAAGACTTCTGTGTTTAAAGTGACAGTGATGAGTGGGAAGCGGAGGGCAAAAGCTGTAGGTGGTGGAACAGAGTTTCACCACATTCTGGCTAAAAAAGCCCTGGGTGTGAGGGCCACATGAAATGACCAGGCAGGCTGAATTCAACCCACAGGCCTTGTGTTTGACACGTGCTATAAATGGAGGCAAAACAAGTTGAAAGATAACAAAACAATGCAGTCCTTCAGTAATACTGTATGTTTATATTTTTGTCTAAGGTATACTTTGCCAGTGAAGATTGCAATGTCACAGTGAAGTCGGGCAGCTGCAACCAGGAGGCCTGGCAGGGCCTGAAGAGGACTGACTGGGAGCAGTAGTCCACCAAAGGACAGCTAGCACTAAAAGACGTCCTATTCCTATTTATGCTACATTTAAGGGCCCCTCTTTCCCTGCCTGAAAAAGGCAGTTGCTGATGCCTGACTGAGTTTGAGTTGGGCCTAACCACGTGCTAACTGTGCCTGGAGTTAAGTGATGTGCTGGAGAGGGAAAGAGAAACAGTCTGCAAGCAAGTAACGTGCTGGAGGAGACTGGAGTAGCTAAGTGTGTATAGTTATCCCAACTGATTGATATACAATCAACCAATTGCTGTTTAATTGGGGCATCCCATATATTCCTTATTCAAATTCAATATCCCTCAATAAAAATACAAAACAACCACAGGGACTGTTCATTGTCTTCAAAGTGACTGGAAAGTGAATGCCGGGATGAGTAGGGTGACAGGTGGGCCACAACTTTTAGCAGCCCCTATGGGGGTACCACTTCATATGTAAAAATGATTGCAGTAAAAAAAAAAAAAAACAGGTAAAACATTTTAGATTTCTTGTGTCAACTAACATACATTACCAAACCTCCTACAATCTAAAAATATACTTTTGTCTTTTTTGTTTCATGCAAGCCATTTATTATTTTAAATGAAAGTACCTTCCGTAAATTTATCTTAGCATTCATTATCTCATTCTGTGATTAAAGAGATCTTGATTATGCTACTGATCATATTAGAATTTGCTAATCAAATTTCAAGAGCTTTCCCTATTCACTTTCTCTTATCATGACAGTTTCTTTCACCAGTTATGTGAACTTCAAAAAACACAATGACCTTGAAAATATTAAGTACCCTTAACTTTACCATTGGGTAGATGTGGATCTGCCCCATTGCACTTTATTGCTTTGCCCTCTTTTGTTGCTGCCATAGAAGCTCTTGCAGGTCTTTCCCACATTTAGTTCTGTTCTATTTGCTGGAAATATTTGCCAATGTTCTCCACAATAGTAAGTTTATGCATTATAATATATCTTCAAACGGTGACTGCCAATCATTGGTCTTTTTTGCACTGTTTTTATTTTCCATTTTAAGAGATAATATCTGTTTTAATTATGTTGCAAAGCTAGTAATATGAGGGCATTTAGCATAATTACATTTTCAGAGTTCTAAATTTATTAATTTAGGTCTAGCCTTTTTTTTTACTTCAATGTAACATTCATAGAGAAAAATATGCATTGAGTATATATATGCAATATATTAACCAATATACTTTCATTTGAAAGCTGCAATTATCAGAGAAAACCTGTCGGGATGGTGATTGAGCTTATATGGACTCTCCAGTAGACATGTGCACCGTCAATAAATTTGTTTAGTTTCGTTCCGTATTAGAATTAATTTGTGTCCGAAATTCAATTTGGATTCGTACGAAATACGAATTTTCGTTAGGTTCGTTAACTTTTCGTAACAATTACTGTTCATTATGATGAATTTATTATGAGGGCCTCCCACCATCCCTGTGCTGTGCTGACTTCCTGAGTTTTTTAACTTCATCATAACAAATAATCGCAATTAACGAACATTCTTATTTTGTCCGATTCTGAATCTCCCATCGACTACCAGTACCAGTCTCCAACTCCCATATTAAAAAGGTAATTTTCCCAACCCTCACTCAGCAGCAGAAGAAAACCTCTGATTGGTCAACAAAACACCAGTAGCGTTTCCGTTGTAATGGAATTTGGATCCGAAATTCGTAAACAAAATTTCGTATTTCGTACAAAATTCTGAAGCATAGTAATTCGTATTTCGGATCGTCCCGAACGTATGAATTTAAGGAAATTCGTACAAATTTTAGATTCGTACTAAACTAATTGCACATGTCTACTCTCCAGCTACACTCTAAAAGATATCCCAGGAAAGGCCACATACCTTAGAATTGTAGGCTTGGTAGCCTCATTTTGGTAGGACAAAGCATCTCTAGAGCTGGGAGCTGGATCTAGGGAGTAGAAACAACCCTGGATCACACTGGAGGAAGTTAGACTTGGCAGATATATCTGGATCACACTGGAATGGATGAATTTAAGAAGTCAGAACAGGACTAGTTTCACGTGTGAGCAGGATTCCCCAGGGTGTCTAAGAGCTAGCTGATATTTATCAGGAACCCCCTCAGGGGGGTTTGGATTTGTCTTCATGCTGACCTCAGGTCATGACCACCCAGCTCTAGCATCATGGGCTGAAGCAGGTAGATGTACTGCAGGTAACAGTGGAGCAGAATGATCAACAGGCAACAGTCCAGAGCACTTAACTGGCTGCAGCAGACAGAGTAGCCAGGATATTAGCTAAGGGTCAGGGCAGGCAGCATACAAAAATAACCAGGAACAAGCCAGAGGCCAGGCCAGGGCAGATAAAATGGACCAAGTCAGAATTCAGTGCTGAAAGCAGATATGGATAGCTAAGAAAAAAAAATCAGGGGTCAGTTACACAGGAATTAATGGAAGAATACAGGTGGGATAGCAGGAAGGCACATCAGAGGCGTGACAGCTAGCTAGTGCCAGCATTGATTAGGCAGCAAGCCAGAAGATGCATCTGAGTTTAAATAAACTTGGCAAGGGTAGCTACTCTGAAAGTGTGACCTTTTGATTAGAGTCAGGCCCCATTCACACTTGTGTGACTTGTCGCGCGACTTTGGACCCCAAAGTTGCATGACATGTTGGGACCCATGTTTCCCAAGGAGTACTATTCATATCTGTGTGACTTAACGTCGCAGGGACTTTAAAGTAGTTCTGGCACTACTTTGGCCCAACTTTCATGCAACTTGAGGGCCATAGACTTTAATTTAAACCCTGAATAATAAAACCCTGAATAATAAAGGAACAAGGGATTGACCTGATTGAAATTGACGCTGCATTTACTTTGGGAGGAATTTATTATTTATTTATTTTTTTAATAAAGGAATTGTCAAAAACTGTTGCTGTGTTTTTATTTATTTTTTAAACTTTTTTTGTAAATGAGTAGGGGTTCAATGTACCCCATACTCATTCACATGGGGGGCAGGATCGGAGGGCCCCCTTGTTTAAGGGGTCTTCACATTCCGATAAGCCCCCCACCCGCAGACCTCCACAACCACCAGCCAGGGAGGGAGGCCCTTGTCCCCATCAAGGTGACAGGGTGATTTGGAGGGGAGCCCCCTACCCCAAATCACCCACCCATGTTGAGGGCATGTGACCTGGCATAGTTCAGGAGGGGGTTGCGCTTGCTTGTCCCCCCCCCCCCCCCCTTGCAGACCTGCTAGGCTGCATGCTTGGATAATGGTATGGATTTTGGGGGCACCTCACACCATTTTTTTTTTTACATTTTGATGTGTTTTCTTCCTTTATTTATAAATGTAAAAATGTCCCATGTACATGAAGCCTTAATGGGGTTTTTCATCTTGGTTGTATGGTACCTGTGAACTTCCGCCCCAGTTTCAAGTTGCAGTCTCTAATGCCCCGTACACACGATCGGACTTTACGCCAACAAAACCATGGATTTTTGTTCGAAGGATGTTGGCTCAAACTTGTCTTGCATACACACGGTCACACAAATGTTGGCCAACAATTACGAACGCGGGAACGTGGTGATGTACAAGACGTACGACGAGCCGAGAAAAAGGAAGTTCAATAGCCAGTATGGTTCCTTCTGCTTGATTCCGAGGATGTGTGAACTTTTGTGAGTCATACTTGTGTACACACGATCGGAAATTCAGACAACAAAGTTTTGTTGGCGGAAAATTTGAGAACCTGCTAGCCAACATTTGTTGGCGGAAAGTCCGACAACAAATGTTCGATGGAGCATACACACGGTCGGACTTTCAGCCAACAAGCTCACATCTAACATTTGTTGTCGGAAAATCCAATCGTGTGTACGGGGGAAAAGCAAGTTTTCTTCTAAGATTGCCCTGTATTTGGCTTTATCCATCTTTCCATCAACTCTGACCAGCTTCCCTGTCCCTGCTGAAGAAAAGCAGCCCCACAACATATTGCTGCCACCACCATGTTTCACTGTGGGGATGGTGTGTTCAGGGTGATGTGCAGTATTCTTTTTCCACCACACATAGCGTTTTGCTTTTTAGGCCAGAAAGTTCAACTTTGGTCTCATCTGATCAGAGCACCTTCTTCCACATGTTTGCTGTGTCCTCCACATTGGCTTTTCACAAACTGCAAACAAGACTTCTTATGGCTTTCTTTCAACAATGGCTTTCTTCTTGCCACTCTTCCATAAAGGCCAGATTTGTGGAGTGCAAGACTAATAGTAGTCCTGTGGACATATTCTCCGACCTGAGCTGTGGATCTCTGCAGCTCCTCCAGAGTTACCATGGGCCTCTTGGTTGCTTCTTTGATTAATGTTCCCCTTGCCCGACCTGTCAGTTTAGGTGGGCAGCCATGTATTGGTAGGTTTTGCAGTTGTGCCATACTTACCATTTTCGGATAATGGATTGAACAGTGCTCCGTGAGATGTTCAAAGCTTGAGATATTTTTTTACAACCTAACCCTGCTTTAAACTTCTCCACAACTTTATCCCTGTCCTGCCTGGAGTGTTCCTTGGCCTTCATGATGCTGTTTGTTTACTAATGTTCTCTAACAAACCTCTGAGGGCTTCATAGAACAGCTGTATTTATACTGAGATTAAATTACACACAGGTAGACTCTATTTACTAATTAGGTGACTTCTGAAGGCAATTGGTTCCACTATATTTTAGTTAGGGGTATCAGAATAAGGGGGCTGAATAGAAATCCACGCCAGATATTTATTTGTAAAAAAAGTTGAAAGCCATTTATCATTTTCCTTCCACTTCACAATTATGTGCCACTTGAGTGGTCTATCACATAAAATCCCAATAAAATACATTTATGTTTTTGGTTGTAACATGACAAAATGTGGAAAATTTTAGGGGGTATGAATACTTTCTCAAGGCACTGTGGCGAAAAAAATCACATTCCACATGCATTTATTTGGGGTGCTTTGGAGCGTTTTCCCTCTTCAGGCATAGGGCAGCCCATTGAGCTGCCCTACGTGCGTCAATCACCCCAGAGAAGGTCCAGAACTTTTTTTGATCTATGTCTTCTAGGAGTAAAAGCACCTCCTCCACGGTTAGCCAGCACTTCCTAGGCACACATTTTCAAAATTGTCGGTCGTTCTTTGTTTCTAGAGGAAAAAATAAAAACCTCAGAGGTGATTAAATACCACCAAAAGAAATCTCTATTTGTGGGAAAAAAAGGACTACAATTTTATTTGGGAACAGTGTCACACGACCACGCAATTGTCAGTTCAAGTAACACGGTGCCGTTTCACAAAAAATTGCCTGGTCATGAAGGGGGTAAACCTTCTCGAGCTAAAGTGGTAAAGCCCACCCTGTTTGCCACTGTACATATGCATTAATGTGGGTGGTAAGAGGTTAACTCTAATGGCTCCTAAAGGCCTCATGCCCCCCCCCCCCCAGAAAGGTGATATATACCGCCATCCGGGATATATTCCTTATTACTGTCACAATGGACATTGGGGTTGTTACAAAAAAGGATTTGCATAGCTATTCACCACATTCGAAAAGTGACACTAGATGGAGCTAAGTATCATATGAATTTTCCATAATACTTAGCATCATCTAATGACCAAATTCAGTATTCTCCATTTAGTTCCCATGCACACAGGGTGTTTTTACAGCTGCTTTTACCAGCATAAGTTTTTTTTTTTTTTAAACACCTCTACATGGCCTCATGCACACACAAGCTTTTGGTAACTCTAAGTGCCATAGGCATTTTCAAGCTGCAAAAAACCCCAGGGCCAGCGCGTTCTGAAGATCAGCATTACAGCTGTAAAAACAACTGAACAAAAGGCTGCTAAATGTGGCTTAACACCGGATACAGCGTTAAGCCGCATCAACCGGTATTTTTGACATGTCAAATCAATGGTTCCCTATGAGAGCCGTCTTAACTGATCCAACTTTTAGGCCATTGATTTGAATAGGAGTCGCATCCAAGTTTGATCATCAGGATCTGACTTGTGGTGCGACTTGTGCTTGAGGATCTTGAAGGGGAACACCACACCAAAATGAAGAAAAAAATGGTGCGGGGCCCCCCCCATGATCCATACCAGGCCCTTTGAGTCTGGTATGATTCGGAAAGGGAACCCCACACTAAAATTAAAAAAAATGGAGTGGTGTCCCCCCCAAAAAATATACCAGACCCGTAACTGAGCATGCAGCCTGGCAGGTTAGGAAAGGGGAGGACGAGTAAGCCAACAACCCTGGGCAGTGGTTGTGGGGGTCTGCGGGCAGGGGGGTTATTGGAATCTGGAAGCCCCCTTTAACAAGTGATTTTACAAGGGACAGGGTCACGTGAAGAACCGTCAGAGAAGGGAGCTGCCAAAATGATGGGAGACAGCGTGGGAGGAGGACCGGGTCAGCGGTAGAGAAGACCAACAGTGGAGAAGACAGCATTGTCAGAGAAGCCTGGAGGAAGAACACTGGTCGAAGAACACTGAAGGGAGAAGACCAGAGGGAGATTATTAATAAAGGACTTGTCAAAACCATCTCCTGTTTTTTTTTTAAACTACACTCCCTTTTTTGGGGGTGAATGGGTAGGGGTACAATGTACCCCATACTCTTACAAATAGGGGGACCGGGATCTGGGGGCCCCCTTGTTAAAGGGGGCTTTCAGATTCTGATAAACCCCCTGCCCCCAGACCCACACAACCACCGCCCAGGCATGTCGGGAAGTGGCCCTTGTCCCCATCAACATGGGAACTAGGTGTTTTGGAATGGGAACAAGGCTGAGAGCCCCCCTGCCCAAGCACCCTCCCACCATGTTGAGGGTAGGTGGCCTGGTATGGTCTAGGGGGGAGCTCACTCATCCCCCTCTTTCCTGACATGCCGGGCTGCATGCTCAGATAAGGGTCTGGTATGGATTTTGTGGGGGACCCCACGCCATTTTATTTTTTTTGGCATGGGGTTTCCCCTTAAAATCCATACCAGACCCTTTGGTATGGTCATGGACCGCAGCTGTTTTTTGTTTTCATTTTGGCGTGGGGTTCCCATTCAAGATCCATAGAGCACAAGTCGCACTACAAGTCAGATGATCCAACTTGGATGCGACTATTCAAATCAATGGGCTGAAAGTCGGATCAGTTAAAACGGCACTGATTTTGAATAGAGGCAGAGAACGACTCTAAAAGTTAACGTGGCTAAACGCGCATTAACGCCAATGCAAATGGCTACTAAAAGCGTGTTTTGACAGCCGCTCTTTCCTGGTGTCGGTAGTGGCTTTGCAGCTAATTTTTTCTAACGCCCTTTGTGCATTTGGACTTAAAATTTATGATTTTTTATCAAAAAAGCACAGAATATAGCTTAATAACATTGACATTCTGCCCCATTTACCCAGAAAGTATGTGCATGCACTTTCACTGGGTGAATGACTATGCAAACTCTTTATAAATCAACCCATTGTCTTAATTGGATGCGAGTCCTATTGAGATGCATATGTATTGCAGGCAAAGCAAGTTGCACTTTTCTGCATTCTGATTTCTAGTGCAAGCGTTTAAGTAGCACTGCAGCCAAATACAAAAGCAGCACTCTGCAACAATGCTTGACTACATGAACCATAAGGCCGGTTCACACTACTTCGACATGAAAATCGTGCGACTTTGCCAGGCAACTTCGGGGGAAAAAAAGATGCAGCTTCAAAGCTTTAAAGATTACCTGTGTAATCTTTGTAAAGATCTTCCTGTAATGTCGGATCCAAATCACATCAATTAAAATGAGGATCTGACTTGGATGCAAACTCCATTCAATTCTATGGGCTGAAATCGGACAGAAGTTGGACCAAAGTAGTGTCCAAAGTCGGACCAACACAAATCGGATCAGTTAGGATGGCTCTCATAGCAAAACATTGATTTTTACATGTCATGCGACATGTGCTTTCAAAGTCAGCTATGCCTGAACTAACTGAAACACTGATGCAACATTTGGATATAAGCCAAGGGTATGATGTGAGTTTACAAAGACAATATTATTACAAATTTACATACATTATTTATACTGAAGCCTGTTTAGTTAAGGATCTTGTACAATGCAGGGATAAGTTCATATAGTGCAGTGGAAATGTTATTGTGTGATTTCTGTACAAATTTAAGGATTATGTGAGGGATTTCATATTACCTTAAAACACTTCTCAATAGATTGTATGGTACATTTTAACCTTATTGTAGAAGATAAACAGACACAGGATGAATTTCTGATTACACTAGTATAAAGCATTATATTTTCTGACATATCCACTATTTGTGCAAACAGAAATATACTGTGGTTGAGAATAAATCATTCTAATAAGATTACTCATAGAATTGGTAATGAAAAATTAATGAAATGTAAAAGGCAGAGTGTACATTAAATTTGCAATAAGTTAAAAAGAAAATCCAGGCAACAAGAGAAACCAGTGAGTAAACTGCTAAGAAAGTATTGCAGTTGGGCTTCAGTTACATAGTTACATAGAAAAAAGACACAAGTTCATCTAGTTCAACCAACCATGCGTGTGCACCTGGCCCATGGTGCTGTTGATACATCGGAGCATTCACCAAACCTTTTAGACGCACCTCGTAAATTTGTCCGGATTAGCAGGGCAGGCCAAATTTCAATTCAAGTTTGGGAACTATGGTAGAACAGAAGTCAATCTGCTCATTGACTTCTGTTCAACCACCCTGTCGGATTTTAGCCACTCAGTCTGCCCGCTGTCAGAATACAAGGACACACCAGAACAAAGGTCTCCAATAGATTTCCTTTCTATGGGAATGCAGATTGCACTTTGTCCCTTTGTTTATAATCTAGCTTAAATTTACCAAATAAATAACACAGACACCTCTGGACAGATTAGATTTGTAGCAACGTAGTGCAGCCCAGTAACTAAATGAGTGTCCTAGAATTCTTCTATCACCTGGAATTTAAAAAGAAAGGTCAGGTCTCACATAAATTTTAAAACATTGAGATTCCCATCTGCCCAATCTTTGTATGATGGAGTCGTCAATCCCATTCTTGCAGCCTCCGTAGCTGCTCAGATACAAAAAGAATGGGACGTAATTCTCAAGTGTTGTAATCCTAACCCTTTCATGCAACCTTTCAAAACAAAACTAAACTGGTACCTGGTCATAGGAGAACTATCTGCATGAAGAAGAAATTGACCACCCGCCTGAGGCCTAATGCGAATGTAATTCTTTACCAGGACTAATGGGCATATCATTTCATCACCACATGTATGTAGATTAATCCACATACTGCTACCGATCCTATCTGTCTTAGTCAATAGGATAAACAATTTTATCCCTTCAAACATGACTTCCACATGCTGTAGCAAAAGACCAGCATGGAAGCAGTTGTGAGATTAGTAATGCTCCAAAAAACGCTAATACAAATGCTACCTTAAATAGCTTAGATTCAAATTCTGAGAAACAAACTTCTGAAGTAATCATACAAATCTTTTTTAATAACTTGATTGAAATAGGTCTCCTATCATGCGCGGTATAATGGCTCTTTCTGTAACCTTTCAGAGCTTGTTGTACAAAGGAAAAAGATGTACAAATAGGCAGGCCTTGCATTTTTAGAAAAAATGATACTCCTGCCAGAGTTTTAGCTATTTGATTCTCATTTCCCGGCAGATGTTTAGCTTTTAACCATATGTTGTGATGTAAACATAGTAATACCAAATGTCTAAGTAATTTAATCACTAATAACGATTTTGATGATAAGCAATTCACTGCATTCAATACGTCTTTATTATCAGTTTGTATTGAATCATTTTATTGGCAAATTGCTTACCCCAAATTTCAAGCATCACTACTAATGAAAATAACTCTAAAAGAACTATGTTCTTTGTAGCATTTCATTTTACCCATCTAGAAGGCCATTTACTGCAGCACCAATGCGTCTTCCATACTGACGAGAAGGCACCCCACCGCATCTGTAGAAAAACTCAAAATCTGCAAAAAATATGAACTTATCTTGGAAAAAAAAGCGACCATTATGGCTGTCAAACAAATTTAACCACACTACTAAATAATATTTTAGCTCAGAAGTTAGCCTAACATGCACGGACGGGGATTTGATGCCTGAGATGGCCAGATAAAGTTGATGCGAAAAGGCCCTACCCACTGGCATTATGCGAGACGCAAAGGCTAATAAACCTAATAACGACTGTAGTTCTTTTAACCGCTTCAGCATCGGGCCATTTTACACCCTTCCTTACCAGAGCACTTTTTGCGATTCGGCACTGCGTCGCTTTAACTAACAATTGCGCGGTCGTGCGATGTTACACCCAAACAAAATTGACGTCCTTTTTTTCCCACAAATAGAGCTTTCTTTTGGTGGTATTTGATCGCCCCTGCGGTTTTTATTTTTTGCGCTATAAACAAAAGAAGAGCGACAATTTTGAAAAAAAACACAATATTTTTTACTTTTTGCTATAATAAATATCCCATTTTTTTTTAAAAAAACTATTTTTTTACTCAGTTTAGGCCGATACGTATTCTTCTACATATTTTTGGTAAAAAAAATTGCAATAAGCGTATATTGATCGGTTTGCGCAAAAGTTATAGCGTCTCCAAAATAGGGGATAGATTTATTGCATTTTTTTTTTTTTTACTAGTAATGGCGGCGATCTGCGATTTTTTTTTTTTCGTGACTGCGACATTGCGGCGGACACTTCGGACACTTTTGACACATTTTTGGAACCATTCACATTTACACAGCGATCGTTGCTATAAAATTGCATTGATTACTGTGTAAATGTGACTAGCAGGGAAGGGGTTAACACTAGGGGGCGCTGCAGGGGTTAATGTATTCCCTATAGGAGTGATTCTAACTGTGGGGGGAGGGGACTCAAGGGGTGGAGACCGATCATGTGTTCCTCCGTACTGGGATCACATGATCGGTTTCCTCTCCGCTGACAGGACGTGGAGCTGTGTGTTTACACACACAGCTCCACGGTCCCGGACGGTCCCGTTGTCTTAACGGGCAATCGCGGGTGCCCGGTGGACATCGCGGCCGCCGGGCACTCGCACCGGGTCTTTTTTTAACCAAGATAGTATGAATTTTAATTTATCTATTTTGTCCAAAGGTAATCTAAATTCTAAATGTACTGTGTCAATAAGAATACCTAAAAAAATAATTGAAGATGTGGGAAGCACTGTTTTTTTAGCTGCCAAAGGAATACCAAAGTATTCAGCAATCTTACCAACAATCTGAAGCATGAGATAACAGATAGGGGAGTCTGTAGGACCTATGAATAGGAAGTCATCCAGATAATGTTCGATTCCATCATATCCAGACTCAAATGTTACCACCCATTCCAAAAACGTGGCAAATTTTTCCAAATAGGCGCAAAATATTGAGCAGACCATAGGTAGGCACATATCATAATAAAAGTTATTTTTAAAATGAATACCTAACAAATTATATGCTTCTGGAGCGATTGGCAATAAGTGGAAAGCCACCTTTATATCCATCTTGGCTAACAAAGCTGCCCTACCGAATTTTCTCCTTTTAAAAACTGCTTCTTCAAATGTGCATTATAAAACTGAAGACAAACTTTCTTAAATCTTATAATTTAAAGAAAAAAAAGCGAGATACTAAAGTTGATAAATGGAGGATTTTTAAAAGGACCCGCCATACGGCCTTCCGATACCTCTGTATTTAATTTTTCTTTTACGATATGAGGGAATAATTAACAGACTTTTTTTTTTTTTTTTTTTTTTTTTTAAAGTTTTATTGTAAATAAACACATTACAAAGGTATAAAAACGTGAAACAGAACATGAGAACAAGAGAACATGGCGCCCCCTAGAGGGTCCGTACAGAGAACAGTTTACAGGCATATTCACTGGGCAATGTACTAGACGGTATGCGTACACCAGTCAGGCCGCTTGAGGAGAATTTAGGAGAGTGATCCTTGTTCTAATGGCCTAGGCACTGTTGCCCTCGGGCGGGGATCGATAACTTCTAAGAATGCTTTCGTAAGAGACTTAATCAGCGTCTGGTCTCTGGCCTCCCACACACCCCCTAAGGGGATCTTGCTGTGCATGGGTGGGACAGGGGCCAGAGCTTCAGGTGAACCTAGTGTGAGAGGGTACGACGACCCTGCTCACCATAGCAGATTACTAACCCCTGACAGGGGTAAGGGTGCTACCGTGGGCAAAAATTTGTACCCTCACGTAGTGAGGGGAAGGGTAAGAGTAGGCCTGACGAGGCTAGGGCTACGGTTTTTGATCAAGCGGGCTGCCCTTGTGTACCTTCGGGTGTCAAAATATGTCGAACCCTTTTACCGGAACTGGGGTCCTGAGTGCGCCAGGACCCTTCAAGTCGAAGTTGAGTGAGTAGAGGGAGAGCTAGCGAGAGAAAAGGAAGGGAAGGGAGGAGAGAGGAGACAGAGAGTGAGGGAGGGAGGGGGGGGGGGGGGGGGGAGGTTGGATGGGGGTTCCTCGCGGAGAGAAGCTGCGGAGCATGTGTAGGTCTGTCAGGGAGATTGACAGCCTTTCTCATAGGAGAATCAATGAAGTGCCCGTGTATTGGGCCCACGGTTCCCATGTGAGATGGAATTTGTCTAATGTGTCTAGAAGAGTGTGGGCAATTTTTTCCTGAGCCATTAACCATGAGATCTTTTGTTTAGCTCGTCGGAGTGAGACTGAGGGCGATTTCCAAGCTTGAGCTATAGTGATCTTGGCCCCTAGTAGGATAAAATGAATGAGCGAACGGGTCAATTTAGGAGTATGCGGGATAGTCTTGTTGAGGAGAGCTATGAGAGGGTCCTGCGGGATTTTGAGTCCTGTGACTGTATGTATGAGGTAAAAGACCTTATTCCAAAAGCCCCTGATTTTAGGGCATTCCCAGACTATATGTAGGAGGGAGCCTAGGCAGTCACATCCCCTGAAGCAAAGTGGGGAAGACTGGGGGTAGAATTTAGAGAGGCGGGTAGGGACTAGATACCATCTAGATATCACTTTAACATCTGCCTCCATGAGGGAGATGTTCAAGATGCCTTTAAATGAGTAAGAGAAGTGCGTGTGCCAAGTGTCCAGATCCCATTCAAACTGTAGGTCCTGCTCCCACCTCAACATGTAGTTCGCCTTGCCCTGAGGTTCAGCAAGCGCTGAGTAGATCAGGGAGATACCCCCCCTGACGCCCATGGCTGAGGAGCACCAGTGCTCATATTGGGTGACAGAGAGCGCCTTTTATTTACATACATTATTTATACTGAAGCCTGTTTAGTTAAGGATCTTGTACAATGCAGGGATAAGTTCATATAGTGCAGTGGAAATGTTATTGTGTGATTTCTGTACAAATTTAAGGATTATGTGAGGGATTTCATATTACCTTAAAACACTTCTCAATAGATTGTATGGTACATTTTAACCTTATTGTAGAAGATAAACAGACACAGGATGAATTTCTGATTACACTAGTATAAAGCATTATATTTTCTGACATATCCACTATTTGTGCAAACAGAAATATACTGTGGTTGAGAATAAATCATTCTAATAAGATTACTCATAGAATTGGTAATGAAAAATTAATGAAATGTAAAAGGCAGAGTGTACATTAAATTTGCAATAAGTTAAAAAGAAAATCCAGGCAACAAGAGAAACCAGTGAGTAAACTGCTAAGAAAGTATTGCAGTTGGGCTTCAGTTACATAGTTACATAGAAAAAAGACACAAGTTCATCTAGTTCAACCAACCATGCGTGTGCACCTGGCCCATGGTGCTGTTGATACATCGGAGCATTCACCAAACCTTTTAGACGCACCTCGTAAATTTGTCCGGATTAGCAGGGCAGGCCAAATTTCAATTCAAGTTTGGGAACTATGGTAGAACAGAAGTCAATCTGCTCATTGACTTCTGTTCAACCACCCTGTCGGATTTTAGCCACTCAGTCTGCCCGCTGTCAGAATACAAGGACACACCAGAACAAAGGTCTCCAATAGATTTCCTTTCTATGGGAATGCAGATTGCACTTTGTCCCTTTGTTTATAATCTAGCTTAAATTTACCAAATAAATAACACAGACACCTCTGGACAGATTAGATTTGTAGCAACGTAGTGCAGCCCAGTAACTAAATGAGTGTCCTAGAATTCTTCTATCACCTGGAATTTAAAAAGAAAGGTCAGGTCTCACATAAATTTTAAAACATTGAGATTCCCATCTGCCCAATCTTTGTATGATGGAGTCGTCAATCCCATTCTTGCAGCCTCCGTAGCTGCTCAGATACAAAAAGAATGGGACGTAATTCTCAAGTGTTGTAATCCTAACCCTTTCATGCAACCTTTCAAAACAAAACTAAACTGGTACCTGGTCATAGGAGAACTATCTGCATGAAGAAGAAATTGACCACCCGCCTGAGGCCTAATGCGAATGTAATTCTTTACCAGGACTAATGGGCATATCATTTCATCACCACATGTATGTAGATTAATCCACATACTGCTACCGATCCTATCTGTCTTAGTCAATAGGATAAACAATTTTATCCCTTCAAACATGACTTCCACATGCTGTAGCAAAAGACCAGCATGGAAGCAGTTGTGAGATTAGTAATGCTCCAAAAAACGCTAATACAAATGCTACCTTAAATAGCTTAGATTCAAATTCTGAGAAACAAACTTCTGAAGTAATCATACAAATCTTTTTTAATAACTTGATTGAAATAGGTCTCCTATCATGCGCGGTATAATGGCTCTTTCTGTAACCTTTCAGAGCTTGTTGTACAAAGGAAAAAGATGTACAAATAGGCAGGCCTTGCATTTTTAGAAAAAATGATACTCCTGCCAGAGTTTTAGCTATTTGATTCTCATTTCCCGGCAGATGTTTAGCTTTTAACCATATGTTGTGATGTAAACATAGTAATACCAAATGTCTAAGTAATTTAATCACTAATAACGATTTTGATGATAAGCAATTCACTGAATTCAATACGTCTTTATTATCAGTTTGTATTGAATCATTTTATTGGCAAATTGCTTACCCCAAATTTCAAGCATCACTACTAATGAAAATAACTCTAAAAGAACTATGTTCTTTGTAGCATTTCATTTTACCCATCTAGAAGGCCATTTACTGCAGCACCAATGCGTCTTCCATACTGACGAGAAGGCACCCCACCGCATCTGTAGAAAAACTCAAAATCTGCAAAAAATATGAACTTATCTTGGAAAAAAAAGCGACCATTATGGCTGTCAAACAAATTTAACCACACTACTAAATAATATTTTAGCTCAGAAGTTAGCCTAACATGCACGGACGGGGATTTGATGCCTGAGATGGCCAGATAAAGTTGATGCGAAAAGGCCCTACCCACTGGCATTATGCGAGACGCAAAGGCTAATAAACCTAATAACGACTGTAGTTCTTTTAACCGCTTCAGCATCGGGCCATTTTACACCCTTCCTTACCAGAGCACTTTTTGCGATTCGGCACTGCGTCGCTTTAACTAACAATTGCGCGGTCGTGCGATGTTACACCCAAACAAAATTGACGTCCTTTTTTTCCCACAAATAGAGCTTTCTTTTGGTGGTATTTGATCGCCCCTGCGGTTTTTATTTTTTGCGCTATAAACAAAAGAAGAGCGACAATTTTGAAAAAAAACACAATATTTTTTACTTTTTGCTATAATAAATATCCCATTTTTTTTTTAAAAAAACTATTTTTTTTACTCAGTTTAGGCCGATACGTATTCTTCTACATATTTTTGGTAAAAAAAATTGCAATAAGCGTATATTGATCGGTTTGCGCAAAAGTTATAGCGTCTCCAAAATAGGGGATAGATTTATTGCATTTTTTTTTTTTTTTACTAGTAATGGCGGCGATCTGCGATTTTTTTTTCGTGACTGCGACATTGCGGCGGACACTTCGGACACTTTTGACACATTTTTGGAACCATTCACATTTACACAGCGATCGTTGCTATAAAATTGCATTGATTACTGTGTAAATGTGACTAGCAGGGAAGGGGTTAACACTAGGGGGCGCTGCAGGGGTTAATGTATTCCCTATAGGAGTGATTCTAACTGTGGGGGGAGGGGACTCAAGGGGTGGAGACCGATCATGTGTTCCTCCGTACTGGGATCACATGATCGGTTTCCTCTCCGCTGACAGGACGTGGAGCTGTGTGTTTACACACACAGCTCCACGGTCCCGGACGGTCCCGTTGTCTTAACGGGCAATCGCGGGTGCCCGGTGGACATCGCGGCCGCCGGGCACTCGCACCGGGTCTTTTTTTAACCAAGATAGTATGAATTTTAATTTATCTATTTTGTCCAAAGGTAATCTAAATTCTAAATGTACTGTGTCAATAAGAATACCTAAAAAAATAATTGAAGATGTGGGAAGCACTGTTTTTTTAGCTGCCAAAGGAATACCAAAGTATTCAGCAATCTTACCAACAATCTGAAGCATGAGATAACAGATAGGGGAGTCTGTAGGACCTATGAATAGGAAGTCATCCAGATAATGTTCGATTCCATCATATCCAGACTCAAATGTTACCACCCATTCCAAAAACGTGGCAAATTTTTCCAAATAGGCGCAAAATATTGAGCAGACCATAGGTAGGCACATATCATAATAAAAGTTATTTTTAAAATGAATACCTAACAAATTATATGCTTCTGGAGCGATTGGCAATAAGTGGAAAGCCACCTTTATATCCATCTTGGCTAACAAAGCTGCCCTACCGAATTTTCTCCTTTTAAAAACTGCTTCTTCAAATGTGCATTATAAAACTGAAGACAAACTTTCTTAAATCTTATAATTTAAAGAAAAAAAAGCGAGATACTAAAGTTGATAAATGGAGGATTTTTAAAAGGACCCGCCATACGGCCTTCCGATACCTCTGTATTTAATTTTTCTTTTACGATATGAGGGAATAATTAACAGACTTTTTTTTTTTTTTTTTTTTTTTTTTAAAGTTTTATTGTAAATAAACACATTACAAAGGTATAAAAACGTGAAACAGAACATGAGAACAAGAGAACATGGCGCCCCCTAGAGGGTCCGTACAGAGAACAGTTTACAGGCATATTCACTGGGCAATGTACTAGACGGTATGCGTACACCAGTCAGGCCGCTTGAGGAGAATTTAGGAGAGTGATCCTTGTTCTAATGGCCTAGGCACTGTTGCCCTCGGGCGGGGATCGATAACTTCTAAGAATGCTTTCGTAAGAGACTTAATCAGCGTCTGGTCTCTGGCCTCCCACACACCCCCTAAGGGGATCTTGCTGTGCATGGGTGGGACAGGGGCCAGAGCTTCAGGTGAACCTAGTGTGAGAGGGTACGACGACCCTGCTCACCATAGCAGATTACTAACCCCTGACAGGGGTAAGGGTGCTACCGTGGGCAAAAATTTGTACCCTCACGTAGTGAGGGGAAGGGTAAGAGTAGGCCTGACGAGGCTAGGGCTACGGTTTTTGATCAAGCGGGCTGCCCTTGTGTACCTTCGGGTGTCAAAATATGTCGAACCCTTTTACCGGAACTGGGGTCCTGAGTGCGCCAGGACCCTTCAAGTCGAAGTTGAGTGAGTAGAGGGAGAGCTAGCGAGAGAAAAGGAAGGGAAGGGAGGAGAGAGGAGACAGAGAGTGAGGGAGGGAGGGGGGGGGGGGGGGGGGGTTGGATGGGGGTTCCTCGCGGAGAGAAGCTGCGGAGCATGTGTAGGTCTGTCAGGGAGATTGACAGCCTTTCTCATAGGAGAATCAATGAAGTGCCCGTGTATTGGGCCCACGGTTCCCATGTGAGATGGAATTTGTCTAATGTGTCTAGAAGAGTGTGGGCAATTTTTTCCTGAGCCATTAACCATGAGATCTTTTGTTTAGCTCGTCGGAGTGAGACTGAGGGCGATTTCCAAGCTTGAGCTATAGTGATCTTGGCCCCTAGTAGGATAAAATGAATGAGCGAACGGGTCAATTTAGGAGTATGCGGGATAGTCTTGTTGAGGAGAGCTATGAGAGGGTCCTGCGGGATTTTGAGTCCTGTGACTGTATGTATGAGGTAAAAGACCTTATTCCAAAAGCCCCTGATTTTAGGGCATTCCCAGACTATATGTAGGAGGGAGCCTAGGCAGTCACATCCCCTGAAGCAAAGTGGGGAAGACTGGGGGTAGAATTTAGAGAGGCGGGTAGGGACTAGATACCATCTAGATATCACTTTAACATCTGCCTCCATGAGGGAGATGTTCAAGATGCCTTTAAATGAGTAAGAGAAGTGCGTGTGCCAAGTGTCCAGATCCCATTCAAACTGTAGGTCCTGCTCCCACCTCAACATGTAGTTCGCCTTGCCCTGAGGTTCAGCAAGCGCTGAGTAGATCAGGGAGATACCCCCCCTGACGCCCATGGCTGAGGAGCACCAGTGCTCATATTGGGTGACAGAGAGCGCCTTATCTGAACTGCTCCAGACTGTGTGTAGGAAGTGGCGTAGCTGATAGTACCGATAGGTTTCCGAGGGGGGCATGTCCAGCTTGGATATGCAGTATTTTAGAGAGAGGGGGCCATCAGCATTGAAGTATTGACCGATTCTATACAAGCCTTTGTCGAGCCACCATGCAAATGCCTTGATGTTTAGTCCTGGAGGGAAGGAGGGGTTGTTGAAGATATGGGTGAGAGGATGCCAGGGTGATATTAAAGCGGTATGTTTGTGAAGAGAGTCACAGAGGGTCATCGAGTGTGAGAGGGTGGGGGATAGGATCGCAGGGCGATCTCTACGTGTTTTCCAGATCAAGTAGTCTAACGTGTGGTTGGGGGTAGCCTGTCGTTCAATTTCAACCCAGTCGGGTTTTGGGGACCTGGAGTAAATTACGGAGAACTGACAAAGTTGAGCTGCTTGAAAATACTTCCAAAGATTCGGGAGTCCTAGTCCTCCTTTCTTTCTTGCTCTAAACAGCACTGAGTTTGAAAGACGATGACCCTTGCCACCCCAGATAAATCTAGTTACCGTGGATTGGAATCTGTCTAGATCCCGTTTCTTAACGGGGATTGGCAAAGACCTGAAGAGGTACAGGAGTCTGGGGAGGAGGGTCATCTTGACTGAGTTAACTCTACCCAGCCAGGACAGGTTATAAAGGGACCATTGTGCCAAATCGTCTGAGAGTCTCTTCAGCATGGGTGTGTAATTGTGATGGTACAAAAGGTCAATTTTGGGGGTAAGGAAAACCCCTAAATAGGGAAGGGAGGAGGAGCTCCAGGAGAAAGGGAAGTTGGCTTTTAGCCTGTCTACTATGTCTTGGGGAACAGTTATGTTGAGAGCCAGGGATTTTGACATGTTGATTTTAAGACCTGAAGCTGCTCCAAAAGCGTGGAGCAGCTTTAGGACCTTAGGAGTGGACGTGAGAGGGGAGGTGAGAAACAGGAGGACGTCATCTGCAAAGAGCGCACATTTGTGCATCTGATTGCCGCATACAACCCCACTGATGTCCGGATCTTGCCCGATTGCTAACGCCAGAGTTTCTATCGCTATAGCGAAGAGTAGAGGAGAAAGGGGGCATCCTTGTCTAGTACCTTTCAAGATTGGGATCTGTTTAGAGAGGTGGCCTTGTAGTTTAATCTGGGCTCTCGGGGTGGAGTAGAGGGAAGATAACGTTTGTAAGAAGTCCGGGCCAAACCCCCATCGACGTAGGATGGAAAATAGGTAAGGCCAGGTAACTGTGTCGAAGGCTTTCTGCAGGTCTATGGAGAGTATGTAGCCTAGTTGTTGGGGGTCGCCATCCCAGGCAGAGTGCATAAGCGATATCAGGTCTACTGCTCTCCTAATCTGGTCCGGCCCCTGTCTCCCGGGAATAAAACCCACTTGGTCCTTGTGTACGTAGGACGCAATGAAGGAGGCCATTCTGTTGGCTAAGACTTTGGTCATGATTTTAAGGTCGTTGTTAATTAAAGAAATTGGCCTATAGTTGCTTACATCGCTGGAGTCTTTCCCTTGTTTGGGGATAACCGTAATAAATGCGAGGTTACCGCTGGTTCAAGGGGGGAACCTTCGCGTAGGGAGTTGAAGAGGTGGACCAGACGAGGAGAGAGGATTTCGGAAAAGGTTTTGTAATATTGGGCGGAAAAGCCATCTGGGCCAGGGGCAGAGTTTGTTTTAAGGTTTTTAATGACATCAAGGACCTCCTCTGTGGTAAAGGGAGCGTCCATCATGGACCTATGTGACTCAGAGAGCTCCGGTAATTTTACGTTTTCTAGGAAGGTTTCTAGAGGGACTGGGTCTGTCATGGAAGGGGCAGAGTAGAGGTTCGAGTAAAACGTGTGGAAGGTGTCTAAAATTTTTTGGGGATTCTGGGAGAGGGAACCCGAGTCCGTTTTTATCTTGGGCAATGTGAAGTTTTTCAGTTTAGGGGAGAGTTTCGTCGCCAGACGAGGACCGATTTTGTCTGCCTGTAGGTAGAACTTGCCGCTTAACCAGCGCAAGTGTTTGTCAGCATTAGTGGTCAGAGCTAGGTTCAGGGCCACACGGGAGGATTCAAGTTGGGAAAGGCTGGCTGAGGTGGGTTTGGCTTTATGAGCCTTACTGAGACGTTCAAAGTCTTTTTCCAATTTCTCTATAGTGATTTTATGTTCCTTTTTGAGTTTGGATGACAATTGGATTATTTTCCCTCTTATTACTGCCTTGTGTGCTCCCCAGAGAGAGCTGGGGGACGTGTCCCCCGTGTCATTGAGGTTAAAAAATTCCTTAATGTCCTGGGCTAAAAGAGTGCAGTGAACAGGGTTGGATAGAAGGGATTTACTGAGGCGCCATTGAGGGGGACCGGTGGGTGACAATGCGTTGTGGATTTTGAGAGTGACGATGGAGTGGTCAGACCAGGGGGTTTCGTGAATTGAGGCATGTGTCGCTGTGTGGATGTCCGAGTTGGGTATAAAGATGTGATCTATTCTACTGTGCGTTTTATGGGGGGCCGAGTAGTGGGTATAGTCTTTGGCAGTGGGGTTTAATTCCCTCCAAGTGTCAATCAGGTTTAAGTCATGGAAGAGTCGGGCTATTCTGAGGCTCTGTTTGGGGGGTTTAGTGAGGCGTGGCCTGTCTTGAGAAGATTTGTCTAAGACGTGATCGAATGCTGTGTTGGAGTCGCCCCCTACTATGATCCTGCCTTCCAGGTGAGAAGAGAGGGTAGTGAGCATAGAAGCGAAGAAGCGCGCCTGACCCCGGTTAGGGGCATAATAGGAGACAATGGAATACAGTTCCCCTTCAATAAGTCCTTTGATCAGGAGGAACCTGCCCTCCTCATCTCGGACGGTGTGCGTATGAACGAAAGGGATACGTTTGGACAGTAGGATAGCTACTCCCCTCTGTTTAGTTTGAGCATTAGCTAGGTAGAAGGTGGGGTAGTTACGGTGGAGGAATGAAGGAGTGTAACTTGCTGGGAAATGGGTTTCCTGTAGTAGGATAACATCAAGGCTTCTGGCATGGTAACTTTGAAAGGCCTTCCGGCGTTTGGAGGGGGAGTTTAGTCCCTGAGCGTTATGAGAGGCAATTCTTAGTGTCATTGTGCGGGTTTCAGAATCAGCCATGGGCGTCTGGGTGTGGGTGCGAGAATGTTTGGAGGGAGCTTACCTTAGTCCTGTGGCTTCTGAGTCTGTCAGTCTGGGGGATGTGTTTCCGCTGAGAACCTGAAGGAGGTGATGTGGAGAAACTCCGCGAGGAACCTTGAGCACTAGGAATAGAGGGGGAGGAGGGGGGGGGGGGGGGGGGGGGGGGGAGTAAGAAAGGAAAAGAAGAGGAGGAGAGAGCACGAATAACATTGAGATGGTTAGTAAGTGCATAAAAAAAACAAAAAACGATCAACCAATACATATAGTTATAGTGCAATAAGGACCAGTTAAGAAGGTCCAGATCCAAAAGCTCACCAAGGAGAGCATTTGGAGAGGGTGCAACCCTGAAAGGGTTGGCTGTCTGGTGTCACCGGAGGGAGTGGGTACCCTCCGCGTCACAACAGGTGGAGTGGCATACTACACTGCTCCGGCCGGTACGGCCCCCAGTAAGGAGCAAACTGTTACCGGTCGGCCTAGGAGGGTAAACATAAACTGAAACAACAGGGAAAAAATTACAAACTGTACGCAGCATGCGCAAAAGGTGTGTCTTAGATCATTTCTTGCTATGAGCAAGAAGGGTGGTAGCTCCAAAATAGCAGGGGTGGGGGTACCTGCAGGGTAGAGGGGGGAAAGAAGTCCCGTAAGGGAGTAAGCTAGGGCCGGTGTGTGGGACTGGCTGATTGGGGGGGATGTAAGATGGAATTGTCCCAGTCCACAAAACCTAAGAGTAATGCAAGCGAACAAAATACCCACGTGATCCCAGGTGGGAGTGTAGAGTGAGGAAGTGGGCCCCGTTTAGCCCCTGTTAGGACCAACGGGGTCCACTTAAACAAGAGGGATCCTGGCCTGACCAAAACTGGTCAGGGCTTGGAGGATCCATTTCCCCCTGAACCTTAAGGCAAGCTGGGGTGGTCACTGAAAAAGCGAGAGGGATAAAGTTTGAGTGATGGGGTGACCAGATGGATAGGGGGGGGCAAGGTTCAGGGGGAAATATGTCCAAGAAAAAGGGTTAGAGGACGCAAGGCCTCTCATTGGTGAGAGGTGGAGGATGGGGTCTTCATCTCGGAGGATGTGCTTCCCGGTGTCTCTTCGACTGTTGCTTGTTCCACAGAGGGGTCAGGGGGCTGCCTGGTGGTGGACGTTTAGACGAAGCCGACTTGATTGGAGCTTGGTGGGGGGCCAGATCCTGGGAGATCAGACCGAGTTGGAGCAGCAAGCGTTCTCCATCCTGGAACGATGAGAAGCCGTAGGATTTGTCCTTGAAGTGGAATTGGAGCCTGAACGGGAAGGACCAGCGGTACTTGATTGAGTTCTGGATGAGGATCTCCAGAAGGGGTTTGAGGGATCTGCGTTTCTGGACCGTAGTAGGGGAGATGTCCGCAAAGATTTGGATCTTGTTGCCTTGGAAGTTCAGGTTATCCAGATTGCGTGTGTGCCTCATGACATCCTCCTTAACGCTATAGTAATGCGGCTTGACTACTATGTCTCTAGGGAGGCCATCTTGTCTGGGGGGATGAAGAGCTCTGTGGGCCCTGTCAAGTTCCAATCTGTGTTCCTGGATGTCAGGCAAGAGTTCTTTAATGAACTTTTTGATTGTGCTGGGGACGTCTGTGACAGATTCGGGAATTCCTCTAACGCGGAAGTTGTACCTTCTGCTCCTGTTCTCCAAATCGTCGATTTTAGAGAGGGCTGTTTCTAGTTGGTCTTGTAGGGTTTGGATACACGCGGTGTTCTGGTTGGTACGTGCTGCATTGTTATCTACCGCCTGCTCAATAACATCCATGCGGGCCCCTAGGCCCTGCAGATCAGCTTTAATGGTAGCCGTGATTTGGGAGGCGTTCTGTGCCAGCATTTCAGAAAAATGTTGCAGCATAAGCTGCATGTCAGTGGAGTGGGTCTGCAGCAGGGGAGGATAGTGATGTGGGCCTTCCAGGCCTAGGGGGGATCCCTGGTAGGGAGTGTGTGGAAAGTCACCGAAGTTCCTGCTCAGCAGGGATGCTGTAGAGGCTGGGGAGTTACCCTGGGGGTTGCAGGTACTCACAGGGGTTGAAGGCATGTTGGTGTGGAGCTGGAGATGCAGATGCTGGGGTGGCGGGTCTGCGATGGTGTCCGAGTCCTCTGTGCTGCCTCGTGTTGCGGCCGCCATCTTGGCTGAGGCCGGGGCTGCCGGATTATAGGTGAGCTGACGGCTCACCTCGTTTTTGTGCGATCCTGTGGCCATATCGGGGGGTGCCTGGCACCCTTGGGAGGCAGAGGGGTGAGGGCCGGCCGAATCCTGCTCTATCTGAGCGCTCGGGGGTAGTAGATGGGCCGGAGCGGTGCGGAGCCTCCGATCAGAGCGTCCTCCCGGAAGTCCCGCGCATGCGCACTGAGACTTTAGATTTTCAACCATATTACAACCCCTACCACTAAATATAGGCAATGGGAAACCATGTGAAAACCCATTAACTAAAAGTTTGGCTGTCTCCTGGTCTGGATAAATTTCCAACCAGTAAAGCATTTTTGCTACTCTCACTGGTGTTCAAGCTTTTTGCATTATGTTCTCTCTGTCCTTGAAAATTACCCCTTTTGAAGCACTTAACTAATAGGTGTGTACCATTGTGAACATTCATGCCTATATTTACAGGCATTACCCCATCTGCATTGTGTTTCATTAAATGCATAGCAGAAACCTTTTTTGTATGGCGAGATAAAAGACATGGGTGCCGGTTTAATAAATGTAAATTTTTGTGGCAATATTAAATTAAGCCATAGCCCCACGTCTTTCATACCCCACTTTAAATCCATACCAGACCCAAAGGGCCTGGTATGGATTAGGGGGGACCACCACACCATTTAAAAAAAAAAAATTATTTCTTGCAGCCAGGAAAGTCACTTTAAAATGGAAGTAAGCCCTCTGATCATTTTCAGCCAAGGAAGCTACCATCTTGGCCTCTGTTTAATCTGCAACTGCCATGATGCTGCACATGTAATCTGTTATGACACCAGCCATTGGATGGTTTGACAGTTTGGTTGAGAGCACAAGCAAATCTGACAGCTAGCATTTCCAGCATACCGAGAATGTTAACTGTTTTTTTAACCACTTCAGCCCCGGACCAATTGACAGCCAAAGGACCAGGCCCCTTTTTGCGATTCGGCACTGCGTCGCTTTAACTGACAATTGCGCGGTCGTGCGACGTGGCTCCAAAACAAAATTGGCGTCCTTTTTTTCCCACAAATAGAGCTTTCTTTTGGTGGTGTTTGATCGCCCCTGCGGTTTTTATTTTTTGCGCTATAAACAAAAATAGAGCGACAATTTTGAAAAAAATGCAATATTTTTTGCTTTTTGCTATAATAAATATCCCCAAAAAATATATAAAAAAACATTTTTTTTCCTCAGTTTAGGCCGATACGTATTCTTCTACATATTTTTGGTAAAAAAAAAATCGCAATTAGCGATTATTGATTGGTTTGCGCAAAAGTTATAGCGTTTACAAAATAGGGGATAGTTTTATAGCATTTTTATTAATATATTTTTTTTTTTACTAGTAATGACATTTTTGACACATTTTTGGGACCATTGTCATTTATACAGAAATCAATGCTATTTAAATGCATTGATTTCTGTATAAATGACAGTTGTAGTGAAAGAGTTAACCACTAGGGGGAGGGGAGGGGTTATGGGCTCTGACGTGTGTGTTTTTTTTTACATTAGGGGCGGGGCTGACGTCTGACGTCATTGATCAGCTTTCCCGATGACCGGGAACAGCCAATCAATGACGGGCAGAGTAGGAAGCGCGGGGATAGGTTTGTTTACACAAACCTCTCCCCGTTCTTCAGCTCTGTAGCCCGATCGCGGGACACCAGCGGCGATCGGGTCCGCTGGTCCCGCGGCCGGGGTCACGGAGCTCCTGTAATAGGCAAAAAGCCGCGCTATATAAATTGATATAACTTAGGTGAACAAAAGTGACTATGAAATCACAAAAAATAACAGATAGCCATGACAAAATACCGTAGACGACAAAATGCCATAAGTGTGTGACTGTGCGTGACACATTAAATATTAAACCATATTGATACAATAAACCACAGAATCCTCGTGCAATAAAAGTCCAAAATGTATAAATGGGCAACAGTGAGTGTCCAAAGTGATGAAAGCTATATATCAGTGTGATGTCCAGCTAGTGTAACCAAACTCAAAATCGATTCCAACAATGCATGTGATCCACCACCACTCTACCATTAAGCTTACCGGAGGCAAGCTTAGACCAAGCCTGTATGAAGATGGTACTGGATGTACCCTGGACCGTAGGACCTCACCACATGATCCGGATTTCACCAGGTGTGGATGGCCTCGTGATGAAACTTTGGGCAAAAATTCCTATCGAGCCTGGTCTGTGTATGGGACTCCTTGCAGCACTGGGTTCCTCAGTTTGAATACTGGTCAGGACACTCATTGCATAGAGTTCCCTTATTATCCCTGTGCTTGTGTGGGTTTCTTGTTTCCTTCCGTACTCCAAAGATATTCTGATAGGTTAACTGGCCCAGACTGATGGTCCCTACCTGAGCACATGAAGGTCTTGGCTATGTGGCAGATTAGTTCCTATTGGAGCAAGGATGTCAGCACTGTGTAGGATCAGTAGGTTGCAGCAGCAGAAGGAGCTATCCCATGTGAAGTGAGAGTGGAATGAAAAAAATGTTTTTTTTTCATTCCACTCTCACTTCACATGGGATAGCTCCTTCTGCTGCTGCAACCTACTGATCCTACACAGTGCTGACATCCTTGCTCCAATAGGAACTAATCTGCCACATAGCCAAGACCTTCATGTGCTCAGGTAGGGACCATCAGTCTGGGCCAGTTAACCTAAGCACAGGGATAATAAGGAAACTCTATGCAATGAGTGTCCTGACCAGTATTCAAACTGAGGAACCCAGTGCTGCAAGGAGTCCCATACACAGACCAGGCTCGAAAGGAATTTTTGCCCAAAGTTTCATCTCGAGGCCATCCACACCTGGTGAAATCCGGATCATGTGGTGAGGTCCTACGGTCCAGGGTACATCCAGTACCATCTTCATACAGGCTTGGTCTAAGCTTGCCTCCGGTAAGCTTAATGGTAGAGTGGTGGTGGATCACATGCATTGTTGGAATCGATTTTGAGTTTGGTTACACTAGCTGGACATCACACTGATATATAGCTTTCATCACTTTGGACACTCACTGTTGCCCATTTATACATTTTGGACTTTTATTGCACGAGGATTCTGTGGTTTATTGTATCAATATGGTTTAATATTTAATGTGTCACGCACAGTCACACACGTATGGCATTTTGTCGTCTACGGTATTTTGTCATGGCTATTTGTTATTTTTTGTGATTTCATAGTCACTTTTGTTCACCTAAGTTATATCAATTTATATAGCGCGGCTTTTTGCCTATTACTGTTCTATTAATGTGCATATCTCACATTTTTTTAGCTGCTGCTTTATTTTTATTTTTATTTTTTAATTTGTCTATATGACATACACTTATATATTTTTTAGGATTTAGCGCGGTGTTAGTTCCATTTTATTTCACGGAGCTCCTGACCGGGTCGTGAGCGCGCCGCTGGCGGTGCGTGCACGACCCACGGGCAGGCAAATTAAAGGGGACGTACGGGTATGTGGTTTTGCCTGCCCGTGCCATTCTGTAGACGTATATCTACATGGGGCGGTCGGGAAGCGGTTAAACTATCAAATCGATGGATTTTCTTCCGCTTGCACTTGGATTTGGGACTATACAACTTATATTTTTTCATTATATATGTTAGTTTTGCTGCAGCAGGTTCTATACATGGTACAGATGCACCATTTTACAGGCAGCATGTAGGCATTTCACTTTAGGCATCATTAAAGGAGAAGTCCAGCCTGAGCTTGTTTGGCTGGGCTTCTCCTATGGGTCACAGGAGTGCAATCCGTTTTGCACTCCCGTGACACGTTTTCAGCAGAGAGCAGGCTGAAGTCCATTCTCTGCTAACGTCACAGGAATCAGTCCAGGCACCGCGTCATCACAACAATAAAGTCTGAATCTGCCAGGTGCCTGGACTGATACCCATCTTAGCCTCTCAGCGAGCCACTGAGAACCTGAGATGGCCACTCCTCTACAGCTCAGCCCTCCAGTGAGCACAGGGGGACAGAGTGGAGAGCTGCTGATTGACAGTCAGCAGCTCTCTGTTCATGAGAACCGAGCCATCGGTGTGTTCGATCGCTCAGTTCTCAGTGCAGAGGTTGCGGGGGACAGATGCAGTAAGGTAAGTATGAAACTGGTCAATAACTTGCATATAAGCCTTCAAAATGAGCACTTTCTATTTTTTTAAGTTCGGGTCCCAAAGACTTTAATAGAGTTTGTGGCTTGGCTCCAAACCTTTTACATGTTCGGGAGTTCTGGTGCAATCCCAACCTGGGAGTCAATGTCCCAAATACAGTAGCATAAGTGATGAATCTTGGGAGGTGTATAGGTATGTGGTCCCTTAGACTGATATCTCTTAACACTAATTCTGATGGTTTTTAAATTTTACTTTTTGGGCATACGGGGAACTAAACTGAGTTTCTTGGAGATTAGATTTGTTGTTACATTTTTGGTATTCTTCATATTCTCTATTGCATATAATTTATGCATGCAAGGGAAAGGGCAGTAACGTTATTTGGCATTGTTTATAATTATTTTGGCTACTTATCCATTTACCGGGTTCCTGATCCTTTGCTTGTTGTAATTGCTTACTAGTAGTGAGGCTCTACAAAGCAGAATACAAAGGAGGTATGTTTGAATTAGCCAATTGGCCAATTCCCCTGAAGACGTCATTCTTTGACAAAACATACATCGAATATTTATTTTTTTATTTTTATTTATTACAGGATTTATATAGTGCCAACAGTTTACGCAGCGCTTTACAATATGAAAGGGAGACAGTACAGTTATAATACAATAAAATACAAGAGGATTAAGAGGGCCCTGCTCAGAAGAGCTTACAATCTAATAGGGTGGGGGAGGTGGTACAAAAGGGCCTACACGTGATGCCTTTACGCTTTCTGACTATCGGAACACCAGTGTTTGGAGATCACCTGCTCAGGAAACCGCTATGTGCGCCTTTTAATGCGATTTTACTGTGGAAAATATGTAAGTTCACTTCTATTATTAAGGATACAGATTTTTTTATACATATTGGGCTATGAGATGTCGTTTTCTTGCTTTGCATTACATTGCTGGAAGAGCTCACAGCAAGAGGATGGGGAGTGACAGGAAGACATCCTGGTTATTTTTAATGCGCTGTTGACCATTTAATATGGCCCACACTATCTGATAATGAGCCAAGACTATACAAATTATATTTTTTTGGACGTTGCTTATGAATTACCTATTTTTTAAATATTTAAAATTCATGAATTTAGACTTATTATTTGTTTATAGGATCTAAATATTGTTCGTTGCTAATTTTATTTTGTTGATGTATTTTTTTGTATTTATATATTTATATTAGAGTTCTATGCACATTAAGTATGGTATATTTTCTATCATGTTGTATTAATTTAGCGCCACACTATTTGATTTATTTATGCACTAATTTGGTATCACAGATTTTGGTGTAGGCTGCTTTTATGTGTTAAAATCTTCCTCCCAGCGCAGAATTATTTTTGTTTTTATATGTTTGAATTACACACGCTTAGTGTGGCTGTTCCAGTGGTTTACTCTGAGGAACCATGACAGAGATCATGTGAAATGACTGTAGATAGGACAACTCATGCTTACAAAGAACAATTCCAGGAGATAAGTACTTTATAGTCATTATTAAGGAAATATTTAATGAGCTTCTATTGATATCCTATAATCATTGCCAGCTACGCTAAAGGAAGTAAGTTCCCTCAATTAGCTTTGATCTGCTTTCCATTTAATTCCCATAGAATAATCTAACACACTTCCAGAGAGGGTTAGTTGGAAGGTTAGAAGGGGTGTACTGCCTAAAAATCTGTTTAAATAAAATACCCTGCACTGTGCGTGACTTATCACATCATCACTTGTAGGGCATATTTTAATTTAATTGGTGGCTCTTAGTTCCAGCATCTCTAGCATGTGTGTTCCTGGATCACTAGATAACAGATAAGGTTTAATGGGGTGATCTGCGATACTTGGATGAAAAACCAAACTACTCAGTGGTAAGGTTATGCTTCCCCTATGCGCCAAGGCTTATTTCCTTTTTCTAAATTCTTTATTTTGTTTTTTGTTTTCCAGTATTACAGAATACCACAAAAAGCCTGGGCACAGAGCAATAGTTACCAAGAAATGGTACAGAGATACACCACACTTGAAAATACGGCATTGAACAACAAGACAAATCAGGGGAAATTGTGGTTTTGCACTCAGTGAGAGTAGCAGTAATATATCCTCCAATAGGAGGGATTCATGGCATGGCAGTCCCCTGACATAACAGATAAGTAACAGCACTCCTAGGGTCAGCAGTTAGGGAGGTGGGGGAAAGGTGTGAAGGAAGGAAGGGACAGGGAGAGTGAATGGGAGGGAATGTATGGGGAAAAAAAAGACAGGTAAAAATAGAGTGGGGACCCTGTCGGCCTATGTACCAATAGCAGGGGGAAATCCTCTCTGAGGTGACTGGGTTCATTAACTAGCTAGTAGGTCTGTGTATGCCACAGAAGTAGTATATTCAAAACCAATGATACCATTTTTTCCTTGGTTCTGGAGGAAGAAAGTCAATCCTTCATGCGTTGTATTGCATTGATCTTGGTTAACCATTAAACAATTGTGGAAGTTGTGATTTATTCCACACCACAGGTATGCGTGCTTTGGCTGCATTGAACAGATGTATGAGTGAATTTTTTTTTTTAGAAATGTCCTGCAGATTTAGGAGTTATCTGGCGGATTCAATATCTGTAAGTTTTGTGATAATTTCACCAATCTTACCAACTAAAGTGAAAACTGTTTTAACCCCCGTCATTTTTTTTTTAGCAGTTGATGTCCCATTGGGGAGCTTTGCCTTCACTATGTGTCCCATAGCCAAAACAAGAAGTGAGAAGAAATCCTTTTAACGTGAGGGAGTCCCTGGTTGTCACCAAGGTCACCAGAACTAATGTCCCCATTGGAAGATTTTCCCTCTAATACTTTTCTGGGGACAACCCAAAATGTGTGTTTTACTTTCCCTTTTGATGATAACGGTAGCACGACAAATAGAGATGTTGAATCCCACTAATGGGGGCACAGACACTAATAAAAACCTGACATACCTTCCAATCCCTCCCTATTCTGTTCAAAGCAAATTAAAAAAATAAAAAGCTTTGTCTTTAGGTATACTTTCATTTTCCATTTAGATTTTTATGCACCTTTACATTTCTCCTACATAAAGTGGCATTTTAATTGTGAATGCCCAAGTTCTGCTTTACTCACAGTGAACTGGCTTTGTTGCCTGGAAAGTGAATCATAAGCCTAAGGCCAATTATTAGGAGATATATCACTTGCTGAGCTCCAAAGTTAAAAAATAAAAAAATAAAAAAAATACCTGCAATGGTTTTATAGTTATTCGATCATGATTTCTAAGGGTATCTGTGGAAAGTCATAGAGGATTGCAGAACATCCACATTGCCAGTGCCGATACAGCCTTTCTTTCTCTTGACACGTTACTCTCTCCTTTTTCTGAACAGACTGAACTCGTAGAGGACAACAGAGTGTTTTACTATAGGCTTTGGTAATTTAGGGCTTTACTGACTCCAATTTAAAAAAGTGGGTTTAGTAATGTAGTGGTTATAACGTTATCTATCCAAGAACCATTGAATGTGATGATGTAATTAAATTTACTGTAGTTAGAAACTTCATGCATTGTTTGCATTGTCTCCTCAAGCCCTATCCATATTTAGGCCCTGTCCTAGCTCCTAGCTATAGTATTTTACTAACAGCAGCTGGAGTGTCACCAGCCTCTATTAATCTGCACAGTCAACAGGGAGAGTGAAGGGAGCCTTTGCTGTCATGCACAGCGTTGGATTTATCTCAGGCTCAGATAAGTATTTGGTGGAGGAGGTGATAGGGGGTTTAGGGTTGATAATGTTTGCAAACCTTACTGCACAGAGTGTATTATAAAGCCTGCAGAAACACTAATGCCCCGTACACACGATCGGACTTTGCCCGCCGGACCCAGTCTGGCAGACAAACCGCCGGACTTTCCAGCGGGGCTTCGCCGGACTTTCCGAGCTGTGGACTTGCCCACACACGCCCAGACAATCCGACAATCAGACAAATTATCGGAATCCAGGAGCCCCCTTTAATAAGGGGGCCCCCAGATCCCGGCCCCCCACCCTATGTGAATGAGTAGGGGTACGATGTACCCCTACCCATTCACCTAAGGTGTAAAGTGTAAATAAAAAAAACACACAATTTTTAAAAAATATTTTATTGCACTGCTCCGGGGGTCTTCTTCCATCTTGGGGGGTCTTCTCGCCGGACTCCTCTGCTATTTTACCTAGCTCTTTTACCGAGCAGAGGAGCCCAGCTACCTTCTTCGTCATCGCCGCCGTCGTCTGGGGGTCTCGATCCGCCTTCGGGGGTCTTCCGGGGTCTCTTTTGTTCTTGCCGCTGTCGTTGCTTTCTGCGTCGCCGCCGCTGCCGCCGCTGCTGCCTTTTCTTCCTCTTCTTCTTCTTCCGATGTTGACTCGTTGCTCTGTCTGGCTGGAATGGCAGAGCCGCGCTGTGCTGGGACTTATATAGGGACAAGGGGACAGGGTCACATGCTCATGTCACATGGTGACCCCGCCCCCCTATGATGTCACAGTCCCGGAGGATGCTGGGACTGTGACATCATAGGTGGGTGGGGTCACCATGTGACATGAGCATGTGACCCTGCCCCCTTGTCCCTATATAAGCCACAACCCAGCGCGGCTCTGCCATTCCGGCCAGAGAGAGCGACGAGTCAACATCAGAAGAAGAAGAAGGCGGCAGCGGCGCAGAAAGCGACGACAGCGGCAAGAACAGAAGAGACCCCGGAAGACCCCGAAGGCGGATCGACACCCCCAGACGACGGCGGCGACGACGAAGAAGGTAGCTGGGCTCCACTGCTCGGTAAAAGAGCTAGGTAAAATAGCGGAGGAGTCCGGCGAGAAGACCCCCCAAGACGGAAGAAGACCCCCGGAGCAGTGCAATAAAATATTTTTAAAAAATTGTGTTTTTCTTAATTTACACTTTACACCTTAGGTGAATGGGTAAGGGTACATCGTACCCCATACTCATTCACATAGGGTGGGGGGCGGGATCTGGGGGCCCCCTTATTAAAGGGGGCTCCCGGATTCCGATAAGCCCCCCGCCCGCAGACCCCGACAACCAACGGCCAGGGTTGTCTGGAAGAGGCCCTTGTCCTCATCAACATGGGGACAAGGTGCTTTTGGGTGGGGGGGCCCCCCTTTCCCCAGGGCATGGCCCCCTTTCCCCAGGGCAACCCCCATGTTGAGGGCACGCGGCCTGGTACGGCTCAGGAGGGGGGGGGCGCTCGCTCGTCCCCACCCCTTTCCTGGCCGGCCGGGCTGCGTGTTCGGATAAGGGTCTGAGATGGATTTGGGGGGGACCCCCACGCCGTTTTTTCGGCGTGGGGATTCCCTTTAAATCCATGCCAGGTGATGGGGCTAGCGCGGCGGCATTCACTGCCTTCGCTAGCCCCGTCTACCTGAAGTCACGTGCTAAATGAACGGACTTTACGATGATCGGCAAGTCCGTTCATTTCCAAAAGTCCGGCGGACTAGCATACTAACGGCGGGATTGTCCGCCGGACTGCCAAGTTCAGCGGACAATTTTGAAACAAAACTTAAAACCTAGTCCACCGGACTTTTGGCGCCAAAAAGTCCGCCGGCGCCCACACACGGGGGATTGTCCGGCGGACTTCAGTCCGGCGGACATTCCCGCGGGAAAGTCCGCGCTAGTGTGTACGCGGCATTACAGTATCCATTCTTTCTTAGAAAAAAATGGTGGTGGTGGTGGCGGAAAAAGTTCACGTGCTGGAAAATGAGCAAATGATTATGCCCTATATGCATTAGGAAAAAAAGAGAGGGGGATCCCCTATGGGTTGGACTTTTAAGGCATAAAATGTTTTAACCCCAGATAGAAAACGAAATAATGTATATTAAAAATCATTTATTACAAAAAAGTTATGTGGAATATTGACATACACAAAAATATATAAAAGAAAAGCTGTAATACAACAGTATTCAAAGATGCAGAATACAAAATATAAATATATCTCATGAAGGTTATCTCACACCCGACGCGTTTCAGAGACCTATAGTTTCCTCCTTCAGGGGTGAGAGTATAACAGAATTCCTATTATAGAGAGATAGTAATAGAATGGTATGTCAGGATACATGTATTTGTACATATACATGCATAGTAATAGTTACAAAAGGAAAAAGTATATAAACATAAGAATAATAAGAAAAGGACTTACAGCAATTTGAATACCATGTACAAGAACATTCCAGATTGATTTATAAACAACGGCTGGGAGGAGGAGCTTCTTCACCCTATTTTTTCCTAAAAGGCATATATTGACAGAAGGTAGATATCTGTCAATGAGTAGAGGAGCCAGGCATGCAAAGATTAGAAAATCGCCACAGACTTCTCCAAATATGAAAGAGTTGTTGAATGTGTCGCATGAAATTTGGGAGGACGTCAGAGAGGCACACTGGGGTCGGATGTCAATATGAGAGCCCTATTAAAGTAAGACATATATATGCATATATGAGTGACCAATCTCTATAAGATAGGAAAATTTTATTTGAAAATGAATTGTATATCTATAACCTGTCCTCAAAACCTGTTATGCCCGTCGGATTTTCCGACGGAAAATGTCCTATCGGACCATGTTGTCGGAAATTCAGACCGTGTGTGGGCTCCATCGGACTTTTTCCGTCGGAATTTCCGACGGAAAAAGTTTGAGATCCTGCTCTCAAATTTTCCAACAACAAAGTCCTATCGGACTTTTTCCGATCGTGTGTAGCGAATTCCGACGGACAAAGTGCCACGCATGCTCAGATAACATTACAAGACCAAAGCTATTGGCTACTAGCCTCTACGTAGTCCCGTCTTAGGCAACGAACGTCACCACGTTCAGAATGATCGGATTTTCCGAAACTTTGTCCGACCGTGTGTATGCAACACCAGTGTCGGACAAAATCCGTCGGAAAAAATCTGACGGATTTTGTGGTCGGAATGTCCGACCGTGTGTACAGGGCATTAGTGTGGCCTGGTTACCTGCCCCGCAGATCTTGGGATCATTTGCTATATAGATTTTTCTTAAAGTTATGACTCTAGAAAAAAAACACAGCAACAGCATCTAGTTTTGGATAATAAAAATGTATCCATATGTGCTATCCTTAGTGGACCAAACTCATAATATATTTATATATCTGGGAGTAAAATGTGGGGTAAGTAGAGAAATAACATCAAAAAGGAGACGTATGTGGTTCAAGGCCTGTTGGGGCTAAAAGATACAACTATAACGCCTGCATGTATAATTCCTATGTATATATACCATATTTTAAAGATTTCAATATTCTCTCATTTATTTTGGTAGTTTTTCCTTTACTTTGTATTAACCCACATTTAGGTGTATTGTATTGTACTAAATGACATGTCCTATATGAGTAAGAGAGTATGTGTGGTGAAGTCCACATTAACATGGTGTTTCTATTGGTCTTATTGAGATCATAGATCTCAGCTTATAGTCAAAAGTAGACATTCAGAGAGGCAGCCCAACTGTATCTTGGAGAGTAAAAACGTGTAATATAACACAGAGGGAGGAATGAAATTCAATTTAAGTTTGTATTGTAACAGAGGAAAAAAAGTTTTTTACCTTCTCTTTAGATGTATGACCGCTCGTCTCCTCCTCAGCCCAACAAGTGCTGGTTCTGAGTGGAGCGAGCGTCATATTATATGAAATTCCCTGCCTCTCAATCAGCTGTTAGAAATACAGCTGATTATCTCGAGGCAGGGAGACATAGGGCTCTCTGATCTGGCCCCCCAAGCGATGCGCGCGCATCCGGGTCCCCGCGCACCAATCAATGGTCGTGACCCGGACACGCCCACAGCTCCCGCCGGCACGTCAGGCTTCACCAGCGGACATGCCCGCCGGGTGAAGCAAGATGGAGTCCCGGCGTCGGAAACAGACGCCGGCACTCCTAATTCGCCGCTTCGTCCATCCAGAGGTGGGCGGGCAGCTGGGCGACCTCCTGGGCGTCCCCCATCACCGCGGATTACAAAATAGGAATAATGTTTGTCAGCATGTATGTGGGTGATTGAAGCTCCTTCATCCAGGCATTTCACAACGGAAGGCGGGATCTGAAATAGAGATATACAACAAAAGGGAAAAGATGTCAAAAAATAAGTATAAGTAAACAAGGGGGTAAAGTATGTGCACATAGTAGATATATGTATAGATATTCAGTTATATACTCTAAAAAGTGATGTAAAGCTTATTGACACAATATGTGTGCACATTGAAGGTATAAATTTGACATATAGGGTTCCAGATGAATATAACAAAGGGGTATTAGTGCAGTTTTTGATAAATCACATATTGCCCTAAATATTATATCTATGTATCCCTATCCAATTCAGTAAAGCATATATCAAACATATGTTGTTCAAGAGAGACATCCATGTATTATAGATATTCATACTTATTAATAGTCACAACGCATATTGTGTATATATGGGGGACGCCACACGCATCTCTACGTTTTTATTTTAAGATGCTTATAATATTATGTAGATATAAGTGGAGTGCCTGTAGCAAATCCCATACATAGACAATATAATGCATTCTAGTTTGAGAGAGAGAAAATGAGAGGAATTGTTTTCTTTATGAATATGTATTTGGTGGAGGAAGGGGAGCAAAACGAAGGAGGAAGGAGGGAGCGATAAACCTACAATCTCATTTTAGAGGTGTTGGTTGCCAGTTCTTCGATCATTTTTCCATCCCTCCAGATGAAAAACCCTCCAAAAAGGGTTTGAACCATATAGCCTCATTGAGGCCTGGGGCCTGAGTTGCTTTTAGCCTGAAGATCCAGCGTGCTTCTAATTGGAGGAGGAACTTGTGCCAGTCACCTCCTCTTGGATTTGGATGGATGCGGTCCAAAATGAGGAATTTAATCCTCGGAAACTTGCCTGCATGAACAATAGTGGTGTGTCTCCCCAATGGGAGGTCTGGGTCACAGGCTTGCATGCTGACAATATGTTTATATGCTCTCCTCCAAAATTCCAACTTCGTCTTCCCTATATAGAAACATGAACAATCGCATTGTAACATGTATATGACCCCTATCATTTTGCAGTTTGCGAAATGTTTCGCCTTAAAAATCTGGCCATCTGGTAGTTTTGGATTTTTTTCTACTCACATGAATTTGCAGTAGTTACAGGATCCGCACATATAAGTGCCCTTATATTTGCAATGATTTTTCTTGTTGTCACTGAACTCACTGCTGATAATTTGATCTCTCAAAGATGTAGCTCTCCTAAACGTAAACATCGTTTTTTCTGTGACGAATTGGCCCAAGGTGGAGTCCTGGGTTAACAGGTGCCAATATTTATCTACAATTTTTCTTATTTGTTGTTCTTGGTTACTGAACTTGGATATGATCCTAAGAGGATTGGTGTCATTTTTGGGTTTCATTGAATACAAAAGCTGGTCTCTGCTGCGTATGCATGCTTGCTGGTACGACCTCTTTAGGGAGGCATGTGAATATCCCCTTTCTAGTAGGCGGTCACGTAAATTGTCAGCTTCTTGTTTAAAGATAGCATCATCAGCGCAATTGCACCTAATCCTTAAGAATTGGACATATGGTATAGCATTTAATATTAAACCTTCACCTAAGGGAAAAAAGTGTATAAAAACAAAACAACACAATTTTTTAAAATACTTTATTGCACAGCTCCGGGGGTCTTCTTCCGTCTTGGGGGGGTCTTCTCGCCGGACTCCTCCGCTATCTTCTGCTAGCTCTTTTACTAGCGGAGGAGCCCGGCTTTCTTCTTCGTCGCCGCCACCGTCTGGCATGAGACAGGGGAGAGGAAAGAAAGGCAATATAAAAAGTTATCTTTTGGCTCTCAAAAAATACAGCTTCCTCTTATTGGTTTAAGCAAAGAGGAAGATGGATGACATCACAATCTCCGACTCAGCCAATCAGAAGAAGCTTTGTATTCATTCATAGAATACAAAGCTCCTTGTGAAGGGCTGACCAGCGCTCAGCCCGACTCAATTTTATTCCTGTAGTGGGATGGGAAGTTCCTGTTACTTACTGTGAGCAGGCAGGCACTTTTTTGCAAAAGAGACATGCAATGTCTCCTCTGCAATAAAATACACCTGCATGTTTGCTCTCAGCAATCCCCAGTATGTAAACTGAGCTGTGCATGCACATCTCAGCTTACAGCACCTACCCGATCCCTGTGTGTCAGGGTGACTGACTCCTGTGTGTGCACAGAAGTGACATCATCCCATGCTGGCCAATGAGGAAAGCCCAAGACCGGGAAACAGAAAAAGATATTGGCACCAGTGAGAAACTGGGACCATTGGATCCCTTTAGTTAAGTTTAATTTAAGCTTAAGTACAAGATATGCTAAGGCTAAAGGTGGAAAGGCTGAAAGAGACTGTTGACCTACTCTGTGTCAGTACACCTAAAAGCTAAAACCAGTAGTTCTGTTCTAGGTGTATGGGGCCAGAGTGGTTAACTGGTTCCCAACCAGTGCATGATGATGTACATCGACAGAATGGCACAGCTGTGTACCTGTACGTCCCTTTGAATTTGCCGCCGCGCCATTGCAAGCACCCGCCGCTAGCTCCGTGAGTAGGATCGCGGGTCCCGTGGACTCGATATCTGGAGGGATACCCGCGATCGTCTCACAGAGAGGAAGAATGGGGAAATGCTGATGTAAACAAGCATTTTCCCGTTCTGCCTAGTGACACTATCACTAATCACAGCTCCCTGTAATCAGGAGCGGTGATCAGTGACGTGTCACGCGTAGCCCCTCCCCCCCACAGATGTGAATGGTCCCAAAAATGTGTCAAAATTGTCCGATGTGTCTGCCGTAATGTCGCAGTCACAATAAAAATCGCTGATCGCCGTCATTACTAGTAAAAAAAAAATATTAATAAAAATGCCTTAAAACTATCCCCTATTTTGTAGACGCTTATTGCGATTTTTGTTACCAAAAATATGTAGAAGAATACATATAGGCCTAAACTGAGGAAAAAATTATTTTTTTTATATATTTTTTTGGGGATATTTATTATAGCAAAAAGTAAAAAATAATGTTTTTTTTTTTAAATTGTGGCTATTTTTTTGTTTATAGCGCAAAAAATAAAAACCGCAGAGGTGATCAAATACCACCAAAAGAAAGCTCTATTTGTGGGGAAAAAAGGATGTCCGTTTTGTTTGGGAGCCACGTCGCACAAAGTGCTCTGGTCTTTGGCCAGCCAAATGGTCCGGGCCCGAAGTGGTTAAACAGTGTACAATCACACAAACAAAAAGGCACATACAAGTGATGGTGCTTATTTAAGTGAAGCTGCTTTAAGCCAAGGTCAATGTTGAAATCCAACCATGAATGTAGTTATCCCTGGTAATTATACCTCTATATAGACCAGTGGCGGCCGTCCATAGGGGGCGCACAGGCGCTGCCCCCCCAGCAGTAAAATGTTATTTTTTTGAATTATTTAAAAAATTAAGAAAAATTAGCTTTAAGTGCACTGTGTTCGGGCACCAGACACAATGCACTATGGGAAGCGCCACAACAATGCAATCACGAGATTGCAGACAAGGCACTTAATTTGCAGGATTTTTACCTGCTCTGTGGCGCATTCCATTGCGCAGAATAACTTCTGCCCGTAGTATCACTACAGGCGGGTGCTTTGTTGTTCTAATTAAGAGGTTACTTCAGGTTTCCGTGTGCCAGAGGGAAACCGGAAGTAATGCCTGAAGCTCTGTGGAACGCACAGCCCGAGCGGCGCTGGTTAGTAAGACTCTAAGGCTGCAAAATAGGTGAACTGTGAGCACCATGCTTGGCCCTCGCAGTCCACGCTGTGTTAGGAAAGCAAATGACTCAGGTGCTTGGGTCTATTACCTGTCACCTGATTGGCTGAAACGACAGGCGTCAGGCGTCGCTATTGGACGACTATGGAAGAGAGGACGGGAGATGAGGCAGGAGAGGAGATGCACGAAGGAGCGGGCAGGGGGCACACTGCCAGCATTTAATGGGCACACTGGCAGCGTTTGATGGGCACACTGGCAGCATATGATGGGCAGTTGGTCACACTGGCAGCATTTGATGGGCACACTGGCAGAATTTGATTGGCACACTGGCAGCATTTGATATGGCACAGTGGCAGCATTTAATGGGTACAGTGGCTGCGTTTGATGGTACAGTGGCTGCATTTGATGGGCACAGTGGCAGTGTTTGGGCACAGTGGCAGTGTTTGATGGGCACAGTGGCTGCATTTGATGGACACAGTGGTAGTATTTGATGGGGCACAGTGGCAGCGTTTGATGGGCACAGTGGCTGCGTTTAATTGGCACAGTGGCTGCGTTTGATGGTACAGTGGCTGCATTTGATGGGCACAGTGGCTGCATTTGATGGGCACAGTGGCTGCATTTGATGGGCACAGTGGCTGCAATTGATGTTTTTTTTTTCAAAAAATGTTCAGTTTGTTTGGGCCCCCCCCAAAAAAAAATTTTAAGCACCAGCCTCCAGTGATAGAGACAGTATTTTTTTAGAAAACTAACTGAATTAAGTTAAGAGTCAGCAATGTGGCTTATGCCGCGTACACATGATCAGACTTTTCAATGGACTAGGTCCAGCAGACCGGAATCCGTCGGACAATTCGATCGTATGTGGGCTCCAGAGGACTTTTCTTTCCCAAAAGTCTGACGGACCTAGAAATAAAACATGTTTCAAATCTTTCTGACAGACTCGAGTCCGGTCGAAAAATCCGGTCATCTGTGTGCTAGTCCGACGGACGAAAATTGACGCTAGGGCAGCTATTGGCTACTGGCTATGATCTTCCTTATTCTAATCCGGTCGTTCGTCATCATGTTTGAATCCGTCAGACTTTTGGATTGATCGTGTGCTGGCAAAGTTTTTGGCCAAGGAGGAGTCTCAGGAGTTAAATTATTGAAGAATGTACAAGGAGCAAATTAGCTCCTATCTTATGAAAGGAAGATGGGAGCACACTTCGATTCCTACCACATTGGAATTTATGCCTCCACATAGGGCCACGGATGATAACTGGTACAGTGAGCCGCAAGAGGGACACAAACAACCCAGAAAAGTGTAATAGCAAAGAGGGGACATAGGAGGGTGCCAAACTGCTGCACAGCCACCAAAAAAAGGAAGAAAAAATTTGTACAGTAGGAGACCATGGCATCTTCATTGCTCTTTTTTGCAATTATACTTTTCTGTGTCTATTGTAATGATAATACAAATCTTTGAAGGCCTAATTGCTTAAAAACAACCAGGAACCCTTAGGAGTTAATTTTAAAAGGAGCATTAGGCTGTACTTTGGCCATAAACTGCCTAAAAAAAATCTATGCACATTTTTACAAAAGGTGAGTGGTCAGACTGATTACGTGACCCCTCAAAATCACATGACCTTCTTTCCTAACAGAGCTTTCTTTGCTGTATTAGGACAGAATGGGTCATACAATCAGTGGAAGAGTGTGTGTAGCCAAGCACAGAATAACGACCATCTATCTCTGTTATGAAAGAGTGAGATCATCCCTGTGCTGTTTCTTCTTTTATTGTCTACTCACAGACTTGGGTGCATTCAGGGCAACCCAGACTCGAGTTGAATGATGCTAGCCATTTGACTGAGGACATCTAGTGGCATACAAAAGTACCGTAGGGGAAATCTCTGGATTGAAGATGAATATTGCCGCAAAAGTTGCTTTTGTTATTTTAGCTTTATATAGGTCATTCATTTTTATAGGGACCCATTTGTAACATAAGAACTCATGGGTAGGGATGAGCCGAACACCCCCCCCCGTTCGGCTCGCACCAGAACCCGCGAACGGACCTAAAGTCCGTGCGAGCTTTAGAACCCTATTAGTTATAATGGATGCGAACGTTCGAAATTAAAAGTGCTCATTTTAAAGGCTAATATGCATGTTAATGTCATAAAAAGTGTTTGGGGACCTGGGTCCTGCCCCAGGGGACATGTATCAATGCAAAAAAATTTTTTTAAAAACGGCCGTTTTTTCAGGAGCAGTGATTTTAATAATGCTTAAATTGAAACAATAAAAGTGTAATATTCCTTTAAATTTCGTACCTGGGGGGTGTCTATAGTATGCCTGTGAAGGGGCGCATGTTTCCCGTGTTTAGAACTGTCTCTGCGCAAAGTGTCATTTTTGAAAGTAAAAAAGCTATTTAAAATCACTCGCGGCTAATGTTAATTCACGGCTCCCGTAACACAGAGAACAGTCATTCATTGAAACTCATTCATAAAAAAAAGTCATTGATAAAAAAAAAAAAAAAAAATAAAAAAAAAAAAAAAAGCGTTGGGGTCCCCCCAAATTCAATAACCCGCCCCTTCAGGTCTGGGATGGATATTAAGGGGGATCCCAGCCAAAAAAAAAAAAAAAAAAATGGCGTAGGGTCCCCCTCAAAATCCATACCAGACCCTTGAGGTCTGGTATGGATTTTAAGGGGAACCCTAGCCAAAAAAAATGGCGTGGGGTCCCCCTCAAAATCCATACCAGACCCTTATCCGAGCACGCAACCTGGCAGGCCGCAGGAAAAGAGGGGGGGACGAGAGCGGCCCCCCCTCTCGCCTGAACCGTACCAGGCCACATGCCCTCAACATTGGGAGGATGCTTTGGGGGTCTAAGACCCCAAAAGCACCTTGTCCCCATGTTGATTAGGACAAGGGCCTCTTCCCCACAACCCTGGCCGGTGGTTGTGGGGGTCTGCGGGCGGGGGGCTTATCGGAATCTGGAAGCCCCCTTTAACAAGGGGACCCCCAGATCCCGGCCCCCCCCCTGTGTGAAATGGTAAGGGGGTACAAAAGTACCCCTACCATTTCACCAAAAAAGTGGCAAAAATGGTAAAAAGGACAGGAGACAGTCTTTGACAATTCCTTTATTAAAATCTTCTTTCTTCTTTCTTCATCCTTCGGATTCTTCATCTTCTCCTTCCTTCATCTTCTTCCATCTTCTTCTTCCATTTTCTTCTTCCTCCGATCCGCTTCTTCTTGCGCTGGTCTTCTCGTCCTTCTCGTCCGGCATCTTCTTCCGTCGGCGTCGGCGTCGGTGTCGGTGTCTTCTTGGGCCGCTCCGCGCAATGGGAGGCTCCCGCTGTGTGAGGCTCCGCTCCATCTGACAGGTCTTTTAAAACGGAGGGCACCTGGTGACCCCGCCCCCCTCTGACATCATGGGGAAAGCCATCATGGAATTCCCCATGACGTCCCTGTGCGTCAGAGGGGGCGGGGTCACCAGGTGCCCTCCATTATAAAAGACCTGTCAGACGGAGCGGAGCCTCACACAGCGGGAGCCTCCCATTGCGCGGAGCGGCCCAAGAAGAGACAGAGACACCGACGCCGACGGAAGAAGATGCCGGACGAGAAGGACGAGAAGACCAGCGCAAGAAGAAGCGGATCGGAGGAAGAAGAAAATGGAAGAAGAAGATGGAAGAAGATGAAGGAAGGAGAAGATGAAGAAACCGAAGGATGAAGAAAGAAGAAAGAAGATTTTAATAAAGGAATTGTCAAAGACTGTCTCCTGTCCTTTTTACCATTTTTGCCACTTTTTTGGTGAAATGGTAGGGGTACTTTTGTACCCCCTTACCATTTCACACCGGGGGGGGGGCGGGATCTGGGGGTCCCCTTGTTAAAGGGGGCTTCCAGATTCCGATAAGCCCCCCGCCCGCAGACCCCCACAACCACCGGCCAGGGTTGTGGGGAAGAGGCCCTTGTCCTAATCAACATGGGGACAAGGTGCTTTAGGGGTCTTAGACCCCCAAAGCATCCTCCCAATGTTGAGGGCATGTGGCCTGGTACGGTTCAGGCGAGAGGGGGGGGCCGCTCTCGTCCCCCCCTCTTTTCCTGCGGCCTGCCAGGTTGCGTGCTCGGATAAGGGTCTGGTATGGATTTTGAGGGGGACCCCACGCCATTTTTTTTGGCTAGGGTTCCCCTTAAAATCCATACCAGACCTCAAGGGTCTGGTATGGATTTTGAGGGGGACCCTACGCCATTTTTTTTTTTTTTTTTTTTGGCTGGGATCCCCCTTAATATCCATCCCAGACCTGAAGGGCCTGGTTATTGAATTTGGGGGGACCCCTACGCTTTTTTTTTTGTTTTTTATTAATGAATGACAGCTCTCTGTGTTACAGGAGCCATCAATTCATTAGCCGCGAGTGATTTAAATAGCTTTCTTCCTGCAAAAATGACACTTTTTTGCAGGGAAAGTTCTAAGCACAGGAAACCTGCCCTCCTTCACAGGCTACCTATAGACACCCCCCAGATGTGATACTGCAATGCTGTTCTAACAGCATGCACACACATATCCCCAGAAATAAAGAACATATTGTTGTCAGCAGTCAGCAGCACACTGACACGCTGACACTGTGAGTGAAACATAATATGCGAGGCCGCCGCCGCGGCGGCCTCTTATACCGTGGGGCGTGTATTAAAGCCCCTGAGCTATAATTGGCTACAGGCATCCTGCCTGTAGCCAATTATGGCTCTCCTCGCTGCCGGCGCTGTGATTGGCCAAGCATGGGGGGGTCACAGTGCATGCTTGGCCAATCATCAGCCAGCATTGCACTGCGCGGGCCGCAATGCATTGCGGGGCCGCTCGCATCACACGAATTTGATGCGAGCGGTCCCAATAGTTCTGGGCTCGCCGAGCGAGCGAACACCCGGTGCTCGATTCGAACATGGGTTCGAATCGAACACCGGGCTCATCCTTACTCATGGGAGAAACCACAGTGCATGACTGGGTAACAGGTATTTAGTGCACTTGGAAGTGTTGGATACCCCAGTGGTCAGAGATCAGCCATGCAGAGAAGTTTAAGGCCCAGGCTGCTGGATAGGTAAGTACTTACCGTCTTCTTTACAAGCTGGACTTAGTTGAATTTACAGGGTCCCTTTGAATGTATTTTAAAAAAATGTCTTGGTTCTAATCTTCAGAATGGAAAAGGAAAGACAGCGCTATTACCCAAACAAGTTTTACTGTATTGCACAGTATTTTCAATTTAAGAAACTGAGTTGCTTGTTGGAAAGGTTGCATATTTAAACTTCTATTCATTGGCCAACCATGCATACAGCATATAAAGCAGGGTTGACCTCATTGATTTAGGTACTACTAATTTTCACCATAACCATAACACTGTACAGTATGTCACATTAAATAAAAGTACATAAAAAAGAAAAAGTAAATATATCATGATGCACATATTGATCCATATTTCTACAAAAACTGATCATTTTGAAATTGAGTTAATTGTGAAATACGGCTTTTAAATAATTTTAATTTGTGACACTGTCAATGGTAACCCGATCCATGGCAATTATTAGATTGATTATTAGGTGATTAAAGGTGATTACAGTAGTAATTAAGTAGTTCTAAACGAGTTTGATTTAGGTATACAACTGTGTATTTTACTTGTTCTAACATTTAAAAAATCTGTATAGAAAATATAGTACATAATTGCATCTCAAGAGGTAAACTAGTTAAGTGTGAATTAGGGCCAAGACCTTAAGTCTTTTTTAATTTCAAAAGCCTGATTAGAAAGTTAAAAGAAGTTCTACACTTTTTAAAAAAAAAAAATAAGTAGGTTTCCTAGAATATTATGGAGTGGTGATAACATTTGCCCACAAATTTACAGTAACTTATATAACAAAATCTGTAGTTAGTCCATCTTCTTGTGTGCTAAGGCAACATCTCCCTGAAAAAGCTTTTTTTCACAGACAGTATTGCAATTCACAAAATAAAAATAATAGAAACACATAGCGATTTTAAATAGGAGCAAATCGGGTCTTATTCAGCAAAGTGTAAGGCATGTTACATAATGTTTCAGAGACTGTACACTTCTGAAATGTTTGTGACAAGGTTCACTCTATTTTAAATGCCATAAGTTCTGCTACTGCATTATTTTGGGAAATTCGTATATATAAAATGCAGCATAGACCAGATGAGAGACTATCATAGGTTTGTTTCGGGACCTGTGCCAACCTACTTTTGCAACCTAACCTAAAGCCCAATTTTGCTCCTGCCATGTAATAAAAAGAGATCTGCTATATTATAGACTACTAAACGTGACTTGAGACTGACAATTTACAGACACTGCTCAGTTGTAGACAGACTGTCGACAGTAACATGACCAGCTCACTTAAAAATAACTAGGTTTCAAATGGGTTTATGCAAGAATCTAAACATTTAATCTTATATCCACAAGGAAGCAAGAGCCAGTGCTGGGAGAAAGGATTTTTCAAGCGTTTACTATACACAGTCCCATAACATCACTTTTCTACATGGTGTTCCTCAGGGGACTCTCTTCTGAAGAACCTCTTCATGAAGAGGTCAAATGAGGATATTTAAAAAGTTATTAGTTACATTGCAGTTACTAGCATGTTGTACTTCTGTATGCAAAACAGTCCTCATTTGTATGTGAAATATTCAATGAAGTTTTGTCTAAATTAATAAATCCTGGTAGTTAAATGACCCCAGTTGAGTAAATCGTCTGCTTTGTTTCTAATTCCAAGTTCATTGAAATGGGAAGTGGGGCTTTCGATGAAAGAACTTAAAGGCTCACACAACATTAGAGCAAATTTTACTTGACACAGCTGCTCCATTTTGGCATAGGCTAGTGTGAATCCCATTCCTCACATCACTAATCAAAGGAAATGCAGAGTTGCAGATATGTTCATAGGACATTAGGCTTGAAAGTTAAGTGAAGCCTACAAAGATTCTGCAGGAGCCCAGATGTTCTCAGATAAATTATTCAAATATGTAATTTAGATCTGCTGTAAAATGGGTGATCATATTTAGTTTTAGGTAAATCAACAAGGCATTGAATTTTTGCCCTTTGAACATAAAATATATTTTATAACTATAGATAAAGTGCAAGCTTGTCAGATGTTCTCCAATATACTAAGTGAGAAGGTAAGGGGTGGGTGTTTGCCTATAGATGTTTTATGTATGTAAGTATTCAGCAGTAGTTAATCTACTGTGAAAAATTATGTGCATATTAATATACATGATATATTGATTTAAAAATCAAAATGCATTCCCATCTTACCCCACATTTTGAACAATTGGATACTGTCCATGATCTGTTTTTTATTAGCACTAACATCTAAATTTTTAAGACAAGGCTCCGGGGTATACCCCCTTCTTCAATGTCTAAGCAGTGCTAATACACAAAGGTTTAGCAGAATGTTAAAGAGGAAGTAAACCCTAATGGGTTTACTTCCTCTTTGTTTCCCTGCAAAGGTAAAGCATAATGGACTACTATGCATCGCATAGTAGTCCATTATGTGTCACTCACCTGACACAGGAGCCAGCGAAGTCACCGCTGTCCCCTTGTGTATGGAGCCTCCATCTTCTTGGTGGGTCTCGCTGCTCCGGCGCTGTCATTCGACGGAGCCGCGATGACGTCACTCCCACGCATGCGCACGGGAGCCGACACTCGCCGCTCAGTGCGCCTGCGCACCGTTGTCTACGGCGCATGTGCTGTAGACAGCGGTGCCTGTCTTTTGGCAAATATCTCCTAAACCGTGTAGGTTTAGGAGATATTTCTTGGACCTACAGGTAAGCCTTAATCTAGGCTTACCTGTAGGTCAAAGTGGTTTGTAAGGGTTTACAACCACTTTAAGTAAGATGATCTCTGAGGGAGAGAAACACAAACAAACATAGAAATGGTAATTAAACTTGGATAGTTTGTGAGATAAGGATGGGAGAGGGCAACGGACTGCGGGAAGGAGGAGCCACAGAGATAAGAATGGTCATACAACTGTTGGATAGTGATTTAAAAACCTACGCTCCACATTTAGGACATATCCTTTGTGTCAAATAGAATTATCATTCTTAGTTTAAAAGTTTTCCTTTCCTGAGTAGTTTTGAAGTTCCCTTTAAGAATCAAAACATTCATGTCTTACATAGTGTAGTCTGGTTGTGAAAAATGATGTCCCACAAGTGTGCAAAAAAAATTCTCTTTATGTTCTTTAACCTCCTCCCACCCGGCCACAGTACATAAATGGCCAGGTAGGCCTTTCCTCGTTCTGAGTGGACGTTCAGGAACATCCTCAGAATGAGTGCTCACAGCGCAGGCCTGAGGCCACGCTGCAGCATGATCCTGTGATCGTTGTGATCCCAGGACCCAACTGAGCACAGATCAGGATATAGGCACTGTGATTGTCCCTCCAGATCACAATGTAAACAGAGATGATTTTCTCTGTGACAGCTCTCCCTGCTGAGCTCAGTGAGAGAATCTGCAGCTCTGTGACAGCTTTCTGTTGAAGGATGATTTTACACAGAGATCCCCCACACAAACACCAACCACAACTGTCACCCCCTGTCCCCATAAAACATCTGTACCAGTGCACAAAACATCTGTCTGTCCCCCATCACATCTGTACTAGTGCACAAAACATCTGCAATAGTATACTATTGGGACATCAACATCTGTCAGCGTCTGCCAGACAGCGCCCTTGTCCCCCCATTGCTTGCGTACAAAGACAAATGCACACGTTGGTCCCATATGCATATGTAAACAGCAATCACACAACGCATATGAGGTATAGGGATGAGCAGAACACCACCCAGTTCGATTCGCACCAAAACTTGCGAACAGACAAAAAATTTGTGCGAACATGCGAGCGCCATTAAAGTCTATGGAACATGAACGTGAAAAATCAAAGGTGCTAATTTTAAAGGCTTATATGCAAGTTATTGCCATAAAAAGTGTTTGGGGACTTGGATACTGCACCAGGGGACATCAATGCAAACATTTATTTTTTTAAACTTTGGGTCTGGTATGGATATTACGGTGAACTCCATGCCAATTTGTTTTCTAATGGAGTGGGGGTCTCCCCCAAAAACCATACCAGACCCAAAGGGCCTGGTATCAACGGGGGGAACCCATGCCATTTTTTTCTTAATTCTGTCATAGGGCTCCTCTTAACCACTTCAATACATTATATTATATATTGTACACTGCACTATATACCCTGCACTGTATTATATATACTACACTGAGTACACTATATACTCAGAACTGCAGTATATATACTATACAGATTGCACTATATGTACTCTGCTGAAAAATTGGGCATTAGGTGTTAAACAGGGGCAGACACATTGGTCCTTAGGTGTTGGTGGGGCCAGAACACTGTAACCCCTCACAGTTACTCTTGTTGGGTGCAGGAACAGTCCCTTCTGTTAAATATTATTTCAGAGGCTGCTCTTTTAATGGCCTATGAGCGTCTACCTCTCCTTGGAGGCCTTCCGGACATTATGGGTATTTTTTTATTTTAACACCGCACTACACTGTATTATATATATATATATATTATATTTCCCTATGGAAATGGAGCAAAAATGGACACAGAGTTTGCATGTCGGTGGACTGCAGAGCTACAGAGCTTGGATTTGAAAAGGAGAAAACTGCTCTGGCAGCCATCTCCAGATCCCGCTAGTTCCAGGTGGGACTCTGTAGTTTGGGTGGGACGAGATCTCCAACCCTCTGCCTGGGTCTTGTGGGTAGCCAGCAGGTTGTGTGTCCAGGTGCACACAGACCATATAACGAGGGACTGGTGAGAGCAGTGGGGGAAGGAAGGTGGATTGTGAGCAGCTTGCTACTGCTGGTGCTGTGTGAAGACATACATGTGTCTGGAAAGTGGTCTGCCCTTTGGGAGACTGCAGCCCGTGTAAGGGGGGTTCTTTGCCCAGGGGCTGGGAAAGGCTGGCCAGCCTTGACAGTCAGGAAGACTACGGAATCCATTGAGTCCAGGGGGTTGCAAAGAATCAACTCTGTTGAGAGCAAGCAGAGGAGCTACTGACAAGAGAGATCCAGGTCTCTCGGTATGTTTTTCATTTGAGTGCCAAACAATGTTTGAACCCCTGCATGGGAACCCTGAATGGACTTTTTGCTTTTGTTTTTCCATTTAACCACTTGCCTACCGGGCACTTACACCCCCTTCCTGCCCAAGCCATTTTTCAGCGCTGTCGCACTTTGAATGACAATTGCGCGGTCGTGCTAAACTGTACCCAAACAAATTTTTTATTATTTTCTTCACACAAATAGAGCTTTCTTTTGGTGGTATTTAATCACTGCTGTTTTTTTTATTTAAAAAAAAAAAAAAAGACCCCAAATTTTGAAAAATAAATGTTTTTTACTTTTTTTCTGTCAGTAAATTTTGTAACTAAGTCATTTTTCGCCTTCACTGATGTGCTCTGATGAGGCGCCACTGATGGGCACTGATAGGCTGAACTGGTGAGCATTGATGAGGTGGCACTTATGGGCACTGATTAGGTGGCACTGATGAGGAGGCACTAATATGCCACACTTATGGGCACTGATAGGTGGCTCTGATGAGCACTGATGGGCACTGTTAGGTTGCACTGATGGGCACTAATAGGTGGCACTGGTGGGCACTGATAGGCGGCACTGGTGGGCACTGATAAGCGTCACAGATAGGCGGTATTGATGGGCACTGATGAGCATTGATGGGGGGCACTGATGGACAACACTGATGGGCATTAATGATGGGCATTGATTGACAGCAGTGATGGGCATTGATTTGCAGCACTGATAGGCGGCACTGATTGCCAGCACTGACTGGCATCGCTAATGGGCACTTATTGGTGGCACTTGTGGGTAGTGGTGGGCACTGACTGCTGCCACTGGTGGGCACTGATAGCTGGCATTGGTGGCATTGGTAACTAACCTGCCTGCATAATCTAGCTCCATCTCTCTACCTCCATCCACTATAACACACTATACAGATGCTGCATTATGGGACGCTCGAATTTGCTGCGAACGCCCCATAAAATTTGCTGTTCGGCAAATGGGCAAACACCCATTGCCAACCGCCAGTAAATTTACTGACAGTTTGTAAAAATCTGTGATTTTGTTTACAACTGTCAGTAAATATCAGGGGCTGGTAATTTCATGCTGAGTTGACTTTTTAAGTATTATCATGCAAATTACTTTGTTATGAGTAATGTCAGTGTTTCCATATCATGTTTTTACTGTTAAAATATTCACTGTGTTAGTTTTTAATAGGAGTTCTGTAATTTTTCAGGTTGCCAGTAAAAAAAGTACTCTGTCAGTAAATTCCCCATGTTTTGTCAGTAAAAAATGCTTTGGGAGGTTGGCAACCCTTACACCCGATGTTCTAGTTGAACGTAACTTGAAGCTTATCCCTAGTGAGGTATCACCACGAACATCAGAACAAGAGCAATAATTATAGCACCAGACCTCCTGTGTAACTCTAAACTGGTAACCAATAAAGGCTTATAAAGCGTCACCTATGGAGATTTTCAATTACCGAAGTTTGGTGCCATTTCACAAGCGTGCGCAATTTTAAAGCGTGATATGTTTGGTATCTATTTACCCGGGGCAGCACCATATTTTATATTTTACCAAAAATGTGGGTATTATATTGTCTCTGTGTGCAATGAAATTCATTAAAATGTATTCATGCGTTAGTTAGAAAAACTGCTTCTTCTCTAGGGCCTCTGCTACAAAAATATATAATGTTTGGGGGTTGGTTCTAAGTAATTTTCTAGCAAAAATACAGATTTTTACTTGTAAACAAAAAGTGTCAGAAGGCCAGGTCTTAAAGTGGTTAATGGTCAAAGGTGCTATTTGGATGTTGCGCCTCTCTATGTGGCCAGGCTGTGAAAAAGTCTCACACATGTTATATCGCCATACTCAGGATGAGTAGCAGAATGTGTTTTGGGGTGTAGTTGAAAGTATGAATATGCTGTGTGTCTTAGAAATAACTTGTTAATATGACATTTTTGTGAAAAATAAATAAATAATAATAATTTCTTAATTTTTCAAAGAATTGTGGGAAAAAATTACAACTTCAAAAAACATGTCATGCTTCTTACTAAATACCTTGGACTGTCTACTTTCCAAAAAGGGGTCATTTAAGAAATATCTGTACTGTCTTTACATGTTAGGGCCTCAAGAAATGAGATAGTCCGTCAGCACATCGTGTGATCAAGTTTCAATGATTTCTACCATAGCTTGTGGACACAGACCAAATAATATGCACTGATTTGGGTTATTTTTACCAAAGAAATGTAGCAGTATAATTTTTGGTAAAAATTTATGAAAAGAAATTACATATTTGCAAAATTTTATAACAAAAACTAAGAAAAATTCATTTTTTTAAAAAATTTTCTGTCTTTTTTCATTTGTAGCACAAAAAATAAAAACTCCAGTGATGACCACCAAAAGAAAGCTCTATTTGTGTGAAAAAAAAAAAAAAAAATTAAATTTGGGTACAGTGTTGCATAACTCAATTCTCATTCAAAGTGTACAGCGTGAAAGCTGAAAATTGGTCTGGGAAGGAAGGGGGTGAAAGTGCCCTGTGTTGAGGTAGTTAATGGTGTGTCTGTGTAAATTGTTTGTAATTTCTTTCCTGTTTCACCAATATCTTTGGTTTTATTTTTTGCATTCAATGAAGTACACAACATTACTGGAGGTACAGCTGTATCTCATCCCACATTTTTACAAACTTTAGACTAAGATCGTAAAATTAAATAACAACGTTTTAAATAAAGTTTTGTTTGAAGCAATATTTATGGGCTTCTTAAAAAGCTGTCTGAGCCCCGCTACCACTTGGCTGTGCTCAGCACACCTGCAGCAGTCCCCACACACTGTTTATAGGGTTCATTAAGACATTTTCCCACACTTTTTCTTCTGATGACAATGGTTTTACCAGACATGAAGTATAAGAGGATCTGCAATAGGAATACAGACAGCAATATATAACTGACATGGGTCCTAGCCTTTCCCCACTCTGATAAAAAAAAAGTTTTATTTTTGTCTGTCTCAAAGAATAGGATAGCAGTAAAGACTGCAACAGGGGTTCCAACCCTTCCTCACATTATCCAATTATCCAACATAAAAAAATGTTTGGCTAGACATGCTCTTTAACATGCCCTCCCTAATCAAGCAAACCCTGCAAACATGACTGATGAAGCTTTCTTTTTACTGTCAAAATGTATTTTACTTGAAAAGAGAAGGTCTGGCTGTAATTCAATAATCAAACACAAACGAAACACCTAGAGATAGAGTTATTTAACCACTTAACCCCCGGAAGATTTATCCCCCTTCATGACCAGACCATTTATTTGCAATCCGGCACTGCTTTACTTTAATTGACAATTGCGTGGTCTGCAACACTGTACCCAAATAACATGTATGTCCTTTTTCCCCACAAACAGAGCTTTCTTTTGATGGTATTTGATCACCACTTGGTTTTATATTTTTGTGCTATAAACAAAAAAGTCAGAAAATTAAAAAAAAAAATGTTCTGCTATAAAACATATCCAATAAAAAAATGTAAAAATCTAGTTTCTTCATAAATTCAGGCCAATTAGTATTCTGTTACATATTTTTGTTTAAAAAAAAAATCACAATAAGCGTGAATGGATTGGTTTGGGCAGAAGTTATACCATGTATAAACTATGGGATATATACTGGAATTTTATTTATTTATTTTATACTAGTAATGGTGGTGATCAGTGACTTATAGCGGGACTGTGATGTGACACTAATTGACACTTTGTGGGAAGCAGTGACGCTAATACAGTGATCAGTGCTAAAAACACGCACTGTCACTGTACTAATAAAACTCATTGGGAAGGGGTTAAACAGCTAGGGTGATCAAAGAGTTAAATGTGTACCTAAGTGTTGTTGTGTACTATGTGTGCTGTTTTTACTAAGGGATCTGATGGATTTTCTTTCCCTGCTCTGTTCTTTGTCTCTTCTCGCCGTGCTCTTCGTGCTGGCGGACATCTATTGGCCGGCACCTGCTGATCGGCTTGTGCTGTCTATAAGCACAGCCATGGCACTGGCGGCGTGCACGCGCACCCCCTACCCAGAGGTTCTGGATCATGTACTAGGTACAGTATGTGAACCAGCACAGGAAAGCCACCTTGCTGGTTAAACAGTGTTTTACTACAGCTATTATACATGACAGCTTCCCGCTGTCAATGGTTGTTAAGGACTGTGGTGGGTGCAGGCACTGCCGAGTCCTTAACAACCAGTGATGTCACTGCCCCAATTCACTTACATAACAAAGTGGTGGGATCCTAATGATGTCATTGCCCATATATGGTCAATGATGTAACCATGAGACCACGCACCTTATATATAAGGCTGGTTTCACACTGGAGCGGTGGGGGCGCTGGCGGTAAAGCGGCGCTATATTTAGCGCCGCTTTACCGGCGTTTTAGCGGCGCATTGCGGCCGCTCGCGGGGTGTTTTTACCCCCCGCGAGCGGCCGAAAAAGGGTCAATACCGCCCGCAAACCGCCGCTATAGCGGCGTTTTGCGGGCGGGTTCGGCGCGCTCCCCCATTGTTTTCAATGGGACGGGCGCTATAGGAGCGGTAAATATACCGCTCCTATAGCGAGCCAAAGATGCGGCTTGCAGGACATTTTTGAGCGTCCTGCAAGCGCACCGCTTCAGTGTGAAAGCCCTCGGGCTTTCACACTGAAGGAACAGCAACAGCTGTTTCGGGTCGGTTTGCAGGCGCTATTCTTAGCGCAATAGCGCTTGCAAACCGCCCCAGTGTGAAAGGGGCCTAACAGTTGCCATCTCCAGACATTCCATTTGGTGGATGACATGCAATCAAGCGGAATGTGCCTCAGCTGTGGCATTTTTTGTTCTTTCGGCATGTCATCGGCCATTGATTGATATGGATCTGCATTACTGGATGATGTGATTGATGATGGATTTACAACGATACACTTTTTTGTGATTTTTTTTTTTTAATAAAGGACACATCAAATGTTTTGAAATCTTTATTTATAGGTTACAACTTTTTTTTCCTGAATGAGTAGGGGTATTATGTACCCCATGCTCAAGGGGGGGGGTGGCACCTGGGATAATGGTTAAAATAAGGAGGCTTCTAGATTCTGATAAGCCCCCACCCCACAACCACCGGGCAAGGATTGTGGGGAAGAGGCCCATGTTCTTATCAACATGGCTACAAGGCACCTCTTCATGTTGAGAGTGTGTGGCCCGGTATAGTTCAGGAGTAGGATTGCATGCTTGCCCCCCCCCCCTCCTGCATGCTCCGATTGCTCCGATGGTCTGGTATGAATTTTCTGGTGGACCTCACACATTTTTTTTTGTTATTTTTGTGTGGGGTATAGGGATGAGCCGAACACCCCCCTGTTCGGCTCGCACCAGAACCCGCGAACGGACCTAAAGTCCGTGCGAGCTTTAGAACCCTATTAGCTATAATGGATGCGAACGCTCATTTTAAAGGCTAATATGCATGTTATTGTCATAAAAAATGTTTGGGGACCTGGGTCCCGATGTATCGATGCAAATTTTTTTTTTTTTAAATGGCCGTTTTTTCAGGAGCAGTGATTTTAATAATGCTTAAATTGAAACAATCAAAGTTTAATATTCCTTTAAATTTCGTACCTGGGGGGTGTCTATAGTATGCATGTAAAGGGGCGCATGTTTCCTGTGCTTAGAACTGTCCCTGCAAAAAGTGTAATTTTTGCAGGAAAGAAAGCTGTTTAAAATCACTCGCGGCTAATGTGAATTGACGGCTCCCGTAACACAGAGAACAGTCATTCATTGAAAGTCATTCATAAAAAAAAAGTCATTGATAAAAAATAAAAAAAATTATAAAAAAAAAGCGTGGGGGTCCGATTCAATAACCAGGCCCTTCAGGTCTGGGATGGATATTAAGGGGGACCCCAGCCAAAAAAAAAAATGGCGTAGGGTCCCCCTCAAAATCCATACCAGACCCTTGAGGTCTGGGATGGATTTTAAGGGGAACCCTAGCCAAAAAAAATGGCGTGGGGTCCCCCTCAAAATCCATACCAGACCCCTATCCGAGCACGCAACCTGGCAGGCCGCAGGAATAGAGGGGGGGACGAGAGCGCCCCCCCTCCCGCCTGAACCGTACCAGGCCACATGCCCTCAACATTGGGAGGATGCTTTGGGGGTCTGAGACCCCCAAAGCACCTTGTCCCCATGTTGATGAGGACAAGGGCCTCTTCCCAACAACCCTGGCCGGTGGTTGTGGGGGTCTGCGGGCGGGGGGCTTATCGGAATCTGGAAGCCCCCTTTAACAAGGGGACCCCCAGATCCCGCCCCCCCCTGTGTGAAATGGTAAGGGGGTACAAAAGTACCCCTACCATTTCACCAAAAAAGTGTCAAAAATTGTAAAAATGACAGGAGACGGTCTTTGCCAATCCATTTATTAAAATCTTCTTTCTTCTTTCTTCATCCTTCGGTTTCTTCATCTTCTCCTTCCGTCATCTTCTTCCATCTTCTTCTACCATCTTCTTCTTCCTCCGATCCGCTTCTTCTTGCGCTGGTCTTCTCGTCCTTCTCGTCCAGCATCTTCTTCCATGGCGTCGGCGTCTGTCGGGCCGCTCCTCGCAATGGGAGGCTCCCGCTGTGTGAGGCTTCGCTCCGTCTGACAGGTCTTTTATAACGGAGGGCACCTGGTGACCCCGCCCCCTCTGACGTCATGGGGAAAGCCATAAGGAATTCCCCATGATGTCCCCGTGCGTCAGAGGGGGCAAGGTCACCAGGTGCCCTCCGTTATAAAAGATCTGTCAGACGCAGCGAAGCCTCACACAGCGGGAGCCTCCCATTGCGAGGAGTGGCCCAAGAAGAGACACCGACACCGACGCCATGGAAGAAGATGCCAGACGAGAAGGATGAGAAGACCAGCGCAAGAAGATGCGGATTGGAGGAAGAAGATGATGGAAGAAGAAGATGGAAGAAGATGCCGGAAGGAGAAGATGAAGAAACCGAAGGATGAAGAAAGGAAGACCAGAAGAAAGAAGAAAGAAGATTTTAATAAAGGAATTGTCAAAGACCGTCTCCTGTCATTTTTACCATTTTTGACACTTTTTTGGTGAAATGGTAGGGGTACTTTTGTACCCCCTTACCATTTCACACAGGGGGGGGGGCAGGATCTGGGGGTCCCCTTGTTAAAGGGGGCTTCCAGATTCCGATAAGCCGCCCGCCCGCAGACCCTCAAAACCATGGGGACAAGGTGCTTTGAGGGTCTTAGACCCCCAAAGCATCCTCCCAATGTTGAGGGCATGCAGCCTGGTACGGTTCAGGCGGGAGGGGGGGGCGCTCTCGTCCCCCCCCTCTTTTCCTGCGGCCTGCCAGGTTGCGTGCTCGGATAAGGGTCTGGTATGGATTTTGAGGGGGACCCTACGCCATTTTTTTTTTGGCTGGGGTCCCCCTTAATATCCATCCCAGACCTGAAGGGCCTGGTTATTGAATTTGGGGGGACCCCCACGCTTTTTTTTTTATCAATGAATGACAGTTCTCTGTGTTACGGGAGCCATCAATTCATTAGCCGCGAGTGCTTTTAAATAGCTTTTTTCCTGCAAAAATGACACTTTTTGCAGGGACAGTTCTAAGCACAGGAAACCTGCCCCCCTTCACAGGCAACCTATAGACACCCCCCAGATGTGATACTGCAATGCTGTACTAACAGCACGCACACACAAATCCCCAGAAATACAGCACATATTTTCAGCAGTCAGCAGCACACTGACACGCTGACACTGAAACACAATATGCGAGGCCGCCGCCGCCGCGGCCTCTTATACCGTGGGGCGTGTACTAAAGCCCCATAGCTATAATTGGCTACAGGCATCCTGCCTGTAGCCAATTATGGCTCTCCTCGCTGCCGGCGCTGTGATTGGCCAAGCATGCGGGGTCACAGTGCATGCTTGGCCAATCATCAGCCAGCATTGCACTGCGACTGGTGCAATGCATTGCGGGCCGCTCGCATCACACGAATGTGATGCGAGCGGCCCAAATAGTTCTGGGCTCGCCGAACAGGCGAACGCCCGATGTTCGATTCGAACATGGGTTCGAAACGAACACCGGGCCCATTCCTAGTGGGGTACCTGCTTAAAATCCTTACCAGATTCAAAGCCATGCATTTTGGGGGGACTCTATGCACATTTTTTTTCATTCTTGCTGAATGATGTGCTACAGCAAAAATGACACAAAGTAAAAAAAAGGAAACCGTTAAATTTTTTTAACAAATTGCTGGAAAATGACATTCATTGCCAGCTTATTTTTATTATTAAAAAAAATACTGCACAAACCCCTCCAAGGGTCCCCAAAATACTGAGCAGACCCCTATAGGGGTCTATGTGCTGATTTTATTGTTTTAAGCAAAAAATCTTTCAATCCCCTTGCCTATTAGCCTAGAAAATTGTAATTTTTACTTTGATGGATTTGGCATCCATTTATATTAGGCTTTCAAACTTTCTTTGAACCCAGGGCAGTTTGGCTCATCACTAGTTTTGTCATACCTTCAGCCTATAAAGAAAAAATAATATCTTCTTGACTTGCAATATCAACTTTGCCCACTAGATGCCACTCTTAACAAAAGACTATTGATGGGTAGTGTTCTATGGTTAATAGATATTTCCTGTCATATCAATAGAAACTAGCCCACTTCCTATTACAACTCCTGCAATGGAACCAGCTAAGCCTGCACCGCATATTCAGAGGAAATCCCAATCCTTCTAAGGCAGCATCGCTGGTATGCTAAAGACTGTTTATTTGAATACCTAGTAGATATTTGTTTATGTTTATGTAATTGTTATATATTTTTATTGTCTGTTTATTCCTAGTTTCACCATATCATATCCTATCATATAATATAAACGCATCCTATTCTTATATGACCACCACCTGTTCATCGTAATAAAGATCCAAAGTTACAGACAGTCTGGTTATTGTAGGATTCAAGGTTTTAACTGTATGTTGAGCTACATACACGCCAGTGGCAAACGTGTAGCGAGAACAGAACAAGTTTTCTGCACTTAATGTATGATTACTTCTTTGTCAGATATCCTTTTATTCTGGCCTGTATGGCACAGCCGTCTTAAATATGCTTTTCGTTTTCTCAGAATAGTATTTTGCCACTTATTTACGCAATCCCAATATCAGTATGCAACAATTTTGGCATTTTGACAAATGTATTGCTTATGTTACTTATGTGGGTAAGATACATTTCAAGTTTCCCTAGAATATAATTTTTGATGTGTAAATGATGGAATAAGCTGTATTTTGAATGATCATTAATGAATCTGAGTGTTCGACAATGAGTTGACCATATAGATTGGTGTGAATTAGGTCCAAGGTCTGTTTAATTCTGCTGTTGCTGTTTTTCTGAAGTTTCTTGTCATTTTCCTTTTATGTAGCAAATACATTCATTATGTGACTGTGATAATAATTTTTATGAAATTAATTTAAACTTAAATCTTATATATAAAAAGACCCAGAGTAAATAATGGCGCTTGCCGTGTATCAAATATCTATACCAATTAATATGTGCATAAATAAATGACAACAATAATAAACTGCATATATAACTAAATCTTTCACCACTTAGTGCCCAGTGAATAATAAAACATATAAAATCCACATAAACAGTGCGTGAACAAAATCAATATCACTCAAACTGCAGCAACTGATAATGAATCTGATTGCCACAAAGCAAACAAATGAAATAATACAGAAAGTTCGTGTAATGTTTAATTTAGTTTTGTGTAATTTCCACAAAAATTCTTTAACATGTTAAATCAAATCTTCTTAGTTGTTCCACCACGCCACAGTGATATGTGCCTCCTCTCCCAAAAGAAACGCACTCACCAAATTTAAATGCCCACACTCTCGTGACAGGCTTATGCGCTTTAGGATCCCACCAAGGGGGTTAGCTGCATCTCCCAAACATCTATTGTGCAATTGGATATCTCCACATGTAAATGAAAAAAGTGCTCCAATAGTGTAAATCAATTAAAAAACTTTATTCAGACCACAGATAAACTTCAATCAGTTCACTCACATTTTCCAAAGTAAAAGCCAGCAAAAGTAAATTGCAAACAGCACTGCACTGCACGCTCCACTCCTGAAAACCACACTAGTTTGACTTGTAGTCACGGCGGACTCGAGGTATACAAAGCACGATCTGCGTATGTCTCACCCCCTCCTTGTTGCCCAGACTTCAAGCTCAGAAGATACCGCTCCTCGTTAGACTCCCAGCGCTATACACTCACTGATGTTGATTGCCGCTCAGCCACGCCCCGACATGTTTCGTCATATACCGACTTATTCATGGGGTTGGCTGAGCGGCGCGACAATCATCTCTTTTATACCCTCCAATCTCATTACCCCGAAGCGTACATACTGCGCATGCGCGTACTTCCGATCTCGCGCATGCGCCTAACACGCATTGCGCCTGCGCACACCTCGTGTCCCTGTTTGTACAAAGCGTACATTTCTAATTTTTGAGGGCACTACACATCCTTACATTGCATTAAGGCGTCATATTTCTTAACATCCCCTGTTAGTATTTATTATTTTTACTCATTTATAAACCTTCCTTATATCCATAACGGTGTATTGCTCTATTTTGACCGCAGTGGAATGATTCACATTGTCCTCATCATTACCAATGACATATCCTCATATGTTTAAAGCAAGTGTACACATCCTATATTTTTTCTAATGTGCTCTTATTTAAAGACAGATTACACTACTTTCTTACAATGATCCAAAAGTACCCTCTGGAACATTTTTTACATTTGTGTTGCTCCTGCCACCAGAACCATATGCCAACTAGCCTAAAATTTCTGTTTCTCCCTCTAATGCCCCGTACACACCGTCGGAAATTCCGACAACAAAATCCGTCAGAATTTTTCCGACGGATTTTGTCCGACACTGGTGTTGCATACACACGGTAGAACAAAGTTGTTGGAAAATCCGATCATTCTGAACGTGGTGACGTTCGTTGCGTACGACGGAACTACGTAGAGGCTAGTAGCCAATAGGTTTGGTCTCCTAATTTGATCTGAGCATACGTGGCACTTTGTCCGTCGGAATTCTCTACACACGATCGGAAAAAGTCTGATCGGATTTTGTTGTCGCAAAATTTGAGAGCAGGATCTCAAATTTTTTCCGTCGGAAATTCTGACGGAAAAGGTCCGATGGAGCCCACACACGGTCGGATTTTCCAGCAAATTGGTCCGATCGGACATTTTCCGTCGGAATTTCCGACCGTGTGTAAGAGGAAAACCTATAGAGCTTAGATGGACTTTAATATCTAGGTAATATATCATAACTGTGTTTTTTTTCTTTTCTCAAATATGAGGCTTCCTTTGTTGATAAAGCAGCTGTCACCTTTTAATATTACTACACTAATATGTTTAGAAAGTTTTTTTTATTGTCAGCAGGTTACTTTTAAAGCAGATACATACAGTATAGTGTACCATTAAAGGGACTTTTCTAGTGACTGTTTGAGTGAGAGGGCAGTAAAGATAATGGGGGTTATTTACTAAAGGAAAATCCACTTTGCACTGCAAGTGCTCTTGAAAGTGCACTGAAAGTGCACTTGGAAGTAAAGTTGCTGTAGATCCGAAGGGGACATGCAAGGAAAATAAAAAACAGCATTTTAGCTTGCACATGATTGGATGATAAAATCAGCAGAGCTTCCACTCATTTCAGATCTACCCCTTAGATTTAGAGCGACTGTACTTCCAAGTTCACTTTCAGTGAACTTTCGAGTGCACTTGCAGTGCAAAGTGCATTTGCCTTTCGTAAATAACCCCCAATGTTTCACTCCTTCTGAGACTGTGTATTAGCTGTAGAGCCCCCTGCCCCAAAGCACCCACCACCCACGTTGAGGGCATGTGGCCTGTTATGGTCCGGGGGGCGCTCGCTTGTCCCCCCCCTTTTCTGACCTGCCGGGCTGCATGCTCGGATAAGGGTCTGGTATGGATTTTGTCGTAGGGGTTACCCTTGAAATCCATACCAGACCTAAGTCGGGTCTGGTATGGATCTTGGGGGGGACCCCACACAGTTTTTTCTTTCATTTTGGCAAGGGGTGCCCCTTCAAGATACTCAGATTTTTAATTAAGTACAGTTTACTTACATTTCTCTTTTATAAACGTTAAAAAAAAAATAACTTTTATTCATTGAAAAGTTAAAAACCATTCAAATGAAAAAAAAATACTTGACAGTCTACTTGGTACTACAAAGGAAACTTCTAACACATCAGAAAATCTCCCAGTACCTGTCCTGTACTAAATTGCATAGCCATATACAGCTAGTTCTTAGAATCCATCTTTCACGCATTGCTACTCGTGAGATGTAAAAACTTAACACGGTTCACAGAACAGCATCCGCTTCATCAAAAATGATGATTAGGGCAGTCCTTTTCTTACACTGAGAACATTACGAGTCATTTAAAAAAGCTACAAAAAAAAACAAGCAAGCCTGAAAATGTATAAGATCAGCAGGATAAGAGGAAACTGACCCACAAGGAATCTAAACCAAAGGAAAAATAGTTTTACCCTGGAAAGCGGTCGGGCCATTAAATGGTTCCCAAAAGCAGGGGGTGAAGTCTTCTTATATAAAAAGGTTACCAGATTTTTAAAATGAAAAATTGGAAAATGATAAACTGTTTTATAAGCATATTTTCCTCAGATGATATATGCAGTGTATGTGGTATGTGTTTATGGAATGATTGTATGATATATACGTTATTTCTCAGATTTCGTCCATGAGATAAAAAAAGATACTTCTTAGAATGTTTGGGGATATGACTGACAAATGTTAAGAAGATAAGATAGAGAAAAAACTTTTCAATGCATATTTTGTATTTTATTCTTACCAAAGAAGCGCAGAGGTGCACTATGTACAGAGTGCAGAGTTCACGGGTGCGCTATGTACATAGTTCAGGGGTGCACCCATAGATGGTTTGAATCTTAACCGGTCCCTGCTAAACCAGGTAGGATTCTAATCATCTATGGCTGGCTTAACTGACTGACACTGAAATCAACAGTGACACTAATATAATGATCAGCTAAGGGATTATTTTATTTTTTATTATTTTTACAATTGTATTTTTATTTATTTTGAATTTTTTTAATATTTATACATTTTTTACAAATGTATTTATCTATTTTTTTTACAATTTAATTTCTTCTTTTTAAAAAAATTGTCACAATTCTTTTTTGGGGGGAGGGGGTTGGCAGTGGATCGTATCTGTAGGGCAGTGGATGGTGTCAGTAGTTTTAATTTTTTACAATTTTTTTTTAATTTACATTATTTTTTACAATTTATATTTTTAGTTATTTTGTTTTTAATGCTTTATTTTTTGGGGGGGGAGGGTGGATTGTGTTAATGTTTTTTTAATTTTATTTTTTTTTTATTTTTACAATTACATTTTTAAATATTTATTACAATTCTTTTCTTTTTTTTTAATCAGCCATGTTGGGGGGGGGGGGGGCTTTGGTGAGATATCAGGGGTCTAAACAGACTCCTGATATTTCCCCTTTGAGACAGGGAAAGAGACGGAGGACACAGATTCCCCAGTCCCTTTCTCAGCAGCCTCAGCTGCACTGAAGATGAATTAACAGGAAGCAGAGGTTCCTCCCCATTCATAAACTGAGACATAGTGAACACAGATTACTATGCTCAGTTATGAATGGCCAGGCAGTGATCACTGACTCTGTCTATTCTGAAAAGGAAGGCGCCAGTAAATTATAGATTCCTCCGCTCTCCATCCTGACAGATCTGGGACAGGTGGGGACTGGAGGAGCACAGAGGGGGACCAGAGCAAGACCCGGGAGCCAGAGGAAAACACGGGGAGCCGCAGGAGAAGGTGGGGAGCCCGGGGAAGGCACGGGAAGCTGCATAAGGAAGGGAGCTGGATAAAGACACTGAGAGCTGAAGGAAGACACAGGGAGCCACAGGAGGGCACTGGGAGCCACAGGAGAAGGTGAGAACCTGGAGGAGGACACGGGGAGCCGCAGAAGGGCCCCAGGAGCTGCAGGAGAAAGTGGGGAGCCGGAGGAAGACACAGGGAGCCGCAGGAGGGAGGAGCTGCAGTAGGGCACTGGGAGCTGCAGGAGGAGGTGGGGAGCCGCAGGAGGGCACTGGGAGCTGCAGGAGGAGGTGGTAAGCCGGAGGAAGACACTGGGAGCTGGATGAAGACACAGGGAGGGGCATGAGGGCACCGGGAGCCGCAGGAGGAGGCAGGGAGCCAGAGCAGGGCACAGAGGCCCAGAGATTAGGGACATTTGATGGGCAGCAGGGGATAATCAGTGCAGCGGTGGGGGGAGTTACAAGCACCAATCTTCTTGTATAGATTTCAATAAAGCAGTTGACAGCCACGGAAGTGAGAGGAGGAGAAGCGGCTGTTAGCTGCTTTATTGAAAGACTCCAATTTCTTGATTAAATTTGTTTTATCTCTCCCTCTGAAACGGCATACTAATAAAGCTGAATCCATACTTTACATTAACTGTACAATATTTTTAGCTAATATCGCTAAAATATTACACTTTCAATTTTATTTTACTATAAAACCTCTCTGATCTCTCCCTCTGAAGTTCCAACCAAGTAAGGATCCTTAACCACTTCAGCCCCAGACCAATTTGCAGCCAAAGGACCAGGCCCCTTTTTGCGATTCGGCACTGTTTTTCTTTAACTGACAATTGCGCAGTCGTGCAACGTGGCTCCCAAACAAAATTGGCGTTTTTTTTTCCCCACAAATAGAGCTTTATTTTGGGGGTATTTGATCGCCCCTGCGGTTTTTATTTTTTGCGCTATAAACAAAAATAGAGCAACAATTTTGAAAAAAATTCAATATTTTTTACTTTTTGCTATAGTAAATATCCCCAAAAAATATATAAAAAAACATATTTTTCCTTAGTTTAGGCCGATACGTATTCTTCTACATATTTTTGGTAAAAAAAAATGCAATTAGCGATTATTGATTGGTTTGCACAAAAGTTATAGCGTTTACAAAATAGGGGATAGTTTTATAGCATTTTTATTAATTTTTTTTTTTTTTTTACTAGTAATGGCGGCGATTAGCGATTTTTATTGTGACTGTGACATTATGGCAGACACATGACAGTGGCAGTGAAGGAGTTAACCACTAGGGGGCGGGGAGGAGTTAGTGTGACGTGTGTGTGTTTTTTTTTTTACAGTAGGGGGCGTGGCTGACGTCTGACGTCACTGATCGGCTTTACCGATGACAGGGAACAGCCGATCAGTGACAGGCAGTGTAGGAAGCGCGGGGAGAGGTTTGTTTACACAGACCTCTACCCGTTCTTCAGCTCTGTGACCCGATCGAGGGACACCAGCGGCGATCGGGTCCGCTGGTCCCGCGGTCACGGAGCTCCCGACCCCGCGGCTGGTCAATTAAAGGTGAAGTACCTGTACGTGCTTTTGCCCAGCCGCGCCATTCTGTCGACGTAAATGTGCAGGAGGCGGTGGGGAAGCGGTTAAACATGCATCAACTCACTATAAAATTTCTGGTTATTGTGCCCAAAATAATACACTCACAATTTCACAATAAAACCTGCCTGGTATCCCCCTTAAATCGTGACCTACTAAAGTTGCTTGCATATTGTGCAGCAAGCCTGTACAATATTTCTGTATATTAAAGGTAAGTAGGTATTCCCGCGCTACTATAGTGGTGTACCCAGGAATCGATAAAATAGTGGATATGTAAATATTAAAATTAAGTAAATAAAGATAACATTTGGTTGCAGAAAACCACCGACAGCGGTGTAAACCCCACCCTATAAAATGTGTATATATGGTGTTGCGCTCCAGATAAATATAAGCAATAGATTCTCTAAAAGTAAAATATATATCTGTGGATAGATATAAACAATAAAATCCTCTAAATAAAATGATATCTGAGTGTGGAGATATTGCTAAAACAAAAAATATTGTGCTAAAAACAGTAAAAACAGTAAAATAAATAAATAAATAAATGTGCTAAAACATGGGATGATATTTAGATGCAGCAAATAAACACACTGGTGTTCAAATCCTGAACAAAATGGTGCAATAAATAAGCAATAGTATTAAAAGAATGGACTGCGTCGGTGATCCAAAGTGTAAACAGAATGTGCAAAAAAGTATATATCTTTGCAAAAATGCAATACAATATATATATAGAAAAAAATATCAAAATATATAAAAATATATATGCAGTGCAAACGGTGATTGTCCAGAAAATTGGGTAAATATAAAGTGCGACAAGAAAAAAATCATCCACAGGGATGTAATGTGGCTGTGTCAAACTAGGTGACAAGTAACGTCCACAGAAATGGTGAATCTCCGTTTAAATGGAGTGTGATGGATAGAGTCCGTCCAAAGATGCAGGGGAGATAGCAATCTATGACTCGATGTGTGCGAGGTGATCCAAACCATACTCCTCTGGGTGCCTGCAAATAACAGATGCAGTGGCTCCTTACCTCACTGCTGTAAGATAAACTGCATAGATCAATATTGCTCTCCTGAGCTCTGTATCCTGGGTGTGTATTGGGGCTTGGTTTGTCACTCTCACCACATCAGAGGTATTATTTCACTCACTGCACATCAGGGGTATTTTTTCACTTGTAGTCCTCCCAGGTAGCAAACATGTAAATCATGGAGGGAAGAGGAAGGAGCCCCAGATAGTGAAGTATGTACAGTTTATTTAATAAAACCACAAATAAAACACAGGGGTACTCACAATTTCAAACAGACAGAATTCAGTGTAAAAATGAGCGCCGTGCTCGTGTTCCGGACGTCACTTCCGGTGCCCAAGTGTCTTCTATTTCCCTACTAGTGTTGTCACGTCACATGACTTCATTTTTCCCTGATGAAGTCATGTGATAAAGTCATGTGACGTGACAACACTAGTAGAAACTTTTTTAGTGAGACCTAAACTACCTAAAAAACAAATTTTTCAAGCTGCAATAGGTGTGGTACTGATGCTGTATTTAAGCCAAGCAATGCTAAATGTAAAAGTAAAAAAATAAAAATAAATTACATGTCCAAAATACATGATGCCATGTAACAGGGACACCAAGGAAGAAATATAGAAAAGCTATTACACCATTCTTGCTGAATGCAGCAAAGAAATTAATTCTGAAACAATGGAAGTCAAAAAATATCCTGACAATAAAGGACTGGTGATAGATAAAATTAGATGCATGGAAGAAGTAATACACTTGCAAAATAACTCTGAAATAAAATATGTTAATACTTGGAAGAGCTGGTTGGAATTTAGACAAACTCAGGCTTACATGAATCACGTGGGGAGTAATTAGATGCCTTGTTGCTTTCCATCTCTGCCCCCCCCTCCCCCTCCTCTTCTCCCTCTTCTTTTTTTTTTTTTTTTTTTACATTTTTTTCCTCCCACGTGTAAAAGAATCACTTAGAAATTTAATAAAATAGATAAAGGCTTATATATATATATTTTTTTTTTTTGGGGGGGGGTTGGCACATCACTAAGGAAAAATAAAAAGTAGGTAGAGAGCCGAGACTCTCTCCCCTCCACAAATAAGAGGTGTTTTTTCTTAAGGGAAGGGAGGGAAAAGAAGGGAAGGGAGAAAGGAGAGAAGAGAAGAGATTATAATTTTTTGCCCCTTTTTATTTTTTTTTTTTATTTTTTTGGTTGTTCTCACCGATATAAAAAAGAATCACCTAGGGACATATTAAAATAGATGTAGGGTTTTTTTTTTCTATTATATTTATCACATATAAATACAGGTGCCCCCCCCCACCCCTCTTACCCTCCCCTCCCCCTTTTTTTTTTTTGTGTGTTTTTGACACATCACCAAGGGAATATAAAGTTGGTCGAGAGTCGCGACTCTCTCCCCTTCATAATTAAAAGGTTTTTTTTTCTCTCTCTTTCCTCCTTCTCTTTTTTCCCGGAAGGGGAAGTCACAATCACATACACAAGGTGGAAGACACACTATATTAGTTTACACAAACTTAATAGGGGATTAAGGGTATTATAAGGTGGAATAATCTGGGGGGAGCTGGGGGTTAATTAATTTATTCATTGAAAGATGGAAAGGGGGATGGAGAGGGAAGGGAAGGGGGAAGAGAGAGGAAAAAAGGGGAAAAAGGAAGGAGGAAAGGAGAAAAGAAAAAAAAAAAAAAAGAAGACAGCAATAAATAAAACTTTATCAAAATAAAGTGAGTAGGGGTTACGAATTATATCAGGAAGAGGGGGGGGAGATGGTGAGCTACTCTTGACTTTTTTTTGGAAAGTATATTGAGATTGATCCATGTGCTTTGTTGATTGTGGTCCTTTTAGTGTCTTTTTTTTATTTTTTATATATGTATTTATAAGTATTGTATAAGGATGTGTATATACAAGAATTTGTAATAATGTGGATTGTTTTTTGTATATGTGGAAAATCTATTAATAATAAAAATAATTGAAAGACAAAATACATGATGCCAGAACACAGTTTCACTGATACTGAGCAACTCTTAAAGCATGTTTGTGTTTTTCCCTTGTTGCCCTCAAAGTTGCATAAAAAAAAAAGGATCTCTACACTCTTTTTTGCATTGCTACATGTCACAAATGGTGATGAGGGACATTGTCAGACTTCCCTGAATTTTCAGACATTTTTCACAGTATAGTTTGTATGTTTCTTTTTTTTGTAGTACTGCACTGTAATGCCTTAAACGTTTAATAAGAAATTTCAAAACAGAGTGCACAAAAACAATTCAAAACCAAAATGTCCCATTTTCCAAACCCCTTTCTGTCCCTGTATCTACAACTATTAAACATAAATGTAAAAGATACACTTCAGGTATGTATTTGGTAAAAAATTGAGACAAGACAGGTTGTATTGTGTAATAAAAATGAAAGTTAGTTCAAAAGACAATAGTCACAAACATTGTACAGTAGCTGAACAGTATGTAAGAAGCTTGGTTAGGTCGCAATTTAAGAGGGGGGAGACGAGGCAGGTTTTATTTTGAATATATAAACAGAGTGCATTAACTGAGATATAATAGCTGTATTATATCAGTGAATTATTTCAGAGACAATAGCCACAATAGAAGAGGGAGAAATAAGGCAGGTTTTATGCTGATATAAACAGAGTGCATTACCTGAGATACAATAGCTGCAGCACTGAAATAGGCCAGAAGGTTGGAAAGAGAAAGCAGGCTTTACCCTGTAGCAAACATTAGAAATTTGTCAGCTGAGGTCCATCTGTAGAAACTTTTGCAATGCTGGAGCACCCATCTCATCATTGGCTACAAAGCAGGATTAACCCTGTGAAATATATTTGAAATTTGGCAGTTGAGGTTCAGCTATGGTAACATTTTATGGCACCTTTACAGTGCCAGAGTACTGGATTGACCTCACACTTGTAGACATAAAGCAGGATTTACCCTGCAGTACACATTGGCAATTTGTCAGCTGAGATCCAGCTACTGGAACAATGTGTAGCATTGTTAAAGTGCTTGAGCACCAGAATAGCCTGCAAATTTGGAGAGAGAAAGCAAATTAAACCCTACAGCAAACATTAGAAAGCTGCCTCTTCATCTGTCTAAACATTATGTGTGACCTCCTTGACAGTGCTGGAGTACTAACTAGTACAGGTAGCAAACTCTGAGGCACAACACACAATTTTTTCAAAAATGTTGTAACTGAGGCTCAGCTGCAGAAACATTATGTGTTGCACCTTCACGGTTACAAAGCACTAAAATAGGCCAGGAGAGGTGGCAGAAGCTGGTAATAGTGGCAGGCTAGGAGCGGTGGCAGGAGCTGATAATAGAGGCAGTTTATAGAGCAGTAGTGTATGGGAGGGTCAGGTGGGTAACAGGAAACTGGCGCCGCTGCTTTATTACTGTCATGTAAAAACACTTGTGAGGTATGACCACCTAAAATGGTCACACACTATTGTGACCTGATGCAGGACCTCCTGAAAGCTAGGATGCTTGACTATGAGCTGTTGGACCATCAGGTTTAGGACATGTGCCAGGCAAAGCATGTGTAGAAACCTTTCATGCTGAAGGGTAGCTAGCAGGGTAGTGCTATTGTCACACATGACCTTGCCTGGCATAAGATCACATACCATCTTTTAACCTGGCAATGGAGAGATGCCTGAATCTATATCTTTGTGGAGTCTCCCTGGGACTAGCAGTAGCCTGTACCTGTGGGGCTGTGCCATCCTGTGACTAGGACAGCTGCCCTCACCAGTCCTCTGAAAGCTTCCACTACCCACGGGCAAACTTTTCCCATGCTGTTGTACTTCCTCTTCTTCACTTTTCTCCTATCCAGTCAATGTTATCCACAAATGGCCTACCACCTTGTCACCCCCTCTCGTATTGCAGTAAGTTGTAGCTGCAGGAACATAACTGAATCTTGCTCTGTACCTCATCCATTCTATCTAAAATGAGTAATTTCTGTGCATGACCAGGATCCTTGTTCTGCATCAAGTAACGTATTGTGTGAGGAAAAAAGTATAATGACTCCATGAGGAGGGAGAGCATGCATTAACAGCAGTTACAGACAATTTACCACTATGCACCTGGGAGAAGGAAGAATAGGAAGGCTTTATCAGCGACTTAACTACCTTTTCCATGCACTGTATAACACAGCCATTCTCAAAATGAAAAGACAGACTTGCCTTGCCTCTAGATAGTGCCGCCCAACTACCACTTTGTCTTGCAGATCCTAATCGCCCACCACTACCTCTGCATGCAGAACCTCTGCCGCTCCCTTTAAGCCTCCCTCACACTTTGAATAAAGGGAATTGCCTAGGTTTACTGGTAGTTACAGCAATAGGAGGAATAAAAATGTGGTGCTTTTGGGCACTACAGATGTGGTACTTTGGTGCTGAATACTTTACCACACAAGTATGTAGCAATGTGCTGTAAACAAAGATAACTTTGCTTGTGTAAACAAGTGAATCACAAAATAAAAAAAATGTATTTATCACTCCCCCCCCCCCAAAAAAAAAAAAACACTGAAATGCTGAACTCAAAACCTATATTTATTTTGTTAATGGGGAGGACGGGCAGCAGCTGCAACCAACTACCGCTGCTGACATGTGCAAAAAGATTTTCCTGGAATAGACTGTTGGGTCCCTGACCTGTGAATGTAGGGGAGTACACAACAATATACAGCCCACTGTAATTCACAGTATAGCACTGTATAACAGCAACTATCTCCCTAATCACAGCATGTCAGCTTTAACTGCAAGTTTTAAACCTTAAGATACAACTTGGAAAATATTAAAGCAATAAATAAATTGTAATTTTATTTTAAAACGTATCAAGTGTCAAGCTCGGCACTACTTACAAAAATTATAGATGATGTGAGGAAAATCAAAATGTGACCAGTGCTTTGCACCCAGTCAACTTGATATTGTCAAGTATGGATTTTCTAGAATCAAAAGGAGAAGTTAATAACTAAAGGCCACTTTATTTCTCAGCAAGACACAAATCCATATTCATATTTAAAAGCTGCTAATTATATTTGTCCTGAAAATCGTGATAAATATGACTTTATGTAGCCATTAGCAAGAAGCAGGTAACCTTTCATGTTGTGGATGACATTGGAATTATTAATTATATGCTGTATCTAGTAATGTACCTGTTTTAGACAGTTTAATGTTCTCAAAGGAATGGCATGTAAAAACAGATTTTTCAATATGCAACAAATAAATCTAAGCAGGCAGCTGCAGGTTTAGACATTGTGTAAAAATAGTTCCGGATGGGAGTAAAAAACATACGTGCCATAGCTGAAGGACTGGAACTGTATTTTCATCCCACACTATTTTCTTTTTCCTTACCTTGTTCACAGCCCCTTCCATTACTCTCCATACTCATTCCTGAGCCCAAGGGCCAGTTTTTTGCTTTTCTTTGTTTCACTTAACCAGGCATCTAATATCCCTCATGATATCAGTAAAGACATTACATTCTACTGTTGTTTTGCTTATACAATCTAAGCACCAAAGGGTGATCTCTACAACTGATCCAGTTGGGGTGAGATAGATTAAAGTGGATGTAAAACTAAAAATAAAAGTTTTAATGAAGACTTCTACCTGGTACAGTAGAGGATGTCAAGTCATATGTGCTCAGTCTTGCCACGAAGAGTTACTCCAGCTCTTAGCAATCCTCTTGTCTTTTTCTAGTAAGATAAAAAAATGACACACAGTTAAGTTTGTGTCACCACATCCCCCGCTGCTGTGACTGACATCTGATTTCTTTCTCTCCTGCATGGCTTGAGAGAGAGAGAGTGAATGTTACAATTCCGGCATCACATCCCCCCTCCTTTCTTCTCCAGCACTCCCAGGATTGTCTGCTCCACACCACAGCATGATTGGGCATGCTGAAGTAATGTGGTGCTTTTCCTGAGTTTTGACTGGATGTTACTCAAAACTCAGGAATAGGAGAGTAAAGGAAGGTAGAAGTGGGCGGGGAGTTTTGTGACATCATGACTCCACCCACCGAGCTTCAGCAAAGAGACCCATCCACTGATTCCAGAGTTTTGCAGGGCTCCTACTGCTGAAGGGGGTGACATTTGCAAGGTAGGGATACATGCAGGAGGTTTGCATGTACAGTGTATATTCAGTATCTCCCAAAAGTGAGTACACCCCTCACATTTTTGTAAATATTTTATTATAGCTTTTCAGGTGCCAAAACTGAAGAAATTTCACTTTGCTACAATGTAAAGTAGTGAGTGTACAGCTTGTATAACAGTGTAAATTTGCTGTCCCCTCAAAATAACTCAACACACAGCCATTAATATCTAAGCCGCTGGCAACAAAAGTGAGTACACCCCTAAGTGAAAATGTCCAAATTGGGCCCAAAGTGTCAATATTTTGTGTGGCCTCCATTATTTTCCAGCACTGCCTTAACCCTCTTGGCATGGAGTTCACCAGAATTTCACAGGTAGCCCCTGGAGTCCTCTTCCACTCCTCCATGATACACTCAACGGAGCTGGTGGATGTTAGAGACCTTGCGCTCCTCCACCTTCCGTTTGAGGATGCTCCACAGATGCTCAATAGGGTTTAGGTCTGGAGATATGCTTGGCCAGTCCATCACCTTTACCCTCAGCATCTTTAGCAAGGCAATGGTCGTCTTGGAGGTGTGTTTGGGGTCGTTATCATGTTGGAATACTGCCCTGCGACCCAGTCTCCGAAGGGAGGGGATCATTCTCTGCTCAGTATGTCACAGTACATGTTGGTATTCATGGTTTCCTCAATGAACTGTAGCTCCCCAGTGCCGGCAGCACTCATGCATCCCCAGACCATGACACTCCCACCACCATGCTTGACTGTAGGCAAGACAAACTTGTCTTTGTACTCCTCACCTGGTTGCCACCACACACTCTTGACACCATCTGAACCAAATAAGTTTATCTTGGTCTCATCAGACCACAGGACATGGTTCCAGTAATCCAGGTCCTTAGTCTGCTTGTCTTCAGCAAACTGTTTGAAGGCTTTCTTGTGCATCTTCTTTAGAAGAGGCTTCTTTCTCGGACGACAGCCATGCAGACCAATTAGATGCAGTGTGCGGCATATGGTCTGAGCACTGACAGGCTGACCCCCCACCCCTTCAACCTCTGCAGAAATGCTGGCAGACCTCATACGTCTATTTCCCAAAAACAACCTCTGGATATGACGCTGAGCACGTGCACTCAACTTCTTTAGTCGACCATGGTGAGGCCTGTTCTGAGTGAAACCGGTCCTGTTAAGCCACTGTATGATCTTGGTCACCATGCTGCAGCTCAGTTTTAGCATCTTGGCAATCTTCTTACAGCCTAGGCCAGATTCTGTAGAGCAACAATTCTTCTTTTCAGATCCTCAGAGAGTTCTTTGCCATGAGGTGCCATGTTGAACTTCCAGTGACCAGTATGAGAGAGTGAGAGCGATAAAACCAAATTTACCACACCTGCTCCCTATTCACACCTGAGACCTTGTAACACTAACGAGTCACATCACACCGGGGAGGGAAAATGGCTAATTGGGCCCAATATAGACATTTACACTTAGGGGTGTACTCACTTTTGTTGCCAGCGGTTTAGACATTAATGGCTGTCTGTTGAGTTATTTTGAGGCAACAGCAAATTTACACTGTTATACAAGCTGCACACTCACTACTTTACATTGTAGCAAAGTGTCATTTCTTTAGTGTTGTCACATGAAAAGATAGAATAAAATATTTACAAAAATGTGAGGGGTGTACTCACTTTGTGAGATACTGTATATTAATACTGTGCCATTCATTTATACTGGGTGAGTGGTGCGTTTACATCCACTTTAACTTACAGTCTCAGGAGCTTGGCAGACTTGGCAAATTACAACTTGCAGGTTGTAAAAAGCTGTAATCCAAAATTTGTGCAGATCACAAGGTCAAAAGTCATAGTGTATCTAGCTCCAGCAGAATGTAGTATATGTAATGAATGTAGAGAAAGAAGAAAAAACAATATAAACAGACCTTGCGAATGAGTGAATAACTAATTAACCATAATAAACATCATTTGCATGAATGACCCTAAAAGTAAAGTGCTAGGTGCTCAAAAGGTGCTTAAAAAGTGCATTAGTGCTCCAATATTATTGCTGGTGCTCCACAATTAAGGACAGTGACATGTGCCACACTCCCCTGTTTTGATCCCACTCACCAGATGGCAAGGACCCACAGCTTTGCAGTCTGGAGTCAAAAAGTTTGGATCCAATAGGATCAGTTGGGAGACGCAACGTTTTCTCTGGAGCCTCTTACAGTGTTGATTTCCATAAATGTTCAAAGGTGCTCGATCATAATCATGTGGGAAACAAAGAAGGAACCGATAGTGAAGTACTGTATGGTCAAGGTAAATTTGCGCTGGCTAGGCAGGGGCTACTTACAAGAAACCAAAACACAACAGGCATCAGCATGGAGCTCCGGGTGCGCTGCTGGTCAGCGTGCGTTCCAAGGATGGCGAAAGTGATGTCAGTGGTTCGGGAGATCGGAAGTGCGTCAACGCGTTTCACCCCTCCTTCAGGGCGTCATCAAGGACATCCAGTTTCGTGTGCTCAGATTTATACCCGAAAATGGGTCCCTCCTCTCGCACAATCCAATAGGAAATAGCCAATTCCCTTAGGTGTCACAGCACCAACTTCCTTGATATGACATCATTCCTGTTACCATCGTATTTGCTCAATCAGCTTTTAATACAATCAATGTTTACCCTATAATGATACTAAAAGGATTTCTTTAACATCATATAAAAATAAATATATTACAAACATTATAGAAACATTTAATCAATTTATCTTAAAATCGTATATCATATTTGATTATGAATAGATTAACAAAAATAAAAATAAAAATAAAATAAAATGAAAAACCTAAATAAAATAAAAATAAAAATAAAGATGAATATAAAAATAAATATAAAGATACAAATAAAATAAAAATGGAAATAAAAATAGAAGTGAAAATAAAAATACAAATAGAAATCAATAAAGAAAAATGTAAATTAAAAAAAAGAAAAAAAAAAGAAAAGAAACTGATAAATGTGATAGGATAAAAATTGACATTAACCTGTTAACCTCATTTGTAACCTGGTTAATCCTTGGTCCTATTATTGCTGATGTGTCACAATGTTCAGACTCTGTTCAAATGTTGTATGACAAATTCAATTCAATAAAACGTTATTTGAAAAAAAAATATGCAATAAAATTGTTGAATAAATACCAGTGCAACAAGCAGATATTACCAGTTGGACAAGAAACAATTGAGGTCCAATTCAATGTTTAGGCCCAACGGACTCATAGTACCAAGCCTATGGATCCATTGGGTCTCTTTCTGTGAGACAGCTTTCTTGAGATTGGATCCCCTCCAATGTCCCTCCTTCCTATCAATTCCACAAAAAGTCAGACCACTTGGGTCTCTGTTGTGGAACAGTCTAAAGTAGTTAGACAAGCTGTGGTGTTTGAATCCTTTTTTTATTCTGTTTACATGCTCCCTCAGCCTGATCCCCAGCTTCCTCGTAGTCCTCCCCACATACTGAAGACCGCAGGGACAGGACAGAAGGTATGTGACATGTGTGGTCCCACAGGTAATTAATTTATAGATTTCATAGGGTCTACCTTGAGAATGTGAAAAAAATCAGTAGTTTTCCTTTGTCTATATTTAGAAGTTCTACAAATTACGCATTTGCCACTAAAAAAAACGGTTTGATCTAAAAAAGTAAATTGTTTTCTGGGGGGATTAATAACATTCTGTGCCAACTGTAGCCGGAGTGTGGGTGGTTTTGTGTAAATGAACTGTGGTTTAACTGGTAAGATGTTTTTTAGTTCTCTATATTTGAGCAACAGAGGCCAATGCTCTTTTAATATTTGTTCAAATTGTTTGTGTTGCCTAGTGTAACCTGTCAGGAAAGAAACACCATAATCTATCTTTTTCTTCTCCTTTTTCTTAAATAAAGGCGTTCTATCCATATTTCTTATTATTTCTTTTGTTTTCCTTAAATCTCTCCAGTTATAACCCTTTTTGGAATCTTTCTAAAATTATTTTAGCCTGGATATCATAATCCTCTACTTTATCACAATTCATTTGCACCCTAATCATCTGACTTTTAGGAATCCCACATAGCCATCTTGGATGGTGGCAACTTCCTAGTGGGATTTACCCATTTTGGTCAACTTCCTTGAAAAAGGTCTGGGTTAGCAATTTCACATTTATTTTGTATATGACTATATCAAGGAAGTTGACTGCTTCCCGACTAAAAGTTTCTGAAAAGGAGATGCCAAAGGACTTATCCTCCATTTCCTTGAGAAAATTACAAAAGGATTCCTGTGATCCTGCCCACACTATTAAGATATCATCAATATATATTTTATAGAATCTCAATTCTGGTATATTTTTTCCATATATAGATTTTTTTTCCCACCGGCTCATAAAGAGGTTGGCCACTGACGGAGCATACTTAGCCCCCATGGCCACTCCCCTTATTTGTCTATAAAAAATGTTTCATGCCAAAAGAAATTGTGGCTCATTGCTAAGGCCTGTAGTAGAATCTGCTTCGGTTTGGATTTGATATCTGTCTTTCCTAAAGCCCATTTAACTTCTTCCAAGCCATGGTGCTGTTGGATATTGGTAGAAAGTGAATTTACATCCATACTGGCTAGGATATAATCTTGATCAACTAACATGGGTTTCAACAATTCCATGAGATCCTTACTATCTTACTAAGGTAAGCTGAATGTTTCTGGGTGAGAGGTTGTAAAAAAACAATCCAGATATTCCCCCAGCCTGGAGAAGAGTGAGTCTACCCCACTTACTATCGGTCGGCCTGGGGGTCTAAGTGGATTCCTGTGTACTTTTGGCAACTGATAGATGACTGGAACTTTGAGTGCATCTGGTAGGAGGTATCTTGCTTCCTTTTTTTTAATATACCCTCCTTGTGCGCCCCTTTAATTCATTTTTTCAGTTTGGCTTTAAATTTATTTGTGGGATTCCCCTTTAATTCCTCATAGGTTTTGCTTTCCTCCAGTAACCTGTTTAATTCAAGAAAATAAATGTTTTGCTGTTGTGTTTTGGTTGCTTGTAAGTAACCCCCTAGCCAGTGCAAATTTACCTTAACCATACAGTACTTCACTATTGGTTCCTTCTTTGTTTCCCACATGATTATGATCAAGCACCTTTGAACATTTATGGAAATCAACACTGTAAGAGGCTCCAGAGAAAACGTTGTGTCTCCCAACTGACCTATTGGATCCAAACTTTTCTCACCCCAGACTGCAAAGCTGTGGGTCCTTGCCATCTGGTGAGTGGGGTCACAACAGGGGAGTGTGACACATGCCACTGTCCTTAATTGTGGAGCACCAGCAATAATATTGGAGAACTAATGCACTTTTTAAGCACATTTTGAGCACCTAGCACTTTACTTTTAGAGTCATTCATGCAAATTATGTTTATTATGGTTAATTAGTTGTACTTATTCACTCATTCACAAGCTCTGTTTATATTGTTTTTTCTTCTTTCTCTACATTCATTACATGTACTGCATTCTGCTGGAGCTAGATACACTATGACTTTTGACCTATCTGATGTTTATCTGTTATGATCTGCATGAATACTGGATTAAAGCTTTTTACAACCTACAAGATCATTTGGATCAATTTACTGTTTGCCAAGCTACTAAGACTGTAAGTCAAACCCACCACTCACCCAGTATAAACAAATGGCACAGTATTAATGTATATATACTGTACCTGCAAACTGCTTGCATGTATCTCTATCTTGCAAATGTCACCCCCCTGCAGCAGTAGGAGCCCCAGCAATAATATTGGAGAACTAATGCACTTTTTAAGCACCTTTTGAGCACCTAGCACTTTACTTTTAGAGTCGTTCATGCAAATTATGTTTATTATGGTTAATTGGTTGTACTTATTCACTCATTCGCAAGCACTGTTTATATTGTTTTCTTTATACTTCAGGGTCTAGTACCTTTTTTGGCAATTGCCCCAGGGGGTTTTGTGGCATTATATCCTACGAGCGCCCTTTATCAAATTTATTTGCATGTAATGAATGTAGGCTGAAGCAAGAAGAAGAAGGGTGGGACTAGCCACAGAGTGAAGTAGGGACTAAGTTTTTTAAAGGCACACAAATAAAAAATGCATGTGTAACATGAAACCTGCCTCCTTTTATTTACTGTTTTTGTTCTTCAGATGGATGAATATCTTCTCCTCTCCTACAAAATACACCTACTTGTTATATTAAACCATGCATTTTTTTAGTAGCAGATTTAATTACTTACTAATTATGCAGCTTCTTTACCTTTTAATCATTGCTTGTTTTCCAGTTTAAGGTTTCTCTTGCAGTATCTAATGGAGCCACCCTTGCATGTAGGAACTAGAGCAACTTGAACTCTCCCTACACTGTGTGCATCACATCCCTCTGCCTAAACCTTCTACTCTGCTTTTTTAGCAATTCTGCATCTACCATTCTCCATTATGGCTTCCTCCAACCCTGCTCTGGTGCTATGTTGCTTGCTTTCATTTTCTTCAGTATGCCCATAAAACTTTGTTGTGGTCTTTAGGTTTTTCAAGCATTTTATATGTATTTATTTTAATAATTAAGGGGCATTTATTTTGTACTACTATTGACAATGCTGTCAGAAAAGACATAAGGTGCTCAGACGCATAGGCATGCAAAGCACAGATTTCCCGATAACCATGCTCATTGTCGTGCACATGCACAAATTCCTTGTTAGCCATGCTTATGTGTGCTGGCGCAAACTTCAGTGCACCAAGCGGGGTACGTTCAGAGATCCTCGCAGGCTTCCTCCTCATTACACACTCGGCGTAGTAAAACTCTGAGGATGACGTCACTGGCTCCTCTAGCCAGTGACGTCATCCTCGGAGGTTCACTACGCCGAGTGTGTAATGAGGAGGAAGCCTGCGAGCATCTCTGATCATTTTAAAAATGTGTTTTTAGCCCTGCTAAATGTGAGTGTATCAGCCTACATTGCTTTGGGGGTATATTGAAATATACAACATTGCGCAATGATATGTCTTTCTTTCTGTGGGCAATTCCTTTAGAAATTAACAGCTGCAACGACAATATACCTTTTCAACCACGGGAGTCTACAATCCCATCAGAGCGGGGATACTTGATTTGGAGACTATCATTTTGATTCAGGTTTTTATTGCTTGAAGGTGGTGTGGGACTATCACTCTTTCGGGTGGTGATTGCTTTTTTACACATGTTGTGTAGTATATACGCGGTTGGATAGAATTGTTTGTTTTAATTTTTTTAATTTTTAATTGTTTTTTTTTTTTTTTTTTTCACAGAGGAAGAAGCACAATAAATTATTTGTATTTAGATATATTTCTGTAAATGCTAAATATTTGTGTCGTGTGATATTAATTAGGTTTAAGCGCACTATTATATAAAATAATCTTTGTACTTTTGTTTCACCAAAGCACGTTAAATAGATGCAGCTGAACTAGATTGGTTTATCACTTAGTAGGGTCCATATCAGCGATTTAGTATATCTTTTGCATATACTGTATATGATCTATTTTTAAATTTGGTCAGCTTCAAATGTTGGTAACAACCTCAGCAAATGCCAGCTTATTGTGCAGATGACAACATTTATATTATTTTGCATTACGAGGAATTAAACATATTCTATTCACCTATCTATAACTAATCCTTATTAATTTAAAAATATTGCTTTCATTAATGCTAATGCTGTGGTGTATATTACTTTAATACATGTACCGACTATTATCCCACAGTCATTATAAGTTATAATCATGATAATTAGCGTAGCCTCCCTCTCCTTAGATACTGATGTTATGCTGCACCATTCTCCTCTGGCCAGAAGGCGGAGAGCTAAAGCCAAGCAAGCCCATAAACTTCTATGTAGAGTTTTGAGAATCATGGTTGCAGTTTGAGATGGCAGTCAAATAATGGGATGAAAGGACTACAAATTCTAATAGGCACTGAGCAGAAGGAGGAGTGGAGAGATGATTTGTATTAAACTGCCCCAAAAAGCTATTTCTCTTGGCACTGAGGGAGTCACAAAGAGAGCACCTCTGTGTGGATATTTGCTTGCCAGCAGGAGATAATACCAGCGGAGATTTGGCCCTGAGACTGGGAGTAAGAACACCTAGGGCAACACAGCACAACCCACATCACAGCACCTGTACTCCTGCTGCAAGGAAACTGGGGGTCCACTCACCCTCTGCTTCCCATCACTTATCATGAGAGGCTTTTGGGGAGACACTGAGGGGCCTCCACTTCTACAGCAAGAGGTAACCGCAGTATCCCAGAGACTGGTGAGAGGGCTATTTTCCCATTGCTGTTACTGTTAGCAGGGACTGAGCCACTGAGAGCAGGAAACCAGGTGTACCCAATATATACCGCATCCATACTGCACTCTATATCGCACTTATTACAAACCTACATTGCACCTTTACCAACTTTACACTACATTATACCACACTTTTATCTCATCTGAACCACATCTACCAAGCATTTTTGTCGAAAATCATACCGTACCTATACTGTACCTATACTGCACGCACATTAACTGGGACTGTCGTTAAGTGCATCAATGTTCCTAAAGGGCCACAATGATAGCTGGCAGAAGAACATCTCAAAGGACTGCCTCTCTTGTAACAATTATTCTGCAAGCCCTCTTTGTTCCTCTGCTCCCTCCAATACCATCCTCTTTTTCTTTTGGACAGTGCATACCCAGTCGATCTAGAACTAGCATCGCCCCCATAAATGCGCTCTGGCAGTATAGTTCTAGCACTCGGTAGATTAAAATTTACTACTGCTCACTGCTGCAATTGAGATGGGCTTGCTACTGTTTATGCTGATCTGGACATCAATGTCATCTTATGGCCAGTCCTTAGTGTTAACCACTTTGTATGCTACATTGTGTCATTCCATTGTTAATCTACTTTATGCTTGCCTAGTTAGCCATATCAGGTGACAGTATATTACGTTTGCCTTTACTACCTGGTTTGGTGACTGTTTTCCTTGATATATCACTACTGTAGGGTACTATTTATTACATTTAGTGATTTCCTGTGATATTGTACTTTTGTAGACTGAACCTGGTGTGTCAGAGGGGCTTAGGTTCTTGAGAAGGTCGAGGCAAAGAACAGAGGACCCATCCTATCTAGTGGCTCTTACAGGGGTAAGGCTACATTAATAATATTTTTGAAACTTGTTTATTATATGAAAACATAATGTGCTTGGTTAGGAGCCTTTCACGTTCTAATATGTTGGACCAGTAAGCCTACAAAACCCAGTGTGTAGCCTAATGAACTAAGGGAGGTCTTTCAAAGGTATCTTTTATAGTCTTTGCTATCCCACAGACATCTGCATCATCACCTAGTTTTTCTACTATTGACAGTATGGTCTGTCAGCTATCTAATATTTTGGGTACTTTAGATGTCATTATTCTTGATTTGTTTTTTTTAAATAATGTTCACTTGAAGTAATCATAATACATTTCTTTGTATACCTTCAGCTTCTTGATCAAAAATATATTATTCTCTTTTTATAAATCTTTAGTGATCAGTATCATAATTTTGCTATGACGCTTCATCTCCACTGATGATAATCAAGCACCGAAACAGGAACTGGCTTTAAATCTAAAATCAAAAGTGTAGAAAAGTGGAGTCTTTGATCATAGCAGTTAGTAAAGATTTCTTGATTCGTTTTCCAATCGCTGAGAAAGAAGGTCAATGGCTGTTTCATTTGAGAATGGCTGCTGAGTAGATATTTGTATCCAGTATGATATATTGCTATTTATGTAGATTATAATTGTATATTTTCGTTGTGTATATATTTTAAATACAATTTGTCTCCATAAAGTTTCATGTATTTGTTTATATAACATACCACATACTTTGTGCAACACCATAGAATATAATGGTTCTATAAATAATAATAGCTGATTATTATTCACCTAATCAATATGATTTTAGTATATATTATTATAGTAATAGAATTCATTAAAGGAAGTACAACACTACATGTCTAAATTGTACAAGAGCCTAAATATTTTTAAACAAGCTCTACCAAATTTGTAAAAATGGGTAATATATCTGGTTACAACCATTCCTCACAAATTGATATCACATTATTTTAAAATGAAAGACATAGGACAAATCCTATTGTCTGTTTCTTAGTTTCTCACAGCCAAGGTCATCCACAGTCTGGAACAATGATCAAAGACTTCAACATTAATCTCAAATAACATAAAGATCACATTTGTAAAGACACTACCAGGAGAGGATCAGTTATGAGAGACTTGAGATATGCACTGCTTTGTTTAAAAAACAGCAAAAAATCTCACTGGTACCATGTCAATGGCTAATAATGGCATACTTTCACCTTCCTTTTGAAAGGCAAGAGGCTGGTATAGAGGTGTTTTGCATATTTTAAAAATTTTCAGGTATGATTATACAGACTATCACATAAATAGTTTTGACACAGGCAAGCGATAGTTATGTATTATAGACAGATAGATACGTACATACTTTCTTTGTAGCATTACTGAAACACCTCAAGCCTGGTCTAGGTAAAGCAGCAATCATCAGGTATCCATCTGGTATGATCCTTTCTTCCCTCGATTAGGAGGATAAAAAAAAATCATCCTTTTTTTACCTGCTATAAACTATTATCTATGTAAGTCTATAAGTGGATAGAAAGTATAAACTGGAGCTCTAGCCAAAACATTTTTTTTAGATTTATGTAGGGTGACATGGGGTTAGAACGTCTGTCACTTCCTATTGTCTGTATGTTTGGCTGTCTGTATCCACTATTTATGAATGTCTGCTTATTTCCTGTCACATTTTTCACTGTGCAGAATGATAGATGTGTGTAAACCACAAGACTGACTGAACAGAAAAACGATCATTTGGCAGTTAAAGTTTAATATTTTTAAAACGTGCGCATTGAACTGTTTGCCTAGAGGTTCACTTTAAATATTAGAACAACAAAAATTGTTCTGATGTGTATATCAGGAAAAAAAATGCAGCACAAAATGCACTCGGCTCCTAAGTCCTACTGTAGAGTGAAAACCCAGCTGGCCTAATATGGTACAGTTTTTTTTGTTTAGCCAGGGAGGTGAACAAAAAAAAGTCAGTTTCCCCATCCACACATTCGATATGGATGCGGGAATCCTCCCCGCTATGTCATTGCATTCTGACAGTGGGACTTCCATTAGAATACACTGATTAGCACTGCAACTAATAGGCCGTAGTGCTGATCAAGTGGAAATTTACCAGCAAGCCTTTTCATGAAAAGGCAATCAATAGACTGATTTCTCATGAATGGGAATGGCCACACAGCTGAACCAATCTAAAATTTTGATCCATGTATGGGCAGCTTAAGTGTTGTCAGCGCTGTTTTTATTTTTCAAAACTTTTCAGACTCACCTACTCTCCAATCTTCACAATATAAAGACTTATCATTGTGAAGCCCCAAGATAAGAACTGCTAATTGCTCTCTTTGAAACAGCACTGGAAGTAAGCACAAAGCATGGGAGAGCTCTGAATTTCTGTCTTGATCAACAGATATTATTTTTTTTAACTTATCAAACAGATTTAACAAAACCCTTTCAATGTTATACCGGTGCTCCTCACTCAACGACCTGGTTCCGTTCCAGCGACCAAGTTGTTAAACTAATTGGTCGTTAAACGAAGAGCCACATGTAATCAATATTTTAAGCATTCTTAACTACTGAACTGTACTGTTTTCTGAAAAAAGTTCTAAACCCGAAACTCCAACTCAATAACCTTGTTTTCATTTGCATAAGTACAGAACACAAAAATACTGTACTGATATACAGTGCGTCGTTCAGTTCGGGAGAGCTGGTCGTAAGTCAGAGCGGTCGTTTAACAGGTAAGTCGTTAACGAGGCGTATCTGTATTTAGAAATCATAAGGGAGCAAAAAAGAGATGTTGCAACTGCATATGAATTAGAATATTTATTAGAGGTACCCATAGCTATAAGATTGAAATCTGCTGTACTGGGTGATGATCTATACAGTGCCTTGAAAAAGTATTCACACCCCATGAAATTTTCCACATTTTATCATGTTACAACTAAAAACGTAAATGTATTTTATTGGGATTTTATGTTATAGACAACACAAAGTGGCACATAATTGTGAAGTGGAAGGAAATGATAAATGGTTTCCAAATTTTTTACACATAGATATCTGAAAAGTGTGGCGTGCATTTGTATTCAGCCCCTTTTACTCTGATGCCCCCTAACTAAAATCTAGTGGTCTTCAGAAATCACCTAATTAGTAAATAGAATCCACATGTGTGTTCTGTGAAGCCCTCAGAGGTTTGTTAGAGAACCTTAGTGAACAAACAGCATCATGAAGGTCAAGGAACACACCAGACAAGTCAGGACAGTGGTGTAGTGGTTAGCACTTTCACCTAGCAGTAATAGGGTCGCTGGTTCAAATCCCGACCACGACACCTTCTGACTGGAGTTTGCATGTTCTCCCTGTGCCTACGTGGGTTTCCTCCGGGTACTCCGGTTTCCTCCCACACTCCAAAGACATGCTGGTAGGTTAATTAGATCCTGTCGATAAAAATTGGCCAAATATGTGTATGTTGTATGTGTATGTGTATGTGTTTGTAAGCATGTCAGGACCCCACAGGGCAAGGACCGCACTATACCACAGATGGACACCAGTGGCAAAAAAGCACCCTGAGGCGATTCAGTTCGCATAGGTTGCACTATACAAGTCATTCATTCATTCATTCAGGAATAACGTTGTGGAGAAGTTTAAAGCAGGGTTAGGTTATAAAAAAATATCCCAAACTTTGAACATCTCACAGAGCACTGTTCAATCCATCATCTGCAAATGGAAAGAGTATGGCACAACTGCAAACCTACCAAAACATGGCCGTCCACCTAAGCTGACAGGCCAGGCAAGGAGAGCATTAATCAGAGAAGCAGCCAAGAGGCCCATGGTAACTCTGAAGGGGCTGCAGGGATCCACAGGACAGCTATTAGTCATGCACTCCACAAATGGAGTGGAAAGAAGAAAACTATTGTTAAAAGAAAGCCATAAGAAAGCCATAAGAAGTCCTGTGGGCAGTTTGTGAGAAGCCACGTGGGGACACAGCAAACATGTGGAAGAAGGTGCTCTGGTCAGATGAGACCAAAATTTAACTTTTTGGCCTAAAAGCAAAACACTATGTGGCAGAAAACTAACACTGCACATCACCCTGAACACACCATCCCCACCGTGAAACATGGTGGTGGCAGCATCATGCTGGTCAGAGAGTTGATGGGAAGTTGGATGGAGCCAAATACAGGCAATCTTAGAGGAAAACCTGTTAAAGTCTACAAAAGACTTGAGACTGGGGCGGAGGTTAACCTTCCAGCATGACAATGACCCTAAACATACAGCCAGAACTACATTTGAATGATTTAGATCAAAGCATATTCATGTGTTAGAATGGCCCAGTCAAAGTCCAGACCTAAATCCAATTGAGAATCTGTGGCAAGACTTGAAAATTGCTGTTCACAGACGCTCTTCATCCAACCTGACAGAGCTTGATCTATTTTGAAAAGAAGAATGGGCAAAAATGTCACTCTAGATGCGCAAAGCTTGTAGAGACATACCTAAAAAAACTTGCACCTGTAATTGCAGCGAAAGGTGGTTCTACAAAGTATTGACTCAGGGGGGCTGAATACAAATGCACGCCACACTTTTCAGATATTTATTTGTAAAAATTTTGAAAACCATTCATCATTTTCCTTCTACTTCACAATTATGTGTCATTTTGTGTTAGTTTATCACATTAAAAACCCAATAAATTACATTTAAGTTTTTGGTTGTAACATGGCAAAATGTGGAAAATGTCAAGGGGTATGAATACTTTTTCAAGGCACTGTATTTCTGTTGTTACTATTGAATCCCTACAAACATCCCCAGCTACCCAAACCTGGGGAAAACAGGAGTCCAGCATATCCTACCACTATTGTATTTGTTTTCTGCCAAGGCAAGCCTCTAGTAAGGATACCCTCCTGCTCTCCCATACCTATCTATAGCTATGAATATACACGCTAGAAAGATCTAAGCATACATTTTTATGGAATGAATTTTCAGATTAAAGATTTTTAGGAAATTACATTATAACCAGACACCTAACCTAAATTTGAAATCTGTGAGAATATCTAAAGATATTTGTGTCAGGAAAAGGTCATGTCCATGCTTGAGCCACAGACAAAGAATGGATAACTGCAACTTAAGCTATATTAATCACTTTTAATGTAACTGTACTTAGTGCCAGGGCAAGGTCCTCTGGCACTAAAGGCAAACATACTAAAGTGCCTTGTCCCTGAATAGTATGGATGCACATCAATGTACAGTTATCGGGCTGGAGCAATGTACAGAAATGCCAGCCACTGTCCACCAGCCCTAAAGTTAGCTCCTTTTGGTCCAAGAAGGGCAACAAACATGGTTAAACCAGTGTGATTCCGTCATTATCACCTTGTTAAAACAAGCATTATTATTATAAAAAGCTAAGGGAAAACGGGAATGAAAGATGCCATAAAAAAAGGGGTTAAAATGTTATTATGATGTACACAACACCGGTTTATAAATGAAAGCTACAGATCTAAAGCCTAATCAATGAGGCTCCTCTGTCACTTTGATAGCTGGTTCACTGCCCTCTGTGTATCAGGAGTAGTGCAGGCACTTCTGATAAAAAGTTGATAGCTGTAACACTCACAGTGTACATTGTGAGAACCACTTTTGCACTGTCATTTTGACAGCTAAGTCCTGCACACTGCAGGAAACAGGTGGGAGGATGTTGAGTTAGGAGAGGATACTGCATCAGCTGAGCCACCCCTGCATAGCACCTGGGATGGGTGAGTATCCCGCCTCTGCCTTGATCCAGCCTTGATTGTGACAACACTTTAACAATAAATTAATGGTTCACAGCAAAGAGGAGGCAGCGCAATTGTTTTTCACTTTTCTGGTGATATATCCTACTTTGTTAAGAATAACCTGCTCTTTGATTGGCGCAAGAAGGAGGCAGCTGTGAGCATTCATTCCTATGCTCCTCAACATAAGGAGCTGCCTGTCTAGAATGTTGCATGGAAGAACAAGGCAGCTATAAAATTAAAAAAAAAAATCTGTTTTATAAAAAATAACTGCCCCCCTTGTTGCAGTCAGCCCCTTAATTTCTCCTCTTTCCAGTCTCCTCTTTTCAAAATGCAGGAATGAAAAATGAAAAACAAAAAAACAGTAGGAATGTAGAAACTGTCTTTCTTCAGAAGAGAGCAAGATTTAAAATATGTAATTTTAGCTCAGGAAGTCTGACACAGTACCACAAAAAGTCTTTCTTTATAATTTAGGAAACATGGGACTGAAAGAGACCTCTTATGCCGCGTACACACGGTCCGAATTTCCCACAACAAATGTTCGATGTGAGCTTGTTGTCGGAAATTCCGACTGTGTGTAGGCTCCATCTGACATTTGCTGTCGGAATTACCGCCAACAAAAATTTGAGAGCTGGATCTCAAATTTTCCGACAACAAAATCCGTAAATTCCGAGGGTGTGTATACAATTCCGACACACAAAATTCCATGCATGCTCGGAATCAAGCAGAAGAGCCGCACTGGCTATTGAACTTCATTTTTCTTGGCTCGTCGTATGTCTTGTACGTCACCACGTTCTTGACGTTCGGAATTTCCGACAACATTTGTGTGACTGTGTGTATGCAAGACAAGTTTGAGCCAACATCCGTCGGAAATAAATCCACGGTTTTGTTGTCGGAATGTCCGATCGTGTGTACGCGGCATTATACTTGGACAGAACATTGTCTTCAGCAAAGAGAAGACAATAGGAAATAGAAATAAATCCATGCAGGCTAAAATTGCCAGTATAGTTGCCACTGGTAGGTTTAGACAAAATGAAATGTTTTCTATGTTTTGAATATGGCCAATCAATTTGTGAATATTGAATGATATTTGCAAACTCGGGAAAAAAAACATTTTCAGAGTGGATCTCTGGGAAACTTTTCAGAACAGGGTAATTCTGTTCAGCAATTTTTCACAATCGTCTTTTCCACTGCACAACAAAAAAGAATATGGCACTTTTTCCACGTTCTGCTCTAAAGATTTTTTGATCACATCCCTACTCATTGAACAGAAATGACAAGGTTGATTCACTGTTTAATGACCAAGCTGAGAGAAATGTGGCACTGAAAGCTACAAATAGAATCACAAACGCTTTTCAAATAAAACAGATTGCAAACATGAATTTTGAGGTTCAGAGGTTAAACTAGAACTGGGTCTGCTGTAAAATATCAATAGTAAAATTTTATAGGACTAAATTTTAAAAATGTTTCTTGTTCCAAAAATGACTGTACATTATAAAGGCAGATTAACAATGATGTCTGGTAGGTTTATAGTGGCCAGCTTTTTAAAAGCTTTGACTTTTTTTTATTGGCTTGCTTGCAAAAGTTTACCAATATATGCCCTGCAAGTCACAAGAAAATAATTGCCACTGCGGTGCTAAAGGTAGAAATGCAGTGCTTTAAAAATATATACAGGCCATAAATTTTAAATAAAGAGATTTTGCTGCAATACTCACCTTTTAAATTGTAAGAAGATTTTTACTCTAAGTGGCACAGAATTAACAAAAGCTGAAATGTCCACACTAAATAAAGGTTTGAAATATGCCCAATCTTGGGGGTTGAATAAATTCCAAACCTTTACCAGTGTCCAGATATTTGGCATAAAATAGTATTAAGAGGCACTTTATGGGTAATTCCAATATACGGAATAGTACCCATCTGACAACAGAAAGATTGGCCATACAGGCTTCACTAATGCATTTATTTTAAACCCCCCTGGCAGGGGCGGCTCCAGACCAAATTTTTTGGGAGTGTGTGCAGGTGCTGGAAGCAAAAGCGTGGGAGCTGATTTGGCACGCTTACAAGTGCCAAAAAAAGGGTTACTTTCATTTTAAGGGCCGCAAAGAAGCCAGAGAACCATCTACAGACTCAGTCATACTTTGTGCCATGCCAATGCCAGAAGCTCTTCCAGACCACTTCCTCTTTGCACCACAAACAACTCATATCAATCTGCCAACGATGATAGCCCTGAGTCCCAGCAGGCTACTATAGACTAGATGTCAGGAGATGCAGGATTACTCTGCAGACCACAGATCCTGACACCCCTCTATCATTGCTTATTAGCTAGGAAAATCTAAATACAGCCTCTTACTATGGTACATGAGTGTTGCTAGGATTGTGAAAGACCTAGGGCACACAATAAAAAAAAAATTAAAAAGCACTTAGCATGCCACGGTTCATAGTGGGCATGCAGAGATAACAACTGACAGTGGGAGTGGCTTAAAAGAAATATATTAAATAGAATCTGATAAGTGTGCATAGAAACTAAAGCACTTAGTGGTAATTCCCCAAAAGATTAAAAAAATTATAATAAATAGAGAAAGCAGCATAAAGTGTGAACTAACAAACACTTTGAGAAATACCTAAATATTAAATAGATGTTCTAATTCGTGCCGATTTCATGCTGTGCAAAATTAATTAAAGTGCTGAGTGCAAAAAGGTGATACATACATAACTAGAATAAGTGAATAAAATCTAAACCATCAGATTAAATCCATTTATGCATTACAAACAAAAGCAGATCTCCTGGCGGCTATTAGCCACCATTTCATTGTTCCTCCTCCAAAAATAAAGTGACATGTGCAATAAAACAAAAGTTCATCTGGATATTTGAGATCTTTACACCCACTTTGGTGCACTATCACCACCACAACTTTGAGCATACAGGGTGCTACCAGAGGCTGCAACCACAATACATAGGCCCAAATACGCTTACAAGTAAAAGGATTGAGCTGGCAAATCTGTAGTCTATATAGCGTTTTTAATGGTCGGTTACAAAAAGTGCTACGACTAAGGCTGTTGCCAAAACGCATCAGCTGTTTTGCTTGTCACTTTTTGTAACCAACCATTAAATTGCTATATATATATATATATATATATATATATATATATATATATATATACTACAATTTCCAGCTCAATCCTTTCAGTTGTTTCTGCTGAAGTGTGTAAGGACACACTGATCCTGAGCACCTGAAATTGGATTGGGTGTTCCCCACTTTGTGCACTGTCTCTCTTCATTCAAACACACTTAAAGCGGTTCTGCACACATTTCATTTAGTAAATCTCTTTGCCTTCCAAATCAGGCAAAGAGTACTAAATGAAATGTGTTTTTTTTTTTTTCACTTACCTTGTAATCGATGACTTCCTGTCTTCTGTCTCTTCGGGGGTGGGCGGGGTCTGTGCGGGGATCCTCGTCACGCCGCACTGTCTCCTGGGATCTGGTGTCATTGATCCCAGGAGTCTGTGCGGGCATCTTCCGAAATCTCGCGAGATTTCGGCCACATCTTCCGAAATCTCGCGAGATTTCGGACACATCTTCCGAAATCTCGCGAGATGTCGGCAGATGTGCCGACATCTCGCGAGATTTCGGAGAACGTGAGCTGCACTTTGCCGTTACTGCGCACGCGCGAGCTCGGCGCAGTAATGGCGGTGCATGCTGGGCCATCTAAAGTGCCTGTGGGGTTTCACATGCCCACAGGCAAGATGGCCCCCAGCAGAAAAGAAGCATATAAAGAATTTTATCGGAGGAAAACCGGCTGCGATCGAGATGGAAGATGGAACAGGTGAGTCCCCCAATTTAGCTATATGGCCTTGGCATATTCCCCCAAAAAAAAAAAAAGCAGTGCAGAACCGCTTTAATTGTAATCCGGCTGGCTCCAAATGAATAAGCCGTATTGCAGTTTTCAAAGGCTTGCCAACTGACATCATCACCTGGTAGCTGCAGTCATAATATATGCATGAAAAATAAAATCTACCATAGTACATAAACCCTTTAATAGATTATTTATTTGAAAGTGAAAGTGCAGAACAAAACCAAAGAAATTCCTAGCTCAACCTATTGACCAGCCTGCAACTAACCAAATTGTCCTGTCTAACTGCATGCGTTAAAAACAGGAATTTAGTCTGCACACATTTGCAAATACATGCGTAAGCTACAGAGCCCCATCAAGGCACCACAGTATCTGTAGTTCTAAATCGAAATTTTGAGAGCCTCCACAGAGGCTTCCAACCAGTAATAGGCTTACACCACAGACAATCCCCAAAGAGCATCCCACTCTGGACATCACTGCCTCAGCTCTGATGTCACAGAGCTGGTCCAGGCTCTGCCAAGACTAAGACCAGTGGTTCAGGCGGCAATAAAACCATGGCTCAAATGCCTGCTTTTTTGCCCCCTTACTGCAAATGTATATAAGCCCTTACATTGATTGGTGGCATATATATTTATCATATTAGTAACGAAAACTTTATGTTAACATGAGGAGGGAGAGGGAAAGTTCACTTTACTTATATTGAGATTGATTGTGACACCACACCTGCATTGTTAGGGCTCATTCACACTAGTGGTTAGGCGGCTGTAAAATCCTTCAGTTGAGCCACATTTTTACCACCCCTAACTGTTACCTTTTTAGTTGCATAGGCAGCAGCTGGAGGTTTACACATGCTGTGGTCTTGATGTTTTTTTTCATGGCAGGAACCACCCACTGAACACAACCCATCCAAGTGAATAGGGCTGCTCTGCAATGCACACAGTTGTGGTGCACTAGTGTGGGGTCCAAGGAGATAAAGCTGTCAGGAGGAGGTGATACAACACTTTTATCGGCACCTGTCTAATGTTCGCTAAAAAACAATCTAAATTTTGATTGCTCTTCAGAGGGCAAAACTATTGTGCATGCACTGAAAGTGTTAAATATGGAGCTAGCAGAGAAAGGAAAGGGACAGGACACACAGATCTCATGGATTCGTTTCTCCCTATCACAGAAGTCTCTGTAATAAACATTATTTTTGCTGATATAAATCACTGTATGAGGTCTGTGTGATGCTACTGATGCTATGGATCTAACAGCCTGTTAATTACAACATACATAACTTGTAAGAGCATGTTTTCCTCTTGTCCTGTCCCCTTGTAGAGAATACTGCCTGCACTAAACCACACACCTATCACTGTCCAGGCTGCTGCACAACTTGCTTCTCCCCTCCCTGAAGTATTGATAAAAAAGAGACTCACATGCGAGTTAGAAAGGCGAGGGGTAATTTTGACTTCTTTTTATTCCTCTGGATCTGGCTGAAATCAAAACAAGGCTACAGAGGAAGTGGAAGTGGTTGTAGCACAGGCACAGCATGATTGGATAACAGGCATGGACTGGCGATCGGGACTACCGGGAGTTTCCCGGTGGGCCAAATGGCTCAGTGGGCCAGTCAGGTGCAGTCCTGGAGCCGCTCCCCTCTGACAGTGAGTGATCGCGATTTCACTCCTGTCAGGAGGAGCTGCTTCCGTCACTTGCTGGAGAGAGCATTAAGCGTTATGCTCCCTCCAGCCTGCAGGGGGAGATAGACAGCCGGCAGACTTTCCTTCCTCTCTCCCCATATCACTTGTTATCACATGACTGGAGAGAGGAAGGAAAAAATTGTACTTGTGGGAGAGGGAGGACTGCTGATGGGGACTCTCACATCAGTGTGTCCACATCAGAGAGTCCCCATGAGCAGCCCCCTTCACATCAGAGTCCCCATGAGCAGCCCCCTTCACATCAGAGTCCCCATGAGCAGCCCCCTTCACATCAGAGAGTCCCCATGAGCAGCTCCCTTCACATCAGAGAGTCCCCATCAGCAGTCCCCACCAGCAGCCCCCTTCACGTCAGTGTGTCCCCATCAGAGAGTCCCCATCAGCAGCCCCCTTCACATCAGAGAGTCCCCATCAGCAGTCCCCTTCACATCAAAGAGTCTGATGTGAAGGGGACTGCTGTTGCGGACTCTCTGATGTGAAGGGGGCTGCTGATGGGGACTCTCTGATGGGGACACACTGATGTGAAGGGGGCTGCTGGTGGGGACTGCCGATGGGAACTCTCTGATGTGAAAGGGACTGCTAATGGGGACTCTCTGATGTGAAGGGAGCTGCTCATGGGGACTCTCTGATGTGAAGGGGGCTGCTCATGGGGACTCTGATGTGAAGGGGGCTGCTCATGGGGACTCTGATGTGAAGGGGGCTGCTCATGGGGACTCTCTGATGTGGACACACTGATGTGAATGGGGCTGCTGATGGGGACTCTCTGTGAAGGAAGCTGCTGATTGGGACTCTCTGATCTAAGGGGGACGCTGTTGGGGACACACTGATGTAAGGGGGACCCTGTTGGGGACATTCAAAATGAAAGTGGGCCGGTCATGATGAAGTCCAGGGCCAAATTTTTGTCCCAGTCCAGCCCTGTTGGATAATACTGAACAGGTGCTTCCAAGATCCCCTAATTACCTGCTCTGTGCAAGGGTTTTGCACAGAGCGGCCCCGATCCTCCTTTTCTGGAGTGTCTCGGCAGCACTCCTGGCTCCTCCTCTTCATCGGGTGCCCCACACAGAGAGGCATTTTCCATGGGGGCACCCATGCTGGCGCGTTCCTGAGTCCTGCTGCTGCGTCCATTGACACAGACAGTAAGACTCAGCCCTGCCCTCGACTCCCATGTCACTGGATTTGATTAACAGCAGCAGGAGCCAATGGCTTATTCATTGCAAGGTGGGAAGAGAGCACCATCTATAATAGATCCATAATAGAGATCCTACTTTGAAGGTGGGACAGGAAAAATAATTCAAGGTGTGCCTACGAAATATGAAAAGAAAGAATAAAGAAGGAGATGGCATGGATGCTATTTTTTCCTTTGGAGCACTATTTCATGGTTGACAAACGATGTACCTCCCTAGTTTTGTAAAGGGTTGTCAGGTGTCAAGTGAGTTGAGTCAGAGGGGAAGGCTATGAGTGACATGGGACAATTAGTTCCTGGAGCCTATAGAATTTGACCTGGGAGGCACAACACGAATCTCAGGAAGCTGGGGGGGGGGGCAGGAAAATAAGTGTCCCCTGTGCCAGTGGGTAGCTCGAATTGACCTGGGATGGTTCAGGCTCCCAGTGTCTGGAAGTAGCTGCTGTATTCTATGTATTATTCTCTGTTTCTGACTGGATTGTACTGGAGCTAGAATGGAAATACTAACCGCTATTGTATTCTTCATATCCCTCTTTACAAGACCATTGAAAATGGTGAAGTATGTATACTTTAAGATTTAGTACATAAGTGTCTGCCATCTTTAGGTCCTGTATTACCTTTAATGAACATGCACATATATGAACTGTTTTACCTGCCAAATAATTTCTTGTTCTGTTCAGCCATTTTTATGATCCATACACTTCCAACTAATTAAATCACTCTTTATTGCTCCTTGGCCTGCCCTAAGTGGCTAAATGTAAGAGGAAATGCTTGGACTGGGCTGGGATAAGCTGTGCATTGCCACCCTTATGCCCTGTACACACGGTCGGATTTTCCGACTGAAAATGTCCTATCCGACCATGTTGTCGGAAATTCCGACCGTGTGTGGGCTCCATCGGACTTTTTCCGTCGGAATTTCCAACGGAAAAAGTTTGAGATCCTGCTGTCAAATTTTCCGACAACAAAGTCCTATTGGACTTTTTCCGATCGTGTGTAGCGAATTCAGACAAAGTGCCACGCATGCTCAGATCACATTACAAGACCAAAGCTATTGGCTACTAGCCTCTACGTAGTCCCGTCGTACGCAACAAACGTCACCACGTTTAGAATGATCGGATTTTTCGACAACTTTGTCCGACCGTGTGTATGCAACACTAGTGTCGGACAAAATCCGTCTGAAAAAATCCGACGGATTTTGTGGTCGGAATTTCTGACCGTGTGTACGGGGCATTAGGCTCGGTTCACACTGCCATGACCTGCAACTTCAGGGAATGCCTGTGTAATACTACTGTAATGTCGGATCCAAATCACATCAATTAAGATGAGGATCCGACGTGGAGGCAACTTCCATTAAAGTCTATGGGCACAAATCGGATAGAGGTCACCTTGAAGTAGTATGGGAAACTTTTCTAAAGTTAGACCGACTTCAGTAGTGCTAATTAAGACAGCTCTCATTGACTAAAATGGGATTTCACGTCACGCAACTTGGGGTCTCACAAGTCGAATCCCAAATCAAGGCAGTATGAACCGAGCCTTACACTGTTCTTTAAATTGTATAACAGGGCCAGACACATTTGAAATATTAATCATGTAATAAGTGTTAAATATGATTTTTAATTTCTGTGTCCATGCTCTCTGTAAATAACATAAAATATTGTTTAAACTCAAAATTTTTTGTCAGATTTCTGCGATTTACTGGAAACCAGGTCAATAATAAATTGGCAGGCAGGCAAAAACAAGCTCATTAAATAGTGGCATGCATGGTAGATGTGTTTATTTTTGTTTGTTGCTAGCTTCAAAAATGTATATATGGTGCTTGATTCATCATTAAAAGCATGCAGTCATTTTAAGACTAGTCTGACCTCGTACAACTAATATTTCAGTGCAGTTGCGTATTTGACCAGAAGGTAAATGGAAACATAAATATGAATTGCATCACCAAAGAAAACATCAGAAAATTTATTTTCTTATTTGTCTTAACTTGGATTTCACCAGTAAATTAATTGCTCACTTAACAACCTATAAAAGATTAAACCAACATACACTGAGTAGCCATTTGCTACTTCATTTGCTTCTCATTCTCCTTAGTATTCCCATCCAGCTGCTACTACTTCTGCTGTTTCCCCAGGTTCTTATTGTACACATATTGTTAATTTTTAGATGATTCGTTTGGCTTCCATTACTATAGACCACTTAATTTGCCCTGACAGGTGCAACAGTGTTCCATTTTAGCCTTCAGGTGTGCCGTGCACATGGATGGATGGGGGAGGGGTGACCAAACACACTAATGTCCTGATTGGCTTTTTGCACACTCTGGTTTCTCATTGTAGCATTTGGTTAGCTTGTGGGTGTAATCTTTTTGCTGTGTCATATCAACCTAGATTATCACTTGCCTTCCACTGACCTTGCCTAACTTCTTACCTTGCTGTGGCTCCTGACCTTTAATCTATTCTAGGTATCAGCCTTGCCACCTAGCTTGTTTATCTCTGACAGTGACTCTGGCATGTCCCTGGTAGGGAGATCTTTCATTGTCTCCTTTCTAAGACATAGGGGTTTATTTACTAAAGCTGAAAAGTGCAAAATCAGGCTCACTTCTGAAAAAAAAAAACAAAAAAAACAATCAGATTCAAACCTCAGCTTGTTCTATTAAGCTTTGGCAATAAAACCTGGAAGCTGATTGGTTTCAATGCAAAAGTGAGCTTGATTTTGCACTTGCCGGCTTTAGTAAATAAACATCATAATATGTAGTAACAGATCTTTGCAACAGATACATCAAAACTCATAGGGTAACTTAAAGAGGAAGTAAAGCCATACTAAAAAAAAAAAAAAATTGACTCTGCAGGGCAAAGGCATAATGAGCTAGTATGCATAGCATACTAGCTCATTATAAATAACTTACCTGAGATGGAAGCCCCTGAAGCGACCCTCGTTGTCCTCCTCCGGCGCCGCCATCTATCCCGGAGTGACTTCCGGTTATCGTGGCTCCAGCGCTGTGACTGGCGCAGGCGAGCCGCCACTAACGGCATGATCGCCGTTAGCAGCAGCATGCTCGGTGCGCCTGCGCGCCGCTGTCAGCGGTGAGCGTCTTTTGCAAATATCTCCTAAATAGGGATGGGCCCGGTGCTCGATTCGAACCAACGTTCGAATCGAGCACCGGGCGTTCGCTCGCTCGGCGAGCCCAGAACTATTTGGGCCGTTCGCATCACATTCGTGTGATGCGAGCGGCCCGCAATGCATTGCGGCCGGCGCAGTGCATTGCTGGCTGATGATTGGCCAAGCATGCACTGTGACCCTGCATGCTTGGCCAATCACAGCGCCGGAAACTAGGAGAGCAATAATTGGCTACAGGCAGGACGCCTGTAGCCAATTAAAGCTCAGGGGCTTTAGTACATGCCCCACCATATAAAAGGCCGCCACGCCGTCGGCCCCGGTCACATGTGTTCCGGCTTTAGGGAGAGCAGTCTGCTGATTTGCTTCTTTGCTTGATTGCTATTTCTTTGCTAAACCATTGCTACCTGAGTCATTCATCATTACTGAATACTGATCATTCATTGCTGCTGATTGCACAGTGAGTGTGATATTAGCTGCTGCTGGGGATTAGTCTGGTGTGTGCGTGCTGTTAGTACAGCATAGCAGTAGCACCAACCGCAGTGCTGTTAGAACAGCATTGCATCCCAACTTCTGTCCCAACCTTCTGTCCCATCCCAGGCAGGGATTTATAGGAGCCATATTGTGTTTGTGGCAGCACACATAGGACCTATATTTTCTTGTCAGCAGCACACATATAGTACCTATAGTGTGTTTGTGTCACTCAGCACCCATAGGACTTATAGTGTGTTTGTGGCAGCACACATAGGTCCTATATTTTCTTGTCAGCAGCACACATATAGTACCTATAGTGTGTTTGTGTCACTCAGCACCCATAGGACTTATAGTGTGTTTGTGGCAGCACACATAGGTCCTATATTTTCTTGTCAGCAGCACACATATAGTACCTATAGTGTGTTTGTGTCAGGACCCATAGGACTTATAGTGTGTTTGTGGCAGCACACATAGGTCCTATATTTTCTTGTCAGCAGCACACATATAGTACCTATAGTGTGTTTGTGTCAGGACCCATAGGACTTATAGTGTGTTTGTGGCAGCACACATAGGTCTTATATTTTCTTGTCAGCAGCACACATATAGTACCTATAGTGTGTTTGTGTCAGGACCCATAGGACTTATAGTGTGTTTGTGGCAGCACACATAGGACCTATATTTTCTTGTCAGCAGCACACATCTAGTACCTATAGTGTGTTTGTGTCAGGACCCATAGGACTTATAGTGTGTTTGTGGCAGCACACATAGGACCTATATTTTCTTGTCAGCAGCACACATCTAGTACCTATAGTGTGTTTGTGTCAGCACCCATAGGACTTATAGTGTGTTTGTGGCAGCACACATAGGTCCTATATTTTCTTGTCAGCAGCACACATATAGTACCTATAGTGTGTTTGTGTCAGGACCCATAGGACTTATAGTGTGTGTTGTGGCAGCACACATAGGTCCTATATTTTCTTGTCAGCAGCACACATATAGTACCTATAATGTGTTTGTGTCACTGAGCACCCATAGGACTTATAGTGTGTTTGTGGCAGCACACATAGGTCCTATATTTTCTTGTCAGCAGCACACATATAGTACCTATAGTGTGTTTGTGTCAGGACCCATAGGACTTATAGTGTGTTTGTGGCAGCACACATAGGACCTATATTTTCTTGTCAGCAGCACACATCTAGTACCTATAGTGTGTTTGTGTCAGGACCCATAGGACTTATAGTGTGTTTGTGGCAGCACACATAGGACCTATATTTTCTTGTCAGCAGCACACATCTAGTACCTATAGTGTGTTTGTGTCAGGACCCATAGGACTTATAGTGTGTTTGTGGCAGCACACATAGGACCTATATTTTCTTGTCAGCAGCACACATCTAGTACCTATAGTGTGTTTGTGTCAGGACCCATAGGACTTATAGTGTGTTTGTGGCAGCACACAAAGGTCCTATATTTTCTTGTCAGTAGCACACATATAGTACCTATAGTGTGTTTGTGTCAGCACTCAGCACCCATAGGACTTATAGTGTGTTTGTGGCAGCACACATAGGTCCTATATTTTCTTGTCAGCAGCACACATATAGTACCTATAGTGTGTTTGTGTCACTCAGCACCCATAAGACTTATAGTGTGTTTGTGTCAGCACACATAGGACCTATATTTTCTTGTCAGCAGCACACATAGTACCTATAGTGTGTTTGTGTCAGCACCCATAGGACTTATAGTGTGTTTGTGGCAGCACACATAGGTCCTATATTTCCTTTTCAGCAGCACACATAGTACCTATAGTGTGTTTGTGTCAGGACCCATAGGACTTATAGTGTGTTTGTGGCAGCACACATAGGACCTATATTTTCTTGTCAGCAGCACACATCTAGTACCTATAGTGTGTTTGTGTCACTCAGCACCCATAGGACTTATAGTGTGTTTGTGGCAGCACACATAGGACCTATATTTTCTTGCCAGCAGCACACATAGTACCTATAGTGTGTTTGTGTCAGCACCCATAGGACTTATAGTGTGTTTGTGGAAGCACACATGTGTGTTTGTGGCAGCACACATAGGTCCTATATTTCCTTTTCAGCAGCACACATAGTACCTATAGTGTGTTTGTGTCAGGACCCATAGGACTTATAGTGTGTTTGTGGCAGCACACATAGGACCTATATTTTCTTGTCAGCAGCACACATCTAGTACCTATAGTGTGTTTGTATCACTCAGCACCCATAGGACTTATAGTGTGTTTGTGGCAGCACACATAGGACCTATATTTTCTTGTCAGCAGCACACATATAGTACCTATAGTGTGTTTGTGTCAGCACCCATAGGACCTACAGTGTTTTGTGAGCACACATAGGAGCTCTATTTTTTATACAATATACACTACCGACTACAATGGCTGGAAGACCGCCAAGGAGAGGCAGACCGTCCCGAGGCAAGAACACAGGGCAAGCAGGCTCTGTTTCTAGAGACAACAGTGCCGGTCGTGGACGTGGTCGTGCATCGTCATCGGCACGTGGCCATGGGACACGCTTGTCTTTGTTTTCGGCAGCTGGACATGTTGAGCCACATCATGCCGAAGGCTTGGTAGAATGGATGACCAAGCCCTCCTCATCCTCCTCATCCTCTCTCACCCAGGCTCAGGGTACTGGCAGAGCAGCTGCCAACGCGTACTCAATGGCATCATCAGCCACCCCTTCCCTAGACCCACCATGTCCTCCTGAGGAGTCCCCCGAACTCTTTGAGCACAGTGTTGGGTACATGCTCCAGGAGGATGCCCAACGATTCGAAGGCTCGGATGATGATACCCAGCTTGAGGAAGGCAGTAGTGTGCGCGCAGAGAGAGGGGATGCTGAAGGACAGCAATCTGGCAGTACTGTTCCACCAGCTGCAGCTTACTGCCAGGTTTGCTCTAGTGGTGAAGAGGGAGGGGATGATGAGGTCACTGACTCCACGTGGGTGCCTGAAGGGAGAGAGGAGGACGAGGAGGAGGAGGAGGAGGATGCGGCGGCACATGTCCAACGAGGCAGGATGCCCCCTGGAGGCCAGCTAGAGGCCAGCACACCAACTGTATCACACCGCAGAGCTCCGCCTGTGCAGGGCGCTGCCTCTGCACGTTATCACAAAAGTTCTTTGGTGTGGGCCTTTTTTGAGACGAGTGCATCAGATCGCACCACTGCTATTTGCAATATTTGTCTCAAGCGTATCTCGCGTGGCCAAAACATCAGCCGCTTGGGCACCACAAGCATGAGCAGACATATGTCGACCTGCCATGCAGCTCGTTGGCAAGCACACATAAAAGACCCACACCAAAGAACAAAGCGAACCTCTCCTTGCTCCTCATCAGCTGGGATCTCCATCCCCACTATATCTTCAGTCCTCTCTGAAAGGTGCTCTGAGAGGACTGAAGGTGTAGAATTAGGTGTGTCACAACCAAGTACTTGCAGTACACCGACGTCCGATTGTAGCAGGCAAATTTCCCTGCCCCAGCTGCTGGACCGTCGAAAGAAGTATACTCCCAGCCATCCACATGCCCAGCGGTTGAATGCTAGCTTGGCTAAATTGCTAGCACTTCAACTGCTGCCTTTTCAGTTGGTAGACTCGGCCCCCTTTCGTGAGTTTGTTCAATGTGCGGTTCCTCAGTGGCAGGTTCCCAAACGCCACTTTTTCTCACGGAAGGCGATTCCGTCTCTCTACCGGCATGTGGAAGGCAATGTCCATGCCTCGCTGGACAGGGCGGTCAGCGGTAAGGTGCATATTACCGCTGACTCATGGTCCAGCAGGCATGGACAGGGACGTTATCTTTCTTTCACGGCCCATTGGGTCACTCTATTGGCAGCTGGGAGGGATGCAGGACAAGGTGCAGTAGTGTTGGAGGTTGTTCCGCCACCACGCCTCTAAAATGCTACTACTGGTTGTGACACACCTCTCTCCTCCACCCCCTCCTCTTCTTCTTCCTCCATGTCCTCTTCGAGTGCTCTGTCCTCGGAACCAGCGGTGCTCCGTAGGCGTACAAGGGGCTACGCGAGTACGCAGGCAAAAAGATGCCATGCCGTGCTTGCGCTGGTGTGTTTGGGGGACAGAAGCCACACTGGGGCAGAGGTTCTGGCAGCTCTGCAGGGGCAGGCCGAGAGGTGGTTGACGCCACGCCAGCTTAAGCCAGGAATGGTGGTTTCTGACAATGGCACCAACCTCCTCTCTGCCCTGCGACAGGGGCAGCTCACCCATGTGCCCTGTATGGCTCACGTCCTCAACCTGGTGATGCAGCGGTTCTTGGGCAGGTACCCAGGCTTACAGGATGTCCTGAGGCAGGCCAGGAAAGTCTGTGTGCATTTCCGCCGATCTTATAATGCCAGTGCTCGGCTGACTGAGCTGCAAAAGGAGCTGAACCTGCCCAAGAACCGCCTAATATGTGACATGCCCAACAGGTGGAACTCAACGTTGGCCATGCTGCAGCGACTGCACATGCAGCAGAGGGCCATCAATGAGTACCTTTGCGACTACGGCACCAGGACAGGGTCAGGGGAGCTTGGCTTTTTTCCCCACGCCAGTGGAGCATAATCAGGGATGCATGCACTGTCCTCTCACCATTTGAGGAGGCCACGAAGATGGTGAGCAGTGACAGTGCATGCATCAGTGACACTGTACCTCTTGTCCACCTGTTGGAGCATACGCTGCGTGGGATAATGGACAGGGCACTTGAGGCAGAACAGAGGCAGGAAGAGGAGGACTTCCTTGCCTCTCAAGGCCCCCTTTATCCAGACAGTGTTCCTTCTGTCCCACCCATCACACAGGAAGAGGATGAGGAGGAGGAGGAGGAGGAGGAGGATTGTGTGAGCATGGAGGTGGAGCCTGGCACTCAGCATCAGCATCAGCAGCAGCAGTCTTTTAGGGATGATGTACAGTCCCAACAAACCAGTGGACTCGTACGTGGCTGGGAGGAGGTGGCTGGCGATCATGTCGTCCTCAGTGACCCAGAAGACTCCGGACCGAATGCCTCAGCTAACCTACATTGCATGGCCTCCCTGATCCTGCAAAGCCTGCGGAAGGATCCTCATATTCTTCGGATCAAGGAGAGGGACCATTACTGGCTGGCCACTCTCCTTGATCCATGGTACAAGGGTAAGGTTGCGGACCTTATCTTGCCGTCGCAGAGGGAGCAGAGGATGAGACATCTCAGGGAGGCCTTGCAGAAAGGTCTGTGCAACACGTTCCCAGAAACTGGGAGGTTACAAACTCCTGGTCCTGGACGACGAGTTGCTGAGGCTTCGGTCAGTAGCAGAAGGAGCGGTGGGGAAGGTGGACGTCTGACCGATGCGTTCAGACAATTTTTTAGTCCGCAGCCCCAAGGTATGATCGGTTCCAGCAACCATCGCCAGCGTCTGATATACATGGTGCAGGAATACCTAGGGGCAAGGTCAGACTTGGACACCTTTCCCACCGAAAATCCTCTGGCTTACTGGGTCTTGAGGATGGATCACTGGCCAGAGCTTGCACAGTATGCAATTGAGCTACTGGCCTGTCCTGCATCCAGTGTTCTTTCCGAACGCACATTCAGTGCTGCTGGAGGATTTGTCACTGATCACAGGGTGCGCCTGTCCACCGACTCGGTTGATCGACTGACCTTCATAAAAATGAATCAGTCTTGGGTCACCACCAGCTACCAGGCACCTGAAGCGGATATAACTGAATAATTTATAATGTCACATCCCTTCAAGACTGCCTATGCTGATGCTGAGTGACTGTCCTGTTATGTTCACTGACTATCCTCTTCCTCCTCCTCAATGATCCATTCCTTGATAGCTTGGAAGAACATTTTTGTTTCTGGGTGCCACCACACCAGTGCCTAAGGCACAATTTTTCAGCCCCTGTATAACAGGGGCGTGTAATTACAATTTTTTAAAAAAATGCTTCGCAACAGGTGTGACTGCTGTGCTCCAAGTACAGTATCTGTGAGGGGTTGCAGTGTTGTGGCACCAGCACCGTTGCCTAAGGCACAATTTTTCAGCCCCTGTTTAACAGGGGCGTGTAATTACAATTTTTTAAGCAATGCTTCGCAACATGTCTGACTGCTGTGCTCCAAGTACAGTATCTGTGAGGGGTTGCAGTGTTGTGGCACCAGCACCAGTGCCTAAGGCACAATTTTTCAGCCCCTGTTGGGGCGTGTAATTACAATTTTTAGTCAATGCTTTGCAACAGGTCTCATTGCTGTGCTCAGAGTACAGTATCTGTGAGGGGTTGCAGTGCCATTTTTCGCAAGGATTTTCAGCCATATGGCAAGGAAAAGACATGACATTAAAGCCGCAAGTGGTTTCTTTTTTTCATTTACAAATGTCATTTTGTGCAGGGACAGTTCTAAACACGGGAAACACATGCCACTTCACAGGCATACATTAGACACCCCCCAGGTACCATATTTAAAGGAAAATTTCACTTTTTTTTTCACTTTATGCATCATTAAAATGACTGCTCCCGAAAAAACGTTAGTTTTTAAAAGTTCTTTTTGCATTGATATATGTCCCCTGGGGCAGGACCCGGGTCCCCAAACCTGTTTTATGACATTAATATGCATATTGGCCGTTGTAATTAGCAATTTTGATTTCGAACGTTCGCGTCCATTGTAACGAATAGGGTTCGAAAATTCGCGCAAACTTTCGGTCCGTTCGAAGGTTCTGGTGCAAACCGAACCCGGGGGTGTTCGGCTCATCCCTACTCCTAAACCATGTAGGTTTAGGAGATATTTATTGTACCTAAAGGTAAGCCTAAATCTAGGCTTACCTGTAGGTAAAAGTGGTCTGTAAGGGTTTACAACCACTTTAATATGCTAATTGCCTGTAGAACGGATAGTACAACTTTAGCTAAATACTCACTAAGTAATGGTAATCACACACAATCAGTAACTAAATCATACTGTATGATTAGCAAATTTTTGTAACACCCCTTTTCTTCTGGGCAGTTGAGGAGGACCCCAGGTGACTTGGTTGGATAGCATTTCAATTTTTAGAGTAGATTCCTTGTCTTGATGTGAGGTAAAGGGGAAAATGGGCACCAGTAACTTTAGTACAGTTTAAAGAATTATTCAGTACAATAAATTCAGAAGAGAGGGTAAGAGCACAGGATAGCTAAAACAGGCAAACATATACCTCCAGACTTCTCTTCTAGTGAGAGAACTCAGATACTAGAAAATCAATGACAGGTACTTTAGTAAATGGGGGTTATGGTGGGATGAACAGGTAGTGGAACTTTTCTTTTACCTTATAATGCAAGGAATTTAGACTTTAGAATCACTTTAGGACAGGGACCCTACATTTCCGCTTTGCTCAAACTGACTTCGTCCTCAAATCTAGTCCAAAATACTTTAATTTCTGAGAGTTGGGTATCCTATTTTACAGTTAGAATGAAAAAACAGAACAATATAAAACAGTGAATAACAAGTTGCATGTAAAATTTCATATAAAAATCCTGAAAGGTACAAATAATTATAGGTACATATCACAAAGAACAAAACATATGTGTCACTATGCCTAAACAGCGAATCGGTGACAGGTACTCGCTCATCACATAGTGACGCATATACAAAAAATTGGAGTGCCACTCAAAGCACTTCAAAACTTCCCCCTGCAGTCCAAAGCACAGGTCAGATGCCGATGCTCAAACAAGCTCATCCAGGCTAGCTGAAACAAATCAGAAGATAGAATGTGGAAACGCTGAACCCAGCCAATATATAGCAAGATATCTCTATGATCAAGCCCCATATGAGGGGCAAGAAATGTCATAGGTACATAACCATGAGGAGCTCAGGCCGAACCCATATCTTTACATCTTTATGTCTCTACATAGTGGCTGGGTTCCAGTGTGCGGCGTTTCCACCTTTTGTCTTCCAATATGTCTAAACTAGTTAATGACATCCTATCTCTATTTGGCTAAGCAGCATCAAGGTAAACAATGTAAATGCAATACAGGGCAGTTATCCTCCAGATGCAAACATGTTTTCAGATGCTCCACCTTCATAAAACAGAAGGACAGCAAACAGGAAAAATACAGAAGACCCATTCTCGTATGAATCACACTCCATGGCACTCAACTTTAAAACTTGACTTCTCCTAGATGTATTTTAAAGTGGATGTAAACCCTATTCATTAACTCTGACCATATATATATAGTGTTTACTTATCTGTCTCCAAAGCCCTAAGTCTAGTGTCGTTCTGCTTCTCTGTTCTTCTGTTATCAGCATGATAACTTCTTACAAGTTCTCTGACACAGGAGATAAAAGTAGCTGAGAATTTGTGTTGGGAGGGTGCTGTAAATAGATTAGCAGAATGATTGTCTATTCACAGCACAGGTCTATAAGTTTCTTCATTCCTCTGCCTATGTGGAGGGGGGGCGTGCCTTTCCACCAATCAGCTGTCACACAGTGTATGCTCAGTCTGCCGTCCCACTGCTGAAATAGGAAGAACATTTTCTAACATGATGTGCACTTTCTAAAGAATATAGAAATCTGAAGACAGCAGATATACATGTAAAACTTATGTAGGGAGATTTATTTAATCTCTGTGTATCATCTGAGGCTGTTCACTTCACTGGTATATGTGAGGGTTTACAGCCACCATCTTTTACACCATGTTAAATGTTACACCCGTATTTAAGATGTAACAGGTAATATGTTGCTAAGCACCCAACCCTCACCCCCTGTGCCCTCTCTTGTAACAGTGTATGGGAGTTTTTCCCCCCACACAGCCACATTATTCATTCACAGATATCTGAGAATGTTACCTTTTGGCCACTAGCGTGTGTCCATAGCCTATGCAAGTACCCGGCAGCATGATGACCGTTAGGCACCCACGATCACTTGTGACAGAGCGAGAACCGGGTTCTGTGTGTGTAAACACACAGATCCTGGTTCTCTCAGGGGAGAGGAGACAGATCGTGTGTTCATACTATGTATGAACACCGATCTCTCTCTCCTCCTAGACAGTCCCATCCCCCCTACAGTTAGAACACAGTGAGGGAACACAGTTAACCCCTTGATCGCTCCCTAGTGTTAACCCCTTCCCTGCCAGTGATATTTATACAGTAATCAGTGCATTTTTATAGCACTGATTGCTGTATAATTGTCAAAGGCCCCAAAAATGTGTCAAAAGTGTCCAATTTGTCCGCCGCAATATCGCAGTCCTGATAAAAATCACAGATCGCCGCCATTACTAGTAAAAAAATATATCTATCCCCTATAGACGCTATAACTTTTTCGCAAACCAATCAATATATGCTTATTGTGATTTTTTACCAAAAATATGTAGAAGAATACACACTGGCCTAAACATTTGTTTTTTTGAAAAAAAATATAGAATAGTATAGAATATTTATTATAGCAAAAAGTAAAAGATATTGTGTTTTTTTCAAAATTGTCGCTCTTCTTTAGTTTATAGCGCAAAATATAAAAACCGCAGAGGTGATCAAATACCACCAAAAGAAAGCTCTATTTGTGGGAAAAAGAGGACATCAATTTTGTTTGGGTACAGCGGTGCAATTGTCAGTTAAAGTGACGCAGTGCCGTATCGCAAAAAATCACCTGGTCAGTCACCAGCCAAATATTTTGGGGGGCTGAAGTGGTTAAAGGTTCTGACACTGAAGCTGGACATTAATCTGGATCTTTAGAGTCTGTAAATGATCTGCTACATTATCTGGGACCCTTTTTCTCAGCCCCCCCCCATTTTAGCCCTGGGGTGAAATGCTAGCTTGCTCCTGCCTCTGGAGGTGCTATCCTGTCTTTGGGGTGTCAGAGAGTGCGACACATAATTAGAACTTGATAAACTCAGATTCCCCATTAGTGCAAATACATCCTTTTACTACTGAATGTGTTTTCCCAATGCTTCTCTCAAAACATGAAAAAATGGTTACATCCCATTCTTCTATATTTATAACAGTAAACTGTATACAGTATATACTGTGCGTGTATATATATATATATATATATATATATATATATATATATACACCCATAATTTAAGAATTACTTATGTAAGCGGAACAGCATTTCATGTTAAATTTTCATTACACTTTTATTATGCAGGATCCAAATTAAAAAAAGGTTACAATATAAGTGGTAGTATTCAAAATAATAAAAACAACAACATGCAGCACTGGGTTAGTATAAGGAATACAAATATCCCATATCAAGTGAATAATGGAAAACAAAAAGTATTACCCAAAAGTGCAATACAATACTAATAATACATAATAAAGTGCACATGTGCAATACAATAATTAAAGATGAGCAAATGTGCAATTCATATGCGATTAAATGTGATTAAACAGAAAAGTTGCAAACACAAACACACATTGTAGTGCTAAAGAAAAAAATGTCATATGTGACCCAAAAAGTTACAATGTCCACATATATAATCCTGTGCAAGGTATAAAACCTATAAAAATCTATCTTGAATAATATTCTATATGCATTAATACTTTTTAAGGTCAAGTGCTGTGTGCACCTATTTTTAACCCTTGGAGTATTTTTAATTTTAATTTTCGTTTTTTGCCTATCTCTTGGCCTATATGGTATTTCAATTAAGTTTGTAATCATGTTCATGAATGAGGATGTACATCCTTTTGACTTATATATATATCATGATATGGGTTGTATTGCTCAATAAAGGAAAACCTTTGGGCTTCACGGGGTAGCCAACCCCTTTTTTTAATTGGACATGTTAATATCCTTTTTTTTCACAAGATGGCAGCATGTGCTGTTTACATATGCCTTGTCAGTTTAGCTCACACAGCAGGGCTATTGGACATGTCAACTACTTGAGGTGTTTTCTATTTAAGACTAATTTGTCTCATCCAATAAACTGGTCTGTAATACTTTGTGTAACATATGGCAGCGCTTCCTTGTTTTGCCCATTAGGTATATAAAACGCAGGCGCCAATGTGTGGGCGTAACCCTGATGACGTCACATATGACGAAATGATCGTCGGGACATGTGCAATTTGACCTTACGGACCTGTACGGACTTTTCTTTTTTTGGATCATTCAATTTTTATTGAGTATTTTCATGAAATCATACAGAAAATAAATAAACATTAAAAGAAATAAATAATAGGATATGCACAACGTGGGATATGTGTCAGTATCCATCGACTATATAACATATAAAAGATAAGACATGTTCAAAGAACGTATATAGAGCATTTATAACAAACAATCTACAGAATTATATATCATCCTGAGAGGAAACTTTAGGCCATATAGACCAGTATTTATCAAATTGTACACATTTGGAATTCTTAAGTGCCATCAAACGTTCAAAAGTATAGTTTCTACGTACTGCAGAAATGACATCTGATAAATTGATAGCAGTGTTAGACTTCCAATTGCATAAAATCAGCAATCTGGTTTCTAACAGAATATGAGTTATAACCGATCTAAATGATTTAGGAAATTTGTCGATATTCATATGAAGAATACCTAAGGCAGGGTCTGGTTTAGTGAGTATACCAGTAATGGTAGATATATGTTGAAAAACACTATTCCATAAGCTTTTAACCGTAGGGCAATACCAAAGCATATGTAATAGATTACCTAAGTGGCCACACTCCCTCCAACAGTTCGGAGAAAAACCTGTAAAGAAAGATGCCAATCGACAAGGAGTGTAATGCCATCTATTGGAGAGTTTAATAGTAAGTTCCCAGTGTTTGGCACAATGAGATGCAGAATGAATTTCAGAGAAGGCGTGGCGCCACTGAACCTCCGAAAAGTCAGAGCCGAGTTCTGCTTCCCATTTGAGCATGGCAGGTGTTTTGATAAATTGTAATTTATCATGTAGAAGATTGTAAAAATAAGAAATTCCTTTCACTTCTTTACTACTTGGATAATAAAACTGCCATAGTCTGCGTGGAATGGTAATTAAAGGAGAAGGTAAGGTTTGAAGTAACTCTAATATCCGAAATGCGTAAGGAGCCATATCAGTAGTAAGGTTATACTGCGAGGTCAATTGTGTTACAGATTTGAGCTTATTGACATCGAAGAAGTCAGATAGCATCGTAATTCCTATATTAATGAAGTCATTTATAGGGATGTCGGGAAGTTTCGTCCTAAGAATAGAAAGAGGTATATTGTATGGTAAGTCTATAACGTCATCTTGATTAGTAGTTAGTGCATGTCTCCATGCTTTTAAGGAAATTTGAATTGTAGGGGATAATTTACGTAGGTCCCAAGTAGCCCAGCTATCAGTCAGTAAAAGATTGCATACGTTGGATATGGATAGTGGGATTAATGAATTTTCAATGTCTACCCAAACTGGTGGGTCTTTAGTCGGGAACCAATGTTTAAGTTGGTCCAGTCTAACTGCCCAGTAGTAGTCTTGAATATCGGGAAGCCCTGCCCCACCGAATCTCTTATGTGAGATAAGATTGTTCCTGGAGCATCTGGCTTTTTTACCATTCCACACATACTTCCAGCACATAGTAGTAAGTTTTTTAATAAAATGTTGTGGGATATGAAGTGGTAGAGAGCGAAAAACATACAATATTTGAGGCAATATCAGCATTTTAAATGCAGCAATCCTACCAAACCATGAAACCTCTTTCATTGAAAAGTCTTTGAGTTGAATTCCCAGTTTGGCAATGAGTGGTTTCAAATTAGATTTGACGAGTTCAGAAACTTTGGTTTTCAAGACAATCCCCAGATATGGAACACCTTCAGTACTCCATGTATATGGAAATTGTGATTGGAGATCAAGTTTAAGTTTGGGTGGAATTTTGAGGGCGAGGATCAAAGACTTAGAAAAATTCACTTTATAGTATGAGATCTTACCAAATTCTTGCAGGACCTCCTGAGCATGTGGTAAAGAAATTTTTGGATTAGTCAATAGCAGAATGACATCATCAGCAAAAAGATTAATGGAGTGTTTAGTGTTGCCGAACTGGAAACCCGAAATCAGCGGGTGAGACCTTATAGTTTCTGCAAGAGGTTCCATCATAAGGTTAAAAATGGAAGGAGACAGGGGGCATCCCTGCCTAGTTCCATTTCTAATATCAAAGGGTGAAGATAAAGCATTTGTCGAGTATACCTGTGCAGTGGGGCAAGAGTACAATGCCAAAACAGCTTGAAGTATACGACCCCGGAATCCGAACTTACTAAGCGTCATCTCCATGTATGTCCAGTGGACTCTATCGAACGCCTTCTCTGCGTCAATAGATAACAGCAGAGAAGGCGTTCGGTGCAATTTAGCATGATACAAAACATTTATAATTCTCCTGGTTGCGTCAGAAGTTTGTCTCCCCTTCACGAATCCCATCTGATCATTTTTGACTAGTAAAGGAATAATATTTGATAAACGATTGGCTAATAATTTGGCATATACTTTGGTATCAGAGTTAAGCAGTGATATCGGTCTATAATTGGCCGGAGTGTCTGGTTCCTTACCAGGTTTAGGTAATGTGATTATATATGCTTTAAGCATATCTGGGGGCATACTAGCACTATCGGCAGTGTCATTAAATAAATGTGTGAGATAAGGTGCTATGACATGTTTAAATGCTTTAAGATATTCATTTGAGAAGCCATCAGGGCCAGGGGATTTACCGTTAGGAAGAGAAGAAATAACTTTCTCAACTTCAGAAGTGGTAAAGGGGGTATTAAGATATTCTAATTGTTCAGTAGATAGTGAGGGTAAATTAATGCGTTGTAGGAAATCATTTATGTTTTCCTTAGATGGTTGGTTCGTAGCGGTATCCTTATGTATATTATAAAGTGAACTATAGTATTCTGCAAATTGGTCAGCTATATCTTTAGGATGAATAATTTTGTGGTGTAACGTGGGGTGTTTTAAGTATGCTATCCTTGTCTTAGTGCGTTTTGCTTTTAATCTGTTGGCTAATAGTTTACCTGTTTTGTTAGCATTATGGTAGAAATTCAATTTTAAGCTTCTGATATGTCTGTCATATTGTTGAGATAAAATTTCTCTAAGTTTTTCCCTAAGGATAGAAAGTTTGTGAGTTATTACTGAGGTAGGGGATGTTTTATTTTGTGTTTCAAATTTTCTAAGATCATGGAGTATAGTTTGAATTTGTTGAGACCTCTGGTGTTTGGCTCTAGCCCCCATTTGTATTAGAATACCTCTCATGTATGCCTTATAGGCGTTCCACAAAACATGTGTTTTCGTAACTGAGCCATAGTTATCTAAGAAAAAATTGGTGATGTGTTGTGTCAGTAGTTTGTTAGATGAAGGTTCTTGTACTAGTCTATTATTACACCGCCAGATGGGAGGCGAAGAAGAGACACCCTTCTCCATAATGGATAAGGAAATTGCTGCGTGGTCAGACCACGTAATCTCGTGAATGGCAGCTGTGGTTATATCTTGTAACAACCATTTATCAGTTAGAAACATGTCAATACGTGAGTATGAGCGATGCCTGTTGGAAAAAAAAAGTGAAGTCCTTTTCACCAGCATGGAGACATCTCCACGCATCGAACAGTTCCTCTTTGTGAAGAATGGTTTGTAGAGCTGGTGTTGAGCGGATTTTGGCCGAAGATGTGTCCACTTGGGGGTCTACAGTAGCATTAAAGTCTCCGCATATCAGGACTTTACCATACTGCATAGACTTGAGTTTGCGAAGGACCTTATTGAAGAAGCGAATTTGATGTGTATTTGGTGAATATAGGTTAACCAGAGTGAATGGTTGAGAATTTATGTCGCCTGAGACAATGATAAATCTGCCAGCTTCATCAGTAAACGAATCTCTGTGTTGAAATGAAAGTGAGTTCTTCAGGGCTATTAGAACGCCTCCAGTTTTTTTGAGAGGATTACATGCTAAGTAGATGTGTGGGAAGTCTTTGTGGGTACACTGCGGGGTATTGTCTAGTTGGAAGTGCGTTTCTTGTACACATACAATATCTGCCTTGTGTTTATGAACCTCCTTCCATAAGGAAAATCGTTTGGCCGGGTGGTTCAAACCATGTGCGTTGATTGATAAGCAAGAGATCGTCATTGGTCCATTGTATAAAGGATATGGAGGATAGACAATAAAGTACTCACTACAATTGGTGTGAATTTTCCCGGTTGTTGACAGTCATCATATGGATTTCTGGAGTAGATGTAGGACGATAAATTGCTCTTGAGAGATCTGTGCATATCAAGGAAAAAGAAATAAAAAAAGAAAATATAGATAAAAAAAGGATCCATAAAGCGATCCAAGAGCAGATGGAACTGCTAATGGTAACCTGAGGGTAACAAGGAACAGAGTATAAGGCACTCTTCCTAGGAGACATTCAAGTAATCTGTTGAAATTCTGTGCTTGGTATACCAGCGGATTTTTTAAGAGATTTTTTATGAGTCACTGCTTGCCATTCATTAGGGATATGTGATGGGCCTGCTATGGCGGGAAAGTTGGTGCTTGCATCAGGTAGTATTTTCCATCTACGTAGTAAATTTAGACCTTCATCCAACGAGGAGATCATGGTGGTGGTGCCATTGTGAACAATGGATAGAGTGGCAGGGTATTTCCATTTGTGAATGATGTTATGGTTCCTTAGGGCTTTTGTAATAGTTATAAGATTGCGTCTGCGTTGTAAAGTATGTCTAGATAGGTCAGGGAGCAATTTAACATTAGCAAATTGTGGGGGTAAATTTTCTTGTTTTCTAGAAATTTGCAAAATTTGATCTTTAATGTGGAAATAGTGGACTCTTAGAAGAACATCTCTGGGAATTTCTGCAGGCAGAAATGACGGTTTAGGAATTCTATGAATTCTGTCCACAATGAGGTCCTGTGCTGTAGCCTGAGGTAAAAAAGTTGAAAATAAAGCTTGGGCAAATGGTAGTAACTGATTCGGGGGTACCTCTTCAGGGATACCCCTCAATTTGAGGTTGTTCCTCCTGGAGCGGTCCTCTAGACTTGCTAGTTTGTCTTTAATCCATCCTATTTCTTCCCCCTGAGCTGCATTTGAGTCGACCATTACATTATAAGCTGAGGTAAATTCCTCCATTTTGTGCTCTGTTCTGTCCACTCTTAGGCCTAGTGAATGCACTTCTCTTTTACATTGATTAATCCCCCTGACCATATCAGCCTGTAGTGATGATCTCAGTGAAATCAACATGTCTTTTATTATAGTGTCAGACACGGGCCCATCTGTTGTAGGAAAGTCCATAATTGATTCTCCTTTCATGGTATGCTGGCTAGCTTGGTATGAGTGTGGTTCGCTTACCTCCATGGCCGGAGCGTTTTGCGGCCTAAATGGGGATTCTCTCCTCGGCCTGGATTTCACTGGGCTCCGTGTGGTAGGCGTTGCGGGACCGGAGGATGAGTCGCTGGGAGTCTGTAGCGTGTGGCCATCGGTGCGGTAGGTTCCGGACACGTCCTCTCCCAGACTCTGAGGTAAGGTATGAGTGTCAGCATTCCCGCCGCCGTCGCCATCTTGTGAGGCGCCGTTCGTGGCGCAGTAGCTCGCTATTTTCGGTGGCTGTGGCGGGTTTTTCCTGTGCCGGCCCATCCCTAGTGACTGCCTCCGGTTCTCGGGATCGCACTGACCTTTTGTGGAGGTATTTTTCCGCCGGAAATAATGTGTGGCTGACGAATGTCTCCTGCGGACGAGCGGAGCTCCAGGTTAAGCGGCCATCCTGGAGTCCGGTCGCCACGCCCCTCCCTGTACGGACTTTTCTACTTGCAAGTATTACTCTGTTTTTAACTGGGACTTGCTATCCAGTGTTTTTATACAGCTGCTGAACTCCTCTTTTTTATTAAATACATACGTTTAACAGAGACACTCTGCACTATTTGGACTCTCTTTCTTCCAACATATTATCATCTTCTGCTGCTTATGCTGGCTGGCTGCCAAACGGATGATCGGAGGGGAAAGTCACAGTATCTGATTTAATTTAAGCGCTGTTTGACCTCCCTGAGAAGGGAGGTCGCTTTTTGGTAAGCCTTTTATCTTAATGAGGTAATGGGTATCACAGTGTCAACCAGTTGATCGATGCTCCATGCTGCACCGGAAGTCATTTATATTGGATATTATCCACTTAAGAACTTTGTTTTCACTCATATTGCACTGTTCTTAGCATTTACTGCCTTAAACTTTTCCTATACGCAATTTTGCCTATTGGATATATTGCACAGGCAGGATTATATATGTGGACATTGTAACTTTTTGGGTCACATACAGTATGATTTTTTTTTCCTTAGGCCCCTTTCACACTGGGGCGGTGAGCCGCGGTGACGGTAAAGCAGCGCTATATTTAGCGCTGCTTTACCGTCGTTTTCACCGCGGTTTTCGGCCACTTGCAGTGCGGTTTTAAGCACCCCCCGCAGAGCGCCGCCGTAGCGGCGCTTTGCGGCGGTATTCCCGCGGTTTCACCGCGGTGTCCCATTCTATTCAATGGGAAGGAGCGGTTTAGGAGCGGTGAACACACCGCTCCTATCCCGCTCCAAAGATGCTGCTAGCAGGACTTTTTTTGTCATCCTGCTAGCGCACCGCTCCAGTGTGAAAGCCCGCCCGCTTTCACACTGGAGTTAAAGGGGCAGGATTTTTTCATGCGGTGAACAGGCGCTATTTTTAGCGCTGCACCGCATGAAAAACGCTTAGGTGTGAAAGGGGCCTTAGCACTACAATGTGTGTTTGTGTTTGCAACTTTTCTGTTTTATCGCATATGAATTGCATATTTGCTCATCTTTAATTATTGTATTGCACATTTGCACTTTATTACGTATTATCAGTATTGTATTGCACTTTTGGGTAATGCTTTTTGTTTTTCATTATTCACTTGATACGGGATATTCGTATTCCTTTTATTAACCCAGCTCTGCATTTTGTTATTTTTATTGCTTTTTGGCGCCCAGTATCGGGGTTATAGGGCTTAGCTGCAGGGTATTTTATTAATTTATTTTTATTTATTTTCATTAGTCTATTAGTACATTTTAATTGACCTAGCGCAGATATCATTTATTTTTTATTTTTTATAAGTGGTAGTATCATTAATTAGCGTTATCTCATTAACAACAACATGTACTTGATAGGGTGTTCCTACTGAAGTTTTTTCGTACTTTTAAAAGTAAAACATTTCATTGTATTATATTTTCTATATGTAAGAACAACTTTCTTTTTACAGAAAAAAAAAAAATGGCAAGATAGATCACATACCAAGCAAATGTCTTCATAAGGACTACACATCTCGATGACTCCAAATGTGAGAATCAAAGATTTCACAATATTTTAGGTTTCCACGGTTCATAAGGGGGTGTCGCTATGTTTTCTGTGCTTGGTTGGTTAGAGGTTGGGGGGGGGGGGGGGGGAAGGGGTATGGAAGGGGGAAATAGAGGGGAGGCCCCTTAGATATTTAAAAAAAAAATAGTTCTTCTCTCTTTTCTTTTCTCTCTCTTCCCTGGGGGGGGGGGGGGGGTGGGTGGGTGTGGTTTATCTCCAAGAATTATATACATATTTTGGGGGATTTGGAATATTCTGTAATATATAAACTTTAGGAATGTCATGTATGTAGTGATCTTTGAAAGTTATATTATGTAATGCGTCTTTTTTAAAAATATATATATATACCTGTATGACTACAATGAGACGCTGTATAATGGAATGTTCCTACTCTCTGTAGGGAACGTTTGTCATAAAAGAACCAAGGTTTAAAATCACTGTCCTAGAAATATTTCTATCCTTATAAAAAGAAAAGGTAAATAAATGATGTCTGTGTTAACTTACAATAACAGATGAATAATATTTCATGGGATCTAGTAAACTTTTACGTTTTGCAACCCACACCTGCAATAATATTAGTTTAACCAAACCACAAACTCAACACAGTTTGACTGCAGTATTTTATTAAATGTATACATAGATGTATACTGGAAAAGGTTATGTGACATTATTCTTTACAACATCAAAGCCATAAGATGTTTTCGTTCCCGTTCTATATATTTTAAAACACTAAACATAAAAAATAAATAAAAAAAAAACAGTTTTATGTACTATATAAATCTATGAATATTATATATATATATATATATATATATATATATATATATATATATATATATATAGATCTATATATATATATATATATAGATAGATAGATAGATAGATAGATAGATAGATAGATAGATAGATAGATAGATAGATAGATAGATAGATATAATATTCACAAATATATATTTAAATATGCGTGCAGAAAATGTATTCTAGTAATAACATTTACAATTATATACTGTAACCAATAAACTTCAACTTAGATATGGACTTCACCGACAGCTAATTGTTCCATCAGCTGCTGGCAGTTCTCTTTTATGGAGTTTCTGAACATGAATTCAGTTACGTGCTAGAGAATGCTGCTCCACACTATATAATTTTTATTTGAAATAAATTAGTTTTCTATAGTTATATAGCTAATAAGAAACACTGATGTAAGTTAAAGTGGGGTTGCGGGCAAAAAAAAAAAAGTGGCTTAAAAATCATAAAAAAAATTAATTGGAAAAAAAAAATTCTTTACTCACCTCTAAATGCCTGTTGCTAGGGGGTCCCTCGTAGTCTGCCACCTTCATTGCCCGGGCTAAACGTCACTTCCTGTAGGCGCCGCACAGTCATCTGGGACCTGTCATGTGTCCCAGATGAGTGAGCGTCGAATAACGGCGCACGGCGCCGCTCGCGCATGCGCAGTGGGTGCCCGGCTGTGAAGCCACAGCCGGGTTCCCACATTAAGAATGCCGGCGCCACGAGCGAAGCGGGGAACGAGGGGGGGTCTCGTTCCCCCGCATCGCTGGACCCCAGGACAGGTAAGTGTCCGATTATTAAAAGTCAGCAGCTGCAGTATTTGTAGCTGCTGACTTTTAATTTTTTTTTTTTAAGTTCACTCTCTCCCACCTCTGCAGTTTTGTTCCACAAGAAGACTAACCCTCTCATCCAAAGCAACTGCAGCCCCTTTTAGCCCACAGGGGAAACAAAATTCTTTCTCAACCCCCAACCTTCCCCTAAGTGCTGTCAAATTATCTGTGAGCCATCAGATAAAATTGTAACTTCACTATCTATCTTGTTTACAATTAATAAACAGGTTGAAAAAAACAGGGGCCAGCACTGATTCCCGTTGTGAATCTTGAATATGCTATGCTTAAAATGACCCTATTCATTTTTTTACTAGCTAATTACCTATTTTCCTAATTCTTAACTCTTAAACTTCTGTTATTATGAAGAACATATTCAAGATTCGAACGTGTTATGAGCAGTTCTGAAATACAATAAAGTCTACTTTAAAGTTATAACAAAAATACCATAAAATATCCTACCAGGTCTGTAAAGTTCTAAATATACTGTATGCATTATATCATGAAGATGGAACCTTCCACAAAACCATTTCAATCAAAAAAATAAAAATAAAACATCACTGCCATTCTTTTGACTGCTAAAAGTCTTCCTGTATCTGGAAATATACCCACAGTGATGCTGGTTGTCCCCTTTTTATGGATTTATATTGTTTTGAGCATATAGTTGGTTTAAGCAAGGGACATGAGGGGGTGAATTTTTTTTTTAACTGTCCATCATTTATTTATTTTTTTGTGATAAGTTTTAGTAAAGTATTAATAAAAAATATTGTAACATCATATGTCTTGAACTGTCTAACACCTGGTAATGCATCTCTCTAATTAATGTTTTTATTTTTATGAAGTGAGATGAAGTGTATTGAGCCTAGTTTAAAGTTAGTTAATCAAGACAATCAGATGTACCAATTTATTGGCACATCTGATTAAAGAATTCATGAATGTATGCAATAAAATTCTTTGTTTTAATCGAAATATTAAAACAGTTTAATATAGAAGTTTTAGCCCTTCCACAACTTAAAAAGGAAACTATAGTGGCTTAGTATATATTTACAATTTGAAATATTAAATTTGTTTACTTTTTGTCAGGTAAATAGGATTTTAGTTGGATTTCAACTAAAACAAAAAGGGACAATTCTAATTGATATTAGGTACTGTCTCTTGTGCTGATTTAAAAAAAAATATATATATGTTTCACTAAAATTAAGATGGCCATACATGGATAAAAACTGAGTCGGTTCAGCAAGAACTGTCTGAGTTTCGATCCATTGATGGGCAGGGAGGTTGTACAGAAGGCAATATACTGATCAGCTTCTGTATAGCGCCCTGTCAGATTTTCCCTTCTTGATCAGCGCTGCGGGTTATAGCCTGTAACACTTCTCAATGTATTCTGACGCTGTCAGAATACAATAGCTCAGTGGGGAGGATTCCCCATCTAAATTGAGTGTGTGGGTGGGGAAATCGAGTCTGTTTTTTGTTGGTTGAACAAGATAAGCTGACTTATCTATGAGGTTTTAAGCTATGCTTTATCTCTTAAGAAAACCCAAAGTTCTCTGGGAAGAAAGAATCATAAAGAGCATTGGTTATCTCTCTAGATAATGTTCTCTGACTTTGGCTACTCTTTTGTTGAAGATAAAATGTATGTATTTAGGAGTTTAACTTTGACTTTGTACTCTTTTATATTATGTTCCAAGTTATATTGTAGAGATCCTATATTATCAGTCTTCTTTCTAGTAGATATTATATAGGTGCTCAAGATTTAACTTAAAGTATAAGGCCTGGTTCAAACTATAGTGGCCTTGCAGCCTGCGTTTGCATGGGCAAGGCCGCTCATCCATTTTAATGGACTGCCATGCTTGCGGTTCCTGCAGAAAAAAAGTTCATGCACCATTTTGGAAGCATCATCTTTTGCCCCATGCAATTTCC